>OX422223.1:27091243-28291243 GCA_949130495.1 Sambucus nigra | reverse complement strand
TATCATGCATGATAGACCTGGAGCCTAATAACACACGATGGATGTATCCATGAGGTCCATGCCCTGGGAATACGATTATATAGAGAGCGATATATATATATATATATATATATATATATATATATATATATATATATATATATATATATATATATATATATGTATGGTTATATGATATAGGGTGTATATCTATTTATAGCATGAGTGTAGCTATTGTATTATTTTACTTGAACATTTAATTATTGCATGTGTGCCGCTACGATGTTATTTGTAAACGTATACCTAGTGAGGGTAATATAAAGTTAGCTGACTATTACCGGGTTGAACTTTGATAGAGTTTATATTCCTAGTTATACGGGATAGTATAACTAGGATAATCAAATGAATGCGTTAGGTGTGCACTGTAGATGAGAGGTGAGGTTTTATGTCATGTGAGTGCGGCCGATTAATTAATTATGAAATTAATACACTACATGTTTTATAGATTTACAACATTTAATTACTTGAAAAATGTTTTGAAACTTTTCGGGCTTTGACCTCTGGGTAAATTTGTTTTTTGTTTTCTTTTAAAAACCCAGGTGTGCAGCAGGGATATATCTTTATTACCATTGCAGTAGCTATGGCCGTTACATAATTGATTTATCCTTCTCAGCTCCTTCTATCTTTATGGGATTCTTTTATTCCAGTTTTCTCTTAGTCGTGTTGCCCGTAGTTTATAGGAGTTTATTTTATATTAGGGAGATATTTTATTTATTAGCTTTATTTCAATTGGTTGATAATTGTTTGTGACTGAGGGTTTATTCGGTTCACATTTATTTATTTATGCATGTCATTTATTCTATTCATTTAAATGAATGGTTTTATTCCTTTATAGTATATTTCTTTTTGCAACATGATGTTGAGAATGAAATAATACTGGATTCCTACTTTATTTTAACTGAGGTTTGGCCACCCAATATTAGAATAGGCGGGTTGTCGCATTAGTTCCTCATTTTTTGCTTATTTAGTGTTTATATGGAGTTTAACCAAGAGGTTAATTCTGTTGGCCTCCCTCCGTTGTTTGATGGGTCTATCTCCCCTATTAGAACGCATGGATGCGATTATTCCTTAAATCGATTGGTGATAACGTTTGGAACTCGGCTAAGTATGATTGGACTCCACCCATTAAACATGGTTCTCCTAAAGCTTATATGTTTTCGAAGATAGGTGAAAATAATGACTCGACTTTTAATTCCAGGGGTGTGAATGCTATTTTTCACACTATGAGCGCTGAAGAATTTAGACGCATTATAAATTGTGAGAGAGCGAAGGATGCTTGTGATATTTTATGATCTACTCATGAGGGAAGATATAATGTCGGGGTTTCAAAGTTAAAAAAATATGAAGACAAAGTTTAAGATCATTAATATGTTGGAAAATTAGTCTTTTGATGAGTTTTATGCCAAGTTGTTGGGTATTGCCAACTCCTTGCTTAACTTAGGACAACTAATCCCTGAGTTTAGAGTGGTGAAAAAAATATTAAGGTCATTGCTTGGACGTTTAATACCAAAGTCACGGTCCTAGATTCCCTAGGCGGTGTCGACACTACGAGAGTCCAAGAACCTATAGATGACCTTCAAACCCATGAGATGAACATGTTCCCTCCAAAGAAAGGGAATGGTGTTCCCATGAATGCCCTAAAAGAGTATGTGTCAGATTCTGATAGTGACAGTGAGCTTAATGCTAAAGAGATACCTAGGGTTTCTTCGATTTTCTAGAAGTTTAGTAAGCTTAGAGAGAAGCAGAGCATTGAAAAGAGTTTTGAAAAGAAATAAAATAATTTTAATGACCATGATAGAAACAATAAGGATGGTACTAAGAAGGTTGATGATTGCAAAAATTGTTTTGATTTATAAGGTTTAGGGCATTATTCTCATGAGTGTCCCACTAGACTAAAAGGAGGGTAAGAGACCAAATTTATATAATACACCCCTTAGTAATAGTGAGTCGGAAGAGGAATTTACTACACCACCTTTATGAGTATTCATATGGGCTTATGTGATCTATCTTCCCCTATTAAGATAATACTAAGTATGATAGTTTCGAGGTCCAATCTTTAGGTTCCCAAGATAATGAGGAAAGGAGTGATTAAGAAGAAGAAGAAGAAGAAGAAGAAGAAGAAGAAGAAGAAGAAGAATATGATGAGGATAGTGAGATTTGAATAGCCTATAAGGGGTTATACGATGAGTTATTGAAAAAGGATAACTTATGTTTAGAAGCTAAGGTGATGTAGGAACGTGGCATAAAAGGTGATAATTCAGAATTGACTGAGGATCTTAGGGAACGTGAGAGGACTCTTAAGAAGAATCTCTAGTATGTTAAGGCTACGAGAGATAACCTTTATGATTCGATGGAGGTTTTGAAAAAATATATTCTTGAGTATGAAGAGACTAGGCATTTACTCGAGTGTAGGATTATGGAGTTATATGAGAAACTGAGAGACTTGAGCAATGCCAAATTTGATTTGGAGTCTAGGTCAGAGGTGTTGGATAAAATGTTAGGCAACTTATGAATCAAAGATGACAAGTGTGGGATATGCTTCAATGATACTAATACTTTCCCTACTAAATCCAAGACCATGCCTTTGAGAGATCCAACCAAAGCTAGGGGCATTAGAAAAGGTCAACCTAAATGTATCATTCCTCATGTCTAAATACACTGTGGTAGGAAAGGTTACCTTATGCATTTTTGTGATGATTTTTAAAAATTTCCTAAGAAATCTAAGTCTAGTGTCACCAAAGTCTGTCAGGCCCAAGTTCGTCACCTTACACCTATATGGGTTAGGATATTTGATTTGGAGGTGCCAAATGTTAAACTTGTTGACTCCTGTTTGATTTCACATGATTAATCCCACGTAATATCTTACGAGTGATTATGATTGCATGTTTTTCATACACTAGTGTTGTGATTTGCGCTATATCTTATTACTAGTGTTATGACGTGTTTATCTTTTGAATTTTGATTTTCCATTTTTTGGGGGACTAAATGAGAAAAATACAAAAAAGATTTTATTTGTCTTTTAAGTTGTTGTTTTTAAATTGGTACCATTTTGAAAAACGTTCAAAAACTGTACGAGACAGTTTCTCATATTTTTATTTTGGTTTGGGGTATCCCGTTACACAAACACGTCACTGTCACAACTTCCTGGTACTCGAAGAGTTAGTTGAAGACCGCTAAGGATTGGAACATTTGGTTATCTCAACAATCTTATAAGTATGTGATCGTGGTTGGTAAAAGATTTTTTTTATAATTTCTAGGGTTCTGTTATCTTTTGTGAGGCTATTTTTATAAAAATAAAATAAATTTTTTCATAAGGAAAATTTCCAAAAAAAAAAGATGCTTCATTCGAAAAGGGTTATGAAATTCGTTTGAAGTCATTTGAATGAGAAGATAATGAGGTGTTTTGTGTATTTGTCTATAATCTCATTCAAAGTCCTCGTTCGAAGTCGTTTTAACGAGTTCAGGGTGTCATTCGAACGATCAGGTTAATTTTGGTTTTTTAAAGATTATCTTTCCCATATCTCTTGTGTTTGGCCTTTTTATCAAACTTTCTTATAAAATGGTTGAACGAGATTAAATATCTCAATAACTCTTTTCTATGAAGAAAAACACCTTTTGAGTTCGCTTTTGTGATCAAATACCTCATATCATATTCCCCAACCCTTCGAATTTTTAAAGATCACGTTTACTATTCACAAGAAGGATTTATTTCTGAGTTTCCTATGTAGAGACTTTTATCTACCACTCACAATGTGGAATGAGGTTTCACTACTGAAGAAGAATAATAATAAGAGGTTGATCGATGGATACTGTGGGTAGAACACTACCAGTGGACGACTCTAGAGCTGAGTCATATCATTTAAAGTTTTGCAGTCTCTGTGCAATTAACTTAGTGTAGCTAAGTGTCTTGTAAGTCTTTTGTATCCAAGACTCTGAATAGTGCTGATATTAAAGATTTTTCCCTCTTTAGGGATTTTTTTTCTCATATCGTGTATTTTTGCACGCTTGGCCTAAAAATTGCAAATTCGTATTTGGACACATCTCATATGCACGCCATAATTAATTGAAGATTAAAATTTAATAAAAATTTGATTTATGTGGGTTAGAATTTAATTATATAAGTTAGTACATCAAATCACATGCACTCTCAAATTGGTATTCGAGAGGGTTACATAAAAATATCGTGTGATCCTTTTTTCTGTAAAATTTTTGTTTGATATCATTTTTTTTGGAAATGAAAAACGTGCCACTTAAGTCGTTTAATTCAAGATTAAACAGTTTAAATTGCTCCGAATAGTTTTTTGAAGAAACTCTTTAATCAAAACAAACAGCTAATACAAGATGTGTAAAAAGATTATATGAACGAGTTATTTAAGGGATAGGTGTACCAGTTTTGAAAAACAAAACTTAAATAGGTTTATGAGAGGAAGAGTAAGTATGCAAGAACACAAGATTTTAACATGGTAAAACCCCACCCAAGTGGGGAAACATCCACGGAGGTCTCTACACCTCAAAAGCAAAATCCACTAAAATAGAGTTAACAGATTACAAATTGTATGACAAACCAAATACATAAACATACCTAATCTAAGTCCAGAATGTTTACTAACTCCTTTGGATTATTTTGACTCCTTTGAAGGTTCTGATGTTGAGGTTGTTCTCCCAGCTTTGTAACCACTTGTACTTTTAGCTTTACATCGACTCTAAAGTCAAGGATCTCTCTACCAACACTTATTTAGTGTTGTACTATGACAAGTGTAAGTGATAAAATTCATAATCACATGCATGCAACCCACACACACTTATACATACAATTTCCTAACAAATTACAAATATCGTTCTAAGATGTAGTAATGGTTTCTGAATTACAGTTTGTTTGATAGTCTCAAATTATTGATCTTTATTTTTATCCATAGATCAAGAGGGAATCTGGCTATTAAAAAGATCCAAGATCCTAAACACTTTCTTTTTATTTGATATATACAGTTATTTCAGAAATTGTGAAATATTCACGAAAGTGTAAATCTCCAATCAAGATCTTAACAAGATCTAAGTCTGGTTTTTCTCATAAACTGTAAACATAAATGTATTTGTTGGTTCTAGTTTTGAAAACAACATGTAAGAGTAAAATCAATCAACAAGTGAAGATTTCTTGAAAAAATAAATCAAACTAAGAAAGTCATACATGAGATGATTAACACAGTTTCAGATCTCAACTTTCTATAAAGAGAAAATGAGATCCAAACTTCGTGACTTGGTTGGACAAGAGATTAAAGAATAGAGAGGATGAATATTCACAAATGCAAACTCACTCAAACTCACAAAGGTTTTTCTGGAAAAAAATGGCCGTAGTTTTGATTATGGTTTTCTTTCTCTCTCTTTCTCTCTATTGTCTTTTTTTTCTCTCAATTCTCAAATGAGCCAAAGACTGAAAATGTTCCCCACTGGGTCTCTATTTATAATACTCATAGAAGGATCTGGAAGGGTTGGACAATATCAGTAGTTGATACTAAATCTAACACAAATAATGTAAATCTAATTGTTTATGATGCACCGCCATTAAACGCGTTTTGATTGGTTCTTTTAACTATCACAAAGATTATTACAAAGACATTTAGACCATCGATGACTAATGATGCAAGGTGAAATACTGTTACTAAAGCCGTTTAATATAAAATTAAACTATTTAAGTAACTCCGAACAGTTTTTTGAAGAAACTCTTTTCTTAAAACCAAAACAAATTAATCACAAGATGTGTTTAACAAAAATATGTATGAGATCTGTTCAAGATTGGTTAACGGGTTTGATAAATCAGTTTAAAAAATTTAAACTCAGCACAACCAAGAATTGGATGAGGAGATGTAGAAAGATTAAGAACAAGGGTTTTTTACGTGGTAAAACCTCACCCAACTGAGGAAACATCCACGACTCCCTCTACGGAGTAACCAAAAAAATTCCACTAAAACAAATTATAATAGTTACAAACTATATAACAAACATGCACGCAACTAAGATCTATACAAGTTTAGGAATGTAACCACTGGTGTCCTTATAACTTCTCTGCAGTTCTGATTGTTGATGTTGTTCACCCAGTTTGCTAACTTCCAATTTGTTCAAGTTCTTTACATCGACTCTTGTTCTTGAGATCTTATTACCAACACTTTTAGTGTGTTAGGGTGTCAGTGTTTGTGAAAGTTCTTTCTAACACATGCATGCACACGCACTGATTTATACAAACAGTCCTATCAAATTACATATAAGATCTATATGCTGTGATTTTTTATTTCTCTCTTCGTTATAAAACTTAGCCTTATTTGACCTTTACACAAATCCCAGAATCCACGGCTATCTTGCTTAGAAGACGTATCAATATCTTAATCAATCTCAGGTTTTGAAAATATTTTTGAGATTGAAAATCACCAAGTGTGATGCCAAACTAGGTCAAAGGTTTTTCTTTACAAGAACTAGAAACAGAAAATGTTATTGTTGATTTCGAAGTTAAAAACATTTACAGAAAATAATCAACAATAGATTTCTCAAGATGAGAAACAAAATATGTAGATCTAAGTGAAATGTAACATAAAATGCTCATATCAAATATTTCTATGAAGCAGAAACTTAGATATAAGTGAAATGCTTAAGTTGGACACAAGATCTAAGAACGAAGAGGTTACAACATCAAACAACTAATCAAACCAACTCTCAAACACTCAAGGTTTTATTTGGTATAAACTGGTTTTGAAAAGAGGTTAGGGTTTGAAAAAGGTGTTGGACGATTTAGGGTTAGGGTTAGGGTTTCTAACTCTTTCTCTCTCTTTTTTGGTTTCTGTCTTTTCTCTCTTCTATCTTTCTCTCTCTGGAAAGGACGAAATGGCAAAAGTCTCAGATGGCTGAGAGAAGGGTTCCTTTTATAGGGGGTTGAGAAGATTCAAGACTTTGGTTCAAAATCAATGGCTCAGATTGAGTCAAGGTTTATTGACTTTGATCCAAGGGTTAAAGATACGCGGTGATTATAACTCTCCTGATTGGCTCAAATGAGGTTCACATGGATTATGTAAGAGCGCATGCAAATCGTTGATAAAAACGATCCAAGGGCTGTTAACATGCGCTGGTTTACTCTCTTTGAAGAAACACAAATTCAACCAATAATGATGCAACAGATGTTGGGCAAAAAGAGGTTAACAAACGCGCGTCCAAAAATAATTATAAACTCACCCTGAAGTCTCTGTCGCTTTCAAATTCTACCCAAGGAAACTTTCAGCCAATATAACCAGCAATTCATAATTGCAGAATCACCCTAAAACTTTTTAAACCAAATTTTAATTAATAAAAACCTTATTTTAAAAGTTTATAAAATTCCCAAAAAATGTTAAAAAACAATTTAAGGGATTTAAACACACTCAACATATATACACACAATTATATGCAATATGAAATGTATGAATGCAGTTCTAATGTGTGTGAGTGTTGGTAAAAGTATCTAGATCAATCAAGCAAGAGGAATAAAATGAAGAACAAATTCTGAGGTTCTTTGGTTTCTAGGATTGACACAATTTTATCATAATTTCCAAACTAGATGAACACTTATATAATACAGACTCAAATGAGTCAAGAGTATAAGGTGCTTCAATCTCCCCCTTTGGAAATATGAGACAAAATCTCCTTTGAGTCATCTAGAACTCGTAGGGCAACAAAAATAAGGAAAACCTATTCCTATAAAAATTCTATCTACCCATTTCCTAGAAAACAAAAGTACATAACTCAACTATTTACAATTGAATACCCTATTACAAATTTCAACTGTTGAGAATATCTATACAGAATTCCTGTAATGAATCACTAAGATCAAGCTTTTTAGAATATGTAAAAAATATGAGACTCAAATTTCTCCCCCATTTTGTCTCAAATAGACAAAGGGAAAAAAATATGTAAGCCAAAGAGATTAATCAGCACACACCATACCTATTGATTTATGCAAAGAAATAAAACGATTGTAATCTAAAGGTTTGGTAAACATATCTGCGAGTTGCAAATCAGTAGGAAGATAATTGATTTCTAATTCCTTAGTTTCAACCAATTCGCGTATAAAGTCATGTCTTATTTTGATGTGTTTTGTTCGTGAGTGTTTAATGGGATTTTTAGAGATATTGATCGCACTTTGATTATCACAATAGAGATGTAATTTTTTTTCTTGAATACCATAATCACTTAGCATTTGTTTAAGCCAAAGTAATTGAGCACAATAGCTTCCAGCGGCTATGTATTCGGATTCAACTGTTGAGAGAGACGTGCAGTTTTGTTTCTTACTACTCCATCCTACCAAATTATTACCTATATAATAACATGCTCCTGAAGTGCTTTTACTATCATCAGTACACCCAGACCAGTCAACATCAGTGTATCCAATTATAGCGCTAGGTGTATCACTAGTGTACCAAAGTCCTAGGTTCAGAGTGCCTTTTACATATTTAATAATTCTTTTAACAGAAGATATATGGCTCTCTTTAGGGTTGTTTTGATAACGAACACATACACAAACAACATACATTATATCAGGACAGGAGGCAGTAAGGTATAGCAAGGTTCCTATCATACTACGATATAGAGTTGGATCTATATTTTTTCCACTTTCATCTTTAGATAGTTTTACCGTAGTACTCATGGTAATTTTAGCATCTTTAGCACTCTCAAGGACGAATTTTTTGACTATCTCTAAAGCGTATTTAGATTGTGAGACAAATAATCCTTCTGAATTTTGTTTGACTTGAAGACATAAGAAAAATTGCAACTCCCCCATAAGGGACATTTGAAACTCTTTATGCATAATTTCAAAAAAGGATTTCACTTCTGAGGGAGAAGTTGATCTAAAGATAATATCGCCAACATAAACTTGAGCTATAATGATGTGTTTGTCAAAATGTTTGACAAATAAAGTTTGATCATTTCCACCTCTTTTAAAACCTTTATCTAAGAGAAAATTGGAAAGACGCTCATACCAGGCTCTAGGTGCTTGTTTTAGGCCATACAAAGCCTTTTAAGACGAAATACATGATTTGGATATTGAGGGTCAATGAACCATTTTGGTTGTTCTACATAGGTCTCCTCAGTCAATATTCCATTAAGGAATGCAGATTTGACATCCATTTGGTAAATTGTAAAATGCAAGTAGCAAGCTATGGCAAAGAGAAGACGAACAGATTCTAAACGAGTAACAGGAGAAAAATTCTCGTTAAAATCTATTCCTTCAATTTGAGAATATCCTTGAGCAACTAGTCTATCTTTGTTTCTAATGATTATCCCACTTTCATCAGATTTATTTTTAAAAAGCCAATGTGTGCCAATAACCTTTTTGTGATTAGGCCTAGGTACAAGATACCAAACATCATGAATGACAAATTGAAGAAGTTCTTCCTGCATAGAAGAAATCCAGTGAGAGTCATTCAATGCCTCATTTACATTCTTTGGTTACACAAGGGAAACAAAACATGCAAAATGAGCATAATTTCTTAATTGAGATCTTGTATGCACAGGCTCACTAGGATTACCAACAACGTTTTTTTATGGGATGGTCTTTATAAACCCAGTTAGGTACTTCAGGTGTCTCAATTGGTAATGAATCATTTATTGCTAGAGAGTCATTTTCTAAAACATTTGTAGACTCTTCCACAATAGTTGATTCACCAGTCTTACTCTCTACAATAGTTTCACTTACAATTACATTTATGGATTCCATCATGGTTTTAGTGCGAAGATTGTAAACACGGTAGGCTCTACTGTTAGGTGAGTATCCTAGAAAAATAGCTTTATCTCCCCGGCTCTCAAATTTGGACAAGTGTTCTCTTTCCTTGCGTACATAACAAGTACTACCAAAGGTTCTAAGGTACTTAAGATTGGGATTTTTTTATACCAAAGCTCGTAAGGAGTTTGATTAGAATTTTTTCTAAGATAGACCCTATTAATAATGCGACACGCAGTACGAATAGCTTCTACCCAAAATTATTTTGGTAAACTCTTGGCATGTAACATAACACGTGCCATCTCTTGAAGTGTACGATTCTTTCTTTCAACGATACCATTTTGTTGAGGAGTCTTAGGAGCACTAAAATCATGTTTGTAACCATTATAGTCACAATACTCTATTATACCGGTGTCTTTGAATTCTCCACCTCTATCACTACGAATTCTATTTACTTGGGTGTCCTTCTCATTTTCAATTTGAAGAAGTATTTTAAAAAGGTTTGAAAAGTGTCAGACTTTTGTTTTAAGAAGGCTACCCACGTAAATCTAGTGAAGTCATCAACCATAACAAGAATATAACTTTGTCCACATAGACTAATAGTTTGGGAAGGACCCATTAGGTCCATATCGATGAGCTCTAAGGGGTTAGAGGTAAGGATATCTTTGACTTTCTTATGAGGTGATTTAACAATTTTACCTTCCTGATAGGAACCACAGACAATATTAGAAATGGGTTTGATTTTTGGAACTCCTCCAACTATTTCTTGAGAAGTTAATCTACTAAGATTATCGTAATTTATGTGACCCATCCTGTTATGCCATATCTCATTATCATCCATTCTGGCAACATTACAGATTTTAGAACTATTCATGACAGTATAACAATTGTCAAGAGTCCTGAATCCTGTAAATATGCATTCACCCTTTTCATTTAAAATTTTGCAATTGTTCTTTGAAAAGGTAACAGTTGGATCTGAGTCACAAAATTACGAGATACTAAGTAAATTGGACTTAAGACCTTTAACTAGAAGAACATTTTCAAGAACAGGAAGTCCTTCTTCTTGGTGAGTTCCTTTACCTATGATCTGAGATGATACTCCATCACCAAAAATAACTTTTCCGCCAGCAAAGCTGGTTTTGTTTAAGAGTTTTGTATCATCACCAGTCATGTGTTTTGAACATCCAGAATCTAAATACCAACCAGAAGATGTGTGTTCATCTTTTAACGCGGTAATAACCATGTTACACTTCATCTTGGGTAATATATCATCTTTTTTAACCCAAATTGCTCTAGTTTTCATTTTGCGCTTATTATCTCTCAATTGATAAAATTTGCGAGCATTCGATTTTTGTTGAAAAAAGTTTTGCGCATGATTTTGAATTTTATGATAGACATGAGCATTTGGTTTAGGAACGTGATTAGGAATCCTTCTAGAGAATGTTCTTTTAGGTTTGGTCTTTCTCTTCCTATAGTTACAGTTTTTGTCTGGTTGTCTAGGCAGTACATAATTGTTACGGCTTCTCCTAGAATAGTTAAATTTTTTATAAATAGGAGGATTACAGACAGGTTTAACTAGTCTTCTAGCATAGCAGCCATCAAAAGAATGACTGTATATATCGCAGTAGGAACAATAAAGATTTCTCAAAGTTGTGGTCTCCTTAGGAAAGTCTCTAAACATAGGTTTCAAGGAATTTTGAGGTTGAACCCTATTCCTAGATAGAACAATTTTGAATGTAGATTCACTTTTCCTAATTGAGGGGCAGACATATTTAGCCTTAGGTGAACTTTCATGTTTAGAGTAACTTGGTTCCCAATATCAAACTTTTGAAGTTTTGAATCAAACTCAGTTTTTAGAGAATGAAAGTCTGGGCAAGTTTCAATAGGTCTTTTACCTCCTGACACAAACTTGATAACTTCAAAACATTTTGTTTGTGTCTTTAAATTGGGGTAAAATCCTGTTCCAGTTCGATCATCAGAATTGGTTTTTGATTCAGCAACAAATCCATCAAAACAGTATAAGTTATTTTCAAATTTTGTAAATTTTTTGAAAACAGTTGCTGTCTTTTCTTTAGTTTGTTCCAATTCTAGCAATGTCCCTTTATATTTTTTCTCCGGAGTTTTATTTGTTTCATTTAAATTCTTTAGTTTTTGATCAAACATTTTGATTTCACTTTCATGAGTAAGACATTGGGTAGTATACTCTTCATCATTAAGTTTAACCATCAGACTTAAATCTTCTAGTTTCTTAGTGAGATCTTTCACAATCTTCTCTAGTCTAGTACCTTTCTTGAGAGTTTTCGCATAAAGTGTGTGAATATCCGGGAGGTCTTAATTGTTCGAGTCACTAAGTGTAGTGTGTGAAGTGACCCCTAAGGCTTCAATTATTGGACTCACACACCCATTGACGTCGCCATTATCTCTTTCCCTTTGACTCACACACCCCATGGTTGAAATAACAATGTTCTCAGTAATTAAAGCATTTAAACCAGTAACAGCATAATTCAGCACAATAGAAGTATAATTACGAGATTCATCCTCACTAACAGACATAGGCATATCATCATTATAGATAATCTTAGCAAAGAAAGACATGCAAGGATCAAAAGCATCAGATGACTCAGGTTCCTCATTTTCAGAGTCGCTTGAATCATCCCATGTCTTGCAGATGTTGGCCCTAGTGTGTTTATTGTGAGTGTTCAAATTAACTCTACAGTCTTGTGCAATGTGTCCTAGTTTTCCACATCTAAAGCATTCAATCTTCTTAAGGTCTCTGTTAGTTCTAGTGTAAATGTCCTTGTGGTGTTTGTCATGACTTTTTTCATGAGGTTTGTGATTAGAGTGAGTTGGATAATTGGACTTGCCTTGTTTATTTGCCATGTTGTTTCTAAACTTTATAATTTTCTTAAACCGTTTTGACATTAAGGAAATATGATTGTCCAAACTCTCTATATCACATTCCTCATCAGAGTCATCATTGGGAATGTTAAACGCAGGCTTAATCAACTTAGAAGAAAAACTCATATTGGAACTAGTCTGTTTCCTATGGGACTGGGTCAATTGTTTCTTAAATTCTAATTCCATTTCCACAGTTCTTAATTTACTACTGAGTAATTAAGGAGTGAGATTTATTTCACACATTTCCTCAATAGCATATCTTTTGTTGTCAAATTTCTGTGGTAATGATCTCATAATTTTAGATACAATTTCATGTCTGTCATATGTTATCCCATTAGCATGCAGTTTGGTCACAATATCAGTCAAGTTCATATAGAAGTCATCAGATGACTCAGATTCAGACATAATTAACGAGTTATACTGTTGAATGAGCATTTGTGTTTTAGCAGCCTTAACTCTAGTGTCACCTTCATGATAAGTAACCAAAGTGGCCCAAGCTTCCTTAGAAATGGTACAGGATGAGATTCTTTTGAACTCATGTTCATTTATGGACATAAATATGGCATTCTTTCCTTTGTTATTGTTGGGAGAAACCTTCTTCTCTTCTTGTGTGAACTCACTTAATACTTTCTTAACCCTCTCATTACTTCCTTCAGTGGCTGCTTTAGTAGGATAAATGTATCCATTTTCAACAATGTCCCAGACATCATCTCCCAAAGTTCCATGAATGAAAGAAATCATCCTTACTTTCCAGTAAGCAAAATTGGTTCCATCAAAGATAGAAGGTCTGGTCAAGTTACCAAATCTTTCATTTTTCTCGTCCATGTTTGATTTTCAGAAAACAATTTCAGAAACACAAGATCTTTTTAAAAGAAACTTACAAAGCTCTGATACCAATTGAAATACTGTTACTAAAGCCGTTTAATATAAAATTAAACTATTTAAGTAACTCCGAACAGTTTTCTGAAGAAACTCTTTTCTTAAAACCAAAAAAAAATAATCACAAGATGTGTTTAACAAGAATATGTATGAGATTTGTTCAAGATTGGTTAACAGGTTTGATAAATCAGTTTAAAAAAATTTAACTTAGCACAACCAAGAATTGGATGAGGAGATGTAGAAAGATTAAGAACAAGGATTTTTTACGTGGTAAAACCTCACCCAACTGAGGAAACATTCACGACTCCCTCTACGGAGTAACCAAAAAAATTCCACTAAAACAAATTATAACAGTTACAAACTATATAACAAACATTCACACAACTCAGATGTAAACAAGTTTAGGAATGTACCCACTGGTGTACTTATAACTTCTCTGTAGTTTCGATTGTTGATGTTGTTCTCCCAGTTTGCTAACTTCCAATTTGTTCAAGTTCTTTACGTCGACTCTTGTTCTTGAGATCTTATTACCAACACTTTTAGTTTGGTAGGGTGTCAGTGTTTGTGAAAGTGCTTTCTAACACATGCATGCACACACACACTGATTTATACAAACAGTCCTATCAAATTACATATAAGATCTATATGCTATGATTTTTTATTTCTCGCTTCGTTATAAAACTTAGCCTTATCTGACCTTTACACAAATCCCAGAATCCACGGCTATCTTTATCAGAAGGCGTATCAATATCTTAATCAATCTCAGGTTTTGAAAATATTTTTGAGATTGAAAATCACCAAGTGCGATTCCAAACTAGGTCAAAGGTTTTTCTTTACAAGAACTAGAAACAGAAAATGTTATTATTGATTTTGAAGTTAAAAACATTTACAAAAAATAATCAACAATAGATTTCTCAAGATGAGAAACAAAATATGCAGATCTAAGTGAAATGTAACATAAAATGCTGAGATCTAATATTTCTATGAAGCAGAAACTTAGATCTAAGTGAAATGCTTAAGTTGGACACAAGATCTAAGAACGAAGAGGTTACATCATTAAACAACTAATCAAACCAACTCTCAAACACTCAAGGTTGTGTTTGGTATAAACTCCTTTTGAAAAGAGGTTAGGGTTTGAAAAAGGTGTTGGACGATTTAGGGTTAGGGTTAGGGTTTCTAACTCTTTCTCTATCTTCTCTAGTTTCTCTCTTTTCTCTCTCTTTTTTGGTTTCTCTCTTTTCTCTCTTCTCACTTTCTCTCTCTGGAAAGGACGAAATGGCAAAAGTCTCAGATTGCTGAGAGAAGGGTTCCTTTTATAGAGGGCTGAGAAGATTCGAGACTTTGGTTCAAAATCAATGGCTCAGATTGAGTCAGGGTTTATTGACTTTGATCCAAGGGTTAAAGATACGCGGTGATTATAACTCTCCTGATTGGCTCAAATGAGGTTCACATGGATTATGTAAGAGCGCATGCAAATCGTTGATAAAAACGATCCAAGGGCTGTTAACATTCGTTGGTTTACTCTCTTTGAAGAAACACAAATTCAACCAATAATGATGCAACAGATGTTGGGCAAAAAGAGGTTAACAAACGCGCGTCCAAAAATAATTATAAACTCACCCTGAAGTCTCTGTCGCTTTCGAATTCTACCCAAGGAAACTTTCAGCCAATATAACCAATAATCCATAATTGCAGAATGACCCTAAAACTTTTAAAACCAAATTTTAATTAATAAAAACCTTATTTTAAAAGTTTATGAAATTTCTAAAAAATGTTAAAAAAATAATTTAAGGGATTTAAACACACTCAACATATATACACACAATTATATGCAATATGACATGTATGAATGCAATTCTAATATGTGTGAGTGTTGGTAAAAGTATCTAGATCAATCAAGCAAGAGGAATAGAATGAAGAACAAATTCTGATGTTCTTTGGTTTCTAAGATTGACACAATTTTGTCACAATTTCTAAACTAGATGAACACTTATACAATACAGACTCAAATGTGTCAAGAGTATAAGGTTCTTCAAAAGGGACATAATTACGTCTTAAGGTTGTGAGAGGTAATAAACACAAATCCGATTGCTCACTGACCAAAATGTGTAAGGCAAGGTTGAGCCCTCAAACGCGTGTTTAAAGGTTTTAAAAAGTCTCATTTTCCACCGCAGAAGTCTCTACCGCATTCGGATCCTAACAAGCAAGGTTTTTAGTAAGAATAGGAAATTATAAATCAACACAAAACATTTTTAAGATCAATATTTAAATTTTTAAAAATGTTTTAAAATGTTTTAAAATTTTCTAAAAATTATTTAGAAAATCCGAAAAATTATTAAAAAATCATTGTCATAGGAATTAACACACACACCTAAATTATAGTGAATGCATTGAATGAATGCAATCCTAGGTGCAGTGTTGGTATTCTATGTTTGAGACTATTAGAGGAATTGATATGTAGTGTCTGAGGCTCTTTGGTAGACTAGGATATGACTCAATTTTGTCACTATTTCCGAACTAGACAAGCTCTTATATAATGTAGAATCAAGTGTATAGGGTGATTCAATTTCCTCCTTTGGAAATTTGAGAAAAAATCATCTTTGAGTCATTAAGGACTCGTAGGGATACAAAAATATATGAAAATTATATTCATGTTGATAATTATATCTACCCCATATCCTAAAAAAGAAAATTACACTACTCAACTAAATACAAAGCAATACCCTAACAACTTTAAGCAATACCCTAACAACATTTTGATAGCACGAGGTATTGATATCCTGAAAATAAGATAACTAAGATCAAGTGCTTTAGTTGAAGTAATCAAAATAATGTCCAAGTGGACTCAAAGCATCTACCCCATTTGGTCTCAAATGGACAAAGGGTCTACATACAGATAAGAGAGAGAAATATCAAAGCATAAAAATCAACAATATATTACAATTCTTCTATAACCATCCCAATTGATTTACGTAAGGATTCAAACCGTATATTGTCCATGGGTTTCGTGAATAAATCAGCTATTTGCAATTCAGTTGGAAGGTAATTAATTTCCAATTCCTTTGATTCGACTAACTCGCGTATAAAATGGTGTCGTATTTTAATATGTTTAGTACGAGAGTGTTGAACAGGATTTTTGGAAATATTAATTGGGCTTTGATTGTCGCAATAGAGATGTAATTATTCTTCAATAATTCTGTAATCTCTTAACATTTGTTTTAGCCAAAGTAATTGAGCATAACAACTGCCTGCAGCTATGCATTCAGATTTGGCTGTGGATAAGGAAGTGCAATTTTGTTTCTTACTATTCCACCCTACCAAATTATTACCTATATAATAACATGCTCCTGGCGTACTTTTACTATCATCGGAACACGTAACCCAATCCGCATCGGTGTATCCGATTATCGTGCAAGATGTGTCGTTTGTGTACCAAAGTCCTAAGTTGAGAGTTCCTGTAATATATTTTATAATTCTTTTAACGCAAAATAAATGACTCTCTTTAGGATTATTTTGATAGCGGGCACACACACAAATAACAAACATAATGTCAGGACGGGAGGGAGTAAGGTATAGAAGACAACCTATCATACTACGGTATAAGGTTGAGTCGATGGTTTTTCCATGTTCATCTTTTAATAGTTTAACCAAAGTACTCATCGGAGTCCTAGCATCATTGACAGTTTCTAGACTGACCTTTTTTAAAATCTCTAAAGCGTATTTGGATTGAGAGACAAATAAACCATCGGAATTTTGCTTGACTGTGGCATTGGAATTCTTTATGCGTAATGTCAGAAAATGTTTTAACGTCCGTTGGGGAGGTAGATCCAAAAATGATATCGTCTAAGTATACTTGGGCTATAGTAATATTTCTGTCAAAGTGTTTGACAAAAATAGTTTGGTAATTCCTTCCTCGCTTAAAACCGTTGTTTAGAAGGAAGGTAGATAGACATTCATACCAAGCTCTAGGAGCGTGTTTTAACCCATAAAGAGCTTTCTTAAGACGATAGACGTGGTTTGGATGATGAGGGTCATTGAACCCTTTATGTTGTTCTATGTAGGTCTCTTCAGTTAAGATACCATTTAGGAAAGCGGATTTGACATCCATTTAATACAGTGTGCAATGTAAATAACATGTTATTGCAAAGAGTAAGAGAATAGACACAAGGAGAGTGACCGATAAAAAAGTCTCCTCGAAATTTATTCCTTCAATCTAAGAGTAGCACTGGACAACTAATCTAGCCTTATTCCGAATAATCATCCCAGATTCATCTGTTTTATTTTTAAAAAGTAAACGTGTGCCAATAACCCTTTTCTTTTCTGGCCGGGGTACGTGATACCGTACATCAAGAATGACAAATTGAAGAAGTTCCTCCTGCATAGCGCTTATCCACAATGGTTCATTCAGTGCTTCATTAACATTCTTTGGTTCTATAAGAGTAACAAAGCATTCATAATGAGCACGATTACGTAGTTGGGATCTTGTACGAACTGGCTCAGTAGGGTTACCAACTATAATATCGAAAGGGTGATCTTTCGAATCTCAGTTAGGCACTTCAGGGGTCTCAGTTGGTAAAGAATCATCTATCTTTGGAGAATCATAAGTTAAAGTGTTTTCGAATTCATCCACTATAGTTGCTCCTTTGATCTTAATCTCTACATTAGTGTGACATACAACCACATTAATGGATTTCATTAAGGTTTTGGTACGACGATTGTAGACACTGTACTATTTGGTGAATATCCTAAGAAAATAGCTTTATCTCCTCTGGTTTCGAATTTACACAGATGTTCTCTATCCTTGCATAAATAACAGGTACTACTAAAGGTTCTAAAGTATTTTAGGTTAGGTTTCTTCCCATACCAAAGTTCATAGGATGTTTATTTGGTGTTTTTCCTTAGGCATACTTGATTGATTATGTGACAAGCTGTACGAATGGATTATACCCATAAATATTTAGGTAAGTTCATCACATGAATCATAACGCGTGCCATTTCCTGAAGGGTAAAACTTTTACGCTAAACAATTCCATTTTGTTGAGGTGTCTTAGGGGAACTAAATTCATGTTTGTAACCATTATAGTCACAGTATTCGATGACACCTGGATCTATAAATTCACCTCCTCTATCGCAATGAATTCTATCTACTTGGCAGTCCGTTTAATTTTCAATAATAACTAGAATTCTAAAAAACTTAAGAAATTTTTTTGACTTGTGTTTTAAAAAAGCAACCTAGGTAAAACGAGTGACATCATCAACCATAAGAAGAATATAATTGTTGCCACAAAGACTAACAGTACGAGAAGGAACCATTAGGAATATATAGATGAGTTCTAGAGGTTTAGTGGATATTACTTTCTTGTGGGGAGCCTTAACAATCTTTCCTTCTTGATAAGGACCACATATGATGTTTGAAATTGGTTTGATTTTAGTAAGACCTCTAACTATCTCTTAAGAACACAATTTACCAGGGTTATCATAATTAATGTGACCCAACTTATTATACTATATCCCATTGTCATCCATTTTGGTAATGTTACAAACCTCTGTACTTGGATTGACTGTATAACAGTTATCTGGAGTACAGATTCCCGTAATAATGCAATCAACATTTGCATTCAAAATTTTGCAATTGTTTTTAGAAAAGGTGACATTATGGTTGGAGTCACAAAATTACGATATACTTAGTAAATTTGATTTAAGACCCTTTACCAAAAGAACATCCTCGAGAATATGTAATACTTATTCATGGAGTGTTCCTTTACCAATGATATGGGCTGGTACACCATCCAAACAACACTTTACCTTCAGAGAAGTTATTTTTCTTTAAAATTTTGGCATCATCGCCGGTCATATGTTTAGAACATCCAAAGTCTAAATACCATCCTGACGATGTGTTTATTTTTGAAAGAACTGATCACAATGTTGCATTTCATATGGGGTAATATATTATCTTTTCTAACCCAAATTGTTCAAGTTTTCAATTTGCGCTTATTAGCTCGTATTTGATACAAACTTAGGAGCTTCAGCCTTTTCTCTAAAAGATTTTTGAGCAGATTTTTTAGTATGATAAATTTTTAAGAATTTGATTTAGAAAAGAATCTTGGATTCCTTATTGTAGATGCTCTATTAGTATTTGATCTTCTCTTCCTATTACGATAGTTAGAATTCCTGTCCGGCTGTCTAGGTAGGACATAATTGTTTCGGCTTCTCCTAGAATTGTCAAAGTTATGGTAAACAGGTGAGTGATAGATTGGTTCATATAGACATTTATAAAAACATCCATCAATAGAATGTCCAAAGACATCAGAGTAGGAGAAATAAATATGGCTAGTAGAGGGTTTAGATTTAGAAACGTTGTTAAACAAAGGTTTGTCTAAAAATTAAACTCTAGTCGTATTCCTAGAAGGTACAGGTTGAAATGATGAATCACTTTTTTTAATGGGAGGGTAGATATATTTAGCCTTATGTTCAGCATTACGCTTAGAGTTACTTGATTCACCAATGTCTAACTTTGTTGTTGTGAGTCAAAATCATTTTTCAAGGCTTAAAAATCTGGACAAGATTCAACAGGTCTTTTGCCACCAAACTCAAACTTGATAGATTCAGAAGTTTTAGTTTGCTTGGAATTATTGGGGAAAAAACCTATTTCAGTTCTGTCATCAGAATTGGTTTTACTTTCAGCAACACAGTCTTCAAAACATTTTGAGTTATTTTCAAATTTACCCAACTTTTTGAAGATTGTTGAAGTTTTTTCTTTAGTTTGTTCCAATTCTAATAATGTCCCTTTATATTTCTTTTCTAAAGTTTCATTTGATTCAAACAACTCTTTCAGTTTTTGTTCAAAATTTTTAATCTCATTCTCATGAATTAGACATTGAGAAGTGTACTCTTTAGCATTTTGTTTGACCATATGGATTAGGGTTTCTATCTATTGTGTAAGGTCTTTGACGATTTTTTCAAGTTAAGTCTTTTCCTTAGAGTTTTTTAGTACAGTGTGTGAATGTCTGGGAGATCCTCATTATTTGAGTTACTAAGTGTGCAGTGTGCAGTGTCCCCTAGAGATTCATTTTTAGGACTCACACACCCACTTGCATCAATAATAGATCGTTCCTTTGACTCATACACACACAACGTTTGATGAATTATCATCATTCTCAAGTAATAAAGCATATAAATAAGAAGAGAGAGCATCATTCAACATAACATGTTCAGATTCCTTATCGCTAGTGTATATGATTTTGGCAAAGAAAGACATATAGGGTTCAGAAGTATTGAATGACTCAGGTTCATCAGATTCTAATTCACTTGAGTCATCCCAAGTCTTGCACAAATTAGCCCTAGTGTTCTTGTTTTTATTCAAATTGAATCTACAGTCACTGGCTATGTGTCCAAACTTCCCACATCTGTAGCATTCAGTGTTCTTAAGGTCTCTACTAGGTTTGTTGTGATACTCAGTCTGGTGTTTGTCAAGTCTTTTCTCATCAGGCCTATTATTATAGTGGTTTGAATAGGTAGGTTTGCCTTGTCTATTTGCAATTTTATTTCTATATTCCACAATTTTTTCAAACTTTTTAGACATTAAGGGAATATGATTATCCAAACTCTCTAAATTACAGTCCTTATTAGAATCTAAGTCTATTTCAGGAAAATGACATTTAGTTTTAGTAAACTTAGTGTAAAAGACAAGATTAGAGGTAAATTATTTCTTAAGGGTCTGTATCAATTTCTTCTTGAACTCTAATTCCATTTCCATTATTCTTAGCTTGTTACTGAGGAGTTCAGGGGTAAGGTTTTGATCATCCATCTCCTCAATTGCATAGCGCTTATTATCATTTTTTTGTGGAAGTGACCTAAAATTTTTAGAGATAATTTCCTTCATATAATAAGTCATACCATTAGCATGCAGTTTTGTCACAATGTCTGTCAACCTAATATAGAAATCCTCAAATTATTCAGTCTTAGTCATAACTAGAGTGTTGTATTGCTGGTTTAACATTTGAGTTTTTTCAGCTGAAACACGTGTTTCTCCTTCATGTGCAGTCACAAGAGTATCCCAAGCTTCCTTAGAAGTTGTGCAGGAAGAGATCCTCTTGAGTTCGTGTTCATTTATGGACATGAATATGGCATTTTTTCTTTTGTTATTACTAAGGGAGACATGTTTCTGTTCTTTAGTGTAACCATTTTCAATAGCATCCCAGACATTATCTCCCAATGTCCATTGGATGAAAGCAACCATCCTCACTTTCTAGTAAGGGAAGTTGGTTCCATCAAAGAGAGGGGGCCAGGACATGTTACTTAATCTCTCAAATTTCTCGTCTATAATTTGTTTTGAGAAAACAATTTCAAAAACTCAAGATCTAATATAATTTTGAACGCCAAGCTCTGATACCAATTGAAAAACGTCCACTTAAGTCGTTTAATTCAAGATTAAGCAGTTTAAATGTCTCCGAATAGTTTTTTGAAGAAACTCTTTAATCAAAACAAATAGCTAACACAAGATGTGTAAAAAATATTATATGAATGAGTTATTTAAGGTATAGGTGTACCAGTTTTGAAAAAAAAAACTTACATAGGTTGTAAATCATCATAGTCTCAAGAAGGTGATGAGAGGAAGAGTAAGTATACAAGAACACGGGATTTTAACGTGGTAAAACCCCAACCAATTGGGTAAACATCCACGGAGGTCTCTACACCTCAAAAGTAAAATCTACTAAAATAGAATTAACAGATTACAAACAATATAAGAAACCAAACACATAAACGAACCTAATTTTAGTCCAGAATGTTTACCAACTCCTTTGGATTATTCTGACTCCTCTGAAGGTTCTTATGTGGAGGTTGTTCTCCCAACTTTGTAACTGCTTCTCCTTTTAAGTTTTTGTCGACTATAAAGTTAAGAATCTCTCTACCAACACTTCTTTGGTGTTGTAGTGTGACAAGTGTAAGTGGTACTCTAAAGTCAAGAATCTCTCTACCGACACTTCTTTAGTGTTGTATTGTGACAATTGTAAGTGGTGAAGTTCCTACTCACATGCATGCAACCCACATACACTTATGGAGACTATTTCGTAACAAATTACAAATATCATTCTAAGATGCAGTAATGATTTCTGAATCACAATTTGTTTGATAGTCTAAGAATACAAATCTTTATTTTTATCCACAGATCAAGAGGGAATCTTGCTATTAAAAATATCCAAGATCCTAAACACTTTATCTATATTTGATATACACAGTTATTTCATAAATTGTAATATATTCACGAAACTGTAAATCCCCAATCAAGATCTTAACCAGATCAAAGTCTTGTTTTTCTTATAAACTTTAAACATAAATAGATTTGTTGGTTCTGGTTTTGAAAACAACTTGTAAGAGTAAAATCAACCACCGAATGAATATTTCTTAAAAATAAGAAATCAATCTAAGCAAGTTATGCGTGAGATGTATCACACAGTTTTAGATCTCAACTTTCTATGAAGAGAAAATGAGATCTATACTTCGTGACTTGGTTGGACAAGAGATTAAAGACTAGAGAGGATGAATCTTCACAAATGCGAACTCACTCAAGCTCGCAAACGTTTTTCCAAAAAAAAATGGTCGGAGTTTGATTAGGGTTTTCTTTCTCTCTCTCTTCTCTTTTGTTCTCTCAATTCTCAAATGATCCAAAGATTGAAAACGTTCCCCACTGGGTCTCTATTTATACTACTCATAGAAGGATCTGGAAGGGTTGAACGATATCAATGGCTGAGATTAAATCTAAAACAAGCGATGTAAATCTAACAGTTTATGATTCACCTCCATTAAACGTGTTTTGATTGGTTCTCTTAACTATTACAAGGATTATTACAAAGACATGCAAACCATCGATGACTAATGATCCAAGGGACAAAATTACGTCTTAAGGTTGTGAGGGATAGCAAACCTAAATCCAATAGCTCAATGACCAACACATGTAAGGCAAGGATGAGCCCTTAAACGTGTGTTTAATGGTTTTAAAAAATCTCATTTTCCACCACAGAAGTCTCTGCCGCTTTCGGATCATACCCAAGAAAGGTTTTTAGGAAGAATAGGAAATTATAAATCAACCCACAACATTTTCAAGCCAACTTTTAAATGTTTAAAAATGTTTTAAAAATTTCTAAAAATTATTTAAAATATCCCAAAAATTATTAAAAATTTATTTTTATGGGAATTAACACACAAGCACACCTAAATTATAGTGAATGCGATCCTAGGTGTAGTGTTGGTATTCTACCTTTGAGACTGTTAGAGGAATTTATATGTAGTGTATGAGGCTCTTTGGTAGACTAGGATATCACTCAAACTTGTCACTATTTTCAAACTAGACAAGCTCCTATATAATGTAGACTCAAGTGAGTCAAAGATATAGGTTGCTTCAGGAAAATTATTGATCTTTAAAAATCTAGAATTTAATGGATAATTTGTATAATCGAATGGCAATTTTTTATGGTTCCAATTATGCTTACCGACAAGCTGGGATGAGGTCCACATTAAAATCAATTGATGAACGTGTCCGATTGCTTTGTGAAAGAGGATTGATTCCACCAACTGTGACTGTCAATAAAGTTGAAAATTTCTAACCCATCTTGTCCTGGATAAAGTATGATTTTAAATGCAGCAATATTAACTCGCGCGGTCTGAGTGCCATCTATGGAGCCATAACCCCTGACGAGTTCCAACTCAGTGTGGCGTGCACCATGTCTAAAGAAATTCGGGATACCCTTTAGCTTACTCATGAGTAGACCAATGCTTTGAAAAATTCTAAGCTGCAAAATCTCACTACACAATTTGAAACTACCACGATGCTTGAATCTGAATCCTTTGACGAGTTTTATGCATGATTGCCCAATATAATAAACTCAAGTTTTAATTTAAGTGAGAGAATACCTGAGACGCGTATCGTTAAGAAAATTTTGAGATCGTTCCCTACCTGCTTTATTCCTAAAATCACCGTGCTTAATTCATTAGGGATCCTAGATACTTTAAGGTTAGGAGAACTTATTATGTTCCCTAAAACTATTATATTGTTATGTTCCCTAAAACTATTAAACCTAAGGAAATATGGATTGCATTGAAAACTCGAACTAAAAAAAAAAGAAGAAAGTGAAAGTTTGTGAGTCTGCCTCTAAATTTGATTTTAAGCCAGATGACTTACCCCTTTTTGCAAAAAAAAGTTAAAAAACTTTCTCAAATTTTGCAAAGAAAATTCTTCCAAATAAAAGATTTTTGAGAAAAATAAAAATAAAAATGAGGGCGATAAGGTTTGTGAGAAAGAAGAGATTAAATGCTATGAATGTGAGGGAAATGGAAAAGGGCACATGAGTGTCCCATAATACTTAAGAGACAAAGCAAGAAAATTGTAATTAAGGCCACCCTTAGCGAGAGTGACGTCGAGTTGGTTGATTCAGGGAGAGAATCACCACATGAATAGTGCATTGTGTTCATGGATAATCACATTATCACTTCGAGTTTATCCCACGCTGATGGGGACATATATAAATGTGAAAGCCTCGATGATGTTTTGTTTTATTCAGGAGAGAGTGAGAGTGAGAAGGAGAATTTGAGTGAAGGATAAGGTGGACTCCAAAAGGCATTTAGTGATCTTTACACCGAGACATTAAAAATGAAAAATCTTAATAATGATTTTTCTCTTAGGGCGTGTGATTTGGAGAAGTAGGTTAATTTTTTTAGAAAGTGTGAGACGCCGGTGAGTCAACTCGAGAAACAAAAAATTTATTCGTGTGAGCAGTCGATTGTTTTAGCTAGAGAAAATACCGATTTGACCTACACTGTGGCTAATCTTACGAGAGATCTTCAATCTTCATTGGAGACTCGTGGAAAACTTGAAACTCGTATGTACCAACTCGAAAGTGATCTCGAACGTGCTTGGGAGGTTAAAGTAACGTAAGAGGACATATCTAAGAAGGTTGGAAATATTCTCCTTGGTCCCACGTTAGGTAATGTTAAGAGGAAAGGAAAAGATTATGACGGTGAATCCATTTCCAAAGCCTCACCCAACCCGGTTCCTGAGTTTATGATGGATCCTTATGGACCTCATCCTAACCAACCTATGAGACCTAACCCACATAGAAGAGCTCGTACTAGACATTTTGAGAAAGGTTTACTCCAACCCATTTATGTTTGTTACCATTGCAAACAAAGAGGCCACCTTAAAGAGTTTTGTTTAAAGCTAGGGAGAGTTTCTCACATGCTTATTCCCCGATATGCTGACACATAGTTCCAACACAACTTCTGGGATGCACTCCCACACATGTTACTCTGCATGATCCTACACATCACCATAGATATTTTGAGAGTTTTCTAGAGCAAGTAGAGTATTTAGTCAAAACTTCACAGAGTTTGATGGAGGAATTTCCTAGGATGTTATCTCCTTTTAAGAACTCCTCTGGGCCTAATGATTGAGGTTGAGACTTATTTTTAGAATGGGGTGATTATCATGTTCACACCTTATATCCCTATTGCTAGCATGTATTATCAATGTATTTATCTATTTTATATTATTTTGAAAAAATGCAAAAAGTGTTCTGTTTTTCAGGGAAAAAAATGGAAAAATACAAAAAGATTTTTGTTTTTTTTCCTAGAAAAAGTTAAAAAGTGGAGAAGATTTTATTTTGATAAAATTTTTGAAAAGGAAAAAAAGTGTTTGTTATTTACTTTTATCACCATATATGGTTGAACATATAAGATTTTCGGATCACCCCATCATTTTATCCATTCACGTGACTTTTCATAGTGTTTTGACACATGGCATTGTTTCATAAGTGTGCTTAATAATGTGTGGAATCATTACGTTGATCTTTGATGACCACTTTCTACATGCTTGACTAATAGTCACCTTTAATGCACATGTCCACGAACTTATTTTAACATTTCACTTACTTGTCAGTTTTTAAATACGATGTTCTCATCTCAATTTTTCTCTATAACGAACCAAATGTAAAATCGAGATAAAAGTCACGCATGTAAGAACCATTTCTCGGATTGAAATTATTTTTACGATTTCTTTTGTTAAATGTTAAGAAATGGAAAGGGGCTACGATAGATCAAAATGTTTTTTGCGTTAAAAGTCACCATTTGCATAAAAGAGCCTTAAAAGATTAAAGGTACATAAAAACAGAAGTGCGAGACCAATTTCTGATTCATTGATGCTTCGCTACATATACGCATTAATTTCTTCAAAAATAATTGAGAGTTCATTATTAGTTATGTGATATTTTGAGGGAGTTATAATTGAAGATAAATGGGCTTGCACAAACAAAAAAAAAATCAAAAAAACATTACATAGTTTGGCGTCATTGGTGTGAGAATCATTTATGTACATGACATATTGATTAAGTTAAGTAAATGTCAATTGAGTTCACCACTTTTACACCTAATGTGGACTTTGAGATCTTTCGTTAGAAGTTTCTCAAGACGTCATGCACACATGTTATGACTGTCTACGTTGCTTAACCTATTGAAAATGTTCACATCCCTACACTCCGCTTTCCTGATTCGGGTATTTTAGTGTTAATAGACAGTGAGCTGTATTTGTACATTTTAAACATTTTGTCCAAAAAAATTGAAAAACATCAAAAATAGTTGGGTTCTATATGTCTTTGAGATTATCATTAATCATACTCTATTGCTTATACTTGTGATGATATCTTAATGTGATGCTTATATTTCATGCTTAGTTAGATAAAAAGGGTGAGAACAAATTGAGGGGGGGGGGGAGTTTATTTTTGTTTAAAACTCTATTCATCACGGTATCTTTATTTTGTCTTATGTGTGTAGGACGTTCCATTTGGATGGTGATTCATTGAAGACTTGCACAATTTCTATGTTCCACTTTTTATAATATGGGAGGGTAGTTTTTGTATTAGGATTCAATTTGGATTAGGTTTGTGTTATGTACCGGAATAGACAAAAGGGGAGATCTGTAAGAAACTTTCATTAATGCTCGTAATTTTATTTTATTTGGTTTGGCGTGTTTTGTTACATAAACACGTCACCGTCATAACTTCTCAGTACTTGAAGACTTAGTTGAAGACTGCTAAGGATTGGAAGATATGGTCATCTCAATAATTATAGAAGTAAATGATCGTGGTTGGTAAAAGGTTCTTTTTATAATATTTGGGGTTTAATTATCTTTTATGAGGCTATTTTTATAGAAGGAAACTTAAATTTTTTAGAAGGAAAATCACTAAAAATATGACGCTTCGTTCGGGCGACATTATAAAGTTCATTCGAAGTCGTTCGAACGAGAATATAAGGAGTCATTTTGTGCATTTCTCTGTAAAGTCGTTCGGAATCCTCGTTCGAAGTCGCTCTAATGAGTTTAGGGTGTCATTCGAACGACATCCCGTTTCATTCAAACGACCAGGAAAATTTTGATTTTTTAAAGATTATTTTTCTCATATCTTTTATGTTTATCATTTTTATCAAACCTTCTTATAATAAGTCTGGACAGGATAAAATATCTCAATAACTCTTTTTCAAGAAGAAAAATACCTCATATTATATTGCTCACCCCTGAGAATTATTAAAGATCGCATTTACCATTCACAAGAAGGATTTCTTACTAAGTTACATTTGTAGAGACTTTTCTCTACTGCTGAAGAAGAATACGAGGTTCATTGGTGGATACCGAGGGTAGACTGTTACTTGTGGACAGTTCTGGAGCAGAGTCATATCTGTTGAAGTTTTAAAGACTCTGTGCATCTAACTTAGTGTAGCTAAGTGTCTTATGAGTCGTTTGTTTTCAAAACTCTAAATAGTGCCGATATAAAGGATTTTTCCCTTTCTAGGGATTTTTCTCATATCATGTATTTTTGCATGCTTGCCCTGAAAATTATAAATTCATATTTGGATACATCTCATTTTCACACCATAATTAATTGAAGTTTTACACATATTGGATTTGCATGTGTTGGCATTTAATTTTATATATTGGTCTATTGAATCAAATTTTCTCTTAAAACCCCAAAAACATATTTTTTTTTTGTATTTTAGTTTTAGATATATTGTGTGATATATCATTTCGTTTGAACCTATTCCTTCAATCAATCCACGTAACTAGGAAATATTATTTTCATTTTCAATGATTGGATTGTTCTTAATCATGTTTACATGAAGTAGTTTGAAATTTATTTGCGTGATGGATTCACTTTGTATATGCCTCTGCACACTTTCCACGAGCTCTTTGGGATTTTGACTTCATATATCATATGAGCTAAGTAAGGTGTTATCCAACCAATATTGTCATTTACATAACCTTTTTTTACTATGGGGGAGTTGTTCATGCAAAAAATAATGCGAGTGAGTTTGTTTGATAGTTTTGAAAAATATGAGTGTACACGGGAAAAGGGATGCGAAAGGAGAAAATCTCCTTTGTGTGAAAGGCCACCGTTGGAAAGAGCCTAAAAGATCGAGAGGCAATAAAAATAGAAAAATTATAAAAGAATTTTTTTTTAATACTTTGATTCTTCAAAAAATTAGATATCTTCAAAAGAAAAAAAAAAGAGAAAAGTGATATATATTTTTTAGTTTTTTTTTAAGATCAATAAGATTGCACAATGAGTCCTAGTTGAGATTAATTATTTTGACGTTATTGATTTCATAATCATCAAAATTTGTAGGAAGATGTGCATTGTGTTTGTTTATCCTTTAGAGTTCTTTATTTTACACAAGAGACTACATCGAATGTTGATAAATTATTGTGATCAAATAAATTTACTTGGATACATTTGACTGATCGAGTCGTTTTCACTTCTTTCTAGTCCACACCCCTTCACTGCGTTCCATTTTGTTTAGACACATTAATAGTATGAGAGTGTCTAAAGCTTATGTGTTTATGTCTTTTGTGGTTGTTAATACCTACATATATAGTTGTGCTTCATTGGTATATGTGTGGTTATATATATATGATATGTTTTGCGTTTTGAGTTTTTGCGTTTTCATCTAATCCACGTTTTTTGTATGCTTAATGTTTGATTTATATTGGCATGTTTTACGATCATCTTGGTATCTTATACTTAAATGCTTGCATCATAGTTGATATCATTTATTCGTAGTTAGAATTATTTGTGCTTGTGTTGTCGATTTGTTTATCCTTGTGTGACTTGCTTCATAGTACTACATAATATATTCATTTTTCTTTTATGATTCCCATGCTTCACTTAGGGGGAGATGTGGTTTTATTGGGGAGAAATATTTTATTATTGTGTACCTTATTATTTCTATTCCTGAACAAAAAGGCGAAGAAATCGTATCTAACTCTTTTCGTGCGGAGGAGATCTTTAGCTTAGGATGAGACATCCATTATTCGGTAGATATGGCTAGACAAAGCGGGATGGTTTGTCATATGCAGTTTATATATGTTATATCCGTTTAACATTTGAAGGTGTGGATAAGTGTGTAGGTTAGTAGTGAAGCGATAAAGGTTCACAGAAGAACAAAGCTTCTAGTGTTTGTGTCTGCTAAGCATCTATAACATTCTTTACTTTTGGAGTTGGGAATTGAGTTTTAGTGAGCTTGATGGACTAATAGTTTTGAGTTTTGAGTTTTCTGACTAGAATATCCAAAGGAGGAATTTTTATGTATTGGAATTATTCCATGTCTGAACAAAACTTGTTTCAGTTATAGGTTAGGACTTGAGTTCTTTGTCCTTCAGGCCTATGATGTGTTACTGAAGATTGAATATTGTAGCATCCAAAGATAAAGTATTCATTGTGTTTCGAGCTGAGTTTTGTCTTCTTTCAAGAGATCTGGATGAGGTATGAATACATGTTTATGTTTGATCCCTAGATTTAGTTTTGGGTGTTAGGAGTTTCTAAAATTGTTTCTAATTCTTTTAAAATAAATTTATTCCTTTTACTATATTTTTGGAAGAAAAATATTTGTTTTGGGACTTGTTTCAAATGAACTTAGAAACTCACTTTAACAAGTATAGGTGCCTCGTTAGATCCTGCTCAAACGAAACTTCGAACATAATGTTTTTTATCCTTCATTGCAATCTCATTGGGAATATTGTTTGAATAGTGTTTGAACAAGATGTAATACTTCGTTCCAAGGAGGTCCAAAGTCATCGAATGAGTATGGGAATTTTTGAAGAATTGGAGTTTCTCCAAACTTCCTTTGATCCTCATCCCTTTTTCAACAAACCTCCTATAAATAAGAGTGTTGAGCAACTGATTTCTTTAAGAATTTTCCATGACTTTCAAGTTCCCAAACTTGTTTAAAAAGCTCTCCATGTTTATCTGTTTGATTTACAAAAAAAATTGAAACCAGAACCCTAGTTTACACCCAAGTTTGAGATCAAAGAATCTTACATCCTGATGTTTGTTTGAGATCTCTTATGGGTTGGACCATACTAGTTTTCTCTTAATACTACGAGCATTTAGAGAGGTGGAGACCATTTTGTGTTGAGAGGCGACATAACTGGTCACGAGATAAGTAATATCGGTGGGATACTGAGATGTGGGAACACGCCTACATTCTGTGGCTGTTGCAAGGCATCCAACAGTGGTTGCAAAGAAAGATATAAGGGATAAAGAATCGGATCAAGTCTTGAAGGTGTTGAGTCTGCGAGTAAGTCTAAATTGATCTTGTAAACTTCCTATATCGTGGTGGACTTTTGTGGCTACATGATCCAAAGTTTTTCCCGCTGTAGGTTGTCAACATATATGTTCACTTATGTTGTGTTGTGATACGCTTCCAGTTTCACATATTTCTTTATTCACTAATATTTGGTAACTAGACTCACTATAAGGTATAATTATACTATATAAACACCTTGGTTTAACTCTTATACTGCAATAAAAATATGATTAATGTCAAATTACTTTTCATAACATATGTATGTTTGCACTTTTATTTTAGCATATGGTTGTTATACAAAGACATTAAACTAGAAAATTAAAACATAAAATTTTATTTTAAATGGGTATAGAAAATGCTCAATATACTAAACTACATCTCCTGTAACACTCAAACCTTAATGGGAAATAAATTTCATTTTAAAATATATTTTTGAGGATTTATTTTAGTTAGTAATGGATTACATATATATATATATATATATATATATATATGTGTGTGTGTGTGTGTGTGTGTGTACAAATTTGATGCTCATGGTATAGGGAACGGTACCAATAATTTTTTTTGGGGGGGGGAAACACAAGAATTATATCTTATTTATGTTCAAGATAAAATAATGATAAAAAAAATAGGCCTGAAATATTTTTTTAGTCGCTGATAATCCCTCAATATTTTTTGTAGCAAACAAGTGTACACCTCATTACCACGGGACATCCAAAAGTGGTCGTCGAACGTGGATTCAATGATAGTAAGGGCCTTTATCAAAATTTTGACAAAAGTATGAGGACTGTGTCAAGACCTTTTTGAAAGTATATGTTGAGAATATATTTTTAACAAAAGAAACATTTTTTAGACCTTATGGAAAATGGTCTAGCAGCTAGAGATGTTTATCATACAACTGTTGCATGTCATATTGCATATATACTATGTTTTTTACGTACTTATATTATTTTTAATTAAAATATAAAAATAATAAATATTAAAAACTATATTTATTATTTCTTTAAGTGGAAAATGATTTTGACCTTGATAGTGTGGTTAGGACCTAATAGATTGAATTTACTTTTGCTCATCCTTTTATTTTCCCTTTTGGACATTACTATATGTGAAACTCTTTAGTTTACGGACATACGCTTTCTTCTAAGTTCAATAAATTTTATATGTGGAGGAGGAGTTCCTCTCCCTTAGCGGTTGGTTTTCATTCATCATTTGTTTATAAAAAAATATATGGAGGACATAATTAATTTTTTATTAGTGACTTTTCAACTTCACTACAACAATGTTGGTTTATTTATTTTTTAATATATCGCATCATGCCTTTGATGGGTACAAAGAACTATGTAACTCCAATACTTGTAATAAAATATTTCAAACAATATAAAATTTAAGAAAAAATCATTTTAGTAATCTTATGATATTTCTATGTACGAATCTTTTGTTAGTTTTTACTTTGGACAACTAAAATTTTTCAACTCGTAATTTATTTGTTCATTAAATTTGTGATTGATGATGATAACCCATTTCACTTAATAAGTATGATCGTGAAAACATTTCTTTGAAATGACAAATTTTTTATATCGCAAAATAGTATTCTCATAAGTTCCTTAAGGTAGCAAAATAGTGTGTTAACATTTTTCTTAATGCCGCCAACTTTATATTCAACTTTTGATTAATGTTGTAACAAATTAGGCCGTCACTTTTGTAATACCACAAAAGTTTCTTGCTAGAATTACTTTATTACCACAAAAATGTTTTTTGACCATTCTTAGTAAATATCAACACAATTGATGCAAACTTTTCCCATCACTCTTTAAAATGTCATTTTTTTTCTACATTGTCTGTTGGGTCACTTATGGAATGCCGATAACGATTTTTATGTCGTTTATGATGTTGTAACATAAATATGGAAGATTTTATTAAGCACTCAGAAGATGACGCATATCCCCATTGAGGGAAAATAGTGAGGTCGGCAAGACAATAATCTATTCGACCATAGAGAATGAGGTCGGCTAAGGTCTCAAGGTGTGCGGCCAACTATATCATTGCCTACTTCGAGCATTGTTAACACATTGTTAGTTGACAAGGTTAACTAGCACTGTCCATGCGTAAGTAGGGAATATTAAAAGACTCGCCTTCATGTGAAAGTCACAACTCCCTATCTTCCCTCCTATATTTCTGTAAAAGGTGTAACTGCCTGACCTAGTAAGGCACTCCATCTGTCTCACTACTCTCTCATTTTCTAATAACTGTGAGACCCCACTTACTAAAATAACGGGTGGCCAGCGCGTGATCAAAATAAAACGTTGGTCTCATACGACTCATTTTCAGCATCACTATCGAAAACTTTTAAAGTTACTAACCACCTAGTAATTTAATTATACTAGTGAAAAATTTTCTATTTCATTAATTAACAACATGCGGAAATAAATAATAATTAAACCGTCAACACAAACTGATAACTGATTCCAACACAAATGAATAACATGAACAAAGATAACCGAATCAACTATCAGTTCGACAAAAAATACAACAGTAACTCAAATAATAACCTGGGTACACAAAGTCCAATAAATAACCGAATACTAAATCTGAGGGCAACATGCCTAAATGACTACTGATGTAAAGTCCCTACACAAGGAATAAGTGAATGAAGTGTCTATAACAAGGTCCTGCAACGTCCACATGAGCTGCAACTACGCATTCCTGGATAGAATCCTCAAACTGGGTGTCCCTATGTCTAGACACCTAAAATGGTTTGGAAAAGATTTTGACACGGGTCAGAGCCCAAGTAAATTTTTTTTGCAAATATTTATTAATCAGTTAAATTGTAATAATTAAATATGCATGCACACTTTTCATATTTAAGCTAGTGTCGCACTCTCTTGAGGTATAACTCACCCATCATCTAATGTGCCCACCTAACGCTTGTCTACTAACCTTTTCTTGTTAAGATACCCCACTTAACTATCCGTATCAAGTCTCTTTCTACATACTAACTCGTTGTGCTCACCCGTATTGCCCATACAACACGTCACTGGACTCTTTATATCAATTAGCCAATTATGATAAGTTTAATACTCCACCACTAGGGTTATTTTAGATGTCACTATCTTTATCATCTACTAATTGCACACCATTAAATAAATCATAATCATACATGTATCACTCTGTTACATATATACTAATATGTCACCCCTAGGCCGAGTTGCGGTGCATGTATATTAGGCTATCATGTCCCGATACATCATCTATTAGGCACACATAGTTGAATAAATCACAAGTAAATATATTTATCACTCTAATTATATTTATTTACAATAAAACACCTCTAGACTGAGCTGCGGTGCATGCCTACTCTCCTATCAAGTCCCAGTACATCACGTACTAAATAAAGGACTATTAGTCCAGTTTCTCTCTCGAACCATAGATATACAAATCACGCATATTAGAGGCGAACATAGTTCTAGGCCTTTGCGCTACGCACATACATATGCACCCAAATGACCGATCACACCATCGTTCACATAAATGGTGATCAACCCTAAGTTCTATATTCTGAGGCACGAGTCTAAAATCCCTCCAATTGGCTCATCAAGATAAGACCATACATGACGCGAAACCTCCCATGATATAAAGTAGCATAGGCATGTCAATACATATAATAAATCATACAATAGGTATACACACGGCCTATATATTTATATCATCAGTATAGGTACACACACGACCTATATTATATATCCCATATGTAGCAAATATACCCCACGAATATTCTACGTATTATTAAGTTTCGATTATACTTCTCATCGTATACTTCCAAGTATCTCACACTACTCGAAGTGTACCAATTATTCTTTAACGTATTTCAAAGAGTAATTTACTCATTCCCTACTAGTCTAAGTCATAGGCACACTCACCTTAACCATGACTCATTCTCATCCTTCAAATTCGTTATATTTTAAATTACACCGATTAATCTAATTAATTTCACATTAATTAATTTATTAAAGCAGTGCCACCCAACTATAATATCCTGACTCACCTATTTGGTTCGTATTTTCACCATTTAGAATTTATCACACGAATTCCCATTATTAAGTTTAACACCTCTCGTTAAATTTAATAGTCAATAATTTATTATGTATATCTATGATAATTTAAACCAACTAATCCGTGTTTAACCCCTATCTCACTAGACTAAAAATATCCGAGTCAAAACCTCAACTCTTAATTCCATAAGTATTGACTTACATTCATATTTTTATTCAATATACTAAGCACATCTAAATCCAATCCGTATCCTAATTTCATCCGAAATTTTCATTGAAATCCGTTCATATATTTTCGAGTGTTGTTTATCCTAAACACTCCTAAATCCATACCCGAATTCATTCCCATCTAACTTCAAGGTAAAAATAATGTTCCTTAATATTTTCCAGGGTCCTACACTCATCTACGGACATCCATAAATAATACGGATTTGATTTCCAACTAAAGTTTTTGGTCTCAAACACCCTTCTGTAATAAATTCGTAACTAATTCAAAACAAATCTGAAATGAGAAACTGGAGGCCATGCGTTCGTAATGAAAAGATATACAATTCCATTAAATCGATTCTCTACTAGGCTGAATTGATTCGATTCTGTACAGAAATTACGACGGCCTAAGATGAAGATGAGACCTCCAAAACTTCCATTAATTCCCAAACCAAGCTCCAAAATAGCACCCAATCGATACCCTAAACCAAGGTAAGTATAGGAACACGTTTCTAACCTTTTTACATCATCATATGTGTATATGAACATCAAATCCAAGATTCAAAGTTAAAGATTTAAACATTGCCATAAAACTCAATTAAATCCCAAGTTCATCAAATCTTAACTTTCATATTTGTTAAAATTCCCAGAAATTTTCTTTATTAAACCTTATACAATAATCATCTCTAATCTAAATTTACTTCACATTAATTTATGTTATTTCAAGACGATTGGCCATTAATAATTCGGAATAACTTTCTATCCATCATTCAACTAGGTTTGTCTCTCAAAACCCATTTTTACATGAGAAAACCCCTCCAAAAATCATTTAGGTCTACACCTTATATGATATGAATCGCAATACCACAATTTAAATGAAAGAATGTTTAAATACTTTCCAAGATAAATTCGTATGGTACAACTTCCTTTGTTGTAGACGGAGATTTTGATAAAGAACACACCCCTCTTCTTGATTTGGCTCTCTTAATTTCTCCCTCGTTTCTCCTCTATGAAACTAGGGTTTTCTTTTGAAGTCGTGTCTGCCACAAACTCCTTAATCTAGGTTTCATTATGCCAATCCCAAAATTAAGCTTCTGGGCCAAATTAAATGGCCCAAACACCCTCGTGTGAGCCCGATTATGCACAAAAATGCCCTGATACCCAATTACTACCCCGAGTACTCTTTTCCTACTATCTCAAACTATTCAGAATCAACGGTGCACTCAGAATCGCCATCCGAGTCACGTTACTAAAATCTCCAACCTCAACCTCAATTTATAACACATGTAAATTAAAAAAAATATGAATTAATTAAATTCTAAATCCTTAGAAATACGGGGTGCTGCAATAACTACCTATAAATGGTTCTCAATCCCACAAAATAAGGGGTCCGAAATAATTATACTGAATGAACAGAGGCAAAACCATTAATTATTCATTTCATGGTTTTTGCCCATTGAGATACAAACAATCAGTACTAAAGATGTGGATGTAGGCACCGCATTGGGGAAAACCACATAAACCCCTGGTTTCCTTGTTTATCTCTCATCACTCTCTATTCCTCCCAAATTTGAATGTTGATAGTGACAATTTCTTTATATGCTACTGTTTATTATTAGTATATTATAGCTAAGACCCACAAGTTCATTTACAAGTTTTAGACAACAATAGGTTGGCGTCATCTGTGGGAAATTGATAAGCCGTTTGTTGTTTCCTACCATTTTCTATTCACGAATCCAATTTATGGAAACTTACCCTAGTCCAATTTTCCCAAATTTTGGATTTGTCCCATTATTTTTCCTCATTTCTTTTTTATACTTTATTTTTGTCTACAAATTTTAGGAAATGAGAGAAAACCTAAAAAGTAGTCGTGCGGAAAAAGAAAATCCGCCCTCAACACCTGTTGGTATGGGAGAACTACAATCAATCTTGATGAACCTGTCTAGGAGCCAAGAGGAAATATAGGAAATCGTAAAGAACTTGATGTAAACACCCTAAGCTAGGCATGCCAGACCCGGAGTAGATGTAGTCTCCCCAACTGTTGGCTAACATTCTGACAAGAAAGACAAAATGATGCCTCATGCCCCTTCCAAATAAAGGATATATACCTATCCCGATCGAGCGCTCAAAAACTCAAAAAGGCTAAGTTTAGGTTTTAAAGATGAAAGAAGTAGATCCAAGTACTGATCTGGGTAAGCTCAAAAGGGATTTCTGACTTCGCGACCGCTTTGATTTTCTTCATTGAATGCTTTTGACCGCTACTACGCCGCAATTACTTTCATTTAGAACAATTTGATACCGAGACTACCTATTGAGATACAATATAGATAAATACGAACATAAGGCCAATTTGATAGAGAACGAATAACTAAATTGCATCTATTTGGGGCATAAATTAAACACTTTTTGGTCCTTATCAACTAGTAAGAGTGCAGTGAAGAAAGAGACAAAAGATAATAAGGTTGGTAAGCCAAAATGATGTGATGAGCACACCCCTCTAGCCATTGTAGCCCCCAAAAAATAAGAAGGAGATTTCGAGGCTACTGCGATGTGAAACCGTACTGAACAGATTCATTTCAAAAGCTACTAACAAGTTACTTCCATTCTTCAAGGTTATACGAAAGACCTTTGAATTGAACGATGAGCAAGTTTCTATAAAAGAGAGCTTTGCGGTAAAAGATACAAAGTAAACTTCTACGGAACAGTGCTCAGCCCCAAATCAAGTCGATCAGTCGAGCAGACTTCTACGGATAGAGCTCAGTAATAAGAACATCGAAGCATACTTCTATGAAAGAGAGCTCAATAGTTCAACCAGATTAGCAAACTTCTCCGAAGAGAGATCAATAATAATAACAATAAATTAGACTTCTATAGAAGAGAGCTCAACAATTTAACCAAATGAGAAGATTTTTATGGAAGATAGCTCAACAGTAAGAATAACGAAGAAGACTTTTACAAAGGAGAGCTCGATAATTAAACCAGATGAGTAGACTTCTTCGAAAGATAGTTCAATAATAAGAAAATTAAATCAAACTTCTACAAAAGAATTCTCAAAAGTTTGAAGAGACGGGCAGATTTCTCCAGAAGAGAACTCAACAATAAAAATTGCGAAATAAACTTTTACAAAAGAGAGTTTAATTGTTCGACTAGACGAGCAGATTTTCATGGAAGATAGTATAGAGTTAAATTTGATTGACCATATCATTGGCATACCAGAGTCATCGACCCAATATGAAGAAATTTGTTACGACTTGAGGTCGATGAAAAGTTATTCAAATATAGAAGCTTTACCGATTGAAACTTTGAAGAGGAACCTCCTCATCCTCGGATGGGCCAGGGATAAGGATTTTACCAAATCCACAAAATTCATTACAATCATATAGACGACAAAAACGAACCATAATTGACTAATATAGGGATAGATCCTAGAATATTTGGTCGACTCTAGTAACCAATGCTGATACGTGGTCAAGAAAACAAGATACGTTCAAATGACCAATAAGTTAGCACAAGCATTAGTAAAAACTAAGTTGGGACAATCCAAGTTCTCCCAAAATTAGTAGCTAGTAAGGCAGATTAGGTAGACAATAGTCGATCATATGATCATAAGACTAATCTAATAGCAGGTCATCTCAAGTACCAAGCAGCTAGTATGTTGACATTATTTCATGCCTGGGAAAGGTAATTAATGCTTGAGGTCTGACACACTCCCCAATATTGACATGCGTCTAAGATAACTTTCAAATAAAATCTCACAAGTCAATATGCTTGGCGCGCACTAAAGAAATTTATGCACGACTAGAGTTAAAGAAGCTGAGGACATTCTCGTATTAACACTTCACTCATTAAATTTACCTAACAAATACTCAATAGACTCAACACTCTGGATAATCTTCTACAAGTTCCAATCATGAGTAAAATTATGGGGGGGATTTATTATAGCATGAATATCAGATATCTTATTAACCACTCAGAAGATGATATGTTTCCCATTTAAGGGCAGAGGGAGAGAGGTCGACATGATTATAATCTGTCCATACATAGACAATGAGGTCGGCTAAGGTCTCAAGGTGTTCGCTCAACTATATCCTTGCTTTTTTTAGCATTGTTAACAAAGAGTTAGTTGAAAGGGTTAACTAACACCGTCTAAGCCAGACTTATACCAACCTACACACGTGAAGGAATATCAGGGGATAAGGTGATGTCAACAACACTAAGATCACGCGCAAAAGGGTGGAATATTAGAAGAACTCCCTGCATGAGTAAGTAACAACTCTCGAGATACCCTCCAATAGTTCTATGAAATGAGTAACTGCCTGACTTATAAAGGCACTCCACATGTCCCACTACTCTCTCTTTTTTAATAACTATCTATAAATGAAACTCAATCCCACAGAATAAGGGATCCTAAATGATTCTACTGAACGGTCATACACAAAACCATAGATAGAGCTTTAAGAGCTTATAATAGTTCCTTTTATGGTTATTTCCCATTGAGATACGTACAATATGCACTACACCTATAGACGTAGGCACTGTATTGGGCCAAATAATGTAAACTCTTAGTTTCCTTCTTTATCTCTCATCCCTCTCTATTCATCCCAAGTCGACATGTTGGTAGTGATAATTTCTTTATCTGTTATTTTTATTATTAGTATATTGTACCTAAGGCCCACAAGTTCATATACCAACTTTAGACAACAACATATGGTATTTTTGAGACCTCTAATCCGTGCTTGATATATTCTAGAGTAATTCTTATTAGCTTTGTTTACCTCCATCCTTAGAGGGATGTTCATTGGGAGTCATGCATGGAATGTTAGAAAATGAAACTTTCATGAGTTTTAAACTAAGTTTCAATGTGTATTGTGTGAAGGAAATAGACAATCTAAAACATTAATATAAATTCAACTTTTGGTTATTGGTGCAAAATATTATCCCGTCAATTTTCTATTGCAAAAAAAAAAATCTTGCTAACATTACTACTAATACAGTAAAAAAATTTTTTGCCCCATTCTTAGTAAATACCAAGACAATTTATGGTAACTTTTCCCATCAAGTTTTAAAATGTCATTTTCTTCATTGTTTGTTGGCACACTTAAGGAAATGCCAATAAACATTTTTGCGATGTTTATGGTGTTTTGAAGACCTTTAATCAGTGTCGGATATATTCTGGAGTAATTCTTATTAACTTTATTTACCTTCACCCTTACTAGCATATTCATGGTGAGAAATGAATGAAATCTTGGACAATGAAACTTTCATGAGTTTTAAACTAAGTTTCAAACTGTATTGTGTCATGGAAATAAACAATATAAAACATCCATATAAATCATATTATCATATGTTTTTAACCACATATTATGTTGATCATAAGTACAATTACGCTATAATTTTTGTTGCTTACATATATTCCCTATGAATTCTATTTGATTGGATAAAAGACTGATTGTAATGTATTAACCGGCAATGATAGTGGTTAGCTCGGGAAAACCCCTTACTTTTTGATAGACATGGAGTTATCAATTCAAACTTTATTGTGACACCCGCCTAATAAAATACCGGGTGATCAATCCTATATCAAATTAAAACAAGAATCTCATGTGGTTCATTATGAGCATCACTGTCGAAAACCATTTAATTACTAATAACCTATTAGGCCCCGTGTCAAAATTTTAAACTTTCTAATATTTTTAACTTAATGCACAATTAAAACCATTCATACAGGAATATCATCAACGAATGGAATGAATAAATGTATAACCGATATCTTTCGACAAACATAATATAACCATATAGAATGCGCATAAAATAAAAACACTGGAAATAAAGTAAACGACAACAGTTGTGCAATATGCCCGAATATAAATTACAATACCTCCTATATAGATCACAAAGATGGGAGCATCTAAATCAATTTCTGCCAACATCCACAACTGTGACAGCTACGTCTGACTCGAAAGAATTTTCATCCAGGCGTCCCTGTGTCTAGACACCTAAAAGGGTTTTGAAAATATTTGAAAGTGGGTCAGAACCCAATTCGTTTTGAAAATATTAAGCAAGTGTTTAAAATACTTTAATATTCAAAATATGATATTCTCCATATTTACACTGGTGATGCACTCACATGAGATACGCCTTACCTAGCATGTAACAGTGCACACCTAACGCATGTATTTTAAACACCCTAGTTTCGTAACCCAACCTAACTAGCATCTCACCAAACTATATAAAACTACACGCTATCTCAACAACTTGCGTAAGTGCCTATCCTAAGCTTTCTCCCTCTTATAGTTTTTTATTCTTTCTTATAATTCAATCGTTCATTATAAATAACTCTCACTATTTATTACACTATTTACATTTTTGTGTTATTTATCCCGTATATAATATTTTCATCTTATATACGCTTATCACATATTTTATATTCTGGATTTTATACTTTCGGAAGATCCAGAAATTCACTCACGTTTCATTCTATATATATGTGATATACTATGCACATAAAGTATATTTATACTTATATACCACGCATTGTATAAGTATAACAATAATCCATCAGCGCTATAACTCAAGGGATGCAGCCTCTACAATGCTATCATCTTCGAGGGATTTCTCACATATCATCCTGGGTACCAGTGGTCGGATTATCACACCGTCTTGGTAAAAACTAAATTGCAACGTATGGTAAGCTATCATAGTTCTTCATCGAAAATGAGAATGAAACATACCCACCACGTCTCACCCCTGATATAAATTACACAATATAATAATGGACACTATGACCTGGGGACTATACGCTCCCTGATCCTCAAGCCAGAGGCCTCACCCACATCGTGCAACCTCCCATGATAGCACTAAAGGGGTATGTTCCATGTAAATATATCAACCACACATATATATTTGTAATTATATCATATATATACTGCCTCTATACCCGTATATATATATATATATATATATATATATATATATATATATATATATATATATATATATATATATATATATATATATATCATCAAATCCGATTATTCCTTCCTATCTCACTTGGCATTAACCTATAATCTCTAATATATCAACTCATACTAATTATAAGTATACGCACCACTTATTTTAAATTCCACAAGTATTTACTCACTTGAGTTGATTCCATAAGTATATACTTACTTATGATACGATCATCACATTAATTTCTCCCGAATTTTAGCTATTTACGTTTAGCTAGTATTCTACTATCATCCTATTCACACATTAGGATTCACTCATATATAATCGGCATATATATATTCTACAAGCATAAGTATGCACATAAAATCCACCGAAATAATTTCCCGAGTGTCGTTCGTCCCAAACACTCCTAAGGTTCATACTCCAGACTTATTCCCACTAATCCCAAGGGTCATATTCTACTCATCTAGTCATGTATAAGTCCTAATACTCTTTCTAGGATCCCCCTTATGAATTATCTCCTGAAAACAACTTTTATTTATCCTTAAAACAAAGAAGAAAAATTTCAAAACTGTCAGGTCCGAATCGATTCGGCTTGCACCGAATCGATTCACCTCAACCCGAATCGATTCGCCCTTGCTAAACCTTCACTATGGGTTTTTCATCTTCTTCTTCTCCAAAACTTCAACCAACACACATGACGCGACTTAAAATTTGTCTTAAAAGTGCGTTCACTCTAGGTTCAAGTGCAAACCTATTGCTCAAGTAATAACCCGGTAAGTCGGGATCGAATCTACAGGGAATGAAAATGTCAACTAGTAATCAGGAAACTTATTAGATCTGAAAATGATTTCTTAAAATAAACAAAAAGATGATTAATGATTTTGGAAGATTTCTTGCGAAATAAAACTTTTCTTTAACAAAAGCAAACTGGAAATTTTAATGAAGGCAGTCTAAAAATTGCAGGAAAAACTTTTAATCAAATGGGAGAAAATAGGGTAGAATACAATCCGTCAATCCTTAGCAAATTATCATAGAGAATACTAGATTTGTAAATTAAAATAATTGATTAGATCCAACCTTTATAACTTCTAAGCATTACATATATGAGGTTCAAGCCCGCATCATATGAAATCAAAAATAGGTATAAAGCGGTGAATGATAAATTATACTAGCAAAGCTTTCTTAAACATCTCAAGTACCTAGGGCAAGAGAGATTAAAATATTGATAGTTTTTTGTATAATTTTCTTTCACGATTCAATCAATATTTTAATTTAACCTCTATTTTCTACATAGATAATCTGCCTTGGATTGAGTTCATGTACCCCAACCCTTGGGAAATTTAGCTACTCATAATTGGATTGAAGAAAAAATTCATATTCAGAATTATGGAACTACAAGGCATGGGAAATAAATCTGCAAATAATAAAGTAACAGAGAATAGAATGATATTACTTGTATTCAGCAGCAGGAAAGTAAATGAAATTGAAATCCAGATAACTTCTCCTTGATCAGCAGTACAAACTAGGGTTCTTATGAAAGAAATTTAAAACTTCTGAATGTTTCTCTCAAAAACTAACTCTCAAATTCTTTAGCTATTTTGTAATCTAGCAACAACTAACAATTTGCTACAATTCTCTCTCTACTTGCTTGGTTGGTCCGTCCCCTTTCAAATGATATAGGGCACTAACTTTTATAACACCAAGTATCGAAATTGATAGCCAATAATGCTTGTTTGTTCGTTTTTCAAAGAGTTGCTCTGTTTTAATTGAACAATTAATTGTCAGCATTTCACATGACCGGACCGGTCCGGCTCAACCTCGGATCGGTCCGAATACACCGGATCGGTTCTTTTCTTTTTACCGGATCGTTCTGGGCCTAGTCGGATGGGTCCGAAGTTTTTGCTTCCATCAGTTCGTCATCAATCCGGGGGCTACTGGACTTTGTCAATTCGGATGGATCCGGATCGGTCAGAAATTCTTCTGATTTGACTTTTTCCTTGAAACTTTGACTGACCATATCTTTTGATCTAGAACTCCGATTTGAGTGCCGTTTCTCCCTATGCTCTTGTGAACTCATGCTCTTCAACTTCAATTTTGACGTTGCTTCCGTATTCTGAATGGAATTTACACTTTTGCCCTTTCACATTTCTGCTAGTTTTCTTCTTTTCTTTTATTGCATTCCATTCCTGAAAACTTTATCACAATTATACAAAAACTAGGGAATTTTGTTAGAAACGAACAATAGAGTGATATGGACTAAAAAAGATTCAATTACCTTGTTCGAGATATTAAAATCACTAACTTAAGGGGCTAAATTCGGAAGAATTTACGCTTGGTCAAATCCCCCTAACTTAGGACTTTGCACGTCCCGGGAAATGTATCTGAATCTAACCAAAACTCAACTCTTGAAAATTCCTTTATTAGAATAAGATTCCACTTTCGCAGGCACGCGATTGCATTGAGCATATGCAACAAGCCTTTAAACCCCTAAGTTACCCTAGTAGGACGAGTTTTGTCTCGTGAGGGTTTGCAGTGAATACACCCACAAAATTCTTTATTGACTCAAATAAATATCAAAATACTTAAAAATTATGCAATTTAAACTTTTCTACAAAATAATCACCAACAACTCGTATTTAATTATCTCAAACCATAGTGTGTGTGTGCAAAGCCAAAAATTAAACCTCAAACTTCCACCGATTGAGCATTACGTTACTTTCCGAAAATTCGTTTTGATTCAAATTCTTACGGATTTCACTCACAAACGAATCACTCGGATTGTAGCTATTTTCTCTCGGTATGCATGATATAAAGAGTAAATATAATGGACACAAGTTCATGCATACAAAATTGAAAGAAGGAAATATATGGAGAAACGATCTCATCATCGGAATACAGTTATTTGGAAATGGAAAACATCATCTCTTAATCACACCATTTAATCTCTCATTTTATCTTTTCATGTCTTAGCTCTCCACGCAGTAATTAATTTCGCTATTTGGACTCGGTTAGGACTTTTTGGGTTAAAAGGTGTAAAAGGTAAAAATGGGAATAGACGGAATGTTTGGAATTGGAAAATTTTCTTATGATGTCCATTAGTGCTTTTTCGGGCATTTGCTTTTTTTTTTCTTGCCCCTTTTTGTTGCACTTTTCGGACTTAATTTAATATTCCATTTTCGCAATTCCGGGCTATTTGGTTTTTTCGGGTTATCAAACGAAAGGGAAATATTATATTAGGCTCAAAGTGGGTTGCAAAGGGATACTTTTGTTTTTCACAACTTTTTATGGCTAATATTTTTGGGTAACAAACGAGGGCCTACTTCATTGTCCAAATTGCTAATCACATTACCATATGCATCTCGAGATTAATTAAGTTCAGAGATATATTTAGCACGAATTTCGAGATAACATTTCACACATTTCCCAGAACCGATCAAAATAAAGGATTGATATCATCAACAACTTATTAAAACGCTGAAAAGAACTTTGAGTTAATCATAAACTCGGATTGATTTAAAAACTCAAAAAAATTGATAGGCTCAAAATCTCACCGGGTTTGATCAATCTCCACATTTATTCGTTAAGTCGTCAATTTTCTTTCAATTTCCATCTTCGGTCAATTTGGCTTAGTGCATTATGATTTTTACAATTTGAGACTTTAAATAGAATAAAGGTGACATTTTTGAAAATTTTAAATCCCAATTTTTATTTATTTTGAAGAATTTTTTTTTTTTTTTTATATGCGAAGTTTTATGAAAACACACCTGTCATCCCCCCTAACTTAATGATTTGCATTGGCCTCAAGCAAAGGATAAGAGAGATAAAGAAGATAAATTAAAGAGTGCGAGAAATAAAACAAGCCAATATTAGACTAAAACTGTATATTACAAACTGTGACAACACTGTGGAAACAAATAAAAGAAAAAAACAAACAAAGATAGAAAAATCCTAAAAGGGGAGAGGGCAGCCTAAGGGGCGGGTGGGTGATGGGAAGTACTGGGAGCAGTAGGATCATATGGATTATAATAGTAAGGAGGAAGAGGGGCCTCGGGTCCCGCCTGGAGACGATACAAGTCGGCCTGCATGCGCAGGACCAAACTCATGTCCCTCTCGTAGGAGGACACATGTGCGTCAAAACGCGTTTCAAGAGAGAGAACGCGCTCAGTTAAGCCCGTACCAACTGGAACATAATCCGGATCAGCCGTCTCATCATACTCTTCCTCGTCACCTTCCCCCATCTCAACATCCTCCTCGTCGCTCTCTTCGTCACTCGAATCGCCACCGCGCCTTGCACGGACTAGCTGAATTTGCCGCTCACTTCGAGTGCGGGACTCTTGACCTAGAGGCTTAGGCAAGTTGATAAGATCTTGAGGTGGTGAAATCCCGGCGTCCCGAAGCATGGATGTAATGAGTCGACCATAAGGAAGAGGAGCGCGGCCCTTTTTATCATAAGCCACATAAAGGATATCGGTGTAAAATGTCCTGGGCCAAGTTGATCACGGTCGCAGGGTCGAACAGATGATACATCATAGTGGCTTGGCGAGGCCTCATCGCCGAATCATTGGATGTTTGCAAGATATTGGCACAAACGATATGAAAGGTGAAGCGTGCCTTGTCGGATAAGCGACCGACGGGAAAGGTCTCGGTATTCCAAACCGCACCGGGCTAGATTCGCGAGATACAAACCTCCTTAGAGAGAACGGGATCGGGACTCGGATAATCAAATTGGGCCGGAGTGATCACACCAAAAGACTCTAGTTTCTGTGCCACAAGGTCAAGTGAGAATGGGATAGGGATGGAATCCACATAGGCTTGGGATTCAAATTCAGCGGTACGAACAAGAGATCCGTAAAACTGTCGCACTTCATTCTCCCAAACTGCCTCATAAGGTTCATTGAAGAAACGGCACCAGCCCCGGGACAGGAAAAGGGCTGTGACAGAATTGGGCATTTGATCCCACAACACTTGACGTTCAATATGAATCTTTCGCGTAGGGCTGAAAAATTACGGCACTAATTTGCTTCGCGACGGTAACGGTACTATCCATGTCCGTCGGGAAGGACTTCAATGGAGGTATACTTCTGAGGAGCACCATGGATATGGAGGATAGAAACAGTAATGGAGAAGAGAAGGTAAGTGTAGGTGATGGTGTGAAGAAAATGGGTAGGGTGATGGGTGTATTTATAGTGGGTGAGTAGGAATTTGGAGGGAATGAAAGGGTGGATGAATTTGGACGAATTTTTGAGGGAAGTGAAGGGATTGGGGAAAGTGAAGAGGTGTGGATCGAAGAGGTGGATCTTGGGAAATAAATTCTCCAGACCACCGGACCGATCCGATTTTGGGACCGGATCGATCTGCCTTACCGGTTCGGTTCTTTAATTCACCTGGACTGATCCGCCTAACCGGATCGGTTCTTTTAATATCAGCCGGACCGATCCGGTCTGCTGATTTTCTAAATTCTTCCTCTCTCTTCTTTTCTTCAAAAATGCTTCTATTCTCTCTTCCAAACATGAATTTTCCACTCCTCACACTTCAGACTAACCTGAATGCTTATTGAAAACGAACTACCCCTCACCCTTCGGATTCTCAACCCCGGGACTGACTCAAACCTAAGACTCCTAGTTCCTAAGACTCCTATGTACTACAATCACCCCATACATGTCGAGGGTGCGACGACCTCACCTCTTTTTGTTCAGTCAACCCCCATAAATGGGGTCCGACAGCCAGATTGTGTCGGCTTCCTTGACAATTGCTTCCAAATAGGGCTTGAGACGATGCCCATTAACTTTAAATGTGGTTCCCCCTTTCTCATCTATGAGCTCAACAGCTCCATGGGGAAATACCTCTTTCACAATGAATGTACCTGACCATCTTGACCGCAATTTTCCGGGAAATAAGTGCAACCTCGAGTTGTAGAGAAGTACTTTTTATCCCGAATGAAATTCTTTCTTACGAATGATTCCGTCATGAGCTTGTTTCATTCGGTCCTTGGATATTTTAGCACTTTCATACGCATCATTACGTATTTCTTCCAACTCATTTAACTGAAGTTTACGTGTTTCACCGGCTTTATCCATACTGAAGTTCACCCTTTTGATAGCCCAATAGGCTTTGTGTTCGATTTCTGCCGGAAGATGACAAGGTTTGCCATACACAAATCGAAATGGGGACATCCCAAGGGGATTCTTGTATGCGGTTCTAGGCCCAAAGTGTATCATTCAATCGGAGAGACCAATCTTTCCTATTAGGATCGACTGTCTTTTCCAAGATATTTTTAATTTCCCGATTAGCAAGCTCGACTTGGCCATTCGATTGAGGGTGATAAGTTGTTCCAACTTTATGGACAATTCCATACTTCCGCATTAGTTTCTCCATAGGCCTATTGCAAAAATGAGTCCCATTATCACTGATTATGGCCTTAGCCATACCAAAATGAGAAAGTATATTTTCTTGAATGAATTTTATCACCACCTTGTTGTCATTTGTCCTTGTAGATATCGCCTCGACCCATTTTGAGACGTAATCTACAGCGACGAGGATGTATAGAAAACCAAAAAAAGGTGGAAATGGGCCCATGAAGTCAATACCCCAACAATCAAACAACTCCAATACTAAAATTGGGGTTAATGGCATCATGTCACGGCGAGTAATAGCTCCCATTCTTTGGCATCTATCGCAAGATTTACAAAAAGCATTCACATCCCGGAAGATTGTGGGCCAATAGAGACCACTTTGAAGGATTTTCGCAGCAGTTTTATTTTTAGAAAAATGACCTCCACATGCTTCCGTATGACAAAATCGAATGACCCCTTGAATTTCTTCATCGGGTACACATCTCCGGATGATTTGGTCAGCACAATACTTAAATAAATAGGGATCATCATAAAAGAACATGCGTGACCAAGTAATGAACTTCCTTCTCTCTTGCGGAGTCCAACTAGATGGAACGACTCCAGTGACAAGATAATTAACTATATCCGCAAACCAAGGGAGAGAAGAAGTGGCAAATAAATTTTCATCCGGGAAATACTCGTCTATGGGAATGGGATCAATAGGCACATCGGACGAGAGGCGTGACAAATGGTCCGCGACGACGTTTTCTACTCCTTTCTTATCTTGAATCGAGAGATTAAACTCTTGTAGGAGTAGGATCCACCTGATTAGTCGGGGTTTGGCATATTTTTTACTCAAGAGATATTTAAGTTCCGAATGATCAGTGAAGCATATGATAGGTGACCCAACAATGTACGAGCGAAATTTGTCGAGAGCAAAAACGACTGCTAGTAACTCTTTCTCTGTAGTAGAGTAGTTAAGCTGAGGGCCAGATAATGTTCTACTAGCATAGTAAATAACATGAGCTTTCTTGTCTTTCCTCTGTCCAAGAACAGCCCCAATAGCGTAATCACTTGCATCACACATAAGCTCCAATGGTAGTGACCAATCCGGAGCTTGCATGATAGGTGAGGAAACAAGCATGCTTTTAAGTTTATCAAAAGCTTCTTGACATGCTTTATTCCACTCAAATGGAGTGTATTTCATGAGAAGATTACTCAAAGGTCTAGCGATGGCGCTAAAGTCTTTGATAAACCTCCTATAAAATCCAGCATGGCCTAGAAAGGACCTCACATCTTTAAGTGATTTTGGCGGGGGTAACTCAGCTAGTACTTCAATTTTGGCTCGATCAACTTCAATCCCCCTAGATGAGACTATGTGGCCTAAAACTACACCCTCGGTAACCATAAAATGGCATTTTTCCCAATTGAGGACTAAGTCTTTTTCCACACATCGGAATAGAACTCTTTCAAGATTAGCTAAACATTGGTCAAAAGATGGACCAAAAACGCTGAAATCGTCCATGAACACCTCAAGACCTTTTTCAATCATGTCGCTAAAGAGACTTAACATGCACCTTTGAAAAGTAGCAGGCGCATTACATAACCCAAATGGCATACGTTTATAGGCAAACGTACCAAACGGACATGTAAAAGTCATCTTTTCTTGATCAAGTACATCCACTTCAATCTGGTTATATCCGGAATACCCATCTAGGAAACAATAGTAAGGATGGCCCTCCACTCGTTCAATTACTTGATCGATAAACGGTAAAGGAAAATGATCTTTTCGAGTCCCGATATTGAGCTTTCGGTAGTCAATGCAAACACGCCACCCGGTGGTGGTGCGTTGAGGTATTAATTCTCCCTTAGCATTTTCAACCACGGTCATTCCTAATTTTTTTGGAACGACTTGAATTGGGCTTACCCATTTACTATCTGAAATAGGATAGATAATTCCAGCATCTAACAATTTGATGATTTCCGCTCTTACTACATCTTTCATGGTTGGGTTTAAACGCCTTTGCATCTCACGCGAGGGCTTCACTTCTTCCTCAAGATGGATTTTATGGGTACAAATCAATGGACTTATACCTTTCAAATCTGCTATAGTCCAACCAAAAGCACTTCTATGCTTTCTCAATACATCCAACAACATACCCTCTTGCCATTTTTCTAGACGGGAAGACACAACAACAGGAAATGTATCATTCTCTCCTAGAAAGGCATATTTGACATGTGAGGGTAGTTTCTTCAACTCTAGACTAGGAAATCTATTTTCAGAAGGACTCATGGTTGTCTCCCTCGGAGGTAATTCTTCATACCTAGAAATCCAGTCAACATCTCTCAAACTCTCAAAACTTTCTTCATCTTGTAACCAATTTTTCAACTCTTCCATCTCACGCTCAAACTCAGTATAAGAACTCTTTTCCTCACCACTTTGCACTAAACATACTTCCAAAGCATCTCCTCTTATGATTTTCTCAATATTATCATCCACTACCTCTTCTATAAGATCAACCTCAAGAATTTCATCCTCATCACCCATTTGGTTAGCGACATTAAAAATATTGGCCTCGAGAGTCATGTTTCCAAAAGTGAGTTGCATTTGGCCATTCCGTGTATTGATCAAAGCATTAGCAGTAGCTAAGAATGGACGGCCCAATATTATTGGAACATGATTTCTCGTATGGGGTACAGGCTCAGTGTCCCAAATGACAAAATCAACCGAAAAGTAGAACGTGTCCACTTGAACTATCACGTCTTCTACAATCCTTCGAGGCACTTTCACTGTTCTATCTGCTAACTGTAGAGTGATTCGGGTAGGTTTTAAATCACCTAATTCAAGTTGCTTATAAATGGAGTATGGAAGGATATTGGCACTCGCACCTAAATCAAGCAATGCTTTTTCCACTCTTTTCTCTCCTATGATGCACGAAATGGTAGGTGCACCTGGATCTTTGAATTTAGGTGGAAGATCGTTAAGAAGAATCGAGCTCACATTTTGTGCCAAGAAAACATTTTTCTTTACCTTAAGCCGTCTTTTGACAGTCAAAAGATCTTTGATAACCTTAGCATATGCTGGAATTTGTTGAATAGCATCAAGGAATGGCAAATTCAATTTTACTTGCTTCAACACATCCAACACCTCGGTACGTGAAGCCCCTTTCTTGGGTGACTCTAAGCGTTGAGGAAATGGAGAAGCAATAGGCAACTTGACTTCAATTTCAGGTCGAACTTCCTTATCTTTCAATTCCTTTTCTAAGGAAGGTTCTACATACTCGGGAGTTTCAGATTCCTTAGAAATATCGGGTTCAACTCCATCATCATTCACCTTTGGAAGCTTTGGTGATAGATCAATCACGCGGCCACTACGAAGAGTAGTAACAGCTTGACATTGTTCTTGCAAATCCGATGATGTGGAGCCAACCGTGGTTTGACCTTGAAGAGGAGGTCTTTGGCCTTGGGCTGGAAGTTTACCTTTCTCTTGAGTATTCGCCGCAGCTTGCAACCTAGAGATGCTAGTATGCATTTCAACAAACATTCGATCATATTTAGCATCTCTCTCTTTTTGGGATTGGATGAATTGATTGAAATTATCTTCAAGAGTTCTCCTAGGTGGAGCTACATACGGACCAGGAGGTGGTACTTGCATAGAATTTGGCATTGGAGGAGCCACTTGCTGAAATTGAGGAGGTGGTGGTAGAGTCATTTGTGGATTATGAACCATCCCACCTTGAGGTTGTCCATAATTGAATCCAGGATTCCTCCACGACTGATTATATGCATTCCCTTGCTGTACATTATAATTTCCTCGAAAACCCCCTATTGCCTCAACCTGTTCAGTATACATTGCTTTGTATGCAGGAATGGTAGGACATCCTTTGGTAGAATGTCCCGCATTGCAAATGGCACACACTTTCTCCTTTCCAGCTTGTACGGACCCAGACACATCTCTCAATCGCACTTCAAGCATATCTCTAAAATTCTTTTCTAATTGGTCAAATTTTCGATCCAACAAAGTGTCCTTGTCCAAGTGATAAATACCGGACGCAGCAGGCAAGTTGGACACTTTTCGATTTCTATTTTGACTATTGGGATCAGAAGTATCCCATGCTTGGGTAGTTTCAGCTATATATTTCAAATGAGCTTCAGCATCACTCGAATTTAACTCCCTAAAAGGTCTTTCACACATGGTTTGGACAAGTTGTTTGGACGCTAATGTAAGGCCTTGATGGAAAAATGAAATTAAATGATGCTTTTCAAAACCGTGATGTGGGCACGCACTAACTAACTCCTGAAATCTCTCCCAACATTTATCAAAAGCCTCAATCTCATTTTGTCGAAAAGCTTGAATTTGGGTTTAACAGAATTAGTTTTGTGTTGTGGGAAAATTTTTGATATAAACTTGTTTTGCATATCTCTCCAAGATAACACAGAATTTGGGGGTAGAGACCATAACCAAGTTTTAGCTTTATCCTTTAAGTAAAAAGGGAAGAGCTTCAACCGGACTACATCTTGTGGACAAGCTTGGTCTCCAAAAGTCTCACATGTATCTTCGAACTCTCGAATATGGAGATGTGGTTTTTCAGAATCCATCCCATGAAATGTAGGAAGGATTTGGATCATGCCATTCCGAAAATGGAACTGACCGACATTATACGGGAGTAAAATGCAACCAGGGGTAATAGTTCGCTCCGAAAATAACAAATCTTTCATAGGAAGATAGGGTATCTCATCCTCTCCAGCACCAACACCAACACTACCATGTTCCGACATATCGCTACCAAAAGGTTCATAATTCTCACTCCGGGTTTGACTCAATGTACGACTAGTAATGGAATTATTAGGCGAAGGAGGTGGAACCCAAAAAGGAAAAGACTCAGAATTTTCAGAACTTGCTTCGGCAATAGGATTTTCGTGAACTTGGGTGGGGGATGAATTCAGCATAAGCACATAAGAGATGAAATGATTTTTTTTTTTTTTTTTTATATAGAAATCACTTGTAGATACAAATAACTTTCTTGAAAATTTAATAATTTTTCAATCCCCGACAACGGCGCCAAAAACTTGACGCGACTTAAAATTTGTCTTAAAAGTGCGTTCACTCTAGGTTCAAGTGCAAACCTATCGCTCAAGTAATAACCCGGTAAGTCGGGATCGAATCCACAGGGAATGAAAATGTCAACTAGTAATCAGGAAACTTATTAGATCTGAAAATGATTTCTTAAAATAAACAAAAAGATGATTAATGATTTTGGAAGATTTCTTGCGAAATAAAACTTTTCTTTAACAAAAGCAAACTGGAAATTTTAATGAAGGCAGTCTAAAAATTGCAGGAAAAACTTTTAATCAAATGGGAGAAAACAGGGTAGAATACAATCCCTCAATCCTTAGCAAATTATCATAGAGAATACTAGATTTGTAAATTAAAATAATTGATTAGATCCAACCTTTATAACTTCTAAGCATTACATATATGAGGTTCAAGCCCGCATCATATGAAATCAAAAATAGGTATAAAGCGGTGAATGATAAATTATACTAGCAAAGCTTTCTTAAACATCTCAAGTACCTAGGGCAAGAGAGATTAAAATATTGATAGTTTTTTGTATAATTTTCTTTCACGATTCAATCAATATTTTAATTTAACCTCTATTTTCTACATAGATAATCTGCCTTGGATTGAGTTCATGTACCCCAACCCTTGGGAAATTTAGCTACTCATAATTGGATTGAAGAAAAAATTCATATTCAGAATTATGGAACTACAAGGCATGGGAAATAAATCTGCAAATAATAAAGTAACAGAGAATAGAATGATATTACTTGTATTCAGCAGCAGGAAAGTAAATGAAATTGAAATCCAGATAACTTCTCCTTGATCAGCAGTACAAACTAGGGTTCTTATAAAAGAAATTTAAAACTTCTGAATGTTTCTCTCAAAAACTAACTCTCAAATTCTTTAGCTATTTTGTAATCTAGCAACAACTAACAATTTGCTACAATTCTCTCTCTACTTGCTTGGTTGGTCTGTCCCCTTTCAAATGATATAGGACACTAGCTTTTATAACACCAAGTATCAAAATTGATAGCCAATAATGCTTGTTGGTTCATTTTTCCAAGAGTTGCTCTGTTTTAATTGAACAATTAATTGTCAGCATTCCACACGACCGGACCGGTCCGGCTCAACCTCGGATCGGTCCGAATACACCGGATCGGTTCTTTTCTTTTTACCGGATCGGTCTGGGCCTAGTCAGATGGGTCCGAAGTTTTTTCTTCCATCGGTTCGTCATCAATCCGGGGGCTACTAGACTTTGTCAATTCGGATGGATCCGGATCCAAACCGGATCGGTCCGAAATTCTTCTGATTTGACTTTTTCCTTGAAACTTTGACTGACCATATCTTTTGATCTAGAACTCCGATTTGAGTGTCGTTTCTCCCTATGCTCTTGTGAACTCATGCTCTTCAACTTCAATTTTGACGTTGCTTCCGTATTCTGAATGGAATTTACACTTTTTCCCTTTCACATTTCTGCTAGCTTTCTTCTTTTCTTTTATTGCATTCCATTCCTGAAAACTTTATCACAATTACACAAAAACTAGGGAATTTTGTTAGAAACGAACAATAGAGTGATATGGACTAAAAATGATTCAATTACCTTGTTCGAGATATTAAAATCACTAACTTAAGGGGCTAAATTTGGAAGAATTTACGCTTGGTCAACACATCAGACCCCATAACTATGGTTTCTAATATCATCCAACATCAATATAACATCTCCTCACATATATATACTCAAAACAATATTTATTCCAAGGGATTCATCCAATTTATCAAGAGTTTAAGCCCTAACCCAATTTAAACCCCAGTTTCCATGTCTTCAAATTTCTCACTATAATTTACCCCATTAAAAGGTATTTTACCTTAGAAATCAATATGGAGTTAATATCACAACGTCTATGAAATCAATTCTTAAAAACCCATTTTTGATCAAAAAATCCCAACCCAAAACACATAATTTTCTCACCAATTATGATATGAAACATAAACACAATTAAATAGGTAAAGCAAGTTAAGCACTTGCTTAGTTGGATAAATTCGACGACCTCGTACCGGGAATCCACCGGATCTTGGATGAAAATCTCCTCTTTCTCCCTTTTTTCCTCTTCCTTTCTCTTCTTTCTTCCTTATCTATTTTCTTTCTTTCTTTTATCTTTCTCCCGTGCCCCTATAAGAGAGAAATAATGGTTATCCCTTATTAAATCCAAAATTGACTTTTATACACAATTGCGAGTCCCTACTAGTCCAAAAAGTGCCCGAAACCCAAACACTACCTTGGGTACTCTATTCTGACTATCTCAGCCCTTCTGAGACCAACCGTGCACTCAAAATTCTCATCCGAGCCACTTATTAAAAATTCACCTTTTTTAAATCCAATACAACTTCACGCGTATTTTTCCAAATAAAATATTGTACTCCCTGTCGCTTTACCCAATCGCGACTTGATATTAAATAATTTAACTTCATTTACTTATTCCCGTAAGTAAATATAACACACATCAATATTAATCCAAAACTCTTCAATTAATATTTAATCCACACTTCAAATTCTCTTTCACGTAAAAGTTCTCAATTTGTTAAATCATATCACTTATGTAATTTAAATATCCATAAAAGTACGGGGTATTACATTTATGTTCTTTTTATTGAAGTTCTCTTATTATTAACTTTATATCACTTTCTTATTATTATGTTATATGTGTTGTGAGGAAGGGTGACAATAAATAAACATAATAATAACTATGATTTAATAACAACTGTCACACACACAAGAAATATAGTGTAGATAACAACATATGAAGACACAATATTTACGTGATTCAGCAATTTACGTCTGGGGGCGATTCGTGTCACTAATAGAAGAAAATTATAATCATAAGGACAACATGTCCGTTTCTCACATACAAATAATCTCTTTTCACATAAACAAAATAACCCTCTCACAAATACTGAAAGGAACATAAATATTAATCTCATCACAAAAAAATGTAGATTTTTAAAAGAGGCAAATGGATTTATAGTGGGAACTCACTCACTATTTTGAGATGATGTCTCTTTCATTTATATACTAACTTTTACAAAGTGGTTACAACTTCATAGAAGATATACATGGGTATTTGAATTTGAATATAAAATAACCATTGACTAGACTAAGTGAGTAGAGATCCACTACTATAAATAGCTAGAGCAAGAATTAGACTAAGTCAGTAACATGTATTATGCATGTTTGGTATTGGAGTCAAACAACATACATTATCCCTTAGCATCCCCTCGCAAGCGGAGCATAGTAGGGGACATAATGCTAAGCTTGGAATGAAGAAACCTGAACTGAGTTGAAGTAAGTGACTTCGTGAGAATATCCTCCACTTAGAAAGAAGAAGGAACAAATTTAGTCACCAAATTTCATTGGGCAACCTTTTCATGAATATAATGATGATCTAACTTAATATGTTTTGTTCTAGCATGCAACATGGGATTGATTGTCATGTAAAGAGCACTAAGATTATCATAAAACAGGACTAGAGGATGTGGGAGTGAAATGCCCAAGTCATGAAGAAGATAGGAGAGCCATAGGAGTTAAATTGTAGCAGTAGCTAGTGAGCGATATTCAGTCTCAGAGCTGGACTTAAGAACCGTGGTTTGCTTCATAGAACCCCAAGAAATGCAGTTGTCACCAAGGAATATGCAATAACCAGAGGTAGATCTTCTAGTGAGCGAACAAGATGCCCAGTCGAAGTCAGAGAACTCATAGAGGTTGAGAGGGGATTGAGATAAGATATGAAGCCCAAGATGAGCGGTGCCCTTGACGTATTGTAATAATCTTTTGATGTCTTAAAAGTGTTCTGGACCCGGGTCATGCATAAATTGACATATGTTATTTACAACATTTATGAGATCAAAATGCGTTAGGGCCGTATATTGAAGTGCTCCAGCCATGGATCTGGAATTAAAGGGCTCTACTTAAGTTGAGGAAGTAGAATAAACACATGCGTTCCAAAAGTTGAGCAACATATTGGCTTTTATTAAGGAACAAACCTCCAGAGAACTGCTGAACTGAAATACCTAAGAAATAATGGAGAAATCCCAAATCCTTAAAAGCAAAGGTTGTACTTAATCGAGCAATGAGTTTATCAAGAAGAGAAATATAGGTGCCTGTGTGGAGAATGTCATCTGCATAGACAACAAGAATCATCATATCTATATGATATTTAAGGATGAACAATAAAGAATCATCTTTACTACACTCAAACCCAAGAGCAAGTAAATGATAGCTAAGTTTATAAAACCACGCTCCAGCATCCTTCTTTAGACCATAAATACCCTTATTCAATTTGCAAACACGAGAAGGAAAGTTAGGATCCGTAAATCGAGGGGGTTGCTTAAAAATAAAAGTTCTTCAAGGTCACCATGTAGAAATGCATTTTAGCATCCAATTGTTTGATAACCCATCCAGAAGTAACAACTAATGATAGAATAGTGTGAATAATTGCATGCTTTGGAACTGGATGAAACATATCTACAAAATCAAGTCCTTCAATTTGGAGATATCCTTGTGCAAAAAGACTAGCCTTTGTGTTTATCAAGAGTGCCATCAACTTTGAGTTTGGTTTTGAAAACTCGCATGAAACCAATAAGATGCATTTGAGAATCATATGGACCTAAATTCCATTTGTTATTATGCTTTAGAGCGTTAAGTTTTTCGTGCATAGCAACCACCCAATGAGGTTTTGGAAGAGCTTCTTTAAGACATGTAGGTTCATAAAGATCAAGAGTATAGGACACAACTAGGAGTTGTTGTTAAGGTAAGGTCTTTGATTTGAAACGAGTAATCATGGAGTAAATGGGCAAATGAACTTTCTTTGGAGGAGACGGTAGGTTAAATACAGGTAAATCCACAAGGAGTTGAATACAGGGTGGGTTTTAGGCAGAAGACATTAGTGATAATGGTGATATAGGTGGAGATGTGGAATCAGTAGTAGGAGTGGAGTCAAGGGGAGTTAAAGTATTTGGTGAGGAGTCTAGAGTTTGAAGTTGAGGCTTCAAATCTTTGGAAGTAGGGAGAGAGGCCGAGAAATCAAAGTTAGTAACAGGTATAAATGGGGGTGAGAAATCCAATGGTGTAGAAGTTAGAACAATGATTGGTGGTGGATTAAGAAATTCATGAAAGGTAGTGAAGTCAATAGGTTTGTCTTGAGTGCCTATATAGTGATTTGGTGTTGCATAAGTCAAGGTGTGTTCATCAAACACTATATGTCTAGAAATATAAACCTTTATAATTGATGGATTATAACACCTCTAACCCTTATGTATAGTGTTGTATCCAATGAAAACACAAGCTTGAGTTTTGGGATGAAACTTATGATGAGTCTTGTTTCTTAAATATGGAAAACATCTACAACCCAAAACTCTAAGTGATACATAATTAGGTTGTGTTACATACAATTTGAAAAATGGAGTTTGATTGTTAAGAGCAGTTGAGGGTAACCTGTTAATTAGGAACACTAGAGTAAGAAAAGCTTCTATTCAGAGGATTTTAGCATGAAATAATAGTGTCAAGCCTGTCTCCACTATATGTCTATGCTTCTTTTGGATTCCTTATTTTGTTCAGGTGTGCCTGGACAGTAAATATGTCTCAAAATTCTTAGAGAATAAAGATATTCAAGAAACTCTCCTTTATTATTTTCACCTCCTCCATCCCATTGAAACACCTTGATATTTTTAGAAAACTAAGTTTGTACAAACTGTTGAAACTTAACAAACACACTAAAAAAACTCATATTTTCCTTAATAGGATATGTTCAAGTAAATCTAGTGCAATCATCAACAAATAAAACATATTATCTCATGTGTTATGATGAAATAATGGGTGCAGGTCCCCACAGGTCACTATGAATCATTTCAAATGGAACAATGATAATTTTGTCATTCAACTGAAATGGGAGTCTACAACTTTTTCCAAGTTAACAACTAACATAAATACCAGGCACCTTATTCCAAGAACTAACTTTCAAACAGTTTAAATTATTCAAAATATGAAGAGACTTTGGACTAGGATGTCCATGTCTCTGGTGCCAAATTTCACTACACTTGCCACTTTGCACTGCTGATAGAGTTAATAACTTCTCCTCATCAAGTGCATAAAGACCCCGCTTCTTACTTTCTCTTGCTATAATCTTCCTTGTCTTCTGATCCTTAATGACAAAACCGTTGTTAACCAATTAAATAACACAGTCCTTATCCTTGACAAGTTTTCCAACTGATATCAAATTTTGTAACTCAGGCACTAAGATTATATTTTTCAGTTTTACGTTTTGGTGGAGGTTTCTATCACCAACATGGGTAATGTGAAGCTGATTTCCATTACATATAACAACTTTTCCAATGCCTAGATAATATTCTAAAGATGATAAATTACCTGATTAAGTAGTCATGTGAGTTATAGCTCTAGAGTCTAGATAAAAAGTATCATCACATGTACCGTATTGAACACCTGCCATCATTCCATATTCAGAGGTTTTACCAGGTGGCTGGTATGAGAAATCCCATCTGTAATAACACGATAGTGCTGTGTGATTTCTTTTTCCAAAATTTGGCATCCACCCTATCTTTTAGTATCAACCTTGTGCATCCCACTAGACTGGTTGTTACTGAATTGATAATGTTGCTGATTTCAGTGTGGATTATTTTGCACATGTTGTCCAAATGGTTTAAAGACTCTCCCTTCAGAGCTGAAATTAGTTTGATTTTGAAAAGGATAATATCCTCTTCCTCCACAGTGCATCACATAGCTCCTTGAACTCCTTTGAGTAGCTATCCACGGTCTTCACATTGATGGAAATATTTTGTAATTGATGTTTGACCTGGAACTCTCGATGTTTCGTTGCTTGGAGGTAGTTTTCCTCCAAACATTCCCAGCTCTCTTTAGCGGATTTACTGCCAATAATCAAATACATACACTCTTCTGTGACTGTACCATCAATCCAACTTCGTAATAAGACATTCTTCAAATCCCAATCACTTTTGATTCTCTTGTCTTCATCCATGTTTCTAGTAGAGGAAGGAGGATCATTTGTGATAAAATGGGAGACTTTCATTGACTGCATTAGTTACAGTATTTGGGCTCTCCATATCAAGTAGTTTGAGGGTTTTAACTTGATTACACAGAATGCAATCAGTTAGTGTAGTGAGGTCATGGATAGGGAGAGTCCATGTGTAGAAGAGGAAACGATGGAAGAAGTTTGAGGGGCCATTGAAATCTGTAGCTCTGATACCATGTAGATTTTTAAAGAAGGCAAACGGATTTACAGTGGGAACTCACTCACTGTTTTGAGATAATGTCTCTTTCATTTATATACTAACTTTTAAAAAGTGGTTACGAGTGCATAGGAGATATACAAGGGTATTTGAATTTGAATATAAAATAACCATTGGCGAGACTAAGTTAGTAGAGATCCACTACTATAAAATAGCTAGAGAAGATATTAGACTAAGTAGGTAACATGTATTATGCACGTTTGGTATTAGAGTCAAGCAGCATACATTATCCCTTAACAAAAAACTCGTAAATTCGGACAATTTTTTCAAACATGGAGCAATTTAAGGAGGAAAGAGGGCCACCAACCTATATCGCCCCCCACCTCCAAAAAGTATACACTAAAACACACACAAACATACACACACTCACACTAACATAAGATATTTCCAATGATCAACATAGGGAAACTTAAGAACTCTAAGAAAGAAAAATTAAGATTCTGAAAAAAAACTAGAAAAAACTAAATCATCAACGCATGATCCTTGTATTATTTTGATAGGAATAAAGAGATTTTAAAAATACGAGCTTATTATATATTATCAATGAGATGGTTTCCTTTATTCTTCATGTATTTTTATTAGGGAAATTTACAATTAGGTCCCCTGATAATATTTTTTAAACATTTAAGGAGAATTTACTATTATGTCCACTTGTTATGCTACTAGCGTGAACTTCTTTAGGAAGAGAATTAGTGGACTTAAGTGATGATGCTGGAATTAGCACCACCAGGTAAGGTGTTTTCAAGCTCAATCTAAGAACAACAATGGCAGCGTAGTTACGTAAAAGGTAGGAGAAGGAGATGAGGAGAAGAGGAGAGAGCACCAGGATGTAAGTGGTTCAGCCTAAATTGGCCTACGTCCACTGTGTGTGAATAACCTCACTATAATAAGGCACTGATGGCCATGGATACAATCTCTCACGCTATCTCTCTCTACTGTGTATCTAGACAGAGTTTCAGCTAGGGTTGTTTATCTTGGATCCTTTGCAAGGTAGAGGATGACCACTATATATAGTACCTAGGGGTTGTAATGTACCCCCCATGCATGTAATGTGCATGTGTGTGATTGCTTCACCAATATGGAAAAGCCATCTGTCACTTTCACTGTCACATGTAGAGAATGATGATGCAATATTCTCCCCACGTGTGGGGAATAATCTTGTTATAAATGATTTGTGTCCACGTGCCCTTATCCAAATGTCAGCAAATGCTCGGCTATCACGCCTGGTGTATGACCTAGGCCTGGGAGAGGTCGAGGTTGGTAAGTCTAGATGCTCGTTCAGTCCGAGGTGACCATGGGGGTCTCGGCTTAATCCTAGCCGAGACAATGGACAAGGTCGGCCTGAGCCGAGGTTGAGATGGTGTGTTTGGAGCATCGACTAATGTCCTGGTGAGGTTGCTGGTGGCTTCTTGCAAACTCGGCCTATGTTTGGCCGAGGTTGCCATTCCAAGGTATACGAGAATGCTACTGATCCTTGTGATGCATGCGATGTCCCTTCGAGAGGCTGGTGGTAATGTCGGCCTGGGCTGACCTTGCTGTGGCCGAGTGCTGATGCCGCATGGTCAAGGCTTATCTAATGTCGGCTACGATCTTGGCCGAGGTTGGTGTCTCCGAGCCGAGGTCACACTTGGGGCATATCAATCACCCCCCAGCCCTTAGTTACATGTGAAAGTAGGTGACTATGGGGTTTACAACTCCGAGGTCCTATTGCTCTGTACCAATATTCTTTTTCTGACACTTGTCAATTACTGAAGTGGCACGCGTGTCTGACAAGGGTAATTATGCTGGTTATCGGTTGGTCTCCCAAGTCAATGATGGGCCTTGGGGAGTGTGCATCATATTTAAGGGTGTAAGTCCCATTTTCACTTCTTTCTTCTTCATTTCTCTCCTTCTCCGAACTTAGCCATTTCTGCAACTCTCTCTCTCTCTCTAGAAGAACTCGCGATTGGGATTACATTTGGGGCCTATTTACTGGGATTCCTTCCTCGCTTTTCCTCGCCTTTCTTCAGGTACCCCTCGTTATCTCTTCCTCTCCATTTTTCTGTGTCTTTCTGTTTGCATTTTTCGGCTGGTTCATGCATTTTTCAGTGATCTCATACATTTTCTGGTTAGCTTATGAGTTTTCCGGTTGATTGTTCATACACTGTTCTTGCTCAAAAAACCTAGCTTTGATCTTTAGCCAAATCACCAGCGTTGTTTGTTACTTAGGAGAGTCTCCCCAACTGTAGTGTCTACCTCTGATGCTCAGACCCCTATACCAACTTCTTGAGTAGTTCCCCTCCCTTAGGGAGAAGGCTTTAGAAAAAATTAGACAAATATAAAGAGCACGGGAGGAGGCTCGTAGGTCACAAGAATTCCCTATTAGACCCATCTTTCCACCACCCCTGAAGGTAATATATCCTGATCCCTCGGAGTCTTTCAACCACGCAGAGGTTCCTGTCGATCCTATTCCCATGTCTGAGTCTGAGTCTTCCACCTCATACCCCATGTCCGTGGATTCCTTCCCGGAGGCCATGGACTTCTCAATTCGGGAAGATCAGGCCCCTGATCAGGCCGAGGTCTCCAGTCGGGCCTCATCTCATAACAACTCAAGCACCTCAGCCTCTTCCTCAGAGGTTGATATCGTCAAGCCGAGTGTGGCCATTGCACCACCACTTGACGCCATTCCTCTGTCGGCCTTCACCGGTGCCGAGTTCACTCAGAGGTTCCCGGGTAACCCATCAACATCTGCTCCGATCGACGTTGAGCTAGATAATGATGACGCTAACAGTGATGTCGACGTCTCTGAGGCGGCCGAGATCGAGAGTACCATTACTGAGGTAGCCCTTCTTTGCTTCAGATATCTATACTCCATCATCCCCTCCAAAAAGCTTAGGAGACCTCTAAGGGAAGAGAGGGCCTACAATGGCCGAGATGGTGAGATATGCTTATACGAGCAGATGTTCAAGTTAGGGTTTCGTTTTCCCATCCATCCCATTATCAGGTCCATCATTTCCTATATCAATTTGGCCCCCTCCCAATTATCCCCTAACGCCTGGAGGGTCATAATAGGGGCCATAGTCTTATAGAGGGCTGTCCACCACTCAGACCTTCCAGTTGAGGTCTTTGTTGGTTGTTATGTTCCCTCCTCTGCCAAAAATCATCCGAGATACTATCATTTTGTAGCTTGGAAGACAGATAAAAAGACGCTCCAAATAACTCAGACTTCCAACCACAACTGAAAGCCGCGATACTTTTTTTCTTCTGGACCATGGGAATTTGGCCCATGTGTTCCCTCGTCCATTCTGGAGCAGAGGATGCCCCTTAGGTGGGGTAAGGTCACAATGTCTGCGAGAGATGACCCTGGCCTGAGCCCACAAAACCTTCAGAAGGTGAAAGCTCTTCAAGATCAGGTGGTACATGGTCTGTTCGTTAGGTTCGAACACTTGATGACCCCCCACTACCTCTCTGAGACAGGTCTGGGTGGAAGTCCTCTTTCTGAGCTTGGTAAGCTCTTTCTATTTGAAGTTGAACCTTTGAGTTTATTTTTGTCTGATCTTCTAACTCAGATCTATTAATTTTGCAGAGCGTCCACAGGATATCTCAGACGAACTCTGGGAAATGGCAGCACCCAGCTTGACGAGACTTGCAAAGAAAGCTGGCCTTAATGATCCTCCCCCAGCTCCCTCTGCCTCGAAGCCCCAAGCCACAAAGAAGAGGGCTCCAGCTGATCATGCCCCTGAGGATCAAAGGCCGAAGAAAAAGAATGCTGATACGGCCATCCCCATCTCTTTAGCAGATGCCCTGTCGGCTCGTCTAGAGCAGTTGAAGATTACTGACAGCATAGTCGGCCATAGTCTTCAGGCCCTAGATGCCTTCGGATCTACAATGACTGAGGCTGACAAGCCTTTCTTCAGGTCACTTGATACTCCTTTGCTGGTTGAGTTCGGTATTCACATATCCATTCAGGTATGACCTCACTTTTCTTCCCAATTCCTAAGTGTAACCTCTGATTTGTCTTTTGCTCATTCCTGATCGCAAAATCTGCAAGGCCTAGCAGCGATGCACCACCTCTCTAATTGGACTCTGAGGAAGTTGCCCCTCATCCAGAAGGGTTAAGAGGCTGAGAAGGTTCAGAGTTCTTTGAATGCAGAAATCGACCGACTGAAGTCTGAGTTAGGTGCGTCTGACAAGAAGGTGAAGGGGCTGGAGAAGGAGGTCTCTCGACTTAACAAGGACCATGCTGTGGCTCTGAAGGCCAAGGACGATGTACTGCAGCAGAAGGTCAGCTCGGTCGTGAAGGCAGCCCTTGATGATGCCTCATAGGGGATAATAGCCGAGTACAGAAGCTCTGACGAGTTTATGAGCTTCGGCTTTGAATACTTTGAAAGAGGTGTCAAAGCCACTATCAAGTGCCTGATGTCAAGGAGAGGTAGGCTGGCACTTTGAAAGCCTCTTACTTCATAGGCCTTGGCTTTGCTGATCCTTAGTTTGCCCAGGCCCTTTAGGAGGTTGAGGAGGAGGCTGCCGCGCCTGCCGAGATTGCCATGTTAGACGGCACTCAGGTTGGAGGGGCAGACCATCATGATGGCGTTGCCGAGGTGACCAACGTTGCCCAGCCTAACCAAGCCAAAGATACCACCATTCCCCCCTTAAACCCTTAGAGAATTTATGAACATTGTTTGTAACCCATGACATTATAATCTCTGCAAATCTATAATTTATGAATGAACTTGGCTCTTTTCCATTCTTTGTAATCTCTGAATATTTTTTATCTCTGAATGTGCTATTCTGTGAATGTGTTTTTGTCTGAAGAGGACCATCTTCTTTTGTTGTATGTATGTCATGATGTTTTTGCTCTAAAGCTTATGCAATGGTGTTTGCTTAAACCAAATTAATGATGGTATGAAGGTCTGAGGTCGCCACCTAAGATGTCCTCATAATCTCATCAAATTAATGATGTTAAGGGTCTAAGGTCATCCCATTGTGGTGTCTGAGCTCAGACCTTGTCACCACTGAATGATGTTATAAGGGTCTGAGGTCATCACCTAAGATGTTATCCCTATAATTAATCTCACCAAATTAATAATGTTAAGGGTCTGAGGTCATTCCATTATGGTGTCTGAGCTCAGACCTCGTCACCACTGAATGGTGTTATGAAGGTCTGAGGTCATCACCTAAGATGTTATCCCCATAATTAATCTCACCAAATTAATGATGTTAAGGGTTTGAGGTCATTATGGTGTCTGAGCTCAGAACTTGTCACCAAATCATGGTGTTATATGGTCTGAGGTCACCAACTAAGATGTTATCCCCATAAATAATTTTTACCAAATTAATGATGTTAAGGGTATGAGGTCATCTAATTATGGTGTCTGACCTCAGACCTTGTCACCACTTGATGATGTTATAAGGGTCTGAGGTCATCATCTAAGATGTTGTCCTCATAATTAGTCTCACCAAATTAATGATGTTAAGGGTTTGAGGTCATCCCATTATGGTGTCTGAGCTCAGACCTTGTCACCACTGAATGATGTTATAAGGGTCTGAGGTCATCACCTAAGATGTTGTCCACATAATTAATCTCACCAAATTAATGATGTTAAGGGTTTGAGGTCATCCCATTATGGTGTCTGATCTCAGACCTCGTCACCACTGAATGGTGTTATGAAGGTCTGTGGTCACCACCTAAGATGTTAGCCCCATTAATTTATGACAAGTGCAAAATGAAGCAAGGACCACTATGGGAACTGATCTTTTATTAATAACCTTTTCATGACAAGATGGTACAATTACATAACTTCATGCAACATCATATGTAATATTTCTTTAGGTGATCAGCATTCCATGGATTAGTGAAAGGTTCTCCTTCTAGATTTTTTAGCCTGTAAGTGTTAGGCACAACCTCTTCTGTCACTTTGTAGGGACCGTGCCAGTTCGGAGGGAGTTTGTTTGCTTTCTGTAAGGTCTTCTTTAGCACTAGGTCTCCCACTGCAATGGGTCTTGACTTCACCCTCTGGTTGTAGAATTTCGCTGCCCTTTGTTGGTAGGCTGCTTGTCTGACCTCTACGTCCTCTCTTCTTTCTTCGATAAGATATAGGTCTAGCCTCCTCTCTTCCCCATTATTATCAGGGTCATAGGTCTGAATCCTATGAGTTGGGAGCCCTACTTCCGTTGGTATGACGGCCTCTGAGCCATGTGCCAATATGAACGGGGTTTCTCCTGTTGGTGTCCTTGTCGTGGTTCTGTAGGCCCATAACATAGCGTAGACCTCTTCAGTCCATCTTCCCTTCGCATCTTTTAACCTCTTCTTGATTCCATCCAAAATTGTTCTGTTTGTGACCTCGGTCTGACCATTTGCCTGAGGTCGGCCAGGAGATGAGAAGAATTGCTTTATTCCTACTCTTAGGCAATACTTTTCTAAAGAGGAGTTCTTGAACTGGGTCCCATTGTCCGAGATGAGAGTGTTTGGGAGGCCATGTCTGCATATGATATTCCTCCAAATAAATTGGAAGGTCTTCTGCTCTGTGATCGTTATCATCGGCTCTGCCTCTACCCACTTTGAAAAATAGTCGATGGCAACTATCAAGAATCTATAATTGTTGACAGCTCTTGACAGGGGCCCTACTAAGTCAATTCCCCATACTACAAATGGACATGGAGAAGTGATAGACTTCATAGGCTGATGAGGTTGATGAGGTATGGCGGTGAACCTCTGGCATTTATCACATTTCCTCACGTAGGCTGCAGCATCCTTGGATAGGGTTGGACACCAGTACCCCTGGGTGATGATTCTTTTGACCAAGGTTCTTCCCCCTATGTGGCTAGAGAAAGAAACCTCATGGACCTCCTGTAAGACCCGGGGAACTTCTGTGGGGTTCACACATCTTAGGAGAGGTAGCAAGAATCCTTTCTTGTACAGGACGTCTCCTACTACCGAGAACTTGGCAGCCTTATATCTTAATTTCCGCCTTTCTAGCTTGGATTCAGGTAGCTCTCCCTCTCTGATATATCTGAAGAGGGGGTCCATCCATGAGTCTCCTGAGTTCAAATTGTGACAAGGGTTATATACCTCTTCTTGCTCAATGGTTGCCTTCCCCAAGACCTCGATTGGAATGGTTCTTCTAACATCTATCTTCGTTGCCGAGGCCAACCTCACCAATGTATCTGCGTGGCAGTTACTTTGTCGAGGCACTCTCTTCAGTCTTGCCTCTTCAAAATGTTCTAACCTCGAGTCGCTGTGGAGTAGGAGTCGCTTTACGCGAAGAGTCTTTGCCAATGAGAGACCTGCTATCATGGCCTCATACTCGGACTCATTGTTAGAAGCTGGGAAGTTGAATCTTAAAGCGTATTCAATGTTGGCACCATCTGGAGCTGAGAGTATCAACCCCGCACCGCTTCTATTATCACAGGAAGAGCCATTAACGAAGAGGCTCCAAATATCTGTACCTGATGAGAAGACCCCTTCCGTCATGACTCCTTTTTTGAAGAGGTACCGATCTTCCTCGTTCTCCGCAGCTTGATTCTTGGCCCCCTAGATGCGATCTCTTCCTGGTCTTGGAAGATGTTTTGTGTCGTCTCTTCCGAATTTCGCAAGACACCACGATTTTCAACACCCTCTAAGCCATTCTCTGCCTCGGCCTCTTCCCATGTAAACTCAGCGACAAAGTCTGTGAGGGCTTGCCCCTTGATGGCCGTCCTAGGTTGGTAGGTAAGATCGTACTCCCCCAAATCAATGGCCCACGTCATCAATCGCTCGGACTTCTCCAGTTTATGCAGGACCTGTCTTAGTGGGGAGTCAGTGAGGACAACCATGGAGTGGGCCTGGAAGTAAGGCTTCATCTTTCTTGAGGCATGTATCAAGGTGTAAGCTAGCTTTTCCATGTGAGGGTAATTTTATTCGGCCCCTTGAAGGGCCTTACTGTTGAAATATACAGGCCTTTGGATTCCAGCGTCTTCTCGTATTATGGTTGTGCTGATGGCTGATTCGGAGATTGCCAGATACACGTACAGTTTCTCCTCTGCTACAGGTCGAGATAGCAATAAGGGAGACCCCAAATAAGACTTGAGCTGGTTGAAGTCTTTTTCGCACTCTTCATCCCATTGGAAGGCCTTTCTAAGCACCTTAAAGAATGGAAGGCACTTGTCTGTTGCCCTAGAAATAAACCTGTTAAGGGCAGCCACTCTCCCCGTAAGTCTTTGGACATCTTTGATACTCCTCGGAGTCTTCATGTCAAGTAAAGCCTTGATTTTTTTAGGGTTCGCTTCAATCCCTCTCTGGTTGATGATAAACCCTAGGAACTTCCCATCTCTTACTCCGAAGACACACTTCGTGGGGTTAAGTTTCATTCTGTATGAGTCCATAATGTCGAAGGTCTTCTCGAGATCCGTTACATGGGTGTTAGCCTTCAAACTCTTCGTTAGCATATCATCTACATAAACCTCCATAGTCTTACCTATTTGCTCTTCGAACATCTTATTAACAAGACGTTAGTATGTCGCCCCTGCATTTTTCAGGCCAAAGGGCATCACTTTGTAGCAGTACGTTCCTTTGTCGATAATGAAGGCCGTCTTTTTCGAGTCTTTCGCGTCCATGAAGATCTGGTTGTAGCCTGAATATGCGTCCATGAAGCTCATGAGCTCATGTCCCGCCGTAGCATCCACCATCTGATCTTTCCGAGGTAAGGGATAGCTGTCTTTTGGACAAGATCTGTTCATGTCAGTTAAATCAACACACATTCTCCACTTCCCATTGGCCTTGGGCACGATGACTGCATTTGATAACCATTCCGAATATGCAACTTCTCTTATAAACTCAGCCTCTTCCAATTTTTTGACCTCTTCTCGGATGACGTCGTACTTCTCCCTGAAATAGACTCTTCGTCTCTGTTTGATTGGCCTGGCATCTTTGATCACGTTGAGCCTGTGACTCATAACTTCAGGGTCGATGCCGGGCATGTGTGCGTGACTCCATGCGAAGACACTCTGTCTCCTCTTGAGGAAGTTTATCAGCTCTTCCTTAATTTCTGCCTTTAGGGCTTTATCGACCTGGACGGTTTTTTCTGGCTCGTCCTTATTGAGGACGATGGATTCTACCTCTTCCGCGGCCTCTCCCTTCTTCAACTTTATCTCATCTCTTGGGTCAAGCGTATCAATTCTATAAGTGGTGGTTGCCCTTTTATGGGCCTCTCTCTCTTCTGCCGAGTTGAAGTAACATTCTCGCGCTGTGGTCTGGTCACCTTGAACTTCCCCTACCCCATAAGGAGTCGGGAATTTTAGCATCTAATGGACCGTCGACGGCACAGCTTCAAACTCTTTAAGGGCCACCCTTCCTATGATGAGGTTATAATCTGAAAACACGTTCTCATCCATGACGAAAAAATTTATCTTCTTGGTCAGCCTCTTAGGCCACTCATCACCCATTCGTACGTCCATCTCATACATGCCCAAGGGGTGGACCTTTTCACCACTGAAGCCTATTAATGGGTGATGATAGGGTACCAGCCTTGCTCTGCTAAGACCCAGGCTCTTGAAGCAAGGCCAAAACATTACGTCCGTCGAGCTCCCCCCATCTATGAGGATCCTCTGCACCTCGCACCCATGCACCCTTGTTGTTATGACCAGAGGGTTATCATGGGGGGCTAAGATACCCTTGAAGTCGAGTCTGGAGAACCCAACTACGAGGGTGTCCATGTCTACTTTCTTCCTCTTCTGCACTGTATCGGAAGACGTTAGATTCATAACTTCAAGCTTGGCCACTGACCTGGCCTCTACTACATGAGCCTTCCTATCAGCTACTTTAGATCCACCTCCTGCAAATCCTCCACATATGGTGTCAACACCAAACGAGATCGTACCAACCCTCTTCACCGGGGTGTTGTCATCTTTCGACAGAAGATCTGGATCGTCTTCGTCATCACCTTCTGAATCATCGTCTCTTCTGGCCGGGACATTGTCACGGCATCTGTCATTTCTCCTTTTCTTAGGGTCATCTCTTCCACCCTTAGGAGCTTTAGCGTCCACATACTTCCTTAACTTTCCAAATTTTAGCATATTTTCAATCTCATCCTTCAGGGCGAAGCATCTGTCCGTGACATGGCCATGATCCTGGTGGAACTCACACCATACGTTTTTGTTCCTCTTATGTGGTGGGGCTTTCAGTTTCTCTGGCCATCTCAGAGTCCTGTCATTCTTAATCTCGTTGAGGATGTGCTCGCAGCTTACAGTCAGAGGAGTATAGTGAGCGAACTTATCATCACCCGACATCTTCTTCCCATCTTTCTTGCTTTGGGACTTTCCACTGCCACCGCGGTTCTCATCCTCATACTTGGCGGCCATTGCCTCTTCCGCATTCATTACTTTCCCTGCGGTTGCCAGGAGCTCCGCCATAGACCTAGGGGGTCTTCTGCAAGTTTCCACAATAGCTTCCCTTTCTGTAGACCCCCTATGAGGGTGGTCATGGCTATGTTCTCTTCATAATCTTCGACCTCCAACTTCTCTTTGTTGAATCTCGCTATGTAGTCTCTTAGGCTCTCATCCTTGGCCTGCTTGACATACAACTGGTGGGTATTCTTCTTTTGAGGTCTCACCCCAAAGCAGAAGTTGTGGATAAATCGTTTAGCCAAGCCTTTGAAGTTCTCAATTGAGTTCTTCGGAAGGGAGGTGAACCAACTGTGCGCTGCCCCAGTTAAGGTCCCAGATAAGGCCCTACACTTCATCTCATCGGGTATCGAGTAGATGTCTGCTGCTGACTCGTACATCTCGATGTGATGTATAGGGTTAGTGCTGTCATCATACTTGGGAGACACTGTAGGAGGCTTGAACATAGCTGGGGTTGGGAAGCCCACTATCCTAGCCACAAATGGAGAGCCCTCTGAGTAACCCCTTTTTAATGGGTCCCTGCTTTTAATGAGGTCTTCTATTTTGTCCTCAAGGCGCTGGATAGAGTCATTCCACGGTCTTTTGCCATCGACCTGGCCGAGGTTGTCTCCAGCCCCTCCACGAGATGGACCGAGGGTTCCCCTACCGCGGCACGTCGGCTATTGACCTCTTCCTGTTCCCTGCCTCTTCTTTCACAGTGTCGGCCTTAATCTGGCCGACCCTGCCTGTTCCCTCTCTGAGAGCCTGCTGCGCTCCTCGATCTCGATAATCTCTGTCTTAGGTCATTAACTGGGCCCAATATCTCAAAGGCTGACCCTCTGCTGAACCTATCAAAGGCTGACCCTTTTTGTTGAGCCTCTTCACCTCTTCGGTCGACACAACCTTGACTTTGCCGAAGAGGTCGTACAGTGTTATTTGACACCTCATACGGCTCCCAGCAGTCTTCCGGGGTTTCTTCCGCCTCTAGATCGTCATACCTGTCCTCTGGATAAGGGTTCCCTTGCCTCCCCAGGCGCAGGCGCCTGTGGTCAGCAACGTCCCTTCTCCGCTGGGGTGCAGGCTGGTCCTTCATTGGTGCCTGGGGTTGTCCCCTAGCATCAGGATGAGGCTGAACAGCCACCGGAGTGATCATATCCAGTGAGACTCCAGGTGGCCTCATCATAGTTTGGCTGAGCTGTGCAAATTTCTCCTGCATAGCTTGTTGTGTTACAGCTAAAGACCTCAAGGCTGCAGCTACCTTCGCCATTTCCAACTGGGGCAGCGCCTGACTGGAACTAGGCCCTCCACCCCCAGGTGGCGGAAGAGGCGGTGGTAATTCTGGTGCCATATGTTAACACTATAGAGCTTGAGTAGCAGATGAACTTAGTACCTCAAATGACCTCTTTCAATGGTGAAGCATCTCCACGCAAGGGGTGGTGCCTGGTTCACCACCAGAGTCTCCGGTGAGGTTAAGCTGAAGAAGAGGAGGAGATAGCTTCTTTCTCTTCCCACAGACGGCGCCAAAATGATGATGCTGGAATTAACACCACCAGGTAAGGTGTTTTCAAGCTGAATCTAAGAACAACAATGGCAGCGTAGTTACGTAAAAGGTAGGAGAATGAGATGAGGAGAAGAGGAGAGAGCACGAGGATGTAAGTGGTTCAGTCTAAATTGGCCTACGACCACTGTGTGTGAATAACCTCACTGTAATAAGGCACTGATGGCCATGGATACAATCTCTCAAGCTCTCTGTCTCTACTGTGTATCTAGACAGAGTTTCAGCTAGGGTTGTCTATTTTGGATCCTTTGCAAGGTAGAGGATGACCTCTATATATAGTACCTAGGGGGTGTAATGTACCCCCCATGCATGTAATGTGCATGTGTGTGATTGCCTCACCAATATGGGAAAGCCATCTGTCACTGTCACATGTAGAGAATGATGATGCAATATTCTCCCCACGTGTGGGGAATAATCTTGTTATAACTGATTTGTGTCCACGTGCCCTTATCCAAATGTCAGCAAATGCTCGGCTATCGCGCCTGGTGTATGACCTAGGCCTGGGAGAGGCCGAGGTTGGTAAGTCTAGATGCTCGTTTAGTCCAAGGTGACCATGGGGGTCTCGGCTTAATCCTAGCCGAGACAATGGACAAGGTCGGCCTGAGCCGAGGTTGAGCTGGTGTGTTTGGAGCATCGACTAATGTCCTGATGAGGTTGCTGGTGGCTTCTTGCAAGCTCGGCCTATGTTTGGCCGAGGTTGCCATTCCAAGGTATACGAGAATGCTACTGATCCTTGTGATGCATGCGATGTCCCTTCGAGAGGCTGGTGGTAATGTCGGCCTGGGCCGACCTTGCTGTGGCCGAGTGCTGATGCCGCATGGTCAAGGCTTCTCCAATGTCGGCTACGATCTCGGCCGAGGTTGGTGTCTCCGAGCCGAGGTCACACTTGGGGCATATCATTAAGTGTTTAAAATTTGTCACAAGGGACCTAAGAGTACTTTTCCCTTTTTATTTTTACTTCATTGTAGAATATACTTTATCTTATTTTCTTCTCGTTATATAAAATCATTGATTCATTAATATACATATTTCATTATATATAATAACACAAACATGATATTTATATGGTTCAGACCATTTCGTTAAAGTATATACATGATGAAATAATATAATGCAAATATGCTAAAAGATCAGTTCAACAAGCTAGTGTTTAGCTCTGCCAAAGGTCCTGAAGGTGTAATAGATCCAAACCCCGAATGCCACAAGTGCAATAATTGCCACAACCATATTCACCATTGATTCTCTATCTCCACCCACCATGTTATTACAATAATCTTCAACAACATTTGCCTCTGATCGTTTCCCCACCTTCTCTTCATAAATAGATTTCCTTTCTATAGTATTTTTTATGCAAGAAATTGGTTCTTTACCTTTCTCTCTTATTCTATTTTGTTCACTACTTTCAATTATTTCCTCATTTCCATACATTTCCATAGCCTTGTGAGACATTTCATTTTCACTCGACACGTTAATTTTCATTTCTTTCTTTTTCCCCTCATTTTCCTTTTCTTTTTTAGACTTTTTTAATTCATTATGCTTCCCTTTCCCCTCTAGGTCTTCCTTCATTTCTTTAAGAAATTTTGGTTCTTTAATATCCTTGGCTGTAGTGTGTTCCTTCATTTTCAAGGATATTTTCAATTCTTTACGCTTTCTTTTTTTAATTACTATGGTTATCTTTCCTTGCATGAATTTTTTTGTTTCTTTAGGTTTCTCACTGTTAATCTCATTTACCATAGTTGTTTGAGTGATTTCTGACTCATTGATTTTCTCTTTTGTTACACCACTTTCTTTGTTTTGTAGGGCAATATTTTCACCACTTTTTGCCTTTTTCTCACTTTTCTTGTTTGATTGTTTTGGTGGGTCAAGATCTTTTTGGGTTATTTGGGGTTCACCTTTTGGAAAATCTGGTTGGATAACACTCAACTCTTTAGGCATTCTCAAGGATAAAATCCCAGCCTCAAATGTGGGCTCAAATCCATTTGTGTTGATGTTTTCTTCGAGTCGAATATCCATATTGAATCGGATCCATTTGTTACCTATAACTGGACGTTGTCCTCGAAGTGTAACGGTGTCTCGAGTATTAATTGTATCACTTATTAAATGCTCCTTCGTAAAACCTAGGAAATAGATAGATAAACATAATGTTAGAGAATATTTCATCACAATTGACCTAGAATTCTACATTATTGCTTACATATCCGATATCTCATGATGTTTGAGTGAAAACTCTACATGTATTGCCCTATTTTTTTTTTTTGGAAGAAAATAAAATCCTCATTAATTAAATAACAAGAAATACAAAATATATGATACAACAGGTCAAATAAAGATATAACACAAGTATTGCTCATGTATTATTCTATGTGTGCAGTAATATCTTACTATATGTGTGCGGTGATATCTTGTATCGTTTGATATAATTTAAAAAAGATATTTTTTATTCCCTATTTTTTAAACAATTTAAACTATTGTTTTATGCCTCGCTGAAATTTTAATAGGTTACGCATACAAAAGTTTTAAACATAAGAACTGCACATTAAGTCTTAAGGATGTACGTTAGTGCCCTGGGGCCATGTTGTAGGCTATATTTATACTCTTTGTAATTTTTTTTTTGATAATTAACTGATGCATTAACAACCAAATGCTCAGGGAACGAACCCGTATACAGGAAGTATACAAAGTAAAAGCAATACAAGAAAAGCCAAGAAAAACAAACAAACACCTGCATCACAACCTCCCAAATTACAAAACAGTGCGGATCTCCTCCACGAACTCAAACAATATCCCGAGTCGTAACGGAGATCTTCCCCTTAGACCAGCTAAGCATGACTCTTTGTAATTCTCATGCTTTTGATAATATATTTATATTAAACCAAAAATCGATGTACGACTAAATGTCCATATAAATTATTTAAAGTTGCCAACTAATCGGGCTCAAAAACTCTATCGTGCAACGCATATAACCTCCAAAATTTGAAAACATCTTCTAAATTATTTGGTTTAAAATGAAAACGTATTTAAAACATGCATTAAAACCTCGATAAACTAATATCCTTATGACCAAGGAAAACCTATTAATTAAGCAAATATTAGTTAATTGTTAAATAAATATGTTATTAACTCATCAAAGAATATCAATAATTCCATGGAATTTTTTTAACCAAGTAAAATTACATTATTCTATTTTATGAACATTTAACCAAACAAACTCAATATAAGTATACAAAAACCATGTCACAACACACCATTCAACAACGGCTTCTCATCTCAAAATGTGTAAAGAAAGAAACAAATGACAGGCGAAATGCGTAAAACATTGTGTGAGTTCACAAAAAAAAATCCAACTTGCAGTCAAAGAAATTTGTAATAATGGGTACAAATAAATTTTTAATTTACGAAATAAGGGGGAATTCTATGAAACTACAAAGTTTTTTAATGGTGTAGTATCTTACAAGTTTATCGAATTATTAATTTAATACATTGACCCAAGAGGGGCTTGGCTAAAAAAATTATTTAGTGAAGGTTATTAATTTATTGGCACTGCATGTGAACACAAACAATACAATTTTATTTGAAAATGACATCCTCTCTCTCTCTCTCTCTCTATATATATATATATATATATATATTCCTCTTAAGTTGAATTCTTATTAAATAAGTCGTGACTAACTTGTCAAAGAAAACTAGCATTGTTGTGCAAGTGGGTGGTTGGCTAATTACACCTAGTGTAAAAAAAAGATTTTGAATAGTTTCATAATTTTCTACATTTAGATTATATTATACAAACTGTTAAATTGCTTATAAGTTTTGCATTCATCGCCCACAACAAAAAATATGATAGCAAAAATTATTTAATCAAATATATTTAAGTATTTTTACAAGTGAGATGTCATTTTTCTTGGTTACAGAAGAAACATAACTTTAATTTAGAGTCCGATCATATAATTAGGCATCTTCATATTTTAAATGTATAACAAACACAAATCTAATTTGACAGTTAGGTTAATGAAGTGTGACTACACCAAAAAAATAAAAAGTAATTGTTGGAAATTAATATTAAGTGTCGAAATTAATTATTTAATTTCAATTATATTAAATTTTGAATATGTTAATTTTCCAATTATGTGGTCTTGATAAATATCAAATAATTAATTAGGAACGTGATAAATATGAATATTAGAAGATTGGGTCAATCTTATCTGTTAGTCATTTGATGGTTAGTGACATTAGTGGGAGACTTGAAATAGAGTCCCACCTTGACTAGGATTCTGACCCTCTTCCCCTTATAAATAAAGGATCCCTACACCATCTGGGTTATCTCATAACACACTATTTCTGAGGTGGGAGAGAAATTATGTGATTCTAATTAAGTATAATTTTTTCAAGGAGGGAGGTTGATGGAGCAATTAATCAAGATTGATCAATGCATTAGATCAAGGTAAGTCTTATTTTCTATCTTTTAGACGTATTTTTGTGAAAACATGAAGAATCAAGATCCTTTTATTAAGAACAATTGTATGCTAAAGTTTAATCATATTAATGTGTTCGTGATTAATATTAGGTGTTCTTAAGAATGATTTTACATGTGCTATCAGAGCTAAAGTTTAGGATCTCATGATTTTCCTCATTGATGTTCGTCTATAATGAAATATGTGCCTGAGACTTCCTGTGCCATTTTTATAGATGTCATTAAATCTGCTTATGCTAGAGATTTTCTGTAACGTTTTAATTTATGTCATTGAATCTGCTCTTAAAGTATGTCTGAGACTTTCTGTGACGTTTTTCTTCTGTCGCCAATACTTACTTGTTAGAATGAAAGGTCAAAACTTGCTTGGAATTTTACTAAATTGACATGGTCGACTAAAACGTCGAAATAAACAAAACTCATTGTTTACAATGGGCACCACCTTACTTTTGTGTTTTGACATCGTTAAGACTCTTAAAATTGCATTTTTGTTGTTTTTAGTAATAATGTTGACATCAATATCTCACTCCAGAAAATTGATTTTTGAATTCTGCAAATTGTTTTGAGATCCTGGAGTAATTATCTGCATCCCTGTGATACTAGCTCAAATTTTCTATTTTTGACAAAAATTACGATTTTTTTTCAAATATTATGTATTTTTTTCATCATGGGGCTGTTTTTTATGTTCATGGTTGTTCTCATATTCAAGTTATGTATTATTTGGTATTAATGAAAGAGCTCAATATAAAATTTTGAATATTAGATGTATGATTATGTGTTTGACAATAACATTTCGATATATTAAGTTATTGTGCATAATCTATATTTGGTAGCCCAAAGGTCATAATGTAATTATGAATTGATGTTTCGACAACAATATTTATATGATGTTGGATGGGGAAGACATGAAAGTGTCTTAATCTATAATTGTAAATATTAGACTATTGTGTATGCATCTATATTTGTACCATTAATTATACATTAAGTTTTGAGTATACTATTTTTAGGGGCATCGATTTTACATAAATAATGTTTATGACTTTCAAAAAAAAATATTTTTGAATTCCGTCGAATATTTGACATTCTGGAGTAATTTTCTACAGTTCCATGATGCTAACTCATTTTTTTTTATGAAAAATTTAAGTTTTCCCATATTTCATATATGTTTTATCTAGAACTGTGATAAAACCTTGCTCTAATGATCCTTTTTTTATTGAATATTCGTTCCAAACACAGGGTAACATATTTCACATTTTGATGAGTTTCGTGCCAAACACAGGCCAATGATTCATATTGTTGGATATTATGATATTCGTGTTTTGATAAGTTTCGTGCCAAACACAGACAACGATTCATGTGGTTGAAAATCAGAATTATTGTTTATTCTAATGCTAGCACTCCCATTAAGTTGAATAAAATGCCAAACACATGCTACAATTCATATGTGCGGATACTAGATTTATGATTTCATTGTATACATGCATATTTGAATGCATGACTTGCAAATTTTGAGACTCATAAGTAGGTATTCATTTATTTTAATCAAATGCCAAATACAGGGTAAGATTACATGTGAAGATATTATACTTCTAGTAATTTCAGATTATCCGAATGTTTGTTATAAGGTTAAATTGAAGCGTAACACATGTTGAAATTTGAATCAAATAATTATTGGAATTTTTGTAAATGTTAAATAATTGGCATCAATGTTAAATAGTCATATTTACATATCCCACTAAGATGATAATTGTGATTATAATCGTATTGTTCATTAATATGACCATGAATGATTTGGGACAATATTTCTGATTTGTTACTCATACATAAGTGATGAAGCGAAAGTAAATGATTTATGTCTTCCATTTACTATTATTTGTGCAATATCTCATGTAAACTCTTTGTCTATTTGATTTTCACATTATGTCTAATTTTTCGTGAATTTCAAATTAAGGAATAGACAATAATATAATTATTCATGTATTACGGGGATTTGAACATGTATGCGTATCTCTAATATTTATATAATATAAGGTTTGGTGTTCATTAAAGTGCTCCATTCCAGAAGATATGAATATTGGACTAATGCATTAATATCATGCATATTTTTGTTGTTTACGGGTTCATTGATGATATTGAATGCTAGAATGATGATACTTTATGATGTTGCATACATATTATTATTTATTCATTTATTATGATTACAATAATTGAACAAAATGCAAGTGGTGATATATATTTTGGGAAGGTAATAATGGTTGTCAAACGCAGATTCCATAGTTTCTTTCACTATCATATCACCAATTAAGTTTATAAAAGCCATAAACATGAATAATTCCGTTTATTGATCATGCGATATTTAATGAAAATAAGTGAAAAATTTATTGACTTGTTTATGTAAGTCTTTACATAATGTAATATTCATATTATGAAATGTCTGGTAGTCACTACAATGACCCAACTAGAATGACAATGAATATTAAATGTAAAGATGATGGTAGTAGTACCTCCTGATGCTTATAATTGTAAAGATATTAATGGGGTATATTGATTTCATTTCTTCAAGTAAGGTGATTCCTTACCGGGAATCGATTTTGAGTGATTGAATGAACATCATAGATCACATATATTGTTATAGTATGTGAAAATAAGTGGTGCAAAAATATTATGTACAATATAATGAAATAACAGTATACCCAATAATGTAATTTACAAGCATCATATAATCGATATTTCACAGTTACTACTGAAGAAAATTCACGGTTATGCACTCAATTTATTATCATGTAATCGATGTGTGTGTTGTTAAATCAAAGCATTAATGAAGTGAGAAATTTATCTCATTATCTTATCACATATTATCGTATCCCATTTTGTTTCTCTAAAAATTTCATATCTAATTTGGTTAAACAAATTAAGTTTGTTTACATGTTGAACACTCGTACTAATAATGATAAAGATATTATGTATCTCTTATGATTTGAAACGAGTTTTTCATCTTAGTAGAGATTGCTTGTTATACTTACTGTGTTATAGAAAGTATTTACTTTTGATGCAAGGATTTCTTACAAAACAAACTAGAAATGTTAATAAGATTCTTTTTTTTTGTTCTTGGGGAATCAAATCGCCATTTGTTTTCATAAACCCTTAATTTTTTTTTTTTGGAAAATGTTTGTCTAGACTTGATCATGAGGGATATGTTATAAAGAATCTTTTGATGTATATTTTTTCAAAGGTTATGGTATTCCTTTTGATGTTTTGTACAAAATAAAGTTTGGACATAGTTCTTTAAAGATTTATTTGATCCCGCATCATAATCGTAGCGTTATTGATGAAACTCTTTTAATCTTATGCTAAAATAAATCTAGACTCCTTTTCATAATTTTCGTGGACAAGATCTTTGTAATGTCTCTTACAAATTTTGATAGTCGAGTTGTGCTCTTAAGGTATTACGATGTCTAATATAAGGATGACATATGTGGCCCAAGTGGGAGATTATGAGAAACTTCCCTTAAAATGGACCTACATAGATCATATAATTGTCATTGACACGTATTTATTGCATTGAAGTCAAATTCATTATGAAAGGTGAAATTAATGGTAGTAGAAAATCATTAAATGTGGTTATAAAGGAAGGTAATGTACTTATCTCATTACCGATAACCTTCTTGAATACTTGTTCTTTTAGTTGTTAGATTGTCTAAACAACAAAGAACAAATAAATGATCAACCACTAAATGATAGTATGGTCACCGTGAGAGGAATGTAGATAAAATCATAAGAAATAATATTAAGAAGATCCTAAACGGTCTACTATCCTGGATGATTATGTGGTGTATCTGTATGAACATGAATTTGGCGTAGGGATATATAATAACATGGTTTTATTTTCAAAAGTCATAAGAAGTGAAACTAATGGGCTGCAACTAAGTTTAAATTCTCGTTGAATTACATAATTGATGCACTAAAGTCGGGTATGAGGGGGTCATCAAGACCAAACGCGACACTAACGGTAGTTAAACGAGATAATGTTAAATTGTAGTAAAATATTTCACCATTAATGAAGAAAAGATTATAAATGAACCTTCTCAATTATATGTAAGGACATGGAATTCTTATGACATTTGTAGCGCATTATGATTGAGAGTTACATGAAGTGGATGTGAAAATTACTTTTTAGAGTCTTATAAACCATGCGTATATGTTTAGGAGATCATTTTATAAACATAAGTTTTCCACATCACGTATTTTCAGAAATAATATCATTATTTTTTTAATTGTTGTATATTTATATACACCTTAATATCAGTGGGCGTAAGTTTATATATTTCCTCTATATACAAGCACGGATTTAGAAAGTATAGAATCAAAATAATTTTATGGGTTTAAAAGTTGTGTATGAAGTAATGAGATACTTAAAGGACTATATGCGCACATTTATGATGTATGTGTTCATTTAAATATGAACAATTATTGTGACTAAAATTTACTATTTTTACAAAGGATTCGTACAGAATCGTCTGTACAGACTAATATGTCGTGCCTGTATTGATCCGTGCCTTAAGTGGATCCAAGACACGAACCAATATGAACACGTCACATCAGATAATTTTGTACAAATCCTCTCTACATGTTTCTCTCCACTCACGTGATGCTCTAAACGTTGTTAAATGTCCTTCAAAAGGGCATTTGCAACAATTGACTTGTTCAGGTTTGTCATTCGGTGGTAACTTGCAAAACTTCAACAATGAAATGTGACATGCTAAAAATATAAATGGCAAGACTATTTCATGTTTTACTTTTGAGATGGTACATGAACTTCTGCATGTCTCAGAAATGCGTTTTAGAACCTTAAAAAACAAAACAGAAAACCACAAAAGAAACAAAGAAAATAGGGTTATATAAAAATTTAAAAAAAATAAATAAATTAAAGTTTCGCTCAAATTTAAACTTCTCCCATATTCTTTCAAATGTTTCGATGTCACCATCAGTGCTTGGAAATCATATAAAAGTCACCCTTTTTAACCCTACTTTTGTGCATATATAGGGGTAATTTTGATATAATTACAAAATTTTGAGCCTAACACTTAAACAATTGTAAGATAAGGGGTTAAATTTATATCTGCCACAGATTTTAGGGTTTTTGTAATTAAACACATAGGCTTTATTGAGCCCCCGACAACACACCCCCCTCCCCCCCCCCCCCCCCCCCACACACACACACAAAAACTCTTAACTGTCATATATTGTTAGGAAACCCCCAAACTATTTATAATGCAAGAAACACCCCTAAAAAATGCATTTTGATACAGGGACACCTATGTGCTACTAAAATCACCTTTAAAAGTTTGTGAATTGGGTATTTGCAGAGAAAATACGTAGTTCAGAGGTTATCACACACACACACACAAAAAATGGATGCTGGAGAAGAGATGAAACAAATGTTTGTAAGGGGGGTGCGGTGGCTCAACTAACTTGCAATTTAGTTACTTTTGAATAAGTTATACACAAAAAATGTAATATTTGAAATTATAATTTTGTTTATAATGTAGCTCTTAATACATAAAATCAAAACAACATCCAAATCATAATTATTTTCGTATTAATTTTTTTTAAATAACTATATTTATTGACTTAATTAATTTTTAACTTGACTAATTTTATATTAAAAATACCTATATTGGTTCCCCTAAATTTAAATGTTTTTTTTTGTGTTAACTCCGTGGTCATTAATTTTTTTGGTCCACTGACATTTCTTCGTCACTAATGTCCCTCTCCCGTCATGTATATCGGATATTCAGTAATATATATAGTAAATTTTGTTTAGTATACATGCGTCCTTACTATATTTTTTGGAAATTTTGTAATTGTTATGTGAAATATTATAATGTATACACGTATTTCGTGATATACTCGTGTTAAGTTTGTGGAACTTTTGTGCTAAAAAAAATTGTAAGTGGATCAGAGACAAAAAAAGTATATGCCAAGGCCGAAACTCTGTACGCGTTTAGGAGAGTTTGTCGCACTTTAGCCAACTATGTACACTATTAATTTTTATAAACTCAAATATAACTTAAATAAATGGAATAATTTTAGCAGTCAAAATTCATATAACATACCAGGGAGATGAATACGTAGATAATCATATTTTTCTCCAAGTATCCAGTCTCTCCTTGGATTAAAATCTTCAAAGATGGGAGTAAAGCTACTTTGTCTCATTGTTTGATACAATCGTGAATAGATATTTTATGTGTTTGTATGAAATATACACACAACATTGATGAGATTTATAACTTGAATGTGGCAACGTGTTGAAGACTTGTATTGATTCGATATAAAAGTTTTGGTTTGCGTATTTTTATTAATGAAGCTATTCCAATTTGGTTGCTTTTGTGTTGTGTTTATGGGCTTGATTTGTTCTTTTGAAATGTATGAGGTATCTGCTGGTTCTTTGTTTCGTATTTACTCTTTGCACGAATTGTGAAATGTGGCAATATGAATTGGCAGCTCTATCTCGTTAATTCTTGTTTTTTTTTATAGCGGAGGTTATTTAAATTTAAGGTTCCAATTTATTTTATATATATATAATGCTCTTGTGCAGTGGCGGAGAGACATTGTGCATGACCTAGGAACTTGCCGAGGCCAGCAAAGATATTTTTTTTTAATGTACATGAATGATTTATAAGTTTTTAAAGATATTGAGGCAATTTTCTAAACAACCTAAACTCTCAAACCTAAAAAACATGGATCTAGTATCTAGTTTTGTAGAATGTAATGACAACTATCTAGTTTTATATGAACGTACATTAGTATCATTTTGTAATGTGTTTTATTTTTTAAATCATTATAATCAATCTATTTATATGATAATTTTTATGCAGTCATAAGGTTTTTATAAGTACTCCTCCAAAAAAAAAATTCGGGGAGTTCCGCCCCCGAATCCCCAAAACTTTCCTGTCATGTCCAGGACAGCTATTAGTCCTGGCTCCGCTACTGCTCTTGTACAGATTGTCCCGCATTTTAACAGTGCGGAACGGATATGTATCGCGTTGCGATGAGCCTCAGAATTACCGCCTAAAATATAGTCTCTCTCTCTCTCTCTTTTAGGGTCACCTACAGTCCGCACAAGAGCAGTACTAATATATATATATACACACACACACACTAGGGTATGCACGTGCCTGAAGACACGCTGATAATTGCAAAATGGCGAAATTTTCAATGTACGTAACGATGCGACTGCGCTGAACTTAAAACATATGTTATGAAAGTGAAGATACGAAGAGAACATACACCATAAACACAACCACAATAGAAATCTCCAACAATTTAACTCATTACCGAATTATAGAAAGTAACAACGCCAATATAGATCATAAAGCATATACATTAACAAACATTCAGCACACCAAATAAAATAATAACATGGTTTCGAATAACAACATTAGTTACTACTTGGTTTCAAGTGGCAGCATTAGTAACAACTTGGCTTCGAGTGACGGCACACCAAATGAAATAATATGTAGTAAAATAACATGTCTTTACAATTTCACTAACATGTCATTGACTACACTCGTTTGAAAGTGGAAAATAAGATATTATTAGTCACGTACATGTATGTACTTTTATACAAATTGACAAAAATAATAATGTAAAAGGACCACCTCTTCAAACCACCACCACTGGATATGCGCGTTGTGTTTTGAGAGTGGTTCGAAAACTTCTACTGTTATTCGATAAATCAACATCGTTGTTTATGATCTGAAAGGAGAAACCCATTCTTGGTGGTAAGCGATTTAACACCCGTAAATGAAATATTAGTGTGCCGTTGGACTCTACAACATTCAACGATGCAGTGTGGCCTGCAGCATTCGTTGTATGTGTATATGAGCAGGTCTTCTGAAGAAGATTTAAAATAACTGCTTACGGGTTCATATAGAGTTCTTCAAGGTTGTTAACGCTGAGTTACACTTGATTATACTGGTATATGAGAATCAACTAGTATATGAGAGTTTGAACGTGACATTTCTAGGATAGCTCAGATTAGACTGGTATATGAGAATCAACATGTTTCTACGACATCTCTTTATTTATCGCACTCTCGTAAGTCAAGCGAATCAGCTGGTATATGAGAGTTTGAACTTAGCATTTCACCAGTGTTCTGTACTTCTAGGGAAAAAACTATAAAAGTTAGAACTTAGCATATGTAAAAAGCATACATGTAAAGTGGCATGAGAAATATGAAGTAAATCATTGGTTTAAAACAATATCTCATCAGTAAGTATAATGAGAAACCAGATTTATAAACACAACTTTAACAACTGTAGAAGGGTGTTATCAGTAGAAAGAAGCAAACAAAATAAAAAAAGTACTTTCTCTTATTAATGACACCCGAGAGGTACCCGCGAGGGTCACCAGGAAGCCCAAAAGCCATTGCGAAGTATCAGCGCCACTTCAAACGTCGGCGCCGCTTCAAGCGTCGACGCCGCGACAAGGGTCGACGCCACCTCAAGCGTCAGCGCCGTTCCAAGCGTCAGCGCCGCTTCAAATGTCGGCGCCGCGATAAGGGTCGGCGCCGCCTCAGGTATCAACGACAGCTTCAAGTGTCAGCACCACTTCAAGCGTCAGCGCTACCTCAAGTATCAGCGTCGCTTCAAGCGTTAATGCCACTTCAAGTGTCGACGCCGTTGCAAGCGTCAGCGCCACTTCAAGTATCAGCGCCGCTTCAAGGGTCAGCGTCGCTTCAAGGGTCAGCGCCACTGCAAGTGTCGGCGTCGCTTCAAGTACCAGCGCCGTTGCAAGTGTCCGCGCCGCCGCAAGGGTCGGCGCCGTTTCAAGTGTCAGCGTCGTTTCTCATGCCAGCGCCTCCGCAAGTGTCTGCGCCGCTGCAAGTGTCGGCGCCGCTTCAAGTACCAACGCCGCTGCAAGTGTCTGCGCCGCCGCAAGGGTCAGCGCCGCTTCAAGCGTCCGCGCCACTGTAAGTTTCGGCGCCGCTTCAAGTATCAGTGCCACTGCAAGTGTCCGCGCCGCCGCAAGGGCCGGCGCCACTTCAAGTACCAGCGCCACCTCAAGTATCAGCGCCGCTTCAAGCGTCAATGCCACTTCAAGTGTCGACGCCGTTGCAAGCGTCAGCGCCACTTCAAGTATCAACGCCGCTTCAAGCGTAAGCGCCGCTTCAAGTATCAGCGCCACTTCAAGCGCCAGCGCCGCTTCAAGTGTCGGCGCCACTTCAAGTGTCGGCGCCGCGATAAGGGTCGGCGCCACCTCAAGTATCAGCGTCGCTTCAAGTGTCAGCGCCGCTTCAAGTACCAGCGCCGCTGCAAGTGTCCGCGCCGCCGCAAGGGTCGGCGCCGTTTCAAGTGCCAGCGCCGTCTCTCATGTCAGCGCCGCCGCGAGTGTCAGCACCACTGTAAATGTCCGCGTCGCTACAAGTGTCGGTGCCACTTCAAAGGCCAGCGCCGCTTCAAGTGTTAGCGTCGCTGTAAGCATCTACGCCGCTGCAAGGGTCAGCGTCGCTTCAAGTACCAGCGCCAGTGCAAGCGTCAGCGCCGGCGCAAGTGTCGGCGCCGCTGCAAGTGTCGGCGCCACTTCAAGTGCCAGCGCCACTTCAAGCGTTTGCGCCGTTGCAAGTGTCAGCTCCACTACGAATGTCTACGCCACTGCAAGGGTCAGCACCGCTGCAAGGGTCACTGCAGTAATGACAGTCGAGAGAGTCGGCGTCACTGCAAGGCTCAGCGCCACTGCAAGGGTCACTACAGAAATGTTATTCGAGAAGTGCTGCTACAGGGGTTTTGACAAAAACCCATATTGAGGGAGTAGCTATCGCGAACAACTCCCCACCATGAAACATCAGTCTCTAAATGAACAACAACACTAACACTTTACTTTCTTGTATAGGTTGCCTAGTCGAGCAAGCAGGGCTCGAACAGGCGCGTTGGGACCTCCTGGGAGTTTTGGCTTGGCGATTGAGGGACAAGGTATGTTGAGCAAGATCAACCACTTAGCACTATAGGATTGAGAGAATACTAGTAGGAAGACCCAGAAGTCACTCGAAACTACGCACACTGCACACTTGGTCACAAGTGAAGTGAGCAGCCAAAGAGCTGGCTACTCATAAGAAATAAACTCTTTACAAGAAAACGACTTTTCCAGAAGAGGGGGTCCTCGAGGTCCCTCTCAAGAAAAATAACATTTTTTAGAGGAAATGAGTCCTTAAGGTCTCCTCTCTCAAGATTTGCAAAATTGCACCACAAGTTACCGTTTCAAAAGATAATTACCAAATCTGATATTTTGTCTCCGTTAGGGGACATATGTGCTTTTTGACCTTTGGTCGGCGCCAGGTGGCGCCTTCAGAGGGGACAGGCAGGCTGCCACAGGTAGGGACAAATGGTACACTTCAAACATTGTTCCCCACCAACTCTCTCAATTTTAGCCCCCCAAAAAATGCCAGCTCACCCCTAACGCCCATATATAAATAGACCTCTGGGCAAGGTCAATGGAGAAGACAATAGAAATTGCACTGTTACTCTGTTAAAATATCACCAGACCTACCTAGTATTCTCTCCCTGCTCATTCTCTTAGTGCTGAGTGCCTTGTTCCTTCACTCCCCACTGACAGCCATCACTCTCATTGGACAAAAAGGGGGTCGAGACCCCCCTCCCCCCAAGCTCATTGGACAAAGAACTCCCCGCGCCTAGCTCAACGCGTGAGGAACCGCTGTTGGCGCCAGACATTTCCGAGATACCCTTATCCAAACCAAATGGATAAATTTTGTGAACCGAGGTCGAGATATCCCCCCCAACGCAACTGATTTGCTCATCGGAACCCAAGACAACAGGCGAGAGACCCTCGGACGAGAGGTTCGTTCGCTCTGGGCCCTCATCAACAGCCATATCAAAGGGGGAGGGCAAGGTACCGATCTCCAACTGAGCTCCGCTGATCGAGATAACCTTAACCAAACCAAATGGATAAACTTCGTGAACCGAGGTCGAGATACACCTCCCAACGCAACTGATTTGCTTATCGACAATGGGCGAGAGACCCTCGGACGAGAAGTCCGTTCGCTCCGGGCCCTCGTCAACGGCCATATCAAAGGGGGCGGGCGAGATACCCATCTCTAATTGAGCTCCGCTGCTCGAGATACCCGAGATATGAATATGGTCCGCGAAAGGAGATCGCGAGGAACCCATGAGGGTTCTCAAACCTCCAACCGATGGAAAGAGGGCGGGTAGCACGGAGGCGTCGACGGCGGTAATAGGGACGGTCGGAACCGTTGAGATGGGCAAGGAAGAAAGAATAGAACTTAAAACCATGAAGGTTTTGGAGGGGTGTACATTTGAAGAAGTATTGCTTGGATTAGAATCCATGAATGAGAAGCTACGGTAGTTGGAAAAGTTAGAGCAAAAATGAGGAGATAGGTGGCTATGGTGTTTTAAAAATCCCTTTCTCACTTTCTCTCACTACAAACCCAAAAGTGCCTTATGTTTTTTTATTGAAGAAGATGAAGGAGCCCAAGAAAAGGGGCTTATGTTTTTTGCATCAAAATGGGAAAACGTGCAGGAAGGCAAAAAGTTGATGACCTTTTTTTCCCAAATGATGAGATGACAGTTCCCACACTGACGCGTGGGTTCTAAAAAAAAACTAAAAACCTTGGATAAAGGGACATCGCTGTTAATGATCCAAGGGTCCCTCAGAATATATATATATATATATATATATATAATTGTTGAAACCAGATTTATAGCGTACAAAGTTTTTTTTAGTTTACCCAACCAAAAAATCTTTGCACGAGGAGCTAATGTAGAAGGGTGTTATCAGTAGAAAGAAGCAAACAAAATAAAAAAATACTTTCTCTTATTAATGACACCCGAGAGGTACCCGCGAGGGTCACCAGGAAGCCCAAAAGCCATTGCGAAGTATCAGCGCCACTTCAAGCGTCAGCGCCGCTTCAAACGTCGGCCCCGCTTCAAGTGTCGACGCCGCGACAAGGGTCGATGCCACCTCAAGCGTCAGCGCCGCTTCAAATGTTGGCGCCGAGACAAGGGTCGGCGCCGCCTCAGGTATCAGCGACAGCTTCAAGTGTCAGCACCACTTCAAGCGTCAGCGCTACCTCAAGTATCAGCGCCGCTTCAAGCGTTAATGCCACTTCAAGTGTCGACGCCGTTGCAAGCGTCAGCGCCACTTCAAGTATCAGCGCTGCTTCAAGCGTAAGCGCCGCTTCAAGTATCAGCGCCGCTTCAAGCATAAGCACCGCTTCAAGGGTCAGCACTGCTTCAAGGGTCAGCGCCACTGCAAGTGTCGGCGCCGCTTCAAGTACCAGCGCCGCTACAAATGTCCGCGCTGCCGCAAGGGTCGGCGCCGTTTCAAGTGCCAGCGCCGTTTCTCATGCCAGCGCCGCCGCAAGTGTCTGCGCCGCTTCAAGTACCAACACCACTGCAAGTGTCAGCGCGACCGCAAGGGTCAGCGTCGCTTCAAGCGTCCGCGCCACTGCAAGTGTCGGCGCCGCTTCAAGTACCAGCGCTGCTACAAGTGTCCGCACCGCCGCAAGGGCCGGCGCCACTTCAAGTACCAGCGCCACCTCAAGTATCAGCGCCGCTTCAAGCGTCAATGCCACTTCAAGTGTCGACGCCGTTGCAAGCGTCAGCGCCACTTCAAGAATCAGCGCCGTTTCAAGCGTAAGCGCCACTTCAAGCGCCAGCGTCGCTTCAAGTGTCGGCGCCACTTCAAGGGTCGGTGCCGCGATAAGGGTCGGTGCCGCCTCAAGTATCAGTGCCGCTTCAAGTACCAGCGCCATTGCAAGTGTCAGCGCCGCCGCAAGGGTCGGCGCCGTTTCAAGTGCCAGCGCCGTCTCTCATGTCAGCGCCGCCGCGAGTGTCAGCGCCGCTGTAAATGTCCGCGCCGCTGCAAGTGTCGACGCCACTTCTATGGCAAGCGCCGCTTCAAGTGTTAGCGTCGCTGCAAGCATCTACGCCGCTACAAGGGTCAGCGTCGCTTCAAGTACCAGCGCCGCCGCAAGTGTCCACGCCGCTGCAAGTGTCGGCGCCGCTTCAAGTACCAACGCCACTTCAAGTGCCAGCGCCGCTTCAAGCGTTTGCGCCGTTGCAAGTGTCAGCGCAACTACGAATGTCTACGCCACTGCAAGGGTCAGCGCCGCTGCAAGGGTCATTGCAGTAATGACAGTCGAGAGAGTCGGCGTCACTGCAAGGCTCAACGCCACTGCAAGGGTCACTGCAGAAATGTTATTCGAGAAGTGCTGCTACAGGGGTTTTGACAGAAACCCATATTGAGGGAGTAGCTATCGCGAACAACTCCCCACCATGAAACATCAGTCTCTAAATGAACAACAGCACTAACACTTTACTTTCTTGTACAGGTTGCCTAGTCGAGCAAGCAGGGCTCGAACAGGCGCGTTGGGACCGCTTGGGAGTTTTGGCTTGGCGGCTGAGGGACAAGGTATGTTGAGCAAGATCAACCACTTAGCACTATAGGATTGAGAGAATACTAGTAGGAAGACCCAGAAGTCACTCGAGACTACGCACACTGCACATTTGGTCACAAGTGAAGTGAGCAGCCAAAGAGCTGGCTACTCACAAGAAATAAACTCTTTACAAGAAAACGACTTTTCCAGAAGAGGGGGTCCTCGAAGTCCCTCTCAAGAAAAATAACATTTTTTAAAGGAAAGGAGTCCTTAAGGTCTCCTCTCTCAAGATTTGCAAAATTGCACCACAAGTTACCGTTTCAAAAGATAATTACCAAATCTGATATTTTGTCTCGTTTAGGGGACATATGTGCTTTTTGTCCTTTGGTCGGCGCCAGGTGGCGCCTGCAGAGGGGACAGGCAGGCTGCCACAGGTAGGGACAAATGGTACACTTCAGACATTGTTCCCCACCAACTCTCTCAATTTTGGCGCCCAAAAAATGCAAGCTCACCCCTAACGCCCATGTATAAATAGACCTCTGGGCAAGATCAATGGAGAAGATAATAGAAATTGCACTTTTACTCTGCTAAAATCTCACCAGACCTACCTAGTACTCTCTCCCTACTCATTCTCTTAGTGCTGAGTGCCTTGTTCCTTCACTCCCCACTGACAACCATCACTCTCAGGTGTTTTCCTTGAGAAAATTACTATTTTTGCTATGAAAGTTCATCTTCTTGCAGGGAGTGAGTTGAAGCTTGAGTTCCATTATTACCAGAAGGAGAATTTTTCTTCAGAAGTTGCACCAGGAGACCTTGAAGACCTTGCAAGCAGCGTTCATTGGAGTGGGTCTCGCCTCACCCTTTCCAGTTATTCATAGACCCCAGTCTCACTACCCTCCTACAACACCCAAATAAATTTTGACCTTTAACACCCAACTTTAACACCCATATTTATAAACACAACATTCAAGATTTTCCATAGCAGTATACACATACATTTTGACCTTTCAATGGATATCTCTTTCATTAATCTCTAAGAGCATGTGCATCCAAACATACCCTTAATCACTTTGTTTGATCATGCCTAATCTTTGCGAAGATTACCGCACGTAATATGTTCCGCCCAAATGCAGATGAGTGCCTAGATATGCAAGTGGATAAAGTATAATTTTGCAAGTTTCAACAAAACAAAGAATGCACTAAACCTATTGGACATATATTAATCTAAAAAAGATTAATTGTCTAGACATTAATAAATTCTTAGGCGACCCTGATATCTGTTCCAAAAATAAAGTTTGATAATGACGTATATTATGTTCCCTCTTTTATGAAATTAATAGTGATTTGAATTTAATTTTTGTTAAACTTCACCTTAATACAAATACGATTTGTCTAATCTTCTCCGTTTAACTGTAGTCAAATCTTCTTAAACTATAACACAATTTTATTGCTCCTACGTTGTAACCTGTCAACCTTTAAATAAAAAAAATAATTCAAAAGAAGAAAATTCATTTAAGTTGGACTAATTCAAAAACCTCTCAAGATGTTTTTAAAACAAAAAAAAAAAATAGATTTCAACCACCCTCCCTCCCGTCTTACTACAGACCACCCACCCCTTTCTACCCTTACCAGCTATTGGAAAGCCCCTATAATTTCAATTTAATATAATACTAAAATTATTCACATGTATGGCATAGTTGAATCGAAAAAAGTGCAGGTAACTCACAATGCCAACAATTTGTAAGAACCATCTTATGGTATAGAGGTAGAAAACCAGAGTGTTGAGAAATTATGTCCTTATCACCCACCACTTCAGCTTTTTACATTTTCTGCATAAAAAATAAAAATAAAAACTAAAATCAGAAAATACTCGATCTGAATTTTAAAGCTAACAAAAAAGAAAAAATAATTAGTAAGTGGTATTAGTAGGTAAGTATGGAGATTATGAATCAACTAATTAGTAACTGATTAAATCAAATGTGACCGTATGGCCTGATCACATGAATAACACAATCACTGACTTTATATTACACAAATAACTCAAAATCAACTGAACTCCTCCAAATCTCATGTCACCATCCCTATGTCCTGGCTTCCTCCTCCAATGTGGATTAGACTTAACATTGATGGCCTTACTAAAGGTTCTCCAAGTCAAGCTGTTGTTGGTGGTTTTTCGGGGCTCTATGATCGGTGATTTCTTCATTAAAATAGTAATAGTTCTACTAGCCAAACTCACCTATATTTGTAGCCGTAATAGGTATAATAGGAGCAAAATACTAATGTGGTTTGTAATAGTACCTATAATGATTAACCCTTATTGGTAAGAACACGTGAACTCGTGTTCAATGAATGAAATCAGTCCCTTCAACCCATATTAATACACACATTAGTTATGCCACATGCACCCTGTAACGTGAATATTACTTATCAATACATGAATCATGATAAATGATGTTTATTCTTATTAAAAACCTCTTAATACACTCTCTAATATAAGAAAAAACATGTTCATACACTCTCTAACAGGAAGAAGATCAGTTAATGGTATAAACAAAAATGCAATAATACGGAGAACCTTTTACCTTAACATGCACAGGATGTCCGACTTTCTCAAAGGGAAAAGGACCCGACTAAATGATGGATGGTACTTAAAAACATGATACAAAGTATTACATCTGCAAAAAGAAGAATCTATGGATCTTAATCCTTAGCATCGTGATGAAAAGAAGCCTGTTGATCCGGTTGAGTTGTGATCCATCCTAAAGACATTATATAAAATTCTGGTAAGAAGGGAAGAACAACCCCGAGCCATTCTCCAGACACTGAGTGATGAAAACTTAAATGATCCACGTGATCACGTTGAGATTGCGCAAAGCCATGCTTTCTATATGCCTTCACTTCTTGGGCAGCCCTAATATCTGTTCCAATGGAGGTCATCAATAACTATACATAATGCATTATTGGAAGAATTACATGGTTAAACACAAAATTGCAACATAATTCTATCTTTATAATGGATTATTTATCATCTCACTTCTTTGAAATTTTAATAAAAAATCTTAGATAAGCAAATCTCGAATATATAAAGTGAAATGAAAATGATAATTACAACCCTACTATTATAAAAACAAATATCAGTGATTTAAGGCACCACAAACTATCTAAAATAAATGCAGAGAAAAAACTCACAAAGCCACCTTATAATATGTATTCGAAATTTCGAATGTATATGTATATAACTAATATATCTATAAAAGACGACAGTAAAGGCTAACTTAATTATAAAATCTCAAATTCTATCAAATCACATCCTTGAAATCCTTACACAAATCTTCATATTTCTAAAGGAGAAACAAACTAAAAAATATAAGATAATAAGAAGAACCAAAATCTGCAAAACCTGTAATCCTTACACATATTTGATTTCAAAAACACATAAAAATGCCAAACAAAAAATCACAATAAGAAGCTGTAAGAGAACCTCTGCGGCTGAATTAGGCCAAACTATACAGGCATGCTCTTAATTGTAATTGAACTCTAGCAAATTATGAGTTTAGTACAGTAGCATAAAACGATGGTCAGGTTTTCTAACAAATTAAGAGCATGGCACTTAATTCATAATGAGTACAGTAGCATGTCACTGAATTAAGAGGATAGTAGCATGAGTACAGTAGAATTATTAGTATAGTAGCAAGAGTACATTAGCATAAGAGTACAATAGCATATAGTAGAAAAAATTTCAGAGCCCTATAACTTGTGAATTGATTTGAGAAAACTTTTTTACTTAAGAGCATGGCACGATTATGTGACATAAAAGCTTGCAATAGAATTATTAGAAAACTTAATTCATAATTTGTTAGAATTTAGTGCCATGCTCTGACCCCCCTACTGTTTGGGGGTTTCGGCCAAATCCGGATTTCATTTTGTTTCTCCCGCCTGATCGGCCCGACCACTTACTACATTAGGAATAGGGGTTGTTTTAACTCCCCTCCAACCATACTCTAGCCCAATCCCAAACCCTTGTGCCTTATTATTGCTAATAACCTCCCGGAGTATACAAAAATAGAGAAAAAAAGCTACAAATAGATATAGTAGATACATAACCAATAAAAGACTGAGAAAAATCCATCTATTGAGATATGGCTCTAGCATTTTCAGAAAATATATTTCCATCTCGAGTTGAGAATTCTCGTCACGCTTTTTTCATTCACGATTTTCTGTTATAGATTCCCTTACTATCAATGGATTCTTCCCCTCATTCTGTTTCTCTTGGACATCTCACTTGAAATGCAATCAATGCATTCATTCTTTGCGATCTTATACTAATGGTACACTGAACACCAACTTAATCATGACGATCGATATGAAAGAAAGATAGAAAGGAAGAACCTCAGTGCCATGCTATTATGTTACTGTACTCTTAATTCATAATGAGTACAGTTGCATGAGTATAGTAGTAATTCAGTGCCATGCTCTTAACTCATAAAACGTAACATAAAATCTTAGATGACTGACACTTGAACAAACATGAACAATACCTATGAAACATAAACAAGTTACATTTAACTTACCCTTGCAAGAGTTTTTAGGTATAGGTTTCGTAATCGACTTACACTTCAACTATACCTATGATCGATTTCATTACATGTGATGCTGCACCAAACATGAAACATAAATGAACTTTCTCGAACCAAATCCAATAAGCTAAAGTGATTAAACTGAAGTGGGGCCCGACATTTTCAACAGGGGATTAAAACGAAATGGGATATGGAGATGTAGGGCTAAAACGATAAATCAACAACCATACAAAATGAAACATCACAAATTAACAACACAAAATGAACAACTCTAAACCGATTGCCCCACTCAACAGGGGAACAAAACATTTTGAACATCGAATTCAGCTGATTAAAATATTTTCAACATGGAATCCAACTGATTAAAACATTTTGAATAGAGAATTCAACTGATTAAAACATTACAATATCTCGCAGGAATTCAAATGTAGTGTATCTTCCATTTATGGCATTTCAAAAAAAAATTTAGCTCTTATTGCAATAAACTTAACATTTAGCTTTTATTGTAAGGAACTTAACATTTTAGAATTTAAAATTTCAAAAAACAATTAGATTTCTTCAGGTAAGGAACTTAACAATTTAGCTCTTATTTTGTTTCAAAGACTAACTTCTTATGTTGGAAACTTGCCTTTTGGTAAGTTGTTTTCAAAGTAGACTCTTAATTAGGGACGTCCAAATAAAGAAAATAGGATTCTCAACATTTGGGATGGAAAGAGTGCGAGTCTATATTCATAGTGTGAGTTTATATTCATACCATATGAATCAGAAAGGGTATTTCCCTCACTATTTACTTTTTTCTACCAAGTAAAAGATACAGGCTTCCCGAGGTCATTTTTTTTTCTGGAGAGAAGAGAGAAAAATAGATAAATTAGATCAACACATAAACATTAATGATATGCACAAAAAATCATGATATAGGTAAAGGCAAGGAATATATAAAGACTACAACAAAATTTATACAATTATTTCATATAGTCAAAAATAATTAGAAAAGAACTGTAAGTTAGCAACACTCCCCCGTCATCTTCACCTTCAGCAGATGCACTACTACCATCTTCACCTTCAACAGGTGTGAGCTACTGAGTTTCGTATCTAACTAAAAAATGTCATGTAAAATTACCCCATGATCCATATCTATATCAACACCCCTCATCATTCAACATCAAAAATTAAACCCTCATCGTTTTAAATGAAAAATCCCAAACCAAATCTCTAGTTGTAGGAAATTCTTGAGTCACGTAGTAATCAAACTAACTAAAAAATAAAGGGTCTTGCATAATAATAATACAAATATATCAACAACAAAAAATTTAGATTCATGTATAAACACCACCTAAGACAAAACAACCAACACCCCTAAACTATATAGTTTCAAATGTGCAAAAGAACACTTACCCAAAATCGAACCACACAAACATTCGGCCTGTAAAAAAACATTAGAACTGCAAAAAAAAATTAGATCTGTGAAAAAAAACATTAGATCTGCAAAAATTGTGACAAAAATTATACCACTCTTATTCTTAGATCTAAATAAAAGGAACACACTTGAAAAGTTGTTAAAGTTCCTTGGTACAAAAATTCCACCGTGTAAGGGTGTATGTGCATGTGTGGGTGCTTATGTGTGTGTGTGTGTATGTGTGTGTATGATAGTGGGAGAGAATGACTACCTTAAGGCGGCAGGCTTTGCAGTGGAGAGAAATCCATTTTTTCTAGGGTAAGTATGAATCGAATGCTGAAACCCACAACTTAATTCATTTTTTACAACACAAAAAAATCATAACTCAATGGTATATGAATCGTATGTTCAATCATACAGGTATAAAATCGACAAGTATATGAATCTTATACTCAATCTTATCAAACAGGTATAAAATCGACATTACCTTAGATGATAGATGTTGCCGGCGTTGTTAATCGCAAAGTCGAGAGAGGGGTAGAGAGAGAGAAAGGGGGAGAGGGAGTGAGGGAGTAATGCTAAAAGCAGCGGGTAGGTTTGGAAAATGAGGTGAAGGGAGAGAATTGATTCAAATACTATTCTAGCCTTATTTTTGAATTTTGAAGAGAGGGGGAAATAAATTAGAGGGACTCAAAAAAGAGGGGGAACTCTAAGATTTGAAGAGCAAAATATGTAGTGTAAGTAAAAATTATCTCGATGACATCATCATTTGATCTTATGACATACATAAGTTTTCCACTTTATTTTATATATATATATATATATAATAATGCTCCAGTGCGGACTAGTCCGCATTTTAAGAATGCGGACCAAACATGTGTCACCTAACGGTGCGCCTAGAAATTATCGCCTAAATTGTAGGCACACTCTCTCTTTTTTCTTGGCTCACCGCCAGGTGACACATGTCCGGTCCACATTCTTAAAATGCGGACTAGTCCTCACAAGAGAAGGACTGTATATATATATATACTCATCCTGTAAGGACTCCTTATGGCGCAACCCGGTACATACCATTTTTTTAAAATAGTTAAAAATTGAATTGTTTGATGAAACTACATGGATATGATCTCCACGGTGAGAAGAACATCTCCAATTCTTTTCATAAAAAAATTCAATAAAAAAACTATTGATGTGATATGTAAAAAAAAGAGTATAAACATGTATTTTCGACCGTTGAAATATTGACGATCATCTCACTCACTTTTTGATTGAATTTTTTTACGAAACTTCATGTATATGATCACGGCAGTGAGAAAATCATATCCATGAAGTTTCATAAAAAAATTCAATCAATAAAGTGGTTGACGCCGACCCAACATTTCAACGGTTGAAAATGAATATTTATACTATTTTTTTACATATCACCTCATCTCGACAGTTTTTTTATTGAATTTTTTGATGAAAAAAATTAGAGATGATCATCTAATCGTGGACATCATAACCATAAAGTTTCATCAAATAAATTCATTTTTGTTACTATTTTAAAAAAATGATATGTATCGGGGTCTGCACTATAAGGATTCCTTACAGGAGACTTTTTGTATATATACAGCGACGGAGCCACACTGCAGTTGACCTGGGCACGATCCCAGGCCAGGTAATTTCATTTTTTTTATATGTACATCTTATTAAGGGAATTAAAGAAATAAAAGTGAGAATAAAATCCCTCTTTCTTTAACCGTAAAAAACCCTCTTTCTTTCAACATCCCCAAATTTTATACCCATTTTCTATTTTCTCTTCTTCTCTTCCTATTCTCTCTTCCCCTTTCTATTTTGTTTAGTTAAGTTTAAATCTCTACACCAAATCAAAGTATGTTCATCAATCTCTCTTCATTTTATCTAGGGTTTATATTTTTAGCATTTCTCTTACTTCCCCCCCCCCCCCCCCCCTTTTTTAGTAAATATTCATTGTTAGGGTTTGTTACGGTTTATTGAAATTTTGTGTAGAAAATATTCATTATTAGATGCTTATTTTTTATATAAATGTTATTATTGGTTTGTAGTAATTATTTTTTGGGCTTGAAGTTGTTGAAAATATGTTGTAGAAATTCTGAAAATATATATCTGATTTTGTTGTTGAATTTTTTTATTCAGTTATGGAGAGATTTTTTAAAGGGACTCGTGAAGACTCCATCGAAGTGCCAGTGTCTACTCCAATTGACACCAATATTGTTCAAAATGAGCCTAGCCCAAATCGAATCACTCGAAGACGCATTAATATTGACTTGTCAAATCTTCCTTCTGACCCTATTTTACGGCCACGCATTTCAGATTATGATATTAATGATCAAGATAAAATCGGACGATCATACTTGCAATTGGGTCCTTGCCAACCATATTCACATACATTTTCTAAAACAAATATTGGAAACAAGGTTCGTCGTTTCAACACTTATTGGTTTGCTGAATTTCCTAGTTGGTTGGAATATAGTGTAAAAGAGAACTCCGCTTTTTGTTTGGTTTGTTACTTATGTTTTTATGAGTCTCCCGACATAAATAAAAGTCATGTATTTGTTAGGGGTGGATTTAGTAATTGGAAGTGCAAAAGGAGGCTAAATGAGCATACTAGTAGTATTGGTCATCACACGGAGTACATGAAGAGTCAAAATTTATTGAATCAAGATCAACATATTGAGACAATAATTCATAAGCAATCGAAGGAGTGCCAAGTTGAGTACCACCGAAGGTTAGTTGGCACAATTGATGTGGTTCAATTTTTGTTGAGAGAAGGGTTATCTTTCCGTTCTTGTGATGAATCAGAAAACTCGATGAATAAAGGTAACTTTCTTGAACTCTTCAAATTTCTTGCTCATAAGGAGGCATTTGTTAATAATGTTTTACTTAAAAATGCTCCTAAAAATTTAAAATTGACATCTCTCGATATTCAAAAAGATGTTGTAAATGCAATTCCTAGTGGAGGATTTATTTGCGATATTAATTGATGAATCACGAGACATGTCGATTAAAGAACAAATGACTATTGTTGTGCATTATGTGGATAAGAGGGGTTTTGTGATTGAAAGATTTATGGGCATGGTCCATGTTCCTCACACTACGTCTTTGTCATTAAAGGCCTCACTAAATCAATTTTTCAACAAACACAACTTGAGTATAAAAAATTTATGGGGTTAAGGTTATGATGGGGCAAGTAATATGAAAGGGGCCTATAATGGGCTTAAATCACTTATTTTGAGGGAGAACAAGTCGGCATACTATGTACATTGTTTTTCACACCAACTTCAATTGTCACTTGTAAAAGTCGCAAAAGATCTTAAGCACATTGATGAGTTCTTTTTTAGTGTGAATATGATAGTGAATATGTCTAGTGAATCATGTAAAGGACGAGACATTTTACGAGAGAAAGAGGTTGAGCGAATTTTAAGTCAATTAGAACTCGGTGAGATGTCAAGTGGTAGAGGGTTAAATCAAGAAACTTCCATGAAATGACCCGACGATACACGATGGAATTCACATTATGGGACTTTTATTAATTTTATGGTTATGTTTGGGTCCGTGGTGGATGTTTTGGATGAATTGGGAGATAATGGTACGGATAAAAGAGGTGAAGTAGTGGCCTTACAAATGAAGATGTAAACTTTTGATTTTGTCTTCAAGATGTATTTGATGAAGAATATACTTTCAATAACTAATATATTTTCTAAGTTATTGCAAAAAAAGGATCAATATATTGTAAATGCATTGAACTATGTGAGAGTTGCCAAGGGTCATTTCCAAACAATGAGGGATGAGGGGTGGGGTAAGTTATTGATGAAAGTATCTTCCTTTTGTACTAAATATGAGATTGTGGTTACCAACATGGAAGATAATTTTTGTGTTTTAGGTAGGGTAAGGAGAGGTCTAGTGGTAATAAATTTACATCATTATAAAGTGGACATATTTTACCAATGTGTGGATAAGTAACTTGTTGAACTTAACCACCGTTTTGATGAGGTGAATTCTAAATTGCTTATATGTATGACCGCATTAGATCCTAAATTTCAATTTTCTGGTTTTGATGTGAATTTGTTGGTTCGTCTCACTGAGTTTTATACTGAAGATTTCACGGAGGAAGAACGTATTGAACTTCGGGATGAACTTGAGAATTTTGAATTTGATGTTAAGTCAAATAGGAATTTTGATGAACTGGAAGGAATAAGTGGATTAGCTAAGATGATGGTTTATTAAGCATAAATTCTTCACATTTATCCCCTTAATTTCGGTATTTTTATGATCCCGTGTATTGTAAATATCTTGTGTTTGTCTCATATTTATGCTACTAATTTTTTTTGGCAATTATTTCGTGTTTTGTGTATCTCTTATGTGTTTTACAGATATTTTATGCAAGAAATATGGAAAAGAGAACTCAAAATAATGAAAGAAAGCAAGAAATGGGGAGTTCAAGGACATTTTCATAATTTTACAGCCATATTATGGCGGTGGGGCCAACTGAAAAGTTGAAGATCTTGAAATAACAAGAACACAAGAAAAAACGGAACCCCAATCCGAGCTACGGTGAAGAAGTTATGTCCATTTGAAGATTGATAAAGAAATTCAAAATCCAAATGAAAAAGAGGCGACCAAGGCTTGACCATTCTGGAAATCCGAACCGGTTCACCTAGAACCTGAACCGGTTAGCCTATTTAGTCACGCACCCGATCCGTTACAAAATTAGTCACGCTTTCTAAGTGTGACAAAATTTCCAGATACGGGATTTTTCTTTTGTCCTTATCTTTTAGCCAAAAGAGTTTTATGTTTTGGGGACTCTTCTAAATGACCTCTAGCCTATATATTTAGTCATTGGGTCATTTTCATTCAGAATTCATTCATGTAAAAGCTCCTAATCAAGGAGGAACATCTAGGAGAACAATTTACATATTTTGCACCTTTAATTAAAGAGCTTTTCTAGTTTTTCTTCAACCTTTGATTTCTTCTTGCATGTTCTTGTTCTTCAATCTTGGTAAATTTTATTTTCAGCACTTTTATTATTATTTCTCATGTTTAATCTCTCTTTCCAATAAATTATGAGTTCATGCAACGTAGATATCATAGTTTTCACTAATTTTACCATGTTAGGCTAGATTTTTAAGGGTTGGGATGCATGAACCCAACCCGATGTGGTTTGCATGGGTATAAACTTAGTTCTCAAAATTTAATATTTGATTAGATCGTGTAGTATGGTTATTAGAACCCTTGTAGTACTTTTGATCTTGTTTGCCCTAGGTAACCGGGATGCTTAAGAGTGCAACGCGTGTGTAGCTAATACGACACCGCATTACTTGTCCTTGCGAGCTACGATCCCTCATATATGTAATACTTGGGATTACTAAAGACCGGGTTTGATTAACTAATTAATTTAAGAATAGTTTTGTATTAGGCAACACACTAGGGTTTGGGGGATTATATTCCCAACCCGTTTTCCCTTCATTCTTATTAAGTCATTCTTAGTTAGTTAATTTTTCTCACATAGTTAATGCAGTAGTTTAATTTAGTGTGCATTTAGTTAATTAGTTATTTCCCATCACAATCATCTTTTTATTTATTTTTAGAGTCAAGTTAGGGCTAACAGTCTTACCTTCTGTTGTCAAAACGAGATCGACCTTTTTCCATGTGGATTCGATACTCGGACTCGCCGCTATACTCTATAAGAGTGTAGTTAAAGTTTAGTTTTTTTTGTATTGTAGTCGGAAGTCGATAACAACGATTAGCGTATTTACACGGACGCTCGGTTTCCACCTTGATCAAAATGGCGCCGTTTTCGGCGAATTAGGTAGACTTTCGATTAGGTTGATGAATCCTAAATTTTATCGTGAAATAAAAAATCCAAAAAAATGGGTTTCACGTTTTTGAATTGCCCAATTTGAAATGTCTTACTTTAACTCTTTTGGTGGATTTAAGTGTTATGATAATAGTGAGGAGGAGGCGCTCAAGACTTATGAACATTGGATCAATATCACTAAAAATGAGTCTCATAAATACAAGCCATGTGCTAAGGCCATCCAAAATTATCAAAATGAAAGGCTTGAAGAAGAAAGACTTGAAAGATAATATCGGGAAAGAAATAGTTATTGGGATCAAGAGTTAGATGCATTATTTGAACCCAATGACGATTTTTCTTCCGATATTTTTGAAGATGAAGAAAGTTTTCAAACATATGAGGAATCCGAGGTGCTAGATCCTAGGAAGCCTACTTTGAAAGAAACCTTCCTTCTTTACATGCAAGGCGTAAAGAGGATCCTTGGTGATGACTGGGAAAAGGAACCATATAGTAAGGAGTTTGATTCTTATTTTGAAAACCTACCGGAGGTCGAGCCTTACGTTTCACCTACAAATTTTGATAATGAAATCATTGAGAGTGATCCAAGTACTTTTGAACCTCAACCTCTTATAAATATTTCAAAACCTATTGAGATTAGAGATCAACTGTCTCCTTGTGTACCCACTATCATCGAACCGTTAACTCCATCACAAGAATCAGATGAGAGTCTCGAGGATATTGACCCGATTATTGAACGAAAATGTTTCTTTGAGATGCTTCATCTCATGGGCTATTCACTTACACGTGTACTACCTCCCGTTCCAATTGAAAAAAATTAAGGAGATGATTTAAATTTTGATTCCCATGAGTTGGTTGCTACTTTTGAAATAGTTAAAACTTTTACCGACGAGGAATCTTTGCTTGAATTGGTTTCCAAGATAGATTCTTCCTTTTTTTGTGCCCCTCTTCCCATACTACTTGAAAAATCTTTGGGATAGGATTATATTTTTCTTGGATCCCAACGGTACTTTCCCCCCTTAGCATGAAAATCGTTGTCCATCATCATAACCCAATTTTTTTTGATTGGTGATGGACCATTTTTTTCGCCTTACATATGCCTTCCGTTATTCAAGCGGAATTCTTATTTTTCGGGAGGCATGCCTTCTAGTGAGGGTACACAATTAATCCCTCAAAGGAAAATTGTATTTTGGGCAGACCCTCAAATTTTTTAACTTCTAGTGTATGAGTCATTAGAAGTTTAAATCATAGGTTGTACATAATTAGATTTTTTTTCTTTTCTTTTTTTATATAGTTTAGAGTAATTAGTTAAAGTTTTTGTTATTATTTTTGTTATGCTTGGTTCTAATATGTTTTGTAGATTCAATGGACTCGTACTCATCGGGGATCGCTCCATTTGGGTAATATCTTTCTTTTCTTCTCTTTGTGTTGTGTTCTTGATTTGCATTGAGGACAATGCAACATTTAAGTTAGGGGGATTTGTGGGATATCCTTCCCATTTATTGTGTAGATTCATTAATTTGATCACATGTTTGTTCCAAGTATGCTTTTTAAAAAAATAAAATCAAAAATTTCCAAAAAAATTGAAAAAGTTTGAAAAAGCCAAAAATATTTTTCTTCAAAATAAATAAAAATTGGAATTTAAAATTTTCAAAAATTCACAAATATTTTGTCTCAAGTTGTAAAAATCAAATGCACAAAGCCAAAATTGACCAAATATGGAAATTGAAAGAAAATTGACAAATTTATGAATAAGTGCGGAGATTGACAAACCCGGTGAGATTTCGAGCCTATCATTTTTCTGAGTTTATAAATCAATTCGAGTTAATGGTTAACTCAAAGTTCTTTTCATTATGTTAAAAAGTCGTTGATGATCTCTATTCTATTATTTTGATCGGTTATGGGAAATGTGTGAGATATTGTCTAGAATGAAGCACGCTAATATATCTCTAAATTTAATTAATCTCAAAATGCATATGATAAAGCATTTAGCAATTTGGACAATGAAGTAGGCCCTCGTTTGACACCCAAAAAGATTATCCGTAAAAATTCGTTAAAAATCAACCTTTTTGCAACCCAATTTGAGCCGAATAAGTTTTTCCCTTTCGTTTGACAACCCGAAAAAAACCCAATTAGCCTGGAATTGTGAAAATCGAATATTCATCAAATAAAGTCCAAAAAGTGAATAAAAAGGGGCAAGAAAAAAAATAGAAGAATACTCAATAAAAATAGCAAGGAAAATAAAAAGAAGAAAAAGAAGTCAAAATGAACAATAGCCCGAAAAAAGTATAAAAGGACATCATAAATGAAATTTCCAATTCCGACCTTCTCAACCATTCTCATTTTACCCAATACACCTTTAACACGAAAAAGTCCTAACTGAATTCGAATTACAAAATTGATTACCGCGTGGAGAGCTAAGATACAAAAATATAATATGAGAGATTAAATAGTGTGAATAAAAGATGATATTTACTATTTCCCAATAACCGTAATCCGATGATGAGATCTTTTCACCTAAAATATTTTCGTCTTTCAATTTTTGTGCGTGACTTCGTGTTCCAATACATTACTCTTTTTATCACGCATACCGAGAGAAAATAACCAAATTTCGAGTGATTCGTTTGTGAGTGCATCTCGTGAGATTTTGAAATCAAAACGAATTTTCGAAAAGTAACGTAGTGATCAATCAGTGGAAGTTAGTGGTTCGATTTTTGGCTTCGCACACACACACTATGACTTGAGACTTGTGAATATAATTTTCAGGTGACCATTTTTGGCGATTTTAAATTCTAAAATTTATAAGTATTTTGATTTTTCTTTGAGTCAATAACGAATTTTGTGGGTATATTCACTGCAAACCCTCACAAGACACCACTAGTCCTACTAGGGTAATTTAGGGGTTTAAAGGCTTGTTACATCCGCTAACTGCAATTGTTTGCTCGCGAAAGAGGTATTCTATCCCAATAAAGTTTTTTAAGGGTCCTTAACTCATGCTCTTATGCTTTTACATTGCTCGGAACGCGCAAAGTTCTAAGTTAGGGGGGTTCGATTGGGTATAAATTCTTCACATTTATCCCCTTAATTTTGGTATTTTTATGATCCTGTGTATTGTAAATATCTTGTATTTATCTCATATTTATGCTACTAACCCTTTTTCGCAAGTATTTCATGTTTTGTGTATCTCTTATGTGTTTTACAGATATTTCATGCAAGAAAGATGGAAAAGAGAACTCAAAATGATCAAAGAAAGCAAGAAATGGGGAGTTCAAGGGAATTTTCGAAATTTTATAGACATATTATGGAGTTGGGGCCAACTGAAAAGTTGAATATCTTAATATTACAAGAACACTGGAAAAAACGACACCCCAATCGGAGCTACGGTGAAGAAGTTATGCCCATTTGAAGATTGAGAAAGAAATTCAAAATCCAAATGAAAAAGAGGCGACCAAGGCTTGACCATTCTAGAAATACGAACCGGTTCACCTATAACCCGAACCGGTTCGCCTATTTAGTAATGCTCCAGATCTATTACAAAATTAGTCACACTTTCTAAGTGTGACAAAATTTCCAGATATGGGATTTTTATTTTGTCCTTATCTTTTAGCCAAAAGAGTTTTGTGTTTTGGGGACTCTTCTAAACTACCTCTAGCATATATATTTAGTCATTATGACTCTTTTTATTCGGAATTATTCATTTAAAAACTCCTAATCAAGGAGGAACATCTAGGAGAAGAATTTACATATTTTGCACCTTTAATTCAATAGCTTTCCCAATTTTTCTTCAACCTTTGATTTCTTTTTGCATGTTCTTATTCTTCAATCTTGATAACTTTTATTTCCATCACTTTTATTATTATTTCTCATGTTTAATCTCTCTTTCAAAGCAATTATGAGTTCATGCAACATACATAATGTAGTTTTCACTAATTTTACCATATTAGGCTAGATTTTTAAGGTTTGTTATGCATGAACCCAACCCGATGTGGTTTGCATGGGTATAAAATTAGTTCTCTAAATTTAATAATTGATTAGATCATGTATTATGGTGATCACAACCGTTGTAGGACTTTTGATCTCGTTTTCCTAGGTAACCGAGATGCTTAAGAGTGAAAAGTACGTGTAGCTAATACGACATAGCTTTACTCGTCTTTTGCTTACATACTGTGCGGGCTACGATCCCTCATATATGTAATAATTGGGAGTACTAAAGATCGAGTTTGATCAATTAATTAATTTACAACTAGTTTTGTACTGGGCAACACACTAGGGTTTGGGGGATTGTATTCCCAACCCGTTTTCCCTTCATTCTTATTAAGTCCTTCTTAGTTAGTTAATTTTGCTCACATAGTTAATGCTGTAGTTTAATTTAGTGTGCATTTAGTTAATTAGTTATTTCCCATCTCAATCATCTTTCTGTTTCTTTTGAGAGTCAAGTTAGGTTTAACAGTCTTACCTTCTGTTGTCAAAACGAGATCGTCCTTTTTCCCCTGTGAATTCGATACCCAGACTCGCCGCTATACTCCATAAGAGTGTAGTTAAAGTTTAGTTTTTTTTGTATTGTGGTCAGAAGCCGATAACAACGATTAGCGTATTTACACGGATGCTCAGTTTCCACCTCGATCAATGGTTGAGAAAGTAAAACATCTAGCATATGGATTGGTCAACATGCTTTTGAAATTGTCATTAATTCTTCCGATTTTCACTATTCAGTAGAAAGGGTCTTCTCTGCTATGAATATCATCAAGATTGATATTCGAAACTGCATGGGAGATGCGTGGTTGAGTGATACTTGAATAACATACATTGAAAATTATGTGTTTGATTTAATTTCCAATGATTTAATCATAAATCGTTTTCAGAAAATGAAAAATCATAGAGGAATTTTGTAGAATGTAATGACAACTATCTATTTTGGTATGAACTTACATTACTATCATTTTATAATGATGTTTTATTTTTTAAATCATTGTAATTCAACAATTTATATGTTATTTTCTATGTAGTTAAAAGATAATTGTAAGTACTCCTCAAAAAAAAAATTCGGGGGCTACCGTCCTCGAACCCCCCAATTTTTCCTTTCGTGCCCAGGCCACCAATTATTCCTTCCTCCGCCACTATATATATATATATATATATATATATATATATATATGTGTGTGTGTGTGTGTGTGTGTGTGTGTAGACTCATGTACATATCACATTATACATAGCTTCGTGTGGAACTATTTGTAAAATAGTAAAAAAATTATTTTTGACTTGATTTTTTTTTATGTGGAATTTTAACATTTCATGGAACTCCCCCCAAAAAAATTAATTCAAAATGAATTGTTTTGTGATTTTTAAAAACTAATATACTTTGGCTGTTTTTTTTAAATAACTAAATAATTCATTTTCAATTTTGTTTTTGTGATAAAAAAATCAACTCAATTTTTTTACTACTTTTAGAAAATAGGTATGCATGAGGGGGTCTTCATTTAAAAACCTCACACTAAGGGTTGCCCGAACCATCGCCATGGTTATGACCATTTTGTAATATTAAAAAATTGAAAGGACAAAATATTATTATGTATAGAGATTAGTAACAGCTAAGACAAAAAAAATACGAATTTATTGTACATATGATTCGCGGTAGTACAGTGGATTATAAGGTATAAATTTTCCTAGTGAAATCTCTACAGGATTAGGACTACTTTTCAATAATAATTAAAAAAATTAATTTGCATTTAGTAAATTTAGTCAAATACTATATTCCTGCCTCATGGTTTTACTATAAGTTTATTCTAATAATATATTATATACATTACAGTATTTCATTAGCAGTAGAAACAATTATAATACTTAGTAATAGTAATCTTTCAATTCAAACAACATCTACGAGTATTGATCTTTGAATATATTCAACGCTCACTAAGAAATGAAAATTTACAGTTAATTGTTAAAAAAAAAATAGATCAGGGAGAAGAAGAAATTGATCCGTTTACACGTTTGTTGATTTGAGTATATGGGTTTATTGGTTGTATTTTGGGGTTTTGTCTTTTGTTTTTAATATATTTACATTTCACAAAAAAAGCGTTATTATCTATTGGTCGTCATGATAACTATGTACATTTAAAAAAAATTACTTAATATTTTTGCTATCATGGTGAAGGCCCGATTCAACATGTGTATTATTATTCTATTATTCATATGGTACAGGCTACACCAGATTGTATTCATAATGTTGCAATAACTTCATTTAAATATGATTCATAATAAATTTACCCTTGATAATTTTTTAAAAAAATCACTAAATTTCGTATTAACTTAAAAATGGTACTCTTACATATATATTTTATCTGAATTTTTTTTTATAGAAATAAGTCTCCTTTAATAGCCTTACATCAAATATGTTATATTCCTAATTTTTTGGGTTTTAATTTGACAAATTTATCATTTTGTAAACAAACAAATTGTAACTATTGGAGGAAGTTACCTCATTCAGTTCAACTTTTTTTCTCTTATTTTCCTAATCTTCAAATGGTTATAACTTTTGATTTAAGAATCCATTTTTTTACAAAAAAATATTTTTTTTTATAAACAAATGATGCATTAAAACTAACCCGTAAGAGAACGGAACTCGTATACAGGGAATATACAAAATAACAGGAAAAGAAAACAACCCACAAATAGGCCAGAACAAAAATCTTCCAGGCTTATAGGCCAAAATGAAAATCCTCCACAAACTCTAGAACATTAGGAGGAGTAGACACGTACTTCTCCCTATACCAAATTAATAAATTTCTTAGAAACGAGTACCATATTCTAGATGGCATTCTCTCCCCACTTTTGAAACATCTCCAATTTCCCTCCTTCCAGATAGCCCAAAAAATGTAATGTGGAACCAGTCACCACAATTTGTTGTCACCCTTCCACGATCCAAACCTATAATAACAACCTCACCATCTCCGTCATTATCCACGAGATCTTACTGAGCGATATAAAGACCTCTCAAAAGCCTTTGGTCACCCTACAATGCAGGAGTAAATGATTGATCTTGTCCTCTGCATCCTTACATAACCAACATTGGCTTTCAATTAACCAGCTTTTCTTCTGCAAGCTCTCAATCATCAGAATGGCCTGCTTCGTCGCGGTCCAAGCATAAAACAATACTTTGGGGGGAGCCTTAGACTTCTATATTTTCATCCACGAGAAATCTAGACTAAGGTTATCCTTGCATGTAAAAATGGATTACCACCGATTAAAAGTACCCATTTCCCTCCTTTATTCCATCTCAACTCATACTCGCCCCTAGTTGGTGGCGGTATTGCCCCCAACCAGTCAAAAAAAATCCTCAGCCTCCTTGAACTCTGAATTTCAAGGCGTCTTCTAAAATTGGGGTTCCACCCGACCCGACCATCCGCATCTGACACGTGATCCGCTACCCATCGCACCCATAACTCTCCTCCATAATTTGTTCTTCTCAGGGTGAAATCTCCACATCCACTTAGCTAATAGGGCTTTTTTGAAGAGATGAAGATTATTAACTTTCGCACCTCCCTCCCTAATAGGCTTGCAAACCTCCTCCCACCCTACAAGATAATATCTAAGGTTATCGTCATCACCTGTCCATCAAAGGTCTTTCATTATCTTCTCTATCTTCTTATGAATATTGCTTAGTAACGATAAGATGGACGTGAAATATGTGGGCAGACTAGACAAGGTACTTTTGATCAAGGTCAACTTCCCACCACAATAAATAACATTTTTTCCACTCCACCAACCTCTTTTTCATTCTCTTCAACACCGGATCCCAAATAGATTTAGATTTAAACATAACCTATAAAGGTAATCCAAGATAAAGGGTTGGAAAAGTGCCCATCATGCATCCCTGTATCTCATCTAACCTCGCCACTTTGTTTACCCCTATCTGAATCATCTCACATTTCCCCGCATTAATCTTGAGTCTCGATATAGCCTCAAAGCGAACGATGAGTAATCCTAAGACCCAAACGTCAACCACTTCTGCCTTACAGAAAAAATAGTGTTTGTGGTAAAAAGGAGGTGAGCAATCCTAACCGAATTCACATTCGGTAGCCTTATCGTAAAATCGATGATCCACCCCATATCCACCATAGGCTCCATCATAAAGCTGAAAGCCTCTATTACTAATATAAATAAGAAAGGAAATTACGGATCCCCTGTCTAAGCCCGAGAGATATGGGGTAAAATCCCATGGGGACCCCATTAATCAGAACTAAGAATTTAACAGTAGAGATATATCTTTTGATCCAACGGAACCACCTCTCTCTAAATCCCATCCTCCTTAACAAGTACAAGAGAAAATTTTAATTGACTTGGTTATATGCCTTCTTGATGTCCTGTTTACAAATGATGCCCGGATCCCCTCTACAAAGTCTGTCTTTGACACACATATTTGCCAATGAAACAGCATCAAGGATTTGTCTACTTCCCACGAAAAGCATTTTGGGAGTCTGAGATTAATGGATCAATAAATATTCAGAGTCTAGTTGATAAAACCTTGGCAAGAAACTTATAGGTACTCCTAATTAGGCTAAAATGTCGAAAGTCACAAATATTTATCGATCCCCACAACTTGGAGATTTGGCTAATGAATGGTGCTTTTAGGCTTCTTAAAAACTAACCCCTGTCACGAAACTCCGTAAACAATGACATTAGTTCCCATTTGATCACTAACCAACAATGCTGAAATAAGGCCATCATGAAATCATTAGGACCTAGGGCCATGGAGTTTAACACATGAACAACTTCCTCCTCTGTGAATTATGCCTCTAATATCTCGAGCTCTTCCCTCGATATACAACTCAGCTCTGCCCCATTGAGCAAAGGACAATACTCTTCCTCTTCCTTTAACAGATCCTCAGAAAAGGGCAAGATAGGACGTCTCACTTCATTGACTTCTTTGAAATTCCACTCGGCCCACGATAACTTTCTTAATGTGATTTGGATGCTGATGAGAATTATCCACTTTGTGAAAAAATTTAATGTACTTACCCCCCTCCCTTAGCTACACTTCTCTCGATTTATCTCCAACTAATTTCATCCTGAATTAGTCTTCTCACGATGTCCCTCTTTCTCTATTCCCTCCCTCTCCTCTCCTTCTTCACGAGACCGGATCTTCCTTCCTTCTCAAATAAATTCCTAACCTCCTCTATGAGTCTAGGAGTAGACTCCCCCACATTACTGAACACGTCTTTGTTCAAGTGTTTAGTTTCCTCCTTGAGCAACCCCATTGATTATGTATTCATATTTCATATTTGTACCCTTGATTTTGATTATTTTATGGTTCCATGCATTGCATTTAACTTGGATTTATCTAATATATAAACTACTAACCTTTTTCGATGATTATTTTATCTTTTATGTATTTCTCTCATATTTTATAGGTAATTAATGCAAGTGGATGGAAGAGAAACATCGAACCAGTGAAAGAAATGCAAGAAAGGGAAGTCAAGGGAATTTTTGTAATTTTTAATCCATAAACTAGATGAGGGGACAACTAAAATGTTTAATATTTTGAAGTAACAAGAACACTGGAAAAAACAACACCTCAATCCGAGCTAAAGTGAAGAAGTTATGCTCGTTTGAATTTGAGAAGAAAATATAGTGGCAAAATTATAAATAAGAGAACTTTTCGCACACAAGGCCTCACTTAGGAAGAATCTAGGACCGAATCCATGGGCGAACTGGTTCTCCATTAGTCATGCTCCCGAAACTTGACAAAAAATTTCACGCTTAAAAACCTTGACAAATTACGAGAAGTATGATTTTTATTTTGGCCCCATTTTTTAGCTTAGAGAGTTTTATGTTTTGAGGAATCTTCTAAAAGACATCCAACATATATATTTAGTCATTATAATTATTTTAAGGAGTATTGGATTGACTGAAAAGCTCCTAAACAAGGAGGGGCATCTAGGAGAATAATTTGTATATTTGGCACCTTCAATTCATTAACTTTTCTGATTTTTCTTCAAGCTTTTATTCTTCTTGCATGTTGATGTTCTTCAATCTTGGCAACCTTAATTTGTAGTAATTTTATTATTATTTCTTGATGTTTGCACGCTTTTTAATATATTCTCACTTAGATATTAATAGTATCATGTCCGGCTAGATAATAAGAGGGTTGGGGTACATGAACTTAACCTAGGTTAATAGGTTGGAGATAAAATTGGATGAAATTGTATGGATAATTCGTAGGTTTAATATTTTGTTAAAACAAGTATTATAGGTCTCTTAACTTCGTTTACCCTAATAATCCAGAGTGTTTGATTGTATGATATGCGTGTCGACAATCTTGTCATTCACGTTAAATTATTTGTTGACTAAACATTTTGCGGAGTAAAATTCTCATATGTTAAGTACTTTAAAAAAATTAATGTTTTCTTCTAATTGTAAATATAGTTTTTGATAATTTTGTATCCAACGAAATTACCGAAGGTTTAGGGGAGCGTATTCCAATCCTATCTTATTCATAGTAGTTAATCAAATTGCATTAGTCTTTAAAACTTTCTCAAACCAATCATATTTTACACTTTCTAATTTACTAAGTGTTAAATCAATATAATCTTAAATATTGTTCCCTCTGGATTCGATCCCTACTTGCCACTTCACTTCCATTTATAGTGTTCCAAGTTGTGGTATTTTTTATATAGGGCATAAACACCCAACGGCGTGATTTAAATACAAAGTTCATGCCTCATCACCCATCGTAGTTAATCAGATATCTGAAGCTACAATTACCTTCTACCTCATAATTAGTTTACTAATCCCTAACCCTAACCACGAAAATCACCTTCTTTAGCCTCATATTTTCGAATCTAAACGGTATCGTTCCTTCTCTATAACCTTCACACTCTAGCAGGATTGGGCTATGGTTTGGCATAACCCAGGTAAACAAGACTGAATCACCCCAGGAGAGTGTTCATCCCACCCTTAAGAGATAAGGAAGCGATCTAGGTGAGAAAGAGAAGGTTCATCCCTAAGAGAAAGAGAAGGTTCATCCCTATTGCTAGACCAAGTGTACATACCACCCTCTAACCGAAGATCTAACAACTCCATCTCATCAATGAACTCTGAAAACTCCCTCATATATCTGTTTGTACAACAACCCCCACTCCTCTCAAAACTAATCTATGCTCAATAAAATCTCCTCCTATGCCCTAAGGGACTCACTAAACTCCATAGGATCCTTCCAACTCCTCCCATAACCACCATATACAAGAATTAACTATCGGTCCATAAGTCCCCGAGAAGATCCAAATGAAACCATCCCCCACATTTCTGAACAAGCATGATGAGGTCCATGTGCCTTTCAATTTTTCCAATAACTCAATAACTCTAGAATCCCACATGATGATCACTCATCCCGAACCCACCGCATCCATACTATGCTAATTGACCGTCGGACTTACCTAAATGGAACTCGCTACACCTTTATCCATATAAATCAACTTTGCTTCTTAAAGGAAAATGACATTCGGTCTTAACCTAGTAATATCCCCACTCAAAACAGCACGCTTCTCGAGATCATTTATCCGTCTAACATTTAATGAGATCAACATGAGTTTCATTAACAACTTAAAAATATAACCTAATTCTTACCCTCCTCCCAAAACCATCCCTCGGTCCTTTTTTCCTTCTTATTACCCCCTTTCCATACTTCCCTATTATTTTGAATCGACCCTCGGCCTTATTATCACATCCCTCGTACACCAATCCCGAGTGCTTACGAAAAACTTCGATCGTGTTTTCCACCCATCCCTCCCGGTACTCTAATCACACCTCCTCTTTCTATCTAACTCATCCTGTTGTTTAGGAATAGAAATTTCCAATTATAACTTCGAATTATTTAATTCTAAGAATGAATTACCTAGACCATTGTAACCTACCCCCTTAATTTCCCATGTGTAGTGCTTAGAAGACTTCTTCACTAAACAGTTAAACTCACACTCACATGCTATAACAACAGCCAAAGTATTTTTTTCGCAACTTATACGCCCTATACCCCTTCCGCCTCTTTAGGATAGTGAACCACTTGGAGAGTCTCGTTACCACCTTTACTCTTTCCCCTGCTCACTTCCTTTTTAATTAATTTCCCCGAGTTAATGAAAGATTTGATATTTCTTAATCCCTTCAAGGAATTTCGAAAATAAACCTCCTTGCAATCATTAGATTTGTAGTTAAAATGTGGATTCCCAGGTTACCCATTATTCTGGCCCTCACGAGTAGACACACCACCTTTGACCCCCGTCCACCCTTTTTTGTGTTTTAAAAATGACAACAAGATCCATGAAGAGTATAAAATTCTATAGGAAAAAACTATTCATACAGTAAAAATTTATTTTGTTAACAAAAATATTACACATACATAATTTACTATAATTTTTCTCTAGCCGTAAATATATACTATGTTAACAACTATTTATTATTATAATTATAGACACAAAAAATATTTATTTCATAATAAACATATACTATGAAACTACAAAACAAGACAGAAAATAGTAATAATGATCTACTGTGCAACTAGTAAATACAACAAATATGTATTGTTATAGAAAAATAACAAATCACTGAGGTTTTCTCATGAAGTAAATGTTTATTGTCAGATCAAAATCCCAATTATTAAAGGTTATCACAAATCGAAAATATTTGTTGTTAAATAAAAACACAATGATTAATGAATGAGACTTAAATAAGGATAAATTTTGAAATTAGAACCCATACGTATTGATCTCATTAAAAACATTAATACTTATATTCATCCAACACCAACGTAGCATCTTCAGCCTAACCAAATTCAAAGAACAACAAAAAATCGTGTTTTTTAAAAGATATTAAAAGATAAAAAGTAATGAAAAAAAATGTATAACCGAATCGGTGCTTTAATTTGAGAGACTCCCATAACAAGAAATCTTACATAACTCATAATATTTGAATGAAAAGAGTAGATATTGTCATGACATTCAATCAAAAGCGGGAAACCTCCCTCCTCCCCCTCCCCCTCCCCCCCTCCCCCCCCTCCCACTATTGACCTTGAATCGCTGGAATCTAGTTACACCCAATCATAAGAATGGTGTTTGACTATAATATAAATCAAATGTTAATTTTAGTTTAATAGTTTCCCTACGGTGTACTCTTAGGAAAGGATGACTCAAATAAACACAAGTCCAATATATTTATATTTTTTCAAATTTTAAAGATTTAACCTTTAAACAAAATTAACCCAATTAAACTTATCACCGATTTCAAACTTTTCTTGTGGAAAATTAATTTATCAAATTTTATCGTTTTACCATAAAGCATACATCTAAGGTGATAGCAGCTAAAATAAATAAATTAATCCACAAGAGGTCGATATACAAACATGCATAATTTCTCTGGAATAGTGCCAATTACATACAAATTGACTCAATATGAAATTTGTCCTTGCAAATCCCCAGCATTAGTTAATCCGGAACAAAACCAAAATAAAATCCTATGGGATGTCAAACTCTCTAAAAAGACTCATTCCCCAACCCGAAAAAGGAAAAAGAGTACATACACTCGACAAGCACACAATCATGAGTAGTTTTGTTTTGCTTGAAAAGTGTTCCACGTTGGTGTAAACCTGTAGTCCTGCACACTCAAACACGCCTTAAAATTCAAAGAGAGGATAACATGTATAATTCCTCAAATGAAAAACATCTAACAATGTCTAAAACAATCTCAACCTAGGTAAGGCGTCTTCCCCTAAGATAAAGATATCCTAATGATACAAAAGAAAGATAGCATTTGTTCCCCTTTTTGTTCATAAATAGACAACATAAGATAACATAAGACAATTACTCCATAAAAACCAAATCTCCCCTAAATACATGATCTTTAGATACCAATTTAAGAAAATTCGACAAGACAATTTTAAACATAGGGAAAAGGGAATAAAGTATGCAATACTATAAAGTGTAGTAATCACACAACGTGACAACTCAAGCACAAATAGACCAAATGGTTCAATGGTATGACCACCGTGGACTAAATGTAAACCACAAAGACTCAAAACACGATACCATATATAATACATGAAAAAAAATACTAATGAAAATTCGGCAAACATATATAGGTATAAACAACCACAAAACTCGACTCCATACACATAAGCTTTAACATTAGCATAGTTCGACGTGTCTAAACATATGAAATGGATTGAATGGGAGTGAACTATATACAAATAAATTATAATCCAAGAACTCAAATAGTTCAAGAACTTCTAATCAATCGTAAAACTTTATCAAAACTAAGATTCAACCTCTAATGACAAGATAAGATGAACTTAATGAATAATCAAGAAAAATGCACACAAGCCAAGAATATTGATGTTTCTACAAATCAATAGTGTCATGACAAAATAAGTATAACTATCATTCATTGTGAAAACCCGTTGATCTTCAAATAAACACCCTCAAAAGATAAACATATAACACATTTTCTATTGTTTTATTTTGAAGGTATTTCTTTTGAAAGATCAAGCACACCAAACTATGTTGGCCTTTGGCAATTTTTCTGTTCTTATTGTCTTTAATCTTTTCATTAGGCTCTTACCAATGATGGATTAACCGCAAAGGATATTTTCTCCTTTCGTAGCCATTTCCCATGCACCCTCATATTTTTTAATACAATACAAACATTCTCGCGAGCAACGATTTTACATACACAAATCCCCCATAGTAACAAAACATGTAGATGACAAAATTAATGAGAGAAAATCTCCCAAAGATCAAATATATTTGTGAAGTGAATGTTCAAAAAGCTCGTACATGTGTTTGCGGAGGCATATACAAAGTCAAATCCATCAAGCCAATCAAGTTCGAAATAACTCTATGATAGCATGGCTAAGAACAGTCTAAGTATCTACAATCATAACAAAATTTCCTATCCACATGAAATGTATGGAGTGAATTGGATTCAAACACATCAATATGCCATACCAAATGTGTAAAACTTAAATAGACAAAAATAAAATAAAATTGAATTTTTCTAAAATTTTCAATAGAAAAAAATACTAAAATTTTTAAAATTTTGAGAACAAACTCTAACTCAAAATAAAAATAAAATCTTTTTGTAGTTTTTATTATGACTCAATAAAAGAAACATATAATACAAAAGATACACATGCCATAATACTAGTAAACATATATCATAAAACACAACTAGAGTATGATAAACAAGCTAACATAATCAATGTGCAAGCATGCGAGAATCGACTAGTCTAACATCTAGCGCCTCCAAAATAGATTTTCTAACCCAAATAGATGTATACTTAATGCGATGAGTTTCAGGAACCAATGGACACTAAACTTCAACTTCCCAGGGTCTTTTCTGAGATCATAGCAAAAATGCATGTATTGACATTTCCTACTACAATGTGTGCATGTGTAGACACGACGGGGAAAGGGACCTTCGGGTTGACCTTTTATAATAACTTGGGATATAGTTAACCCTCCAAAAAAATAATGGCATTGGCTTTTGTAACGGAAGCATTAGAATCATGGATGTCGGTACCATCACTACCAACATTACTCGAGTCCCTTAGATCATCTTTTAACCTCAAAATATTAGACTTAAGGATAAAATTAGAATCTTTGTGTTTTAGGAACTCCTTCTTCAATTTTTTAATAAATTCTAAAAGGTTATCTTGATCCCCCTCAATGAAATTGTGGCCATGCCAAGTTGGGGTCGGGTTCTCCAAGGAGGGCTTCCCTCCTTTTCCTTCCCTTCCAGCGTGTGTGCAGGATTGCGCCCTTTCTCGGGGTGCCAACCATCGTCGCTGTGGGATAATATGTAGAGATAGAGCCTCCAAATTATTTTGCATAAAAAGACAATAGAAATGTCTTCGCCTCGAGAGAACGAAATCAAGGACTATACTGATGCTTGTGAAACCAAGTAGTTCAAGATTCCGAGGACTCTGTTATGGAATGGGAAGGTGTTACGCACCCATACCGCCCTATCAATCTCTCATGGGAAGGTGATAATATTCTCCTATTAATCACAGTGAAGTGTGTACTTATGTGCATAATATAAATGGAGAGTGGAATCACTCAAATCAAATCATGGACAAAGGTGGAGTGAGGTCATTCTTAGGAGTGTTCCCAGAATAATAATTCAAATCATAATGTAAGTGTTTTCCAATTCACAAGTTGTTATAGAAGAATGAATGCATATATCAGACAAGACACAAGCATGGAACCATATCAAATATATTCATAGTACATGATAAGTACAAAGTAATAAATGTGTATAAGGGAGGACTAGAGTCTAGGGATTTACCAAAGATGCCTACATAGCCTAAGCGGCATCAACGTACAGGTAGTTCAAAGATAACATAGGGGGGGGGCTTAACCCATATATTGAAATAGAGGATTTCTCTTATATGTGGGTGTAGAGATAAACGTGTTTCAAGTGTGAGGATGTGTAGTGATAATCCTTCTTTGGGAATTTATAGTTAAACCCTCTTTTTCTTGTTTTTGGTTTTTTTTTTTGTATGAAAATAAAGTATGTGCAAGTACTAATAAGAAAGGTTTAAGATTAAGGTATGTGATGTAATGAAATAAAGCAACTAAATGCTGAAATAAGAGAATTTAAAGACAAGGGTGGATAATTGGACCTCCTTATAAAGGCTTGAAGTGGGTCTTTATTGTAGATGCGCTGATCTCATGATAAGATGACGGTGGTATGATGAGATGGGTGAGAATTTACAAAAATGAGTATGAAAAGGATGGAAAGAATGTGGAAAATGGGCTTTTCAAGAGGATAATACCTTTGAATTCGAGAGAATGTTGTCTGAATTGTTGAGAGGGATGTTCAGGGGTGATTTTCAAAGTGAGGTCATGGCCTCTATTCAGAGGGGCGTGGGATGCCGATCAGTAGGTTCCTTGACCTGCTTATCGACATAGAACCCTAGACACACTATCAAAATGCAGGATCATGAGGTGCCATTCGACAGTTTAAGGTAGGTTTTTTGAAAAATTGGTCATAAAATATTAATCATAAGCTGTAAATGTGCACGAGGTAGACCATTGGAAAGGTTATTCATATCCCTCTAAGGATCTATTAAGAAACTCCCCGATTCGGGAGTTAATCGAGGTCAAACGTGGCTCGAAAGCGCTCATTTGCCATTAGATAAGAAATTCTCGAAGGAAAATGGATCGTTCATCTGAATCGTAAGGCTAATTGACACACGGGAGGGACCATTGGAAAGGGTATTCAAAGACTTTCAAGATTTCATTCATCTTCATTTGATTCGGAGAGATAACCAAGGTCAAATGGGGTTTGAAAGCGCCTGGTGACCCTTCATAGTAAAATGGGGTATTTGTCCATACCATAAGGCCAAATGGCACATGGGCGGACCGTTGGAAAATATTTTTGGATCCCTTTAAAGTTTTATTGAATCAAAAGAGTTTACAGGGGTCAAAAAGTTATCGAGAGAACCCGATATCCTCCGAGTTAGTTTTTGGGAAAGATTGGATCAATCGTTTGAACCACAATGTCGATTCGTGCAGGGGGTGACTATTAGAAAGGGGATTCAAATCCCTTCAAAGATTCATTAAGATTTTTCTCAGACGATAAAGTTGATCGGAGTCAAAATGGGTTTGGGAGTGCTTAGTGTCTTTTAGATCAGTACTCGGAGTATGTCCTAGGGTTTGCGATGAATGAGTGGGTGATAGGGTCCTAACAAGGTGTCTAGAGGGTAATAGGATGGGGTGTCTACTATGCCTCTCGATGGGTGTCCTTAGAACATGTGAAGGTCGTCGAATGATAGACATCGCTTTGGTGTTGGGAAAGAGGATTTTAGGTAAATTCTATGGACCTAGAGGATGAAGTGGACCGTTAAGGTCAGTTCGGAGGAGATAAGGAGACGAAAATGACTAATTCATATAGTAAAGGTCAATTATGAGGACCTAAGGAGATGATGACGATCGATTCAGCGAATTGAAGTCAGTTCTAGGAGCCTAAAGAGATGAGGATGACCGATTCATTGAGTTGAGGCCAATTCTGAGGACTCAAAGAGATGAGGATGACTATTCAATGGGTCGAGATTAATTTTAGGATGATCGATTTAGTGGGTCGAAGATCTGTTAAAATTGGTTCCAATGGTATTTGGCTACCACTTCAGCAAGTCAATGTTAATTATGAGGGCTTAAATTGATGCTGGGATAACTGATTCAACAGGTTGAGGTTGATGTTAAGGACCTAATGTTATGGTGACAAGTTCTAAGGGTCGAGGTCAATTATGAGAACATAAAGTGGGATGACCAATTCTAAGGGTCGAGGTAAATTCTGAGGACCTTAAGCTATCGCGACCAATTCTGAAGGTGAGGACAGTTCTGAGAACCTTAAGTGGTAGCAACCAATTCTAAGGGTCGAGGTCACATCTAATGATCGAAAGTTGTAGCGACTAATTCTGAGGGTCGATGTTAATTCCAAGGACTGAAAGTTGTAGTGACTAATTCTGAGGGCCGATGTCAATTCTAAGGACCTTAAGTTATGACACCCACTTCTGAGGGTCGAAGTTAATTCTGAAGACCTTACATTGTACGACCAATCATAAGGGATGAGGTCAATTCTAATGACCTTGAGTTGTGCCAACCAATTCTAAATGTTGAGGTCAATTCTGAGGACTTAAAGTTTTGATGACCAATTCTGAGGGTCAAGGTCAATTCAGAAGACCTCAAGTTGCGAAGACCAATTTTGAGGACCTAAAGTTGTGACGAATAATTCTGAAGGACAATTTTAATTCTAAGGACCCTAAGTTATGGGAACCAATTCTGAGGGCGAGGTCTATTCTGAGGACCTAAAGTTAAAGCGATCAATTTTGAGAGCCCAGATCAATTATGAGGATGTAAAATTGTATCGACTTATTCAGACGGTCGAGGTTAATTCTGAGGACATTAAGTTATAGTGACCAATTTTGAGGGTCCAGGTCAATTCTGAGGACCTTAAGTTATAGTGACCAATTCTGAGGGCCGAGGTCAATTCTTGGACATAAAGTTGTAGAGACTAATTCTGACTACCGAGGTCAATTCTGAGGGCCAAGGTCAATTTCGAGGATCTAAAGTTGTGACAACCAATTCTGAGGGCCGATGTCAATTCTGAGGATCTTAAGTTGTGACGACCAATTCTGAGGGTCGAGATCAATTATGAGGACCTAAAGTTATGACGTAGAAAATTTGTCTCCTAAGAATTTTCAAATTATCTTGGGGTACAGGTGCTCTTGTGGTTCTTCTTGGGATTGTGTTGTCTTGAAATTCCACTGGGGGAGGTTTTAGTTTTGAGATTCCAGCTCAAGAATTTTAGAAGACTTGGATGCGGGAGCATCATTTGTTCTGCTATAAAGTATGCTAAAGATAATGGTGTAACATTAATCCATTTATTAATTTTAAGAGTTTGTTAGTGGCTTAGTGATCCAAAAATTATTTTTTTGAGGAAAACGGTGTTCCATAATTTTCAAGGGTTTTTTGGAATTTTTTGTTCAATTTTTGGATTTTTTAGCATTTTTGTACATAATTTTAAAGGGGATGCCGATAGGCAGACTTGAGGGGTGCCTATAGACAATGGCACAGACTGTTGGGCTTCCTTGGGAAAAGGAAAAGGCGACTACTAATGGGCATGGTCAAGGGGTTGCCAATGGGCAGGCCCTTTAGCCTTCTATAAAAATGGGGGATCCCTCCCCATTTTTCACACCTTTAAGTGTTTGAATCGTTTGTTTTCTCTCTTTAAAAACCATATTTGAATCCTTTTTTCTTTATGACATCAAATGGTTATTTCTTCAAACGAAGGATACAACACTGATGGGGTAGCCATTGATGACTAGATTGGCCTGGAATGGCAGTCTAGGGTGCCCCCTGCATTGGGCAATGATAATGACTTTAATTTAATTGAGCCTGTAGCTGATGAGCGTACCCTACTACGTGAGCCTTCATACCACCATTCATCTAGGGTGCAGAACCCTAGTGGATATGTAAGTATGGTGTCCTTTGATATTCTAATTATTTTTCTCTTTGGTCTTTGTGATAATAAAAGGTTTCCCTTCTGCTTGTTTTGCAGACTGACATATCTCCTTCGAGCATTTCGTCCCGGGGGATGAGGGGGATGAAGGATATTTGGGATAACCTCCCTGCTATGGTGCACTTGATGGTTTCATATGCCGGTTTTAGTCATTTGGCACTGGCTTTGGATGAGACATCGTGTTTCACTACGTTGTGGTGTGCTCTAGGGGAGATGTGATGGGACACTATCCACACTTTTCATCTTGGCTTCGGGGAGATGGCTATTTCTCCAATAAACGCTCAAAAGCTGACGTGATTTTATTGTGAGTGGTGCTAGATAGTGGTGGACCGAACATTGAGGGTGACACTGGAAGCGGTGCAAGTGGCGTTAGGGGACATGGGTAGGATCGTGTCTGGAGATTTAATTTGCATTTTTGCTTTGAATGAGACACTCCTGAGGAGATGAGTTGACATGATCGATGGGTGACAGGTGAGATAGACTTCCTGTGTATTTATTTTACTTTTTCTTGGGGGCTTCTTGGTGGCACCGAGCGGCGATGTCGTCCTACTTTGGTTCTTTCCATATTTGAGGATAAATTCTTACGTTCAACTGTATTATTGGGGGAGCTTTATTTTGGAGTCCCTATATTCTTCTTTGGATGCTTTTAGTTGGTGTTACCAATAGACTTTTACAGGAGCCACGTATCTTTTGGAGGTAATTTTGGATTTATTTTTTATGGATTTTCTTGCATTCTTTTTGTTTCTTTTCTTGTTGATTCATGTCTTTTGTAGATGTGTTTCTATGAGGTGATTGGGCATAATGTAGGGTTTACATCCTGAAGGACGAGTACTTAGGGAACTTTTGTTGGATATTCCGATGGTATAAGTCTAATCGGAGGTCGAATCGGTCCTTGTCTTTAACAGACCTGCGGCGGTCCAAATACCATCACAAACGACCGAGTTATTTTTGCCTTTTCTGAGTTCACTTTGGCATCTTCATTTTTTGAGTAGATATTGATTCTCTATTATGGATTGCATGTCATCTTATACCCCTAGGGGATGACTCAATGAGATACTCGGTGACGGGCCTACATTCACAAATGCATAGATTGATTGCTCATGAGTTTGGGTATGTCTAGTACCTAGGGGAGAGGGTGGTGAGGAAGATTGTGGAGGAGTAGGTGGTAGACCCACCGTCGGAGCCCCTATATATATGAGGTGGGAGAGAAACATGTCAACGATGACTAGGAAACAACGATGATCGGTGAGACCTATATGTTGTATACTGACACAATGGTGAGATATGATTATCTATATTTTATGATGATGCAGATGATGCCCTCTTATATCTACGATGTGGAGAACATGCCTCCACTCGCCACGACTTTGGGAAGGGGTAATAGGGCATCGGTAGGATTGACCCACAACACAGGCTGTGGCACGTCGGTAGAGGATATGGTAGAGGAGGCTCCAATCATTCAGGTTACTGCCCCTGTTATAATTTTCGACTGGGTAGCAGGGAGTCACTAATCATGATGCACCATCCTAATGCATCAATATATAGGTTGATGGGGGCTTACGGATAAGGCCCTCTAGCCTGAGGTATATCCTTTCTCTTTATTCTTTCCTGTTGATTATTCTATGCTTCTTTAGTGACTGGTTTGCCTTTTATGGTTGCTTCTTTACTTGCAGTATGTTCGGGTTCCAACCAACTAGTTGAGGGATATAAAGAATTGGATGGTCTCTATTTCGGATTATATCAATAATTTGGATCCTTCCTTCTTTTTTCTGTCTGCCACCTTAGATGAGGGTTCGGTTTCTGAGAGTGGAGGATCCCCTGCTCGTCGTTGGTTAAAGCGCTTACGTCACAAGGATTGAGGGAAAGTTGAGGGTTCGGCCGAAGTCCCATTTTGCATTTTTCTTTATTTTTCTTTCTATATGCAAAATGTAACCAAGTGAAGAAAAATATATATGAAAAATATGCATTTCCTTTTTTGGTATTTTTTTTCATTAAGTTCCTTATCCTAGATGTGCTTTTAATTTTCTGTTGAGATTGTTTATTTTATGCAAAGATATAAATAAGTCGAAAATGATAATAAAAGACAAAAATGTTTATTATATAGAAAATGGCAGTAAAAGTAATTAACTCAAAGAAAAACAAAATAGAGAAGAAAGATGAGTAATTTCAAAAGGAATGACCCGGGGGTAGTTTTTCAAAAGAAGGATTTTTTGGAAATTGGTTCTAATAAAAGAAAAAAGATGGAATTTTCCAAAATAAGGGAGGATGCCGATCAACATACCCCTTGACCTGCCTATCGGCATGGGGATCAAGTTAAATAATGCCTAGGCTTTGATTTAACTTTCCTGCACATCATGGTAATCCTGTAGGGCCGAGAATTACTCGGGTTTCCAGAGTTTTTATTTTTTGCCAAAAATTTTGAGTATAAAAGAAGGGGTATGGGATGTTCTTTCTCCACCAATACCCACATTTGTCTTCTTTCTTATCCTTTCTTATTATCCAAATGGCACTTCCCGTGTATGAAGAATTCTCATCTTACCTTAATGGGTTGGAGGCCATGTTCCTATACAATGTGGATTATGACACTTTCAAGCTGCATCGGTTTTCTCTGTGGCGTAATCGAGCCATAGACTGGAACTTTCTAGTAGTGGCGATACAGTTGTTATTCCCTAAGGATAATGTACTCCTTTTTGGCCTGGACGAGGTCTGTCCTACCTATGTGGAATTCTCAACAATGTTAGGGGTCAGCCCTTGTGTGGTGGCGGCTGCGCCCGATTTTTCTCGTTCTCCACGGGTATTTCTGGTGAACTTTCTCCATATTTCTACTTCAATGGCTCATCCGTTAGTTATTAGAGGGAAAGGAGGTTATGTATTCAGTGCGTTTGAGGGTTTTGAGGATGCTTGTTTTGCGAGAGATATCGCCTTGGGCCTTACTGCGAGGCTTTTGCTGGTGATAGGGGACTTGACGGTGGATCCTCAACTGGCTGCGATAATGGCATGGATGTCTTACCGCTATAATCCTGCGGCGGTGGTGATGGCAAAGCTCGTGACTGGTCTGGATGCTTGGAAATAGGGTCAATCCAATTTTCTATAGGGAGACCGTTCATGTTGTTCATGTGACTTATAGAGAGGTTTCATCTGGTGCCCCATCTTAAGTATCCCTCGACGAGCATGCCTAATTTCTTTTTTTGTCTTTTCTTCAGTTTTGGCAAAGTAGTGGAGAACTAGGTCAACTGGTTTGTTAAACACGAATCCTAGTGTCTTCGTTAGTTAGTGTCGTGGTGGGGAAACTTGCAACCTATTTTGCAGCTTCGAGAGAATCGGTATATGCGGTTGGTTAGCCTTTGCTAGACTTCTTGCTATTTCCATTGGCGGCTTCTATGCTAAGTGAAGTGAGAACAAATTATTCCTCCTCGCATAACGAACTTCTTCCCGATGGAGGATTTTACTGAATCGCTATGAATGATGCTGGGATCCTTGTGGTTGTGCCTCCAACCGTCTAACCGTCCACCACAGTGTATTGGATGGTCATCGCATGTGTCTCGGGACTACCTAAAGTGGTTGTGGAATTGGGTAGCGGAGAAGATCATATAAGATACAACAGGTCAAATGTGGTTCATTGCCTTCGACACCATGGAGGAAGGTGTTGTGGTATTGTCCATGCTTGTCAGGTCATACCGCTGCACGGAGCTCATACAAAATGCTAACCCAGAGTGGGAGACTTGGGGACCTCTAGGGCCGAAAATAATGATGAAGTGGGACCATGGGGAAGTTAAAGGCAATGTTTTATAAACCTTGGGTGATTTTTTGTGAAGCTAGGGTAATTTTGGTGTTTTGTGTTTTGGGGGTTTGGAATAATTTTTGTATATCTTGGTAAGGGTTAAGTTTGTTTAAAGATGGCTCAATCAGTTGAAGGGGGTTGTTTGTTTAACTCCCTTCGTTGTTACTTCATGTACTATCATTGTACTCTTTATTTAGAAATAAAAGTTAATTTTGATCATATTTTATTGTGCTTCTTGATGAGTTTTGTATTTGAATGACCTATACCGATCAATAAGGCATACATAATCCTTTTGTTCATGTAAATGATAAAATGGGCTACCGTTCTCAGAGGTTAGAGAAGAATAGCATTTTATGAAAAATAAGGGTATCGTGCCCATGTACGGCGTATGGGTACCTACGTACCTCTGGAGGTTTTGAACATGAGTTTCATTTTGAAAAGAAAATATTTTTAAAAGGATCAGGTCCTACATAATTCTGGGTAGGGGAATTGAAGATTTTTTTTCAGAATAAAAGGGTGATGAGAAGATTCATAGCACGTCGAGATTTCGAACTAAATGTAAAATTTCTTGAGACTGTCCAGATTGATTGGACGCGTCATCTCTTTTAGGTTGAGATTTGTGAGCATAGCGCCGCACATCATAATTTACTTTACAGTGTGGGGGCCTCTTTAATTCAGTTTGAATTTCCCTCTGGGATACCAGTGGGTTTTATGATCTCCTTGTGGGCAAGATCTCCTTCCTGGACACTATGATCCTTGACGTTTCGATTAAATGATCGTGATATCCAGTGATGGAACCCTTGTATATGATATAGAGCCTTCAAGCTCTTTTCATCCAAGAGTGATAATTTTCCTAAGTGGTTTTAATGCCATTATTCTTCTCTAACTTTGCTCTCAAGCATGACATGGAGGGAAGGTATTTCTAGCTCAACGGGTAGGAATGCTTCCATGTCGTACACTAGAGAATAAGGGTTAGCCCCAGTAGGCATTCTGATTGAATTGCGGTATCCCCTAAGGGCATAACGAATATGATTAGCCCAGTCTCTTTAATTTTCAGTCATTTTGCTGATTATGGTTTTGAGGTTTTTATTGGAGCCTTCGATAGCACCATTGGTTTGGGGTCGATAGGGAGAATATTTATTTCTTTGAATATAGTACTCGTCAACAAGTTCTGTGACCTCAGCTTAGAAGTGGATCCCATTATGTAAAACTAACTCATGGGAAACTTCGTATCGATAAAAGATGTTATTTCTAATAAACTTGGCCATTTTCTTGGCATTCAGCACTACATATGACTCATCTTCGACCCATTCGATGATGTAATCAATGGCGACTGGGATGAATTCATGACCATTTGAAGCTTTGGGGGTAACCTTCCTTAAGCTTCCAATGCTCCATGTGGAGAAGGTCCGGGGAGAGGTCATATTATATAGTTCTTGAGGAGACAAGTGTTGGATATTGGCAAACTACTGGCATATGAGGAATCTTCGAACATAGGAAGTGCAATATTGAACCATAATGGTCTAATAGTACCCATAATGGATGATATTTTTGGCAAGCATGTGACCGTTCATGTGGGGCCATATTCTCTATTGTGGATATTTTACACCATTCCTTCAACATCAGCCCCTGTTATGCAATGCAAGTGGGTTCCATCGAAGTTTCTCTTGAACAACGCTTTGTCACAGATGATATACTGGGTATCTAATTTGCATAGAGTTTCACGGTCTTTCGTGTTTAAGGAGGCACCAAATGTCATAGTATCGTAACCCGACCATATCTGAATTTTCTTCAGTGACGAACTCAATGTGGTAGCAGTGGGTGGGCATAGTTTTTTTCTAAACTAGAAAAGGGACATTGTTATTCCCTCACGCTGTCGACCATAGAGGAAAGGGTTGCAAGGACGTCAGCTAAGTTGTTCTTTGTACAAGGCATGTAGTGGAAGGTGACATCTTTGAACTGGGAAAGTAGCACTTCTAGGTGGGCATGGAAGTGTAGGAGCTTCTCGTCTTTGATTTTCTATTTTTTGAGAATTTGGCCAACAATGAGTGAAGATTCTCCATAAATGCCTAGGGTCTTTATACTTTTCTCAAGGGTGATCTTGAGGACTACGGTGCATGATTCATACTCACTCATGTTGTTGATACAAGGGAAATCTATTTTCATGCCAATCGGTGTGTGCGAGTTATCAGAAGTATCACAATTCCGTATCCTTCTTGTTGGAAGCTCCATAAAAGAACATTTTTTTTTATCTAAGGTCCTCTTAAGAGGTGTAGGTAATGTCTTTATCTGGGAATTCAGAGACACGAACATCGGCCCTTTCCATAGGGTAATAAACAAGGTAGTCGAAGATAATTCTTCTTTTTATAACTTTTTACGTGATGTACATAATATCAAACAAGGCTCGTAACACAATAAAAGGTCCATTCGACTGGACAAAGCCTAATTTTATAGAATATTCTTGATGGGATCCATTCGGGATATGAGTTTGACATGTAAAGCAAGCACGTGGTGCTGTAACTTCTGTGCGATTTAGACTCGGGCAACACATGCTTTTTTTAAAAGTGTGGTTCACTTCGTACCCGACCAATTTTTGATTGACATAGTAAATGGTTGTCTCCCTATGTGATTCTTCAATGTATTAAGGTACCAAAGCCCCTACTATAGTATCCATTACGGCCAAGTATAAGAGGGGTGGAGAGACCTGGCTACGGTTGCATGAGCACCAAAGGTCGGGTAAGGTATCATTTGATTTGAATAAAGGATTTTTCGCAGGAATCATTACAGAATTTAGCTAAATCCTTTCAAAGAAGTTTAAAAATGGGTTCATACATAAAAATCAGTTGGTTAATGAATAGATTGATGTATTGTAGTTTACCCAGGGATCCTCAGACTTCCTTCTCCATCCATGGTGTTAGCATCTCAAGTATGGCTTTTAGCTTGGTAGTGTCTGCTTCGATTCCCTTCTCACTTACCATGAATCCTAAGAGTTTTCCCTTCGAGATGCTAAAAATGCACTACTATGGATTTAGATGCATTTGGTATTATCGCAGTCATTCGAAGAGTTTTCAAATGGAGGGAATATGACCTTATTGAGTCTTAGATTTGATGATCATATCATCTACATAGACTTCGACCACTTTACGAATAAGGCCATGCATAATGGTTATGGTATCCCTTTGGTAGGTAGCCCCAATGTTCTTGAGTCTGAATGGTATGACAGTTTAGGAAAAGATTCCCCATGGGGTGATGAAGGTGGTTTTTGCCCGATAGTTTGGGTCCATCTTAATCTTGTTATATCCATAAAATGCATTGACAAATAACTTGAGGGCATGTCTAGCCATGTTGTCCATGATGATGTTGATGTTGGGAAATGGGTAATTATCTTTTGGGGATGCTTTATTAAAATCTCGATTGTCAACGCATATGCAGACTTTTCCTCCTGACTTCGGCACGGGGACTATATTGGCAAGCCATATAGGAATTTTGACTATGCGATTAAAACCCATGTTCAACTATTTTACCACTTCCTCTTCGACTTTAAGCTACCATTCGGTGTAGAGTTTCCTTAGCTTCAGTTTGATCGGCTTGCATTTTGGGAATGTCGGGATCTCATGCTAAGCTATTTGTGAGTCAATATCTGGCATGCCTTCACAGGAACTTGAAAAGATGTCCAAAAATTCTTTTAGTAGTTCTTCAAATTATGCACGCTTATGCTCGTTAAGGGTGGACTCTATCTTAATATTGCGCTGATGGCTGCTATAATCGAGATTAATAAAAATAGTCTCATCATTATTAATTTTAATGCAGCTATGTTATTTATTTTTCTCCTTACTATGATTAGTTAAGGATTCTTTATTTGCAAAATAATCATTATCAAGGGTTTCATTAGAATCAAGACAATTAGTTTAAGGCACAACAAGATACTTAAAATCCTCATTTATTTCATGTTCAGGAAAAACATCCTTGAGGAACTCGTCAAAAGATGTCTCATTAACGTTAATATAAAAAAAGGAACAATAATATCAAGTGAAGAGATTTGGATAGGGTAAATAGAAGGGTCAGGTTAAATATGAGTAGGTTATACTGGTATGGCATTCCAGTTGAAGAGAGGCATGTCAGTAGCTTTGATTTGAATGAACAGGTCTGACAGTACGGTATCTGAGTGGATTATTCAGAGACTCAATCCCAATGTCTGCAGGTTAAATGATTTTTCGAAATCACTTTCCTTAAAATTCTTGATAACTATCATAGCTTTCTCGATGAGAGTTTAACTTCATGTTTATAGTCTTCGCAAGTGTGACTGTCTTGAAAGAATATTTTTAGCTCTATTTTCATCTTCTTGTCAACATAGTCGTACCACGGTGCATGGAATCCATAAAAGGGAAAGTCTTCACCCTCTATGACAAATCTTTTAAAGAGTCTCTTAAAACAGTCTTTTCATCTTCCAAACTTCTTTTTTATCTCAGTCAACGGAGTGCTTTGGGTTCATTTGGTGATGATTGGTAACCTACACCACATGGGGGAAAGCCTCCTTCAGGAATAAGGGCTTAAGGATCTTAATGGAATCACCCTAGCCCCATTATGGGCATAAAGTACATTTTCTTGAACATATAAATCAAATTGGCATTTCCATAAGGGTTGTGTTTCGGATAGACTCGAGCTTTAAAATTATCTCTTGCTGAAAGGGGAAGTTTATCAACTCTGAAGCTAGTGAGAAGCATATCATTCGTCCTATACTAGATTTCCAATACCAGATTTCTAGTTCTGACATTGTCCGTACTATCATCATCCCCCAAAATAGTGATAGCCTCGCATTTGGTGATGAACTTCAGTTTTTGATGAAGAGAATAAGATACCCCTTGGGTGTTGTGGAGTAATGGATGGACAAGGAGAAGATTGAAACATGTAGGTATGTCAATGACTTGGAACTAGGTGACAGGATTGATAATGCCATCCCCTACTGTGAGTTTTATAGACCCCATTACTTCTCAGCGGGCATTATCATAAGCACGCACGATGACGAAAGTCAAAGTGAGACCACTGACTTTCAATCTTAAACAATTGAAGGTTCTGAAAGGAAAAATATTTAGAGCATATCCATTATAAACAAGTGAAAGTCAGAACGTCTTTCCTAAGACATCAACGGAGACGTTGACGACACGATTGTGATAAGGCTCGATCTTATGTTTGTCTTTTTTAGAAAAGTAGAAACGTTTAGAAGAGTTCAAGGACCCAACCATGTTTACGAATTCTTTGGGAATGGTGAAAGGAGGGGATATGGGTCTAGTGAGCAGTTTTATCCTAGCATTCCAGTGCAACTAGGAGGACATGAAAAGCTCTAATAGGGTGATATGAAGGACTTTACTTTCTCCGAGGGCCATTTCTGGCATAGGATGTTCTTTAGAAACTCCCTTTCGTTTATTTGTTTCAGTTGCATGAGGAATAAGATTTTTTTCGTGTCTCAAAGATCTCGTCATGTGATTCACTCAGGCGAGCAAGAATAAAAACCCCGTGGCTTCATCTACCTCAGACTGAATGTCCAACTTATTGATTTCCCCCAACAGATATTCGAAGGACATAATTCCACATAGGATATGTAACACCCCACGCAATCCGGACAACGGGGTGGACCACCACCACCGTCGAACTACGCCGGGAGTCAAAATAAAATATCATCTTAGCATAAGACAAATATGAGACATAATGAATTTTTTTTTCACAAGATAATAAATTAATTCAACTCCAAATGACTAATAAAAATGCGAAATAAAAAAAATCAATCACCATGCCAAACTCCAATAATATCCAAAATCTCTAACTAAATAAAAACACCCAACTGAATTCATAATAAAATATCTGAATAAAACCGTAACAACTGTGGAACCGAATGTCTCACCAAATCCATAGTAAAAGTTTCATATTCAAATGCAACGAAAAAGGAACTAAACTAAAATACTAAGCATAAATAAATACTCCAGATGCTCCTCCAAGACAGATCTCCAAAATACTCCTGCGAAGCTACTCCAAAACTTATTCCTCAAAAAGGTTAGTCAACGCATGAGGTCAGAGGCCTGAGCATGAATACACACTACTCCCTCCAAATAGGATCCGTGAACCCAAACAAAATCATTATACACAATAAATATCACAATAGAATATTTTAATCAAACGAGATAATAATTAACGACGCTAATAATTAACGAGATAAGCTACCTTATGAACTAAGCCATCTCCAAGTCATAATTCCATCTATTTAATTTAAATTACCTGATTAATATTAATTTTCACCATTATTAATATAAATATTTTTCTCATTATTATTTGTTTGGTGCGGTACTCCCGTTGTTCTACACTACACACAATCCCCTTGCCTTATCCATCTGATCCGTTTAAACTATCAATCATGTTATTATGAATGAGGTTTCACGCACGACACGTCTTCATAGCCAGCTGGCCAATTTAAACTGTCATCCCTTCAATTATTCAAACGTCACACACCCACACGTCGCAATAGCCATCCAACCCATTTAAATTATCGGTCATGTAATTATTAATGACCTTAAATATGTTTTAATACCCGTTTTATTATCTTAGGTATTAATTCTCAATTTTCCATCTTTCTCATTTTCTTTAAATCCACCCCCACCCTTTTTATCGATGTGAGATCCTCAAAACACCCCTTAGTCTCATACCTAAGGGACCCCCAAAATACAAATATGCCCTACCCTATTTATAGAATGAATTTTCAACATAAATCACGTCCTAGTATCATGCCTAGGCTAGCACAATGACGATATATCATAAAAAAGCATCCCACCCCCGAAATAACCAAATCGTAAAAATCCATACTCACTTATCCCATACCTAGAAAGCATAAATCACACTAAGGCCTACCCACTAGTCTCATACCTAGTAAGCATCCTAAGAGTATAGGTGAGAACAATACCCAACAAACCCATCGTCGAAATGGAAATTAATAATACTTAACAAGTTACACAATCATACATAAATAATCAACATGTAAATCTACTCATAATGGTCCAATTCAATTAAATCATAATTTAATCACGACATCGTCATAAATAACATAATTGTATTCATTTAATTATTTTAGATTAATTCTCACATGAATTCATAAATTTCACATCAATTTCCAATTTCTTCATATCTACATAATTTATGAGTTTAGAAATATTGATGTGAGACTGTTTAGAATGGATTTAAGGACTTTAGACTTGTGATGATTTTGGGACATAGGATCGAGTAGTAATTCATGCGTGTAGGATTGGGTGTATGGGTGCCTAATCATGGTCCTTGGGTAGACATTTGTGAACCGTTTTGAGTGTTAGGCTTCATCGAATTTGGAGGACGAAAGTAATGGGAAAGTATGTAACAACCCATAATTTTAATTTCATATTTTTAAATTAATTCATATTTTTGGGTAAAATTAAATTTTTGGAATTTGTTAATTTTTTGTCATTAAAAATGTTGAGTTTTACTATTGAAAAGTAGGATTTTAATCGAAATTAAAATCGGAGTCAAAATGAAAAAAAACAAGTTTGTCACGGTTCTAGGCCGTGACTAACGGGAAAACTTTTTTTTAGTTTAAATAGAATTATGTTAGCATTAGAACTCTTAATCATTATAAATTAAAGCTAATCTGTGGTTAATCATTTTTTTACAACTCTTCCTCCAGAAGGCTTCTCCAAAATATTTCCCTTTCAACCTCTAAACCCTAGCACCATTAATCATAACTTTCAACTCAAGATTTGTCAAGATTAATTGAGGTTTCTCAAGATTGTTCAAGAGCGAGTTTTGATTGTTTTCGGGAGTGGAACGCATTAGTATGATCATAATTTTGGAAGAATCTTTAGGTATTTCATGTGATTATTTTAACGTACGTGACTTACACAATATGCTCCTAAATTCTCTCGAGAGTATTCCATTTGTTTCATGTGTTATTTGCACTCATGTTGCATTATGGTATTCATTGGAATCCTATGCGATATTTATTGGAATCTAAAATTTTGAAATTGTATTTGTTGATGGGCATGGTGTTATGAGATTTTTATATGGTACGGAGAATGGGCACACGCCAATAGTCCAATAGCCATGATGAGGCTTTACGAAGCTTGGGTGAGGTGAGGTGAGGCGAGGCCTGGTAACCCATTACTGTGTTATTGAGTATTGCATTTGATTCGTATATGCGGATTCATATTGTTACATTTTTTTCATTGTTATTATTTGTGAGCATCTATTCTTGTCATATTGTGTATTTTCCTGTATTTTTCTTTAGTGGCAGGTTAGTGTGGATTTGGACGCTGCAGACTATTTGGAGGATTTTAGAGCATAAAGATTGGACAATTTTTATTATTTTGTGCAGATTGGCAGTGTAATTTATGTGGAGAGCTTATAATTATTTTCGAGTGGAATTTAATTACAATTATTATGGAAGTGTAAATTTTTGGATTCGTTATATTTATTTTTTGGAATATAGATGCTCTATACTAATTGTTGAGAATTTAGTTTAGTTTTAATCATTATAGCGCCTCGTATTTTTACATGGTGTTTTATAGGCTTGCTACTAGATTGGCTTTTTCTCGATTGGGTTCATCATTAGAACTACCAAAATCAAACACCCATCTAGTGGCCACCATGTCCTTTTCCCAAGAAAAAATGATACATTCAATAACCTCAACAACTTCCTCATACAAATCTTCCCACTCAGTAGGGAGGTGCAGGAGTGAAGGGACCAACCGTGCCTAAAGCTTCAAAGTGGTGAGTAACTAAAAATTTATACATATTTCTCTTACTTGTCAAAACATGTCATCCATGGTCTGTACCATATCATTCAGCCTGTTCTTCAACAGGTACCACATATTCATCAAATTCCATGATAGTGCCAAATATGGTACCACCAAGTAAATAATTAAGACCTTAACCATAAGAACCCAATTAAATATGGTAGATCCTGTGATATACTAAAACTGGGGAGATGAATTAACTACCATAGTTGCACTAATGTAGGTTGTGATATATATATATATATATATATATATATATATATATATATATATATATATATATATATATATATATATAATGCCAATGTATCATATAACTTATCATGCATAATATTATAGGCTTGTGGCACATTTTTGTTTATGATTCTTATTATTCAAACTGTTCTATTATATTTTAGGATGGTTAGTACATGAATTCCCTCCACTGAAACTCAAACTTAACAGACTCAAACTGAAGGAATCATGCGATGCCTTCAAGAAATTACTTCTTTAGCCCGGCAATAACAAATAACTAGTTATACTCCAGAGGACATTTTTGAAGAAATTCCTTGAATGAATGCTTTTAAACAATTCCTAAGGAAATGACGTCCATCTTTTCTTGGAAATCCAGGTGCCAATGAAGATAAGAAATGGATACGTCAGATTGTGAAAATTCTGAATGAAGTAGGTATAGCTACTAATCTCTGAGTAACTTTAGCTTCTTATATGTTTGAAGGTGAAGTTGATTTCTAGTGGCAAACAGTATTACGTAATCAGAATGTTGTTAATTTTACTTAGGAACAATTTGAGGAGATTTTCCTCAAAAAGTATTTTCCCTAGGCTGAGCTAGATCAACGAACTGTTGATCTCTTAAAATTACAATAAGTTAATCTATCAGTGTCCTAAGATAAAATCCGTTTCACTCCATTGTCACTTATACAAACCCTCACAAAATCTAAAATCTCGTTCCATCCAGAATCAACCAAAGACAAACTCTACTAAAGGAGTTAAGTCAATCCCGAGTCGTGGAAAGAATTAAGCCATACTACCTACACGAAATTCCCATGACGTGATAGAAGGTATGATAATTTTTTAACATTTTCCTGCACATATTTTGTTTGATTCAGGATCAACGCATTCTTTTATTAGTCTTAAACTAGCTAAAATATTGCAAGTGTGCAATAATGATGAAATCACAACAATATACATAAAGTAGGAGGTGAGGCAAAGAAGAGAAAGAGAGTGATATAAGTGGTTTAGCCTATCTACGCCTCCTCCACTATAGAGGTGAGTGAATATTCACTATCTAAGTAGGCACTAATGGCCTGGGATTAAAATGAACTCGAATTTATCTCCCTACACTGTAATTTTAGCAGAGTTTTACTAGGGTTTCGAATTAAGGATCCTCTTCAAGGCAGAAGGAGGCAAGTACAAATAGTGCTAGGGTGGCTCGGTGTGCACCCCATGCATGCACCAGGCATGTGTAGTTTGTATTAACCAATGAGTAATATCCACCGATAACCTATGCAAGTGGATCATGATGAAAAAATACCCCCCTCACATACACATGATATATGGTTGTAACTTCATGTCCATGTGGGATGATGATGCTGGAGCTCTGCCTTATGCATGGTATAGTGATAGTCCAAGTGGGTCTCGGCTCGACTGAGTATGAGACTCCCAAGGTCTTTTTCAAATATATTCTAAAAAGTACAGTCTTGGCTTAGAAGACATCAGGCTGAGATGAGGTCTCGACCTTCTAGTGTTCCTGAAGAGACATTAAAATGTAGGAGTTGACCGGCAGAAGGTCTCGGCTATAAATAATAAGATGCGTCTGAGGCAGTTGAGTGTTGACTCCTCATGCATGCTCGCTTGGCTAAGTCAGTTGGGATGAATATGAGTTGGACCTAGACAAGGGTACACTTGGGCATATCAATCACCCCATAACCCTTAGTCTCCAATGTTCAGAGGAGGCTGAGGGGTAAGAGTGTCTAATGATAAGGAGTTAATAATGGTCATTGAGATGACACATGGCAGTTGATTGGTGGCTTGCAGTCTTGATTAGACACCTGTAATAATTTGTATTGAATAGTATCTGCTCCAAGCCTAAATGACGAACAAAGGGCTTAGGGTTTAGCACCCAAATGATGGTCTTACTTGAAAAATGTGTACAGTCATCCCTTAGTTTAAAACTAAGATTTTTCCTTTTTTCTCTCATTCTTGCCAAAATTGTTCCATCCTAAACTTTTCTTCTCCAAACTGCCATTGATGCTCTCGATTTTCTCTCGACCTTCATTGCCCAGTCGCTTTCTTAAGATACGTCCACTTTTAAGAGCTTTTCCTCATCCAGGTAACTCCTTTCCTCCAATCTTCCTTTGATTTTATTTTGGATTAGTCTGGTTTTCTTTCATTTTCACTTTTTGGTGACTGTTGCACTTTTTGGTGAGTTTTAGGATGGATTTTTAAGATTTTGGTGGTGTTCCTTACCTAAATTAGGTGTTTTAGGTCCTTAGTCTCCCAGTTTGGGGTTCTGGTGGTTTTTCGGTGGAGTTCTCACCTTTTTCTATTTTAGTTCCTTTACTATTCTTGAGACTGTACCTTAAAAATTATATAACTTGCCCCTTTTTGATCTTGTGGTCAATTTGGCTAATTATAGACTTAGTTTGAATGTTAAGGCCTTTACATAAATTAGAAAAGGAGTTCCCAACACTTAGGGATAGATGTTTTAGGGAGATACGAAAGTACAAAGCCGAGGATGCCACTAAGAGTAAAGCTCAGGCCTTTCCTTGCAAGTCTTGGTCTCGACTCTGCTCAGCTTTCACCCAATGCTTGGGGGATTATTCTTGGATTCGCTTCTATCTGGAAGTTGGTTCATCATAAAGACCTTCTAGTTAGTGTTTATAGGGGATGCTATACTGTCTCGTCCCCTAAAACTCAGTCTGACTACTACCATCTCGTATTCGAGAAACCTTCAAAGAAAGATCTGATTGTTACTCAAACCTCCAACCCTAATTGGAAACCTTACTACTTTATCATATTTAGGGCATGGAAATTCGACCCTGATGCTTCTTATAGCGCCTCAGAGCCCCGTGTTCCCCAACAATGGGCAAAGGCCACAATGTCAGCCAAATTGGATCTAGGCTTAAGCATTGATTCCACCAAGGATGTGGAGAAAGTTAGGAAATAGGGCGGGGGGGGGGGGGGGGTGTTTTGTAAAATTTGAGCAATGAATGACCCCATATTTTTTAGAGCAGATATGTAAGTATTCCACTTTTTCTAATCATTGGGTCATACTTTTTCTGTCTAAATTATTGATCTCATCTTTTCCATTGTAGACCAACCCCCTAACACATTCAAAGCCGTTTGGAAGATGGCTTCCCCAAGTTTGACTAGATTGTTGAAGCAGGTGGGCAAGAAGATGACACCCACTACCCAGTCCAAAAAATCAATGGTTGTCAACCCAGCCAATCCAATGGGTTAATCAGATGAAAAGAAGGAACTAAATGTCTCCCTACATCTCACCGGAACAATAAGAGAAAAGACAGATCGCCCAAGGCTGGGACGAATCAGGACATCCCCATATCTTCTGAGGACGCTCTGGAAGCTCACCTAAAGGACATCAAAATCATCTCTGATACCCTTCTTAGGAACAAGACAAAAGCTTTTGATTCTCTCGCTTCTATAACTTTTGAGTCTCACATCCGTTTTTTGGGAACCACCAACATCTCTCTCATCAATGACTTCGTTTATCACAAGGCCATCCAGGTAAACTCCTATGTCATTTTCTATTCTTTTTTCTTTCTTTGTGATGTCATCCCGTACTAATGTCACTTCTTCTATTCATACCACCATTTGTCCACAAAAGGTCCATCAATGGGTGGAAGAGAAAATCCCTAAAATTCGGTAGGCTCATCATTCATAAAAATTGATGAGAATCAGAAAAACGCAGCATATCTTTGGAGTCTGAGATTAAAATCTTAAAGGGTCAATATACTCAGGCTATCAACAAGTTAAACATCAACCATTCTGAGGTATTAAAGGATATGAATGGTACGAATGATACCAAGATTACTGAAAAAGCGTAGGCCGCTGTTGATAAGGCAATAGGTGAGGCTCAAAAGAAGGTTGTGGAAGACTTTAAGGCTTCTGAGGAGTTCTTAGGATACATCCTACAATACCTTGAAAGAGGAGCCCATACCGCCTACTGGTGGGTCACACAAAAATTTCCTAATATTGCCCATTTGTCAGAGCAGCTGGAAGTCTTTAGTCTGAATGACCCTTTGGCAATGGCTGCCCTGAGCCAAATTAAGAGGTCGACATAACCGAAGCTGACGAATATCGTGACCAACCAGGTATAAGAGATTGAGCTTGGAGGTGATGTTGAGGTTAAAAGCAATGCTGTCAGGGATGGGCTAACCCTTGTCGTGGCTGAGACTCCAACTGTGAATGAGACGAACCCAAGCTCGTAGTCCTTATGTGCTTTTATTTATCTGGGCGGCCGTCTGTGGCTTAATACCTTTTCTAGTGTAATACTTTGATATTTATGATCTTTGTTTTTTTTTTACTTTGATGTTATTGCTATGAACACCTATGAATGAGAACTGCCTATATTGCTTGTTTTGGTCATCCTATCTTGTTATGTCATGTTTTCTTATATACTACATGTTTATTTAATTTGTGATCACCAACTTGGTAGTGTCCCTTTAAAATATCTTCTCATCCTTGGACGAGATGAGCAAACCAAGTTAATGATTTTCGAATTTGAATTTGAATTCACCAAATTATGGTGTTTAATCACAAGTCCCCTCTCACTGTTTTGAGAGTGTATGGAAAAGTGCTACCTCGTTCTATAGTATCGTCTGGATCGAGATTGTTTTTCACCAAGTTAATGATGTTAAGACAAACCATAACTGAATGATTTTTAAATTTGGATTCACCAAATTGCGGTGTTATATCACAAGTCTCCTCTCGTCATTTTAAGAGTGTATGGATGAATGTTACCTCGTCCCTACACTGTCGTCTCGACCAAGATGGTTTTTCACTAAATTAATGATGTTGAGATAATACATAACTAAATGATTTTTGAATTTGAATTCACCAAATTGCGGTGTTATAACACAAGTCCGATCTCTTCCTTTTTAGAGTGTATGGACGAGTGTTACCTCGTCCTACACTATCGTCTCGGTCGAGATGGGTTTTCACCAAATTAATGATGTTAAGATACTGCTCCCCCTCTCGATGTTATTGAGAATCCATGGACGAGGTTAGCCCCTTTCGGATTGTCATGTCACCGAGAGTGAGTTAACGCTACTTCACCACATGAGTGATGTTCCATATCTTAGGATGAACTGAAACATACAATTTGAGTAATTCATACAGTAAGATTATGATCAAACACTTGTAATTTCTCATTACTTTCTTCAATATATATTGATATACCCAGATATACCCTCCTGGCCGGATGACCCCTCAGGAGGCCGACCCTTCATCAGGCTCCGGACGACCCCTCAGGGGGCCGACCCTTCATCATGTTCCAGACGACCCCTCAGGGGGCCGACCCTTCATCAGGCCCCGGACGACCCCTAAGGGGGCCGACCCTTCACCAGGCTCCGGATGACCCCTAAGGGGGCCGACCCTTCAACAGGCTCCGGATGACCCTCCGAGGGTACGACAGTACGAGGCCAGAATTGGGCCAGACTCACTGCCGGAAGGAACTTTACCCTCGGCCTCGGCTCATAGGCCGAGGGTGACATCATCACAGCGCGTGGTTTGGGAGACACGTGTAACAGTGCGCGTGAGGCTCACATGGCACGTGGGAGACCGTTATAACAAAATCACACCCTCACGTGAAGGAATATTATGTTATCATTTGGCATCTACAGGTGTCAACAGGGGATTGGCTAGATCATCATTCACATGCACCATGCATACTTGGGGGGTACACGATACCCCCCAAGACCTATATATACTTGTCACTTACAACCCTACAAGGGATGGATCAATTTATTGTAACCCTAACTAAAATTATGCTTTTACACACAGTAGAGAGAGGAAGTGAGCTTATGTGCATTGTATCCAAGGCCATTAGTGCCCATACTTAGTGGATCACACACTCACAGTGGATGTAGGCCAAATTGGCTGAACCACTATACATCATTGTCTTATCTCCTCTTATACTCATCCCCTTCTACATACTTATACACTTATACATCTCTATGGTTGCCATGGTTACTACTGTTTGAGCTCATTATCACTTATCCGGTGGTGCTAAATCTCAGCATCATTAGTTTGGTGCCATCTGTGGGAACGAGAAGACATCTCTTCCTTTGAACAGCTTGACCTCACTGGACACTCTGGTGGTGAACCAACACTCCCCCTGAGAGGAGGTGTTTCACCATTGAAAGAGACCCACTAAGGTTCCCAAGATCACCAGTCTTTTCTTCAGCTCAACTTTTCATAGCTCAAGAACATGGCACCTGAGATGCCACCACCACCGCTTCCCCCGTCGGATGATGGGGGAAGACCCAGTTCCAGTCAGCCGTCGCCTCAGTTTGAGATGGCTGATGTGGCGGCAACCCTTAAGTCTCTGGCAGCAAGCCATCGGATGATGCAGGAGAAGTTCACAGCTCTAAGCCAGAACATACTGAGACCACCGGGGGTTTCACCTGAGATGATTACTCCGGCAGCTGCTCCAGGACAACATGAGGCCAGGGGACCACCCCAGGCACCACGCAAAGACTTGCCACCCCCTCAGCGGCATAGGGATGTTGCTGACCCCCGGCGTCTACGCCTGGGGAGGCAAGGAAGGTATGGCGATCTGGAGGGAGAAGAGGCACCACGCAAAGACCCCCTCTACCCCCGGCATAGGGATGTTGCTGACCCTTGCCTTGAAGACAGGTATGGCGATCTGGAGGGAGAAGAGGCCCCAATAGAATGCTGGGAACCGTATGAGGTCTCCAATAATACTGTACGACCTCTCCAGGATAGTAGAGGAAAGTGCGGGAGACCAAACCCTGATGATCGCCCAAGAGGCTCTTCTTTTGATCTCTTGAGTAGGGGGTCAGCCTTCGAGAGGCTAGGCCCAGTAAATGACCTGCGGGATAAATTGTCCAGGTCAAGAAGTGCTGCGAGGTCCAGGAGGGAGGAAACAGATGGCCGACCCCAAGGATGGGATGACGGCCAAAGGGAAGTAAACAGCCGACATAGGCCTGCCGCAACAGAACCCTCCGTCCACCTCAAAGAGGCGGCAGGGGATAACATCGGCCAAGCCGACCCTGTGAGGCCCTGGAATGACTCAATCCAGTGATTGGAGGATAAGATTGGTGACATACTGAAGAGACGAGACCCTCTTCAGAGGGGATACACCATAGGCTCACCCTTTGTGGCAAAGATAGTCAACTTCCCCACGCCATCAAAGTTCAAGCCACCTGTGGTCACCCCAAGATATGACGGGAGCACCAACCCTGTCCACCACGTGGAGATGTATCAATCAGCAGTAGACATATACTCTATCTCAGATGAGATGAGGTGTCATGCCTTTTTTGGTACCCTGACAGGGGCTGCACATGTCTGGTACACGTCTCTTCCAAAAAATTCCATTGAAAACTTTAAGCAGTTGGCAGACCTGTTCGTCCACAACTTTTGCTTTGGGGTGAGGCCACAGAAGAAGACCACCCACCTGCTCTATGTTAAGCAGGGGAAGAATGAGAGTCTGAGGGACTACATAGCCAGATTCAATAAAGAGAAGCTGGAGGTGGAAGACTATGAGGAGAGCATAGCTATGACAGCCCTGATTGGAGGAGTCCAAAAGGGGAAGCTGTTATGGAAGCTTGCTGAAGACCCTCCGAGGATGATGGTTGAGCTGCTATCGACAGCAGGAAAGGTGATGAACGCCGAAGAGGCGATGGCCGCAAAATATAAAGACGAAAAAGGAGGTGCTAGTGGGGGTAAATACCCTAAGAAGAACAAAGAGAGGAAGAAGAGGTCCACGGATGACAAGTTCACTGGTTATACCCCTCTAACGGTCAGCTGTGAATAGATTCTCAATGAGATAAAGAGTGACCGGTCCCTGAAGTGGCCTGAGAAGCTGAGAGCATCCCCCAGCAAGAGGAATAAGAACCTATGGTGTGAATTCCACCAAGACCACGGCCACATAACAGACAAATGCTTTGCTCTGAAAGACGAGATTGAGAAGATGCTGAAAGAAGGAAAGCTCAGAAAGTAGGTGGACAAAGAGGCCTTCAAGAGGGGTTGAGGGGACGACCCCAGAAAGAAGCGAGGCGATGCATGTAGAGAAGGTCCTCAAAAAAGAGGGGACGACCCTTCTGATGATGAGGACGACCCTGACCTCCCGCCGAGAGACGACCACGGCCCTGTCAAGAGGCTTAATATGATCTCGCTCGGTGTGGGAATGATCTCCGGGGGTCTAGCAGGGGGAGGGTCTGAGGTCGCCGACAGGAAGGCCCATGTGGCTGAGGCCAAGGCAGTGATGAAGACAGTACAATCAACCTCTATGAAGGTCAAGTCAGAAAAGAGGAAGAAGGTTGATATGGACACTCTGATAGTGGGATTTTCAAGAATGGACTTCAAAGGCCTCTTAGCCCCACATGATGACCCTCTCGTCATCACTACCAGGGTGCACGGGTGCGAGGTGCCGAGGATCCTGGTAGATGGGGGCTCATCTGCAGATGTGATGTTTTGGCCTTGCTTCAAAGCCTTAGGCCTCAGTTGTGCCAGACTTGTCCCATACCATCATCCATTGATTGGGTTCAGTGGGGAAAAGGTTCATCCCCTTGGAGTATATGAGGTTGATGTCAGGATGGGGGATGAATGGCCGAGATGGCTCACCAAGAAGGTCAGTTTCTTTGTGATGGACGAGCATGTGTTTTCGGCCTACAACATCATACTGGGGCACGTGGCCCTCAAGGGGTTTGAAGCTGTGCCATCTACGGTCCATCAGATGATCAAATTTCCTACCCCTTACGGGGTAGGGGAAGTTCAGGGAGACCAAACGACAGCGCGAGAATGTTACTACAACTCCGCTGAAGAAAGGGAGACACACAAGAGGGCTACGACCACTTACAATATTGATACCCTAGACCTCAGGGATGAGACAAAGCTAAAGAAAGGAGAAGCCGCGGAAGAGGTAGAATCCATCATCCTCGATGAGGATGACACGGAAAAAACCGTCCAAGTTGGTAAGTCTCTGAAGCCCAATATCAAAGAAGACCTCATTAAACTGTTGAGGAGAAGGCGTATCGTCTTCGCATGGAGTCATGTAGATATGCCGGGGATTGACCCTGAAATCATGTGCCACAAGCTCAATGTGGTAGAGGGAGTGAAGCCGGTAAAGCAGAAGAGGAGAATTTACTCTAGAGAGAAGTATGAGGTCATCAGGGACGAGGTCAAAAAATTAAAAGACGCTGAATTTATCAGAAAGGTCATCTACCCTGAATGGCTATCCAATGCAGTCATCGTCCCAAAGGCCAACGGGAAGTGGAGAATGTGTGTGGACTTTACAGACCTCAACAAACACTGTCCCAAAGACAGCTTCCCTCTCCCCCGCATTGACCAGATGGTAGACGCTACCGCAGGCCATGAGCTCATGAGCTTCATGGATGCCTATTCAGGGTATAACCAGATCTTCATAAACCCTGAAGACTCGGAGAGGAAAGCCTTCATCACTGACAAGGGGACGTACTGTTATAGGTTCATGCCCTTTGGCCTAAAAAATGCGGGGGCTACGTACCAGCGCCTCGTAAATAAAATGTTCGAAGACCAAATTGGAAAGTCTATGGAGGTCTATGTAGATGACATGCTGACTAAGAGTCTGAAGGCAGAGGATCATGTGGCAGACCTGGAGAAGACCTTTGATACGATGGACAAATACAAGATGAAGCTTAATCCAGCCAAGTGTGTCTTCGGGGTCGGAGCAGGGAAGTTCTTGGGGTTCATTGTCAATCAAAGAGGCATCGAGGCCAATCCTGAAAAGATAAAGGCCCTTGTTGAAATGAAGACCCCCAAGTCCATTAAAGATGTTCAGAGGCTCATAGGGAGAGTTGCTGCCTTGAACAGGTTCGTGTCTAGGGCCACAGAAAAGTGTTTGCCATTCTTTAAGATCCTTAGGAAGGCCTTCGAATGGAGTGAAGAGTGTGATGAGGCTTTCAGGGAACTAAAGTCATATTTAGGGTCTCCCTTGCTGCTGTCACGACCCGTGCAGGGTGAACGACTTTATGTATACCTCGCCATCTCAGAGTCGGCCATCAGTGCAGCCATTGTGAGAGACGAAGACGGGATACAGAAGCCTGTGTATTTCAACAGCAAGGCACTCCAGGGGGCAGAGCAAAGAAACCCGAGGATGGAGAAGTTAGCCTACGCCTTGATCCATGCCTCAAGGAAAATGAAGTCGTACTTCCAGTCCCATACAATGTTCATCCTCACCGACTCTCCTCTTAGGCAGGTCCTACACAAGCCAGAAAAATCAGGCAGGCTAATGGCCTGGGCAATAGAGCTGGGGTAGTTTGACATAGTATATCAGCCTAGGACGGCCATTAAGGGGCAAGCTCTGGCGTATTTTGTGGCTGAGTTTACTTGGGAAGGTGATGAAGCCGAGGGTGAGACCCTCGAGAAGACAGATACACAACAAGACAGGCCCACCGACACACCCGCAGATGGGGCTGAGACAAGCACCACCAGAAGGAAAGCGGCTGAAAACGAAGAGGGAAGATACATCTTTAGATAGGGATCCCTCTCCGAGGGAAGTTTCTCAAAAGAACGCTCCATGTGGAGTCTCTTCGTAGACGGGTCCTCTTGCGAAAACGGGAGCGGAGCTGGGTTAATAATATCAGCACCCGACGGCACAGACATTGAGTACGCCCTGAGGTTCAATTTCAAAGCCTCCAACAACGAGGCTGAATATGAGGCCTTGGTAGCAAGCCACTCCTTGGCCAAGTCTCTTAGTGTCGACCAGATTTTGGTCCATAGTGATTCAAGGCTAGTAGTGAATCAAATACTAGGAGCCTATGAGGCTAAGGACGAGAGGATGGCTAGGTACCTTGAGAAAGTGAGGTCATTACTGAAAGGCTTCAGAGAAGTAAAATTAAAGAGGATACCTAGGCTCGACAATGGCCGTGCTAATGCCCTTGCTAGGTTGGCCTCGGCAACTAGGACATACATCAGGAGGACGGTCCCAGTAGAAATTTTGCTTCAGCCAACTATTGAAGACGTCGAGGGAACACTTGGCAATTGCCTAAATGTTTCTCAAGAAGCCTCATGGATGGACCCTCTGATCAGAAACATTAAAGAGGGTGAGATGCCAGAGGCAAGGCAAGAAAAGAAGAAGCTGAGGTACAGGGCTACAAAATTCACTGTCATCGGAGACACCTTGTACAAAAAGGGGTTTTTGCTCCCCTTGCTTAGGTGTGTGCATCCCTCAGAAGTCCCTTCCATTTTGCAAGATGTGCACGAAGGATCGTGCTCAAGCCACATCGGGGGCAGATCCTTAGCGAAGAGGGTGATCACCCAGGGATACTGGTGGCTGACCTTGGGGAAAGACGCAACGGCATATGTAAAAAAGTGTGACAAATGTCAAAGATTTGCCACCATCCCTCACCATCCCATCATCATCTTACCTCCATTACATCCCCATGGCCATTCGCAGTGTGGGGAATTGACCTAGTAGGACCCTTGCCTAGGTCCATCAATAACTATCAGTTCCTCATCGTAGCCATTGACTATTTTTCAAAATGGGTGGAAGCGGAGCCGATGGTGATGATCACAGAGCAGAAGACCTTCCAGTTCATCTGGAAAAATATTATTTGCAGATATGGTCTCCCCAATACCCTCATCTCGGATAACGGGACTCAGTTCAAGAATACCTCTCTACAAAAATACTGTGAAAGGGTGAGTATCAAATAATTTTTCTCCACCCCAGAACGACCTCAGGCCAATGGGCAAACAGAAGTTACAAACAGGACAGATGGAATCAAGAAGAGGCTTGAGGAGGCAAAAGGAAGATGGGTCAAGGAGTTATATGCCGTGCTGTGGGCATACAGGATGACTATGAGGACCTCTACCGGAGAGACCCCATTCATGCTAGATTATGGCTCAGAAGCCGTCATCCCCACCGAAATTGAGTTTCCTACGCATAGAGTCCAAATGTATGACCCCCAGAAAAATGCGGAAGAGAGGAGACTCGACTTAGACCTGATTGAGGAAAGGAGGGAGGACGCTGAGATAAGGCAGGCTTCCTACCAGCAGAGGACCGCAAGGTTTTACAATCAGAGGGTGAAACAGAGGCATATCACAGTGGGGGACTTGGTCCTCAAGAAGACTTGGCAAAAGCCCAACAAGCTCCATCCTAATTGTCATGGCCCATATAGGGTCATCGATGAAGTTGTCCCTGGGACCTATAGACTAGAAAACCTAGAAGGGGAACCTTTTTCCAACCCCTGGAATGCAAATCATTTGAAGAAATACTATCAGTAGTGTTGTAAGGTCTTGATAGACCATAATTGTAATAAGAGTTGCTCCAACAGGACACTTTGGAAAATTAATGAGAAATATCAGTGTTTCCCCTCATCCTGTGGTTATCAGTTCTAGTACGCATGGAAACATCTACAGAGAACCACCCTCGGCTATAATGAGGGCCAGTGGGGGGACGACCCCACCACTGTCCTCAAGAAAGACGAGGGAAAGCTTTATTTAAAACCATTAATTTGGTAAGTTGATCCCTCGGCTATAATGAGGGCCAGCGGAGGGGACGACCCCACCACTGTCCTCAAGAAAGATAAGGGAAAGCTTTATTTAAAACCATTAATTTGGTAAGTTGATCCCTCGGCTATAATGAGGGCCAGCGGAGGGGACGACCCCACCACTGTCCTCAAGAAAGATAAGGGAAAGCTTTATTTAAAACCATTAATTTGGTAAGTTGATCCCTCGGCTATAATGAGGGCCAGTGGAGGGGACGACCCCACCACTGTCCTCAAGAAAGAAGAGGGAAAGCTTTATTTAAAACCATTAATTGGGTAAGTTGATCCCTCGGCTATAATGAGGGCCAGTGGAGGGGACGACCCCACCACTGTCCTCAAGAAAGACGAGGGAAAGATTTATTTAAAACCATTAATTTGGTAAGTTGATCCCTCGGCTATAATGAGGGCAAGTGGAGGGGACGACCCCACCACTGTCCTCAAGAAAGACGAGGGAAAGCTTTATTTAAAACCATTTATTTGGTAAGTTGATCCCTCGGCTATAATGAGGGCCAGCGGAGGGGACGACCCCGCCACTGTCCTCAAGAAAGACGAGGGAAAACTTTATTAAAAACCATTAATTTGGTAAGTTGATCCCTCGGCTATAATGAGGGCCAGTGGAGGGGATGACCCCACCACTGTCCTCAAGAAAGACGAGGGAAAACCTCATTAAAAACCATTAGTTTGGTAAGTTGATCCCTCGGCTATAATGAGGGCCAGTGGAGGGGACGAGCCCACCACTGTTCTCAAGAAAGACGAGGGAAAGCTTTATCCAAAACCATTAATTTGGTAAGTTGATCCCTCGGCTATAATGAGGGCCAGTGGAGGGGACGACCCCACCACTGTCCTCAAGAAAGACGAGGGAAAACCTCATTAAAAACCATTAATTTGGTAAGTTGATACCTCGGCTATAATGAGGGCCATTGGAGGGGACGACCCCACCACTGTCCTCAAGAAAGATGAGGGAAAGCTTTATTTAAAACCATTAATTTGGTAAGTTGATCCCTCGGCTATAATGAGGGCCAGTGGAGGGGACGACCCCACCACTGTCCTCAAGAAAGACGAGGTAAAACTTTATCAAAAACCATTAATTTGGTAAGTTGATCCCTCGTCTATAATGAGGGTCAGTGTAGGGGACGACCCCACCACTGTCCTCAAGAAAGACGAGAGAAAACTTTATCAAAAACCATTAATTTGGGAAGTTGATCCCTCGGCTATAATGAGGGCCAGTGGAGGGGACGACGCCACCATTGTCCTCAAGAAAGACGAGGGAAAACCTCATTAAAAACCATTAATTTGGTAAGTTGATCCCTCGGCTATAATGAGGGCCAGCGGAGGGGATGACCCCACCACTGTCCTCAAGAAAGACGAGGGAAAACTTTATTAAAACCATTATTTTGGTAGTTTGATTCCTCGGCTATAATGAGGGCCAGTGGAGGGGACGACCCCACCACTGTCCTCAAGAAAGACGAGGGAGAGGTTAGTGGCATTAACAAAGACAAAGCAAACCAAACAAGAAGCAAATATGGAAGACAGTAAAGAAGACGATAGTATTAATGAAATGCCAGTGTTATACAAAATATCAAGTGTTCTGCAAGTAAAGTACAAAAATGTTGATTACACGAAGAGGGTATTGGCTACAAACAGCCACCCTATTGAGCAAGATCAGAGGGCAAGGCCTCGACATCAATGGGAGGCTCTTCGATGACTATGACAGGCTGAACCTCAGACGTGCCCATGCCTTCGACATGCTGAGACTCCACTTGAGCTAAGGCTTCAGCAATGAGGGGATCATCCAACTGAACTGCTTCAAGAGAAGGTCGAACAGACGACACTGCATCAGCGAACTTTAAGATGACCCATTGACAGGTCGTCTTAATTCCTCTCTCCAAGTATTCAAGGCGAAAGCCTTGAAACTCGTCTGAGAGTTTGTAGGCCTCCACAGCATCGACCTCGGCTTTCTTGACAGCTGCTTCCAGATCGGCCTTGTGCTGAGCCTCCAAGTTGAGTAAAGCTTTATCCTTCTCCTTTATGAGCAATTCTTTGGCCTGCTGGTCGGCATCGTGGTGCCTCGTCAACTCATCTAAGACCCTGGCATGCCCGGTCCTAGCACGCTCGAGTTCATCCCTCACAGTCTCGAGCTCTGTCTGCAGGTCGGCCTCATGCTGAATGGCCCTTTCAGCCTCATGGAACTTTGCCTGATTTTTAGCCATTCACTTTGTGGCCGAGGTGAAGGCACAGACGGACTGCATAGAAAAATAAACACATGTCAAGAGGTTGAGGAAACAGTTATTGAAAGAATGAAATTTAAGAAGTGGGTCAGGACCAATACCTGTGCAAGGGCGTGCAGACCATAGTCGTACACTTTAGCAGGAGGCATCTTCGACAGGAACTCGTAGTCAGAGGCCGAAGGTGCAGAAAACATTGAGGCCTTGGCTGCCCTCAAGTTTGCAATGAGTGATGAGGGTTCGGCCCTCAGATGTGCCAGGTTTTGAGACCAGAAGGCCCCCATGCTGGATGAAGAGGCCATCCCCTCAGATGCTTCGACCCTGGCCCTCGTCTGAGAATCCGACCGAGGGTCAATAGGGGCCTCAGGCTACTTTCTTTTATGGCTATCGGTGGTCGGCTCCACCACCGTCGGCCCGGCGACCCTCGTCTTCCTCGGAGCCTGCTGAGGCTCCTTCCCTTTCTTCTTGCTCAGACCAGACAACAGGCTCGGAGCAGTCATTTCCCAAAGTTGGTCTGATATACCTGCAGGACGACCTGATAAGAGGACGAAACGTCAGAAAAATGCAGAGATAAATAGGAAACAGTTCAAAAATAAGTAAAGAATATAAAATGTTCAGTATAACTCACATAGTTCTGTCAGAGAGCCGACCCTCAGACCAGCTTCTTTGAGGAATCGGGGGGGTCATCAGATCTTCAAATTTTGCAAGTTCACCCTCTCTCCCTCGTCCTCTCAGATATTCGACGATGTCCTTCTCCTCCAGACTAAGTCCAGGGTCTGACCTGGCCTTCATGGAGGGGTTAAACCATCTTTTGGGGACCCTCGGACCATCGGCGGTGAACTCCCACTCCCCAGAGATAAAGAAGAATCTCTTTTTCCAATCGTGGTTGGAAGTCTGCGCCACGTGGAGGAGTTTCTTCACAGACCTCCTTGCCCCCAGATGATAGTATCCAGGCTGTTTGGACGAGGAGGTGATATTATAACAGGCTAAGAATAGGTCGGCCGAGGGCTCGACAGTGAAATCATTCTTCCACAGGGAGATGTAGCCCAAGATCGTCCTCCAAGAGTTGGGAGGAAGTTGAGAGGGGGCAACACCAAGGGCAGACAGGATATCTACGATGGCAGGATGTAGAGGGAATCTGACCCCAACCTTGAACATTTGTTCATAAACTGCAACCTCTCCCTCTTCACAATTAAAAACCCTCTCAGACTCAGAGGGAACCCTCATAGTTATGCTGGGGGGGGCACTCCATAGGCATGCCTCCATATCAAGAGGTCGCGATCCCTGAGAGAGGATATATAGGACGAGGCATGGGAGGTATCAACCTGGTCATCTGTATCATCGCCCTCGTCCTTAGTCCCCTCTCCCTCGGCCTCATTATCTGACAAAGGCCCCTGGGGGAAGGCCATCTGGAAGGCATGGGGAGATAGGGTTGTCACAGGGACAGCCTCGGAGGGGACCATACCCTCGGCCTCTCGGCCGGGGCTTAGGTCAGATGCCTCTCTCCTACCGGAAGTTCCAGGGCCAGTTGGCGAGGATGCTCTCTCGTCCATCTCACTTGAATGACTCTCGGCTGGACGAGAGGACGACCCACAAGACTCAGACGGTTCAAATGGTTTTATTGTGGCAAGAGGAATGGGAAAGATGGGTCGTACCCAATTAGGGCGGCCCCTCATCTCCTCTCTTCCTCTTCCTCTACTCGTCTGATCTCTGCAAAGAGCTTCTCTCTCAAGGATGGGAATTCAGATGCTAAACTATAAAGCCTCCTAAGCATTAAAAGGGAAGACCCTACACTTGGAGAAATTTGGCGAACTTAACTACAAACAAGTTTGCAGTTGACCAAATTAGAATTTTGAATTAAAAAGGGAATTGATGGTTTTCACTCAAGAACACTCAAGAACATTCAAGAAACAGTTGCCGGAGAAGACACCGGAAAAAGCTATAAGACAACCCAAAGAAAATGCAGCCCTACGAGCCTAAAAAGCAAACAGAAATGAAGGTAAATGAGAGCGCTAGGGGAAAGAGATTACCTGATAAAGAGAGAGCGAGAACGTTGCTAAGCTTGAAGGATTGAAGGCTGCAGAAATGGCGATGAAAACTGGTAAAAGGCTAGAGAGAGAAGGCATGGGCGCGAAGGAGAAGAAGAAGAGAGAGAGTTCAAAAATCTCTTAAATACCTTAGTAATGAGTGGGCCCATTGACCAAGGCAGGACACAGCCCACGGGGAAGGCATCATTAGGGCACAAAGCCCCAAGAAAAGTGTGCAGCCGCCATGCCTTGGAAACTGGAACAACAATGAGTATCTTCCCAAGTGTCACTCACCTAACTGATCATACACGCATCTCAATTACAACACTATCCCTCATCCATCTCAACAGCACCTATGGCTAAGGGCTGGGGGTGATTGATATACCCAGATATACCCTCCTGGCCGGACGACCCCTCAGGGGGCTGACCCTTCATCAGGCTTCGGATGACCCCTCAGGGGCCGACCCTTCAACAGGCTCTAGACGACCCCTCAGGGGGCCGACCCTTCATCAGGCCCCGGGCGACCCCTAAGGGGGTCGACCCTTCACCAGGCTCCGGACGACCCCTAAGGGGGGCGACCCTTCATCATGTTCCAGACGACCCCTCAGGGGGTCGACCCTTCAACAGGCTCCGGATGACCCTCCGAGGGTACGACAGTACGAGGCCAGAATTGGGCCAGACTCACTGCCGGAAGGAACTTTGCCCTCGGCCTCGGCTCATAGGCCGAGGGTGACATCATCGCAGCACGTGGTTCGGGAGACGCGTGTAACAGTGCGCGTGAGGCTCACATGGCACGTGGGAGACCGTTATAACAAAATCACACCCTCACGTGAGGGAATATTATGTCATCATTTGGCATCTACAGGTGTCAACAGGGGATTGGCTAGATCATCATTCACATGCACCATGCATACTTGGGGGGTACACGATACCCCCCAAGACCTATATATACTTGTCACATACAACCCTACAAGGGATGGATCAATTGATTGTAAACCTAACTAAAATTCTGCTTGTACATACAGTAGAGAGAGGAAGTGAGCTTATGTGCATTGTATCCAAGGCCATTAGTGCCCATACTTAGTGGATCACACACTCACAGTGGATGTAGGACAAATTGGCTGAACCACTATACATCATTATCTTATCTCCTTTTATACTCATCCCCTTCTACATACTTATACACTTATACATCTCTATGGCTGCCATGGTTACTACTGTTTGAGCTCATTATCACTTATCTGGTGGTGCTAAAACTCAGCATCATCATATATCTCTCACAATGATAAAATATTATAATAAAACTATTACAATTTCCTATAGATAATATTTCTTAGGATGATCAGCATTCCAAGGATTGGAGAATGACTCTGCCTCTAAATTCTCGAGTTGATACATGCTAGAAACTACTTCTTCTATAAACCTTGTAGGGATAATGCTAATTTTCCTGAATTTTATTCAGATTTTTCCAAGCCTTCTTTAAAGACAAGTATCTTATGGCTAATGGCATAGCCTTCACCCTTTTGTCGTAGAATCTAGCAGTTCTCTGCTAATAGGTATCCTGCCTAACCTTTGCGTCCTATCTTATCTATTTAATGAGGTTTAAGTCTAATCTTCGCTCCTCAGTGTTTTCTTTGGGGTCATGTGTCTGAACTCTGTGTCTTGGTAGGATAACCTCTATAGGGATCACTACCTCTGAGCCGTAGGCAAGCATAAAAGACGTCTCTCATGTCGAAATTCTCTATGTCGTCCTGTAGTCCTACATGACGGCATGAACATCTTCAGTCTAGAGACCTTTGGCGTCTTTTAACTTTTTCTTTATCCCATCCAATATGATTCTGTTAGTCACCTTTGTTTGGCCATTTTCCTGAGGTCGACCTGGAGCTGAGTAAAACTATTTGATGCCAATCGTCTCACAATAAGCCTCCAAAGATGAGTTTTTGAATTTTTTTCCATTGTTTGAGTTGAGGGTATGAGGTAGATCATATCTACAAATGATGTTCTTCCAAATAAATTTTAAGGTCCTTGTCTTGATAATGGTTATCATGGCCTCTGCCGCAACCCATTTGGAGAAATAGTCGATCGCCACGATGAGTTACCTGTAGTTTCTAGTTACCCTGGGAAAGGGACCTACTATATTAATTTCCCAAATAGAAAACGGTCAGGGAGAGGTAATAGAATATAAAGGTTGATAAAGTTGGTGCAGAATGCTAACATATCTCTAACATTTATCACAGCTCCTCACATAACTAGTCGCATATCTGGCCAACGTTGGCCACCAATACCCCTATGTGACTACTCTATTTGACAACAATCTTACTCCTATATGGATGGAGTAAGAACCTTGATGTATGTCTTTCAGGATGTATTTTACCTCTATCGGATGGACAGGTCGGAGCAGATGAAGGAGAAATCCTTTCTTGTGTAAAACATTACCAATGATTGAGAATTTATCTTCTTTATACCTTTGCTTCTTCCTTTCCAACTTTGAGTCTGGTAGTTCACCATCCCTTTTATATCGGACGAGAGGGTCCATCCAAGATTCACCTATCTCAAGATTTAAGAAAAACTCAATCGTGCTGTCTTCTTCTTTAATGATCGATTGGTGTTGGATCTCTACTAGTACTGACCTTCTGATTTATGTCCTGGTTATTGGCATTAGTCTTGCCAGTTTATCAGCTCAGCCATTATCTATCCAAGGGATCCTTTTCAGTTTCACCTCCTGGAAGTTCCTCTTAATGCTTCTTTTACCCTAGCCAAGTATCTAGACATCTTCTCATCCTTCACATAAAATACTCCTAGGATTTGATTCACTATTATCCTAAAGTCACTGAGAACTATTAATTGGTCGACATTCACTGCCTTAGCGAGGGAGAGATCTGCTCGGAGTGCTTCATACTCGAATTCATTGTTGGATGTCTTAAATTTGAATCTAAAATCATACTCTATATCAGTTTCGTCCGGAGCCAACACTATCAGGTCGGCTTCACTCCCTTCCTCACTTGAATACCACACATTACCTTTTTCAGAGAAATTTCCCTCTTTTAATGCTCCATTCTTGGACATAAATTTGTCTTCTTCATTCTCAACCACAATTGTATTGGTTATACTCGTCTCGGCTTTAATCGAGTTAGGACTTGATCTTTTGTGCTCATTTACTAGATTCACAATCCCCTCTGCATTGGTCTCGTCCCATGTGAACTTGATTAACAAATCAACAACAACCTTCCCCTTGATGGTTATTCTCGGCTAATAGACAATATTGAATTCTCCTAAATATATGGACCAGACCATTAATCTACCCAATTTCTCGAGTTTATGGATGACTTTCCTAAGAGGAGAGTCTATCATGACAACCATGGTGTGGTCTTTGGATTAGGGTTTAATTTTTTTTTATGCATGAATGAGTGCATAAGTTAATTTCTCCATTTTTGGATCCTTCTTCTCAGTCCCTTGAAGAGCCTTATTATTAAAATAGACTTGATTTTGGACACCCTCACCATCTCTCACAATTGCTGCGCTGATGGCCGACTCAGACACATATAAATATAACTTTTCTCCTTGAATGAGCCTTAACAATAGGAGTGAGGAGTCGAGGTAGACCTTCAAATCCTGAAAGGCCTTCTCACTCTCCTCATTCCACTCAAAGGCCTTCCTTAGCACCTTGAAGAAGGGCATACACTTGTCTGTAGCCCTGGATATGAACCTATTCAGCACTACTACTCATTCAGTTAGCCTCTGGACTTCTTTTATGGTCTTAGGAGTCTTCATCTCCATTAAAGTTTTGTTTTTTTCTAGTTTAGCTTCAATCCCCCATTGATTGACAATAAAATGAAAAAAATTACCTGCTCTGACTTTGAAGACACACTTTAAAGGATTCAGTTGCATCTGATATTTATCCATCGCGTTGAAAGTGCATTCTAGGTCGGCCACATACGTCTCATCCTTGAGACTTTTGGTGAGCATGTCATTAACGTAAACCTCCATGGTCTCACCTATTTGATCTTTGAACATATTATTTACTAACCTCTGATATGTTTCCCCGGCATTCTTGAGGCCGAAGGGCATTACCTTGTAGCATTATGTACCTTTGTCCATAATAAATAAAGTTTTTTCTGCATCGATTGGGTCCATGAATATTTGATTGTAGACTGAATAGGCATCCGTAAAACTCACCAGTTCATGCCCAATAGGGGCATCAACCATTTGATATATTCTTGATAGAGGAAATTTGTCTTTAGGCCATGCCTTATTCATATTTGTGAAATCAACACACATTCTCCATTTTCCATTAGGCTTCGGCACAATAACAACATTGGCTAACCACTCTGGGTAGATAAACTCTATGATCAATTCAGATTTCTCCAACTTCTTCACATCATTTCACATCAAATCCTATTTCTCCCTGGAGTATACCCTCCACCTTCGTCTAACTATCTTAGCTCCATTGGCCATGTTCAATTTGTGACAAATGACTTCTCGATCAATTCTCATCATATCTTTATGACCCCAAGAAAAATGCTTTGTCTCTAAATCAGTAATTTAATCAACACCTCTTTGATTTCTTTCTTCATCGCTTTTTTTTGAATTGGACTATTTTTTCTGGCTCGCCCTTGTTGAGGACGATCGATTCTACCTCCTCAACTGGTTCATCCTTTTTCAGCTTCATCTTATCCCTGGGGTCGAGAGTGTCTATGTTATAAGTAGTGGTAGCATACTTATGCGCCACTCTCTCCTTGTCCGAATTAAAGTAGCATTCGTGTGACTTTACCTGGTCACCCTGAACTTCCCCTACTCCATATGGATTCGAGAATTTTATTATTTGGTGAACTGTTGAGGGCACAACCTCAAACTCTGTGAGGGCTAATCTTCCCATAATTATGTTGTATGCTGAATAGAAGTTCTTGTCCCTGACAAAGAAACTGATATTCCTTATGAGACATTTTGACTAAGTGTTCCCCATTCTAAAATCTATCTAAAAAATTCCCAAAGGTTGAACTGTCTCTCCACTAAAGCCAATTTGATGTTGGTGACACGGGACAAGTCGCTTCTTGATCAATCCAAGGCCCTTATAATAATCCCAGAACATAACATCGTTCGAACTTCCACCATTGACCAATATCCTAGGGACCTCATACACATGTACTCTGGTGGTGATCACTATAAGGTCATCATGCGTGGCTAGTATCCCCTTAAAAATTAACCTTGAAAAGACAACTATCAGAGTATCCATATCTACTTTCTTTCTCTTATCTGGCTTCGATTCAACAACTATTGAGTGCAACACTTTGGGCCTTGGATTGCAATGTATTTTCCATCACCTACTAATCCTCCACGGATCATTTTCATCCCTAGAGAGATCTTATCATTTATTCTCTTTTAGGTGTCATCTCAGCCACCTTTTGAACCATATTATCCACATACTTTCTCATCTTTCCTTTCTTCAACATCTTTTTGATCTCGTCTTCCAGAGAAAAAGAATCTATTAGTTGTATGGCCATGGTCTTAGTGGAACTCACACCATTTGCTTTTATCCCTCTTATGAGGAGGGGCTTTGAGCTTCTTTGGACATCTTAGGGACCTATCATTATTGGTCTCGTTCAATATGGTTTTGTCAGTCACCTCTATTTGGCCATTTTCCTGAGGTCGATGGTCATCTCAAGTGGAAATTTTAGCCCAAATAAGAGTTGGTTCAACACAACTAGTAACTCCATGTCTCCCCCCAGATTAGGTCTAGACAGTCATACAAGCCCACGTAAGGAGTGATAAATCTTGGTTTGTGAAGCATATAGGGTGTAGGATAAAATATGAGAAAACGTTTAACAATTTGGGTGAGATTATAAGGATGATGGGTTCTTTGTTGGGCACGATTTGAGTAGATGGGTCAAATTCTGGGCCACTTTATAGGAAGATGGCATTTATATGTGCTGAAAGTGGGTTATGAGTGGTATTTGGTTTAGGATTGGCTGGTGGGGCAATAATACCCCGATCAATTAGGCCTTATATCATATTCCTAACGTATTTTTGGAAATCACAATCGGAATTAGGCTTCAAGTTTTTAGGTGATGGGTTTGGTAATGGAGGGGGTTCCAAAGGTTTGATGAGATTTTGGCTTAGCAGGGCCTGGTAGACTTCGGACAGGAGAGCATAGAGCTCAGTGTACTCTTTCTTGGTATGATTAGGGCAACTTTTTGGTCCCCAAGATGTAGTAGGATGGGTAATGTTATTAATGGTTGAGAATAAAGAACTGACAGGCTACTCAGACTTTCAGGGATTGATTGTCAAGCTATTTTCTTTGGTTCTGATTCGACTTTAGTAATGCCTTCTTAGGTTTCTACTACAGTTTCTCGAAGGGATCGAAAGTGTGGGTAACACTGTCCTCCTATGGATGCTCGAATACGAGTCAATAAGTTCTTCTTCACAATGTTGACTTGTTCCTCCTCAGAGGGTCTATTGGTCATGGTAGAAGATTTTTCTGTCCTCCTTATTATGAAGCTACTGACTATTTCCCCGAGGTTTTTCTTAATAAGCTCTGGATCTCGTCACCTAACCTCTAGCTCCTCATTGTATTTATAATGATACATGAATTCTCGGGTGACATCCTCATAACTACATATTCTAGATTCTTTAAGGGGGAAAAACCACCGGAGGGCACTTTCTTTCAAGGTTTGCTGAAACACCTGGGCCATAATTGTAATACCCCGTACTTTTATAGATATTTAAATTACATAAGTGGGTGTAATTTGGTAATTTGAGAAATTTTAGTGAATAGTAAATTCGGGATAAATAAGCGTTAGATGCTTCTTGACGCATGTTACATTTACTTCGGAGACTAAATAAATGAGTCGGAATGTTTTTATGTCATGTCACAACTGGGTAAAGCCACGGGAATTATTTTACGTTGTAGAAAATGCGTAGTGAGATGTGTTAGGTTTAATTAGTGAATTTTAGTTAAGTGGATCGGATGGAGATTTCGAGTGCGCAGTTGGTTTCGAAATGGCCGAGATAGTCAGAATAGAGTATTCGGGGGTAGCGTTTGGGTTCCGGGGATTTTTGGACTAGTATGGACTCGCATTTGAGCATACCAGTCACTTTCGGGTATAATAATGGATAAGCTTTATAAACCCTTATAACCCTTATTTCTCTCACAATTTAGCCATAAGAAATAGAAAGAGAAGAAAGAAAAGGAAGAAGAGAAGAGAGGAAGGAAGAAAAGGGGATTCCGGGCCAACTCCGCGAGATTCGACTCGAGGTCATCTGATTTTATCCACGAGACAAGTGTTTAACTTGTTTTATGATTTAGTTTGTTTATTTCTCATATTATAGTTGGTGTGTAAAACTATAAAGATTTTTGGGTTGGGTTTTCGTGAATCAAAACGGGTGTTTCGAAAGTTTAACGGATAAAACTCGGATAATATCCAATTTGAGAAACTTAGAAATTCATTGAAATTAGTTGTTGGTTATTGGTTCTAGGATGATTAGAACCCTTTTTATGTGTGTATATGTTATTGGTTGAGATTGGATGATGAGAGTAGAGGAGATACAAGCTTTGGGGTATGTTAATGGCCGAAAGAGGGTCTCGAAGAAGAAGCTGATCTGATCAATCAATTGATCGACAGCTAGGGGTCGATCGATCGACCCTTCAGAATTTTGACAGTTTTGGTTTATTTAGTTTAAATGGTATAAATTCCAAATTTAATTATTTCTAGCTTATTTATTTGAGGAAATAAATATCCAACTAGGGGAAATGCATACCTAGCCATTTATGGGAATTAATTGGAACTAGGAGGGTGCAAAATTATGTGGCACTTAACGTATAGTTTTGAGGAAAAATACATTGTGGAGATAAATATTAGGGGTTCCTAAAAATAGTGTCGGGACTTCTAAATTATTATTTGAGTGAGGCGTATACCTTGGGTTAGTTGGAAGTAAAATCCAGGACTTACTAATTTAGGGGTGTTCGGATGAGTAACACTCGGGTAGTATTTCGGCGAATGATTGTATATATATTATGTGTGTGAAAAATATATTTATACACCACCAATATGTTTGAGTAAATCCTAGGATGTGAGTAAGATGGAATTATTACGAAGTGGTATATTCGGGGTTTTATAAATAAATCCTTATAAAGTGATTAAAGTACGAGTTATATACTAAGTAAGAGAGTGCTTATAGGTTTAGTATTTTAAGTGGGTAAATACTTGTAGGAGGGTACTTTAGATTATATATGGAGGCGTAACCCCTATTGAGTATGGTAATGACAAGTTAGTTGTTCAAAGCTTTGGGTTAATGACAGAACATATGATCATGAACCCAGCGAAGATAGACTCAGCTTATACTCACAAAGTCTCTCGTGTATAACTCAGGGAATAATAAAGAACTTTAGAAGTGGCTTAGCTAGAGGGAGAGAGAAGTAAGCATTCTAGATACACCTTGGTAGGCAGGTAAAACCACACCAAATACCCTCAAGAATCTCTGTCGAATATTGAAATCTTTATAATAAATGACAATGGTGAGTGAGTAAACTCTCTGGTTTACAATAACTCCCTCTGGTGTGTATTCTCTTTCGCAATAACTTCTGAATGCTCCAAGAGTCTCTCTCCTCCTCAAAGGTGGTTGGGGTCCTTAAATAGCCCCCCCACACCACCGCCGAGGCAACTCAGTCATTAAAGTTATGAAAGACATCCCTCGTACTTTATGTCACAGCATTAAATGCCTGATGCACTAGTTGTCTCCATGTCATAAATATTAAATGCCAAGACATGCCTTTTGCCTATCCACTGTGTGTCAGGGGGTTGTTGTGGCAGAGGTGGCTCACCAACTGCCTGACAGCCCCAAATACCACGGTGGTTTACTCAAGTGCAGGTCTGACATTGTTTAGCTGGCTATTGACATCACCTACAGTAGATGTGACATTAAGTAGAGGGCTACTTAGTCCATAACTCAATGCCCGATGGAACTCCAAACTGCTCCGCTTGAGGTTCCACGGTCAGGGTCCTTTGGTGTTTTACCAGGTGTATCTAAGATGGTCAGGACAAGCCCCAACGGTCACTTACTCCTCAATCCTCCAAACCAAGTCCCTCTAAAGTTCCCACGGTGAGGTCATTCGATAGAGCATGACAGCTCTCCCAGGCCCTGCCAAGCCTGGTCTCTCGCAAGTACCATTTGACTTCACACTAAAAACTCTTTATTATTCTCGTTACATCATTACAACCGTTATAGCTTACAGTAAATGTAACCAAAGATACAATATGACTAACACAACAAGCTGAAGTATGAGTTGCCACACTTGAGTTGCCACGCTAAGCTGCCTCACCAAGCTGCCACCCTTGAGTTGCCACGCTAAGCTGTCTCACCAAGCTGCCACGCTTGAGTTGCCACGCAAAGCTGCCTCACGAAGCTTCCACGCTTGAGTTGCCACGCTAAGCTGCCTCACCAAGCTGCCACGCTTGAGTTGCTACGCTAAGCTGTCTCACCAAGCTGCCACGATTGAGTTGCCACGCTAAGCTGTCTCACCAAGATGCCACGCTTGAGTTGCCACGCTAAGCTGTCTCACCAAGCTGCCACGCTTGAGTTGCCACGCTAAGCTGCCTCACCAAGCTGCCACGCTTGAGTTGCCACGCTAAGATGTCTCACCAAGCTGCCACGCTTGAGTTGCCACGCTAAGCTGTCTCACCAAGCTGCCACGCTTGAGTTGCCACGCTAAGCTGCCTCACCAAGTTGCCACGCTTGAGTTGCTTCTTATTGCGTTAATCCTCAAACACTGTTGCTAATTAGGGAATTATCCCTAATCTCAGGATTACCTTCAAGCCCCATCTACATTTGCCCCCTCGTGGAGAGATTTATTGGGACGAGAAATGTCTACACGAAATGTCTCAAATCGATGGACTTTTCTTTGTGTGAAAATATTCAGGCCTTTTTCCTTTATGCAGGACCGTTGGGACATCTTCTTCGTTGGGGCTTTAAGAGATAAGTCTGACAAGAAATTTTATTGGCGCCAAAACTCAAGCTTGTATAGGAAGGCAACGATTAGTGTTCCCCAGATGTCACTTCATTAATGAGGTGGCGCAGTCCTCTCAACTGTCAAAGCACTTCCCAAGGTGCCACGTGTTCATGTGAAATGATTATAGGCGGCCATGCACGTGCGGGGGTGGGGAAATCTAAACGCCAAAACTCGAGATTTTCAAACAGCCGTATTCAAAATACTTTGAACCTTCTCCTTTGTTTTTTCTTACTCTGTTATTATCTTCTTCAGACTAGCGTTTCTTTTCTTTAGAAAGAGAGAGAGACTCCATTGTTGCAAGAGCTTCATTCTTCACCTTCTATACCACCACTTGTGATCGTGTTTCTCCATTCTCGCTCTCAATCCCTTTTTTCTCTAAGCTTTCTCTGTTATGGTTTCATTATTTTCCATGGCGTCTTCAAGCAACCCCACCGTGTCTGCCACCAGTGTTCCGTCTGCCACCACCACTGCTGCCTCCGCCCTAGGTGCTGCCCGCCCGGAACAGCTGAGGTTTTATCGTCGCTCTCCCATTTTTGGGGAGGGTGATGACTTTGCTGTTGCTTGTAAGACTGTCTATTTTTCTTCTAATTTTGATGCCCTACTGCTGGGTGATGAGGACGAAGAATTATCTAAGTGGGGATTTCTGCCCCCAGAAGGAACTCTCAGATTTCGCTTGGAGCGAGGGGACTTTCCATGGTCCCACATTGATTTTGAAGCACTCGGGGGATCCCTCGCCCACTTTGCTGCCTGGAACTCCCACATGCAGAGTTCCTATGCTGATATCCTCACCAAGATTGGGCTGCAACGGGCCAAATGGTTTGGTGAATTCACTTTATCGAAGAATAATGCTGCCCTTCTTGTCTTGGTCTCTCGATGGAACGTGGCTACTCATACGTTCATCACTGCGTGGGGTGAGTTCACTATAACTTTGGAGGACGTGTGCGAGCTCCTAGGCCTCGATGCCACAGGCCATGAGCCTTACACCGATGAGGCTCTTGATGTTCAAGAGACTTCAGATCGTTTCGAGTTGGATCGCATATGCCGAAGCTGCATCGGTTCTTTCAACAAAGCTACCTTTTCTCCCTTGATCAATTATTTCTTCAAAAGTTCTGGTGAAGGTAGTTCCTCATCAACTACCCCTGGTCAAGGTACGTTGTTGGAGCTTCCTGCTTACATTCTTGTGATTCTTTCCCGTTTCTTTTTGACGGGCAAACCCAATGACCAGCCCCGAAAGGACCTTATCAATATGTCCCTTCGCCTGGCTCGAGGCATAAAACTTCCACTGGCTGCAATTGCCTTGGGATCCCTCTACACCTGGCTTGATAGGACCTTATTTGATATGGAACGCTCTCTTGGCCGTTATAACTTGGCCAATTTTGCCAACAACATTTTTCTGACCAGCTTCCTTTACTTCCGCTTTCCTGCCATAGCGGCCAAGCCCAACAGTCCTCCTTCGGGGGAAACAATTCTGCCTCCACGGTCTTTCATTTATCACAAGACACAAAGCCGAAAGGAGTTGATTTCTGTGATTGACCGTTTTGAGAGCTTCATCATGAGGCCTTATCAGGAGGAGGTCTTCTTTCACACTTGCGAATTTTTTCATCAAGATGCCAGAGTGATACAGGACCCTTCTCCCGATATTGAGGATCCTTCGCTTGCCGTGGTTCTTCTGTTTTCTCTCGGATATCTGCCCTCCTACACCGAGTGGGGATACACGAGCGAGCATTATAATCCCAACCGATGCAGCCGTCAGTTTGGGTTTGACCAGGGGGCGCCACGTCCAGTGTTTCAGTCGTCAAACCCCAAGGTCTCCTTTAGCGAGGCATGCTCCCTGTTTTCTTTGACCGCTGCGTGGGCGATATTTTCAACAATGGCTAGGCGTGTCACCATTCCCAATATTACTAGACATGGGGATGTGACCCCTTTGTTTGCCACCAAGTATTGGCCGAAGCAACTAGCTGAAATTACTAAGTTCGTTGAGGGAGAGCCGGTGTATCCTCCCGTTTCTTCATTTTCTTCCCTAGAGTTGGGGCTAAAAGGAAACTCTGTACTTGGGATAGAATTACCCCTAAGTTCAACCCACAAAGCACCTCCTACCGAGCTTCCCCCACTTTGCCCCATTGTCCCAGTTGCAACGCCAAAACCGAGGACTCCTGCTGTTCCAAAGAAGGCTGCCCCCTCTACTGCAGCTACTACCCACGAGGGGGCTTCTCCACCACCTGCCAAGAAGGCAAAAATGGCCAAGAGTGGGTCATCAAAATCAAAGTCCCAGAAGCCCCAAAATCCCGTGGCAGCTCTTCCCAAGCCTCCGTTCCACCTCCCATGCCTGTTGAGATGGCTGAGCGTGTAAGGAGGGAGGCCCAAGCAGAACTAGACCGAATAAATGCCGAGTATCAACGGCATGCAGTCGTTGTCCCTACCTCCGTTGCTTTCCCCATGGTGGTGGTTGATCCTACAGAGCCAACGGCTAGGAGGAGACAGAGCTCCGGGGTTCCTCAAGGGGTCAGTACTGGTGCCGCGGGATCGAGGAAGAAGACTCTGGGCACCAAGTCCCAGAAGAAACGAACTCCTGAGGTGCACCCAACCCCTGAGGTGCATTCCACTCCTTCCCCTTCTGTTGCTGTTACTCCTCCTTCTACGCCCGTGGTCGTGTCTTCTCGTTCTCCTTCTGAATTGGAGGTATGTATGCCTGCTTTAGTTATTATCTCCTTTTGCTTAAGGACGACTGTCTTTACTTAAATATATATTTCCCTTCTTCTCTTTTTTTTTGACAACTGTGGTGCAAGGAGTTACAATAGAAAGACCATACCCCTCTAGCCCTCCCGTAAGCCCTTTTGTGGGGGGACGCTTCGGTGCATCTCGTACCGATGTGACTCCTCCCCATTCCCCCATGACGGGGCTTACCTATTCTCGACGTGCAAGCAGTCAACGTGCGAGGGAAGTCGTTGGGGGAGGTGATTCCTCGCCTGAAGTGATAACACAACCCGAAATAACACAATCCGAGATAACACCCTCGGCCCCCTCTGATCTACAGGCATCACCTGAGGTTCCTCTCCCCATTGTTCTCGTTGAGGAGAGTGAGCCCGAGGTATGATTTCCTCTATAATTTATTTGTTGTAGTCTTTTCGGTCCCACTCCTTTCTTATTTGGCTTGCTGAATTCTGATATGTTTTAGGTATCCCAGGTTGAAATATCTTCGTTGTTGGCAAGCGTTCTTCTTTCGACGACGCTGATGAGACCCCTGACTGCCATTCCTCTCTTTAGCACCATAACTGAGGTAGGTAACACGTAGAGATATTTCTTCATATTTTCTGTGCCCATTCTTCTTTTCTAACACTTGCTTTTGTGCCACAGTTTTCTCCTGATCTTGCACCAACTCGTGTTGTGCCTTTGTTTGGGAGTTCAGTGTCTTTACCTGATGAACCTAGTATGCAGGCCCTGGTACCCTATATAGGTGATAGATTTTTGCGAAGTATGGAGTCTTCTGCGTCCAGGGACCCCGTTATGGCTTCTGGGGTAATAATCTCGCCCCCAACGGTTCCTATCCCTACGCCTGCCCCATATGCTCCCGTTGTGACTGAGGTATTTTTGTTAACTTGAAGATTTTCCATAATATCCATCTTATGATTTTTCCTAAAATTTTTTCTTAAATTTCATCTTATAACGATGACTTAATCAACGATATCCGATAAACTCCACCTTATAACGGTGACTTAACAACGAAAACGCTTGTTAAGATTTTTTTATAAACTCCACCTTATAACGGTGACTTAACAACGAAAATGCTTGTTAAGATTTTTTTTTTATTTTTTTTTATAAACTCCACCTTATAACGGTGACTTAACGACGAAAACGCTTGTTAAGATTTTCGTAAACTCCACCTTATAACGGTGACTTAACAACAAAAACGCTTGTTAAGATTTTTCATAAACTCCACCTTATAACGGTGACTTAACAACGAAAACGCTTGTTAAGTTTTTTCCATAAACGCTTGTTAAGATTTTTTCATAAACTCCACCTTATAACAGTGACTTAACAACGAAAACGCTTGTTAAGATTTTTCATAAACTCCACCTTATAACGGTGACTTAACAACGAAAACATTTGTTAAGTTTTTTTCATAAGTTCGTCATGTGCGCTATCTCTTTTCAGGTTGCTCGGGAAAATTCGCCCCCAGTACTTTCGCCTGTAGGATCACCCTTCCGAGAACCTGATGTTTCGGAAAATTCTATTCATGATGATCAAGGTTCCACGACTGGTGCTGCAGCCGAGAGCGAGTCTGGGTGCGAACTGCCTCTTCCTGACCTAGCTCCTCATGCGTTCTGCCTAATGGTGATTCGGCAGTCTCCTCAAATACCTGCCAACCACCACTTGGTGATCGAGCAACTGGTGAATCCCACCCTGAGACCTTCACACTAGATTGCCTACGCTCCAATATTCATGTGATGAGTCACAAACTTCAAGGCATGGCGATCGTTGTTGCTGAAATTGCCAGTACCCCTACTGCAAGTGTTACCAGATCCCTCCTTAACCAATTTTTGGGTTTTCTGAAGGAGTTGGGGCGTGATGGTTTCCGTTTTGACTAGATTATAACGTATTTGAAGACTTTGAAGAACCAGCAACTGATCGGCCAGAGGGAAGTGTTACGAAAGCACCAGGAGGACCAGCAAGCTGAGGAAGCTAGGTTGGTCACATTGGCACCCCTTTTGGAAGCAGTGGATCAAGAGGTGAAGGATGCCGAAGAAGCTTTGTGCCTGGTCAAACTGAAGCGTGAGAGACTCCTGATCGAACGTACATAAGTGCAAACGAGGCTGGAGGTTTCTATTAACGCCCAACGGTCTTTCACGACAGCTTCTTCGGGCCTCCCTGGAGATTTTTTCTCTTCCTCAGATTTATCTTTTCTTTTAGACTAGTTACTTCTTGTATACAGATCTTTTACTGTTCTTAAGTCTTGGGCGATATCTTCCAAAACAAATTTTGTAATGCTCTATTGTTTATGAATGAAGAATATATACTTTTCAATCCCTTCGCGTGTTGTGACTGTTGTTGTATGCTATAGAGTTTTGTATTTCTGCAATTCCTCCATTATGCTAAAAAAATGTCACCCAAAACTTGTATATTTATAACAATAGTTAGTCATAACATCAGTTCAAACTTGGTTGTTTACACATGATAAACCTTCAGCCACTTATTGTTAATCTAAATGGCTTGTCTTCCTCTAACTTCGAAATTAAACAATAACCTGAGTCATGGGCTTCTTTCACAACGAAAGGTCCCTCCCAATTAGCTGCGAACTTTGGTAGAGGAAGTCCCCTGATGTGCTTCACTGCCGCTTTCGATACGAGGTCTCCCTCTACGAACTTCCTTGGTCTCACCAAGTTATCATATGCCCTGGAGAGTTGTTTCGTATATATTTGAAAGTGTTGCATCGAGTTATCTCTGTGTTCATCCAAAGCTTCCAGTTGTACATGCCTACTATGAGGGAGCATGCTACTTCTCAAGGCGTAACGAGCAGAGGGAGCTTCCAATTCTACTAGAAGGATTGCCTCAGCCCCATAAACAAGAGAGAACGGCATGTATCCTGTGGGGTTTTGGTTGGTTGTTCGATAGGCCCACAAGACAGCTGGTATCTTGTCATCCCACGCCCCTGGAAAGTCCTCCATCATTTTGGCCAAAATATTAACCAAGGTTTTGTTAGTTGCTTCGGCCTGACCATTTCCCTTTGGGTATGCCACCGTTGAAGTGTGATGAACAATGGAGTACTTGTCCGTGAGCATTGTTACTTCAGAATTAACGAAGGGGGTCCCATTATCCGAGAGAATAACTTTTGGGATCCCAAAATGGCAAATGATGTATTCTATGATGAAGTTGCTCACCACCCCATCCGTTGCCCATCTGAGTGGTATTGCCTCGGCCCATTTTGTGAAACATTCTATTGCTACTAGTATCCATATCTTGCCTCTCGACGAGGGGTGTATTGCCCCCACTAGGTCGAACGCCCAAGTATGAAATGGATAGGGGGTTGATAGAGAGTGCAAGTCTACCGATGGGGCATGGATCATATTCCCATGAAGTTGGCAAGCCTTGCATTTTCGAACAAACTCCGTAGAGTCTTTCTCCATTGTTGGCCAATAATACCCCAATGTCATCAACTGATCATACAGCTTGGCTCCTCCTATATGTGCTGGATCGTGCGCTTGTTTGAGGACCTCCACTGCTTCTTCCCTCGTGACACATCGCAAGGGCCTGTTAAAGTACCCCTTTCGATAAAGTTTCCCCTCCTGGACGTAGAACCTTGGAGCCCTTCGCCTCAGACCCATTGCATCTATTTTCTTTGTTGGGACAACCCCCTCCTGAATGAAGTCGATGTAGGGCTGCCTCCAGTCCGTTTGAGCTTTAATGAAATGGAACTCAGCTGCCTCAAAGAATAGCTGACACTTATTGCACTTCCGTTGTAGCTCTGCCGCATCTTGCTTCATTCTAGGCCAGAAATACCCCTCCCTTTAAATTCTCCTATATAGAGGTATCTTAGTCGTTTCGCAGTATTCCTTGTGCGTTTTCCTTAATATTTGCTCGGCCTCCTCTGGGCTGACGCATCTTGACAACCATCCTCCTGCATTTCTAAAATAGAGATTTCCCTGGCATGTAAAATATTGGGCCAACTCTCTTAGCCCCATCGTCACCTCACCAGACTCCAGTTGCTTCTTAATATCTATTCTCCAGCCCACCTCTTCCTCCATCGGTAGTATTGACTGTACTACCGAAGGAGCTGTTCTTCATTGGATCACAACTGTAGTCTCATTGGTTTTCATTATCATCTTATGGGCAATAGTGGCATAGGCGTCTGGATGGCGGTTCATCGTTCTGGGATGTCTCCTGATCTTGGTACGATGGAACTGGTTGAGGAGCCTTTGAATGATTGTTCTATAGGGCGCTAGGCTCATGTGTTTCAGCGCATATTCTCCGTTTACCTGCTGAATTACTAAGTTCGAGTCACCCTTAATGCAGAGTGAACGAATTCCCCTCCGCAGAGCCTCTAGAAGCCCTAGTACCAACGCCTCGTATTCTGCCTCGTTATTAGAGCAAGGGAAATCTAGTTTGTAGGAAAGGCAAATCTCTTCCATCCCTTTTGAAAGAACAACCCCTGCTCCTCCCTTCTTTTCTACCGAAGATCCATCGAACTGCATCGTCCATTCCTCCTCAGTTGCATCCAGGTAATTGGCCTGCAAATCATCTCCTGGAATGTCTTCCCTAGGAGGCTCGAAGGTTCCTGAAGGGAAGATGGCCAATAGGTCAGCATACGCCTGGCTTTTGATTATGCGAGGGACCACACATTTTAAGTCATATTCAGAGAGAATAAGGAACCATCTAGCTGCCCTGCCAATCAATATAGTCTTTGCGAGTAAATACCTAATTGGGTCGCATCTAGTTACAATATGAATGGTAAAGGACAGTATATAATGCCTAAGTTTTTGTGCTACAAAGACCAAGGCTAAACAATGCCTTTCTAAGCTAGTATATCTAATTTCTCGCCCATGTATAATTCTGCTGAGGTAGTAAACTAGCCGTTCTTTCCCGTCTACTTCTTGCGCTAGCAGAGCTCCAACGGACCTCGTGGTGGACGTAAGGTATAGTTGCAACGGAGCTCCCGCCTGGGGAGGAACCATGATTTGTGGTGACACGAGCAGCTTCTTCAACCCAACAAGGGACTTCTGGTGAACCTCCTCCCATCTGAATTTCGTGTTCCTTCGTAGCAGCTGCATCAGTGGGTGTGTTATTTCGGCCAATCCAGGCACAAATCTCCTAAGGTAGGAGACTTTACCGAGAAAACTTTTCAGCTCCTTCGCCATTCTTGGACATGGCATCTCCAAGATTGCCCGCTGTTTATTCTGGTCCATCTGTAACCCTTTTCGGTTAATCACGAAGCCTAAGAACTTACCAATTGTTACTTCGAAGCCACACTTTAATGGGTTCATCCTTAACTTGTACCTCCTGCACCGAGTAAACACCTTCCTTAAGTCGTTCAGATGGGATTCCTCCTTCTTTGATTTGATGACCAAGTCATCTACGTAGAATTCCACAAATTTGTGGAAGAAGTCATGAAAAATGGCCATCATTGTTCTTTGGTACGTAGCCCCGGCGTTCTTGAGTCCGAACGGCATTACCTTGTACATGAAGTTGCCCAACAACGTTCTGAATGATGTTTTCTCTGCGTCAGAGGGGTCCATCTTGATCTGGTTGTATCCCACATATCCATCCATGAAGCTATACATCTCATGGCCAGCCGTGGCATCTATCAGACTGTCGATGGAGGGTAGGGGAAACTCATCCTTGGGGCAAGCCCTATTCAAGTCTCTGAAGTCCACGCAGATCCTTATTTGGTTTTTGTCTTTCTTCCCCACTGGCACAATGCTGGATAGCCAGAGGGGATGTTGTATGGGCTTGATAAATCCTGCTGCCAATAAGCGTTGGACCTCTTCTTTAATCTTTAAATCTATTTTAGGCTTGTAAGTTCTTGTTGCCTGCTTCACCGGAATAGCCGAAGGCATCACGTTCAACTTGTGGCAGCTCACTTCCTCATCCAGCCCTTCCATTTCAGTGTACTTCCATGCGAAGACATCTATGAACTCCCGAATCAGGTCAACCAAGGCTTCTTGTTTCTCCTTAACAAGATCTTTCGAGATAAAGATAGGCCTTGGATCTTCCCCTTCCCCTGCTAGGTTTAGTTGCTCCAATTCTTGTGCCTGGGGCCTTGGTTAGTCTGCCATGTAGTCTGGTTCTTCGGCGACATCTTCTACGAACTCTTATATGTTGGAGTTGTCTATCACTATACACTGCCCCCGTTGATCTACTAAAAAATACTCATATATCGGGTCAACCTCATTGTTAGTCTTTTCGGCCGCCCGTTCACACCATTATAATCGGTACACCACTTTTCCCTCTTCAGTGATAATTTTCTTGCATTGCCTGCTGGTAGCTGTTGCTACGGCCTTTCTCTTCCTTTCTCTAGAAGCCTCGGCGATTCTTTTCCTTGAAAAGCGACTTAACACGCTTTGTCGTTGGACCTCATGCTCGCCTGGGTCTGTCCTAGGCCTCATCTTTTCTTTGAGCTGCTTCGAGATGTTCTGGGGTCGAGGGACTGCCCGATATGTTTCCTCGAACCTCCCCCTTCGCCACTCTCATTTAAAGGTCCCATTCTTTCTCTAATCGAGGGGACCCATGATCCCTCCATTCTTCTTGTTAGAACCCGCACGTCTTCTTCGAGCTCTGTATAAAAGGCTGCATCCACCAAGTGTGCTTCTTCGATAGCGAAAGGCCTCTTAGTTGCCCTAATAGTCACTTTTGTCCCCTTGATATTCGCCTTAGCACATTGATGGTACGTTGAGGGAACTAACCCTTGGTTGTGCATCCATACTCTTCCTATTATCAAATGATAGGAAGTTGCTCTTTCTATTACATGGAACTTGATATGGGAACTCATATTTCCCATTACTATCCCCACGTGTACATACCCCATGGATTTGGAAGATTGATTATCGTAGCCCGAGATTACCAAGGGCATGGGAACCAACCTTTTTCAGGAATATTGGCCGCGTGGAAGGAGTTGATTGGAATAATGTTGATAGAAGCACCCCCATCCATAAGAGTCCTTGCAAAGCTAACCCCGTTAACACTGGCGGTTACATACAGAGGCCTATTATGGGGGAATCTTATAGCTCTATCCTCATCGTTGAACGTTACCTCTGATAGGAACTTCTTTACCAGCCTAGCCATGGGTCCCCTCCATCTTATAGAGGGTACTGCATTTCTCTTTGCAATATCTAAGATCGCCCGAGTTATCTCCATTCTGCTCTCTTTTGGGATTCCCACTTGGTCGAAGAACCAAGTGAACTTTGGAGATTTTGAAACTGCGCTATATTCTACAACTGGGTCCGTTTCCTCACCCTCCACGCTGTAGGCGTCTTCTACGTCCCTAGCACTTGTTTCATCATAAGCTAGAACTACGTTAGCCATTCCCCTAGTGCAATGCTCTAGTGCCTCATCGAACTCCTTCGTCGTTGCCTCTCCCCCCTCCCATTCTGCTTCCTTATCATAGGTCATTACCAGATTGGCCCCATGTGCCGGGAGTGGGTTATTGTTAACATTCTGCAGGGGAATTTGCAATGTCCCCGCCTTCATGTACTTGTCGATGATCCTTCACAGCGTGAAGCAGCTTTCTGTTGGATGTTGGACCTTTCGATGAACCTGACAATATTTGGGGTCAGCCCTAGTTGTTGCGTCGGGCTCTTCCGCCGGAACACCCTTTGGTTCATAAACCGTTCCGCCTTGGACCATTGCGTTATAGCAACTCACAGTCTCCTCCACCGTACAAGGTAACGATGGCGGGTCTTCTCTATCTCTTCCGAACTTTCTTTTGTTGTCCTTCCTCTGGGCCTTGCCCCATCTTCCCTCTCGATATATCCCACCCGTGGGGCCTGAGACCTTCCTCCAATGGGTTGTATCGATTGTCTGAACACCATGGGAGCTACTACTGGGCTAGGTCGCACCACCAAAGAGATATTTCTTGCGGATTTTAAGAATGTTGAAAATGTTCCCTCGCGTGTCTCATTGATTAGGTGACAGATATACTCAGGAAGTAATCCCTCAGCACAGATCTGTAGTAACCTGGCCTCCTTAGATTCTTCCTTTACATAGAGGGACCTTTCCCTAAACCTTCGAATATAGGCCACTACCTCTTCTCCTGGCCTTTGCCTCTTCCTGCCAAGCTGGGTTAGGGTGAACTCATCTTCTGCCAAGAAGAACTTCCGGACGAACAATACATGCATCTCCTCCCACGTGGAGACACTATTGGGGGGCAAATGTGAGTACCAAGTGTATGCTTTATCAGTCAGGGATTTGGAGAACTCCCTTAATCTAAGCTTTTTGTCATTGCAGTGCGCTCCTAAATGTTCAACAAAACGCTTAATGTGTTCCTTCGGGTTCCCACCCTTCCCTGAGTATTTTTCAAAGGTAGGGGGAATATAGTCCTTCGGGTAGGGCTCGTCGTTGTATTCCTGGGGGTAAGGTGTTCGAAAGTCATCGTAGACCGAAGCCACCTTGCCCACAGCCTGCGAGGAAGCCTGCATGAACTTCAGCATCTCCTTCTGCATCTCTTTTCTCATTTCTTCCATGGGCGAGGCTACTGGGGCCACCAGCGATGGGGCAGAGGGTCGAGCGCTCGTTGTAATCGACACGAACGTTACCGGTGGTGTCGTTGAAACTCCTGAGGTACCCACAGCTGGATTCACAACAGAGGGTACACTTGCTGGGACTGCTCCTGTAACACCTGCCCCTGGTGGGACCGTTGGGGCTACTCCTGGTGTTACGAAAGCGTTAGCCTCTAACCCTCCCAGCATAGTTGAAGCCACCGGAGTTTGCAAGAACTCGTGAAACTTACTCATGAGGAGGGCAATCTGAGCGGGTCCCAACCCCGTGATCACGGGAGGTTGGGCCACCCCTGGGATGCCTATCGTTGCTGGCGCCAGAGGTACCTCTACTCGAGGAGCCCCATCTCCCAGGGCCTCCTGCTCTCTCGCAGCCTGTTCTTCATTATCCTGAATGTCATCGAAATTAAGTCTCCGAGTAGCATTATCTTGCGCCACACTCCTTATCTAGAAGGATGCCTCCCCAGCGGAGTCGCCAAATGTAGGAGGGTACTTTAGATTATATATGGAGGCGTAACCCCTATTGAGTATGGTAATGACAAGTTAGTTGGTCAAAGCTTTGGGTTAATGACAGAACATATGATCATGAACCCAACGAAGATAGACTCAGCTTATACTCACAAAGTCTCTCGTGTATAACTCAGGGAATAATAAAGAACTTTAGAAGTGGCTTAGCTAGAGGGAGAGAGAAGTAAGCATCCTAGATATATTTATACACCGCCAATATGTTTGAGTAAATCCTAGGATGTGAGTAAGATGGAATTATTACGAAGTGGTATATTCGGGATTTTATAAATAAATCCTTATAAAGTGATTAAAGTACGAGTTATATACTAAGTAAGAGAGTGCTTATAGGTTTAGTATTTTAAGTGGGTAAATACTAATATACTATTACGAATGGGAACATTCGGGGTTATTGTCTATTGTTATAAGAGTTTGGCAATAATAGCCATAATATATTGAGAAGCAATATAGATTATATATACGATGTTGTTAAAGTATATATAATATGATACAAATAAATATATCTGTGTGATTGGTATATTTGTATTTTAGAGGTTGGTTCCACAGGCTTCCTAGGGCATAGGGATGGACAACCAAATGATATATTTTTCTCTAGTGTGATCCAGGGAAGTTGCGCGATGTGGGTGAATCCCCTGTCTTGAGGAGCATGGAGAGTATATCCCCAAGTTATATCGTCCCGCATACGAGTGCGATAGCTTTATTCCACTTTCAGGAGGGAATATGACCACCTCCACCATTGTGTATTTTTACCATGACCATGAGTGAGTCTGGCTTGGTACCGTGGTTGATTGAGTAAACCGAGATGCGGATAGGCACTATGAGACTGCATCCTCGAGTTATAGCTCGGTGGGATGGTTATTATACTTATAATTGTAATAGGTATAATTATACTTGTTGCTTATAGTATATTGCTTATATATAAAAGGAGATATCCTATAACTTCGAATGGTGTAAAGTGTAAAATGAATGAGATGTTATTCTTCTTCCAGTAGTATTATATCCGGAGTAATAAAAATATGAATCATAGGTTCTAATGAGAACAATATATATATATATATATATATATATATATATATACGAGTTTTTATATATTCGTTATGTACTGAGGGCCTAATGGATCTTGACGATCAACATTGTCATGTAGTAGTGTATCGGGGGGTTCCTTGTTTGGATTTCTCTTTGCAAGATACCCCACGCACGAACGTAGCGTAATGTTGGGAATAGGGATAAGTTTAGTCCTTAGTACTCGGGTTTATGATGATTTTTAGAAGATGGGTGAAATAGATTAGTTAGGTCGGGTAGCTTAACTAGGTTTTTTAAAACGTATGCGATAGGTGTGCACTATTAGAAGAGGGGTGAGGTGTATCTCATGAGAGTGCAATACCAATTTAAATATGAGAGATTTCATATTTTAAAATATGGCATTTAAGCACTTGCTAAAATATTTTCAAAACTCGGGCTCTGACCCGTTTATCAATTTTCCCCTATCTTTATATATATATATATATATATATATATATATATATATATATATATATATATATATATATATATAGGTGCCCAGACACAGCAATGTCTGGATGATGATTCCTTCGAGTCAGATATTTGCTGCAACAATTGTGGATGCATGCAGGTTTACTGTAGATGCTTCTACCATTGTAATCTAGATAGGAGTTACTGTAGAAACACTCGGGTCGATAGCCCAGTTGTATTTATTTGTTCTTTTACCACCTTTTTTTGCGGCATTAGATTTGGTTATATTATGTTACCGAGTGTTCGGTTATTTTATTTCATTTCAGTTTCATATATATAAATTGTGAGAATGTTTTATTCAGTTGGTTTGGTTAAAAAGATTAGTTGAATAAAATTTTTACGCCAGCCTAATAGGTTATTAGTAATTAATTTTGTTTTCGACAGTGAAGCCTAGAATGAACCATATGAGACTCATGTTTTAATTTGGTATAGGATTGATCACCCGGTATTTTATTAGGTGGGGTGTCACAATTATCTCTTCGAAGGCACTAAGGAGGGCCATGGTTCGGTGATAGCTTCGAAGATTAACAATTGGGGTTTTTCTTCCCCCAAACTTCTCAATGTGTAGAATCTTACTTCTCTAAAAATTCAACTTTAGAATAGGGAGACATATAAGTGTAGTCGACTTAGTTATCAGATACCGTGACTTGATCGGACTTCTTTGATAGCTGTTTAAGGTCTTCCTTGACACTGAGTTGGGATAAAATGATCATTCGGTTAGGCAACACCTTTGATAATTGGTCAGTGTTCTTCCTGAAGAGCTCGTGAAGGTAAATCCCAAACTTAAATGAAGTAGGAGAAGAACTGACGGAGCTTCGGGCAGTTTGATAGAAGATCGAAGCCAATAAGGAGCCAGGCCAAAATAGGGATGCAATTGACCTGAGAGGGAAAATGGTTCGAATTTACTTTTGAAAAAGTAAGGAGATTTGTTTTGGTATTTTGGAAGGAGGAGGAAAAACGGTTTTTTGGTATTTTTTAAAAATAAGAGAAAAAGGAAACTAATCTTGGGATGATTATTATTAGTTTCTCAATTGTATTAGGTTTTCCTAAAAGAGAAAAAAATGTCGAATAGTCCTTGAATATATGTAAGAGACGGTTGGACTTGTTTTCAGGATCATAGATGGGATCCTATTATGAAAAATAATGCTAAATGGAATGAAAATTTGAACGGTACATCGAGCCAAAATTTCAATAGAGTTTTGCATAGTAACCGAAAAATTAAATATGAGTACCCTATGTTTGACACCTATATGAGGATTATGACATTGTTGGGTTAGTGGAAGGGTTACCCCCTTTCACATTACTTCCACGACATACCTCTTGCCTATAAAGGAAATCACTCATCGGTATGTGTGGACAAGTAGTGTATGTGAATTGCCTCATTATATACCTCATGGGGATAGTACGTGTGAGAGAGAATTTGATATACTTGACGTACGTGAATGAGTTCCCTTATATATACCTCTCGTCATTAGTTTGGTCGAGTGGTACAATGAGTGGGAAACCGTTCGATATACGTCAAAGTTACGAGGCCAATAGAAGGTGAGAGTCATATCACTTAGGCTAACTGTGACCCCCAAGACTAGCACCCATTATAAACTGATCCCCCAGTACGAGAGAAAATTTTTGTCAATATTTCCATGTTCTTGGTGATGTAGTGTGAAAACAAGCACGAGTCTTAATTAACATATTATGGAGAGAGAATATTTTTTATTATTTTCTATTAGCATGATAAGTAAAGGAGTACTACACTAATGAGGGAGAAAATACAAGTATTGTGAAAAGTAAATTTAGCATGGAGACTATACTATGCATGTATATATGCGAGTAAGTAAGTGACATGAAAATATATATAAGTGAGTGTGTGTGGTAGTGAGCCTATACATGGATCAACTACAAGTGAGGTGTGATATGTGTAAGTGATCATGGAGATATATACGAGTGTGGTGTGGAAAGTGTGGGTGTGTACTAGTCAAGCCTAAACATGGATATTCTAAGTGGTGTGTGAAGCATGTAAGTATAAAGTGAAGCTAAATGCAAGTGTGTGAATTTTACATGGAGAGTATATACAAGTGTGTGAAGTGAGTGAAAAGTGAACATACAGTTAGGTAAATAGAGGATAAAAGGGAACATACAGTTAGGTGCATACGCACACATGCAGAAAAGAATAACACCCATGCAAAAATAGAGTCTAATCCTCTTAAAACAGTTCCCAGCCGAATCTCCATTGTGGCCATCTCGAGGTGGGGCCGGGGTCTCCGAGGAGCCTCTCTCTCCCTTCTCTTCTGGCATGCGTTCGGGATTAGGCCCTTTATCAAGCACCTGACTGTTGTCAATGTTTAGGTAATATGTAGAGATATAGTCGCCAACCTATTTTGTACAAAATAGGAAAAAGAAATGTTGCCTCCTCGAGAGAACGACATCAAGTACAATATCGATGCTTGTAAAACCAAGTAGTTCAAGGGTACGGAAACTAAGTTAGGGAGTGGGAAGGTGTTAGGCATCAATCCCTCCCTTTTGGTATATCATAGGCATGTGTTATTCTTCTCCTGTTAAGCTCTGTGAAGTGTGTGCTTATGTGATTAATATAAATGGAAATTGGAATCGCTCAACTCGTTTCACGGACAAAGGCGGAGTGATTTCATCGTTAGGAGTGTTTCAAAAATAGTAATTCAGAGCATAATGTAAGTGTTTGAAGATTGACGAGTTGGTATAGAATAATGAATGCATACATCGGATAAGGAAAATCATGCAAAAATATAAAATATATTAAGAATAGTTGATAAGAACTAAGTACCAAAGGTGTATAAAGGAGGACTCGAGTCTAGGGATTTACCCAAGATGCCTACATAGCCCAAGGGGCATCAAATTCCATGTAGTTTGAAGATAATGTAGTGTGGGATTCAATCCATAATTCCAAACGGGGAATTTCTATTATATGTGTGTGTAGAGATAGACGTACTTCAAGTGTGAGGATGTGTAGTGAGAATCTCACTTTTGGAATTTATAGGTAAACCCTCTTTTCTTTATTTTTGGGCTTTTTGTATGAAAATAAAACATGGGTAAATACTAATAACAAAGGTTTGAGATTAGGGTATGTGATGTAATGAAATAAAGTGCTAAAGTAAAAATGAAGCAACTAATTTGGAAATAAGAGGATTTAAAGACAAGGGTGGAGAATTAAACATCCTTAAAGTTGATCTTGATTGTAGATATGCTGATCTCACGATGAGGTTATGGTTGTATGAGGAGATGGGTGAGAATTTACTAAAAGGAGTATGAAAAGGATGGAAGGAATGTGGGAAATGCTCTTTTCAATAGGGAAAGAACTTTGAATTCGAGAGAATGCTCTCTAAATTACTGAAAGGGATGTTTAGGGGCACCTTTCAAAGTGAGGTCATGGCCTATATTTATACGACCAATGGGGGTGTTGACCAGCAGGGTCCTTGACCTTCCTGTCGGCATAGAACCCCAGACACGTTGCCAATAGGAAGGCTCCTGGGCGTTCCATTCGATAGTCTGTGGCAGGTTTTTAGGAAAAATGGTCATAAAATACGAACCGTAAGTCAAAATCGTGTACGGAGCAGAAAGTTGGAAAGGGTATTCATATCCATTTAAGGATCCGTGAGCCACTCTCGGGTTCGAGAGTTGACCGAGGTCAAACAGGGCCTGGAAGCACCTGTTGGTTGCTAGACAAGAAATTCCCATCAGAAAATGGATAGTTCGTCTGAACCATAAGTCCTACTTGAACACTTAACAAACCATTGGAAAGGGTATTCATAGCCCTTTAAGATTTCATTCATCTTTATTTGATTTGAAGAGTTGACCAAGGTCAAACGGGCTCAAAAGCGACTGGTGCCCCTTTAGAGTAAAATGGGTCGTTCATCCATACCGTAAGGCTGATTCACACACGAGGTAGTTTATTGGAAAGGGTATTCATATCCCTTAGATGATTCATCCAGATTCATTCAAGTTGAAGTGTTGAAAGAGGTCAAACAAGTCTCTGCATCGCCCGATGGCCCGTGGTTAGTTTTTGAGGTAAAACGGACTACTCGTCCAAACTGTGGGGCCAATTTGTCCACGAGATGGACCGTTAGAAAGGGGATTCATATCCCTTCAAAGATTCATTGAGCTTCCACTCAAATGAGAAAGCTTATTGGAGTGAAACGGTACCTGGGAGTGCCTGGTAGCCTTTAGATCAATACTCAGAGTATGACTTAGGGTTTGCGATGAATGGGTCGATGTTAGGGACCTAAGGAGGCTCTTGGGGGGTCCTCGGATGGGGTGTCCATAGTAAGCGAACTTGTCCCTAAGAGTCTTTTAATGTGCCCTCAAATATAAAATCAATTTATCACTATCTTCATTGACACTTAAACACACCCTAAAAGTTTAGTCCTCTAATTCTTTCTCTAAAATCTGGACTCTATTCTAACTCTTTTTCTTGGAATCTTCTAAATTTTTAAAATTACGGTCCATGTCCACAAGCTTCTTACGAAGGAAATATCTTTGAGTTCGAATAATTTGTAAAATTTTCATAGCATCTTTAAAACAAAAAATTTCTTTTTCAAGAATTTTAATTCTTTTCGCAAACTTCAAATTCAAACGAGATCATTTTCAACATGGTTGTGAATCTCATTAAACTCCTCTCTAATATCAAAATCGTCATCATTAAACACATCGGTCAACTTATCACCATAGGAATCCATCGAGAGAAAAATAACATAAAACTAAAACGAGATAGAAGGATCAAATAGACCACCCTAAACAACTTGAAATAAGGATCTACACGGGAACTTAGTGTATCAAGCTCTTATACAAATTTGATAAAATTGGTATCTCAAAATGAAATCCAAAACTTAGGATTACACGATAAATTAGTGCAACCCTTTCAGATACGAATTTGATAATGCTCCTATGTTCTACTCTTAGGCAAGGATGGTTCGAATAAACACAAGTCTAACATATTTCAATCTTTTTAAATTTTAAATATTGAACCTTTAAAAAAAATTAACCCAATTAAACATAGCACCGATTTCAAATTTTTTTTGAAGAAAACTAATTTGCCAAATTTTATCTTTTTACCCTAAATCATGCATCAAAGTGACAGAAGATAGAACAAATAAGTCAATCCACAAGATGTCGATGTAGGAAGAAAATCACAAAGGAAAAAACCTCGGACGACCTAACCAACAAATCACTAAGATACCATTTTACAAAGCACAGACACTAGATTTACGCAATGACTCGATCACCCACAAGCCTTAAGGTTCTTCTATCTTCAACCACCCCTCCAAAGGGAAATGTAGGAGTCCACCCACGTAAGCTATCATAGCACATGAGTTCACACGTACCTTGGTATCCACCGTTCAAGCTCATCAACCATCAAACACCGCAAATAGCACACACGAAGTCCACGAAACGAGTTCTTTCTAGAAGGAAGAAACAAATATTGGTGCCCAATATTAATATCTCAAAGCATATATTATGGAACTATGGTCTTTAAGGATATAGCGTGAAACTTGGGTCTTGAATCTTTTGTAAATAAGTGTAAAATCGATTTTCGCCAAATGTTCTTTTAAAATTCTTAGTTCACAATGCCTCATATACTATTTGCACAATTTTTATGGTGGAAGGTCGTTTGAATGAAAACTAGGTCCATTCTAACGAGAATAACATCTTGTTTGAATGACAATGCGAGTTCGATCGAATGCAAATGCAATCTCGTTTGAGACAAATTTAAATGAGCTTATAATAAATTTGGTTCTTCTTGGCTGAACACCCTCGTTTGTGGTTTGTTTGATCCTCATTCTAACAAGAACACCATGTTATTCTTACAAGCCATAAACTCCTTCAAATGAAATTAAACTCAAAAAATATCTTTCTTAAAAAATATTAAAAGACAGTTCCAAACATTTTTTAACCCAGAACCAACACCCTTAAAATATTTCCAAGGACACATAATAAATATGCATTTATACCTGCGAGATTTTCGGTAAATGCGAAGACAAACTTGACACGATAAACATGGTACTACATATTCAATATTTGAAGCTTGGCCGCAACATCTTCATCAAACAACTCCATAGGATTATGGGATCAACAATAAAAAGTCTATCATGTGACTAAAACATTTTGTCTGGAACAATTCCAATTACATTCTAATTGACTCGACTAAAAATTTGTCTTAATCCATAAAAAACCTCACCATACGTGATGAACCTTGAAATACTCTTCATTTCTTAAAAAAATGACCTAATTAATAAAATATCATTAAATAAATAATTTGAAAATGGGATAAGGAAAATAATAAAAGGCTAATAATATCCTCAAACAAATGCAGTAAAAAATATAACTCGTAATTGATCATACTACCATTATTAAAAGAGCATATATACCAAATTAAAATTATAGAAGGAGCTATAGAAATAAAACATTAAGAAACAAACCTATTGATATTTTTTCTCTTTTAAGATATTTCTTTTTTGCACATAATAAGTACAAAACCATCTTTACGAATCAATCATACTATGGAATGAATTAGAACTAAGGGGAACATTTCGTATACCTTCCTACCGTCTAGGGTTTGAGGTACAGTGACCAATTTTTGCCTTATCATTTTATTCTCCCTTTGGTCTTGCTTCTTAGATCCTTGCATGTGTCAGTGATCTCACGTAATGTTTGCCCACTTCGGGATACTTAATGTGGCCCTCAAATTCAAATCCTGGCTTTTGCGAATTATTGTATGATATTTCTATGTGCCACAGATAAAAACATCTCTTAAAATCATTCTCGATAAGTTTTTTTACTTGTTTAGGTCAAACCATTAATTAGGACAAATCTTTGACTAATTATTCTTCCAAAGTCCCTACAAAGACACATTGTTATATTTGTGGCCTTTTTATAATTCTCATCTATAAAGTCCTTGACAAATATTTAGGAATTCCCTTAATTACGAGTTGGGTCACCAAAAACATCCAAGATATTATGACCAACCTTGATAGTAAGATTAATATCTGGTATAATAAATACCTTTCTTATACAGGTTGGGCTCTTTTAACCAACTCAATCACATCGGTCATACCGACTTATATTATAACCTTCCTTAAAATTTTAAAAATCATTTTAAAGTTTATTCTAAAAAAATTAATATATTTTTCTCAAACTCATCTAAGATTGCTATCCAAAAAATCGACCATCCGTTGGGATAAGATAGTTGCTATAACAACCCCAATTCCACATAAAGATTGGACATACATAATACTCCGATGATGGAGTTTGTCTAATAATTCATATAATTCTTAGCATCAATCGTAAAAATATATTTCTAATTTAAAACATCCACGTACAATAAAAGAACATTAAATAATAACCGATAATGAATAAGTCCCAACTCTCACAAATCATAAAATGTCTATACCAGCATAACTAGAATAACTAACTGAAATAAACACGTCTCGGGCTTATGCCCATATAATATTTGGAATATAAAACTAAAATAGAATAGAGAGTAGCAACATATACTAGAATCGATGATCTGAATCCGCTTTTAAGCAAGTGAAACTGCAAGTCTAATCCTCTATCAAAGCTATTGTTCATGTCCAAGATAACAAGGAAAATAATTTCGATGATTTGGGTCAGCGACCTAAAGTTACAAAAATTAACTTACAAAATCAATAGATTATAATGCAGTCAATTCACATTATATACCTTCCCTCAGCTCCCACATGCATTAAGTATCTCACCTGACATCTAAGTGTAATACTATACACATTTCCCACCCAAGACTAAACATGTAATATGGTCTCTACGCTAACATAATAGTAATAAAAGAACCTTGGCCACATATAATCAGAAGGCAAATATCCACATGTATGATCAAAGTCCCAAAGACTAATCCCACAATACTAACACACGAAAATACAATGGCATCACATTATATATTTTACGTAGCAATGTGTCCATTAAAAGTTGTCTACATCACTATACTACATTGATTCATTCTTAATCAATTATGTAAATAGTAAACCATCTCATGCCCATACCTCCAACTATGCAGAGTGATCCAGCCATCCCACTTCTGTCATCAGGAAGTCGTGACCCTAAACTTATGATCTAAAATAATGACCAACGCTACACCTAGCCCATTTTAGCCCGAGCGTGGTACACGGTCCGACATCGAATGAAACCAATAGGCCTTCAACGAACACAAGTATGTCCATATAAATAATAAATACATACATATAGCACACAATATGTATTGGTAAATTTCATCATAACTACCATACATAAATCCTTCTCTTGAATATTAACACTCTAGTCAATTATTAAATTCTCCATTTATTGGATAACAACAAAAATCCATTTTTAGTTAAATATCCATTCCCTTGGACAATCTCCCATATACTCGATTGGACTAGTGAAATTCCCTCTAATATATCCATGGTCTAACCCTGAACCAAGCCCTAGGAGCCGAATCGGTTCTCCCTGGGATCCGAATCGATTCGCTTCTGGTAGTGAGTCCAGATTTGTTAATTTTCACAACGGGTTTCTTCCCCAAAATTCCATATACGTTTTTAAGGCTTTATACAATTCAATTATTATAATCGTGACTATATCACAATCAATAAAACGTGTCTACATGGGTCTGTAGCCAACCTGCACATGATAGTACCCTATAATTCAAGTAATTTGATCATGAACATCACAAGTTGTCTAAACCCATAAAATACATAATTATCCTCTTAAGATTTCTAGAATATTACGATCAGTACATGATTAAAATTCAACAATATTATTCAATTCTATCACATGGAATCTAACAAAAATTTCTACAATTATACGATATAAATTACGGGTTTGTCAATAAGGTCTTTACTTTTCAAGACACAATTCACATCAATTAGTTTTAAAAAGTCCTACGTCCAAATACATTTATAATTCAATTTCCAATCGATTTTTGAAACCCAAAATTGTAATGAGAGACATGCATATGAATCAATATTCATATTATTAAAAGTTTTGTAAGTAAATTCTTATTTATAGAGATGATAGAAGCCTCCTCCCTTGACCCTTTGTTCCTCTCTTCTTCTCCAAGTTCAGTAACTTCCCCCGATTTGTGTAAGGCTGCTAGGTTTTCTTAGAAATGGATGAAATGTGTAAATAAGTTGGTTTATATTCTTATTAAAACCTTTAATCTCGTATCTCCTCTTAATACCCAATTTTGGCACCCAAATAAGCCTACAATGACACTCGAATTGGTCTAAAATCTCCTTTAAGTGTATACATATCCCCCGGGCCCAACCGATGATGTTTTAAAATGCATAAACGAGTTCCTAAATCACTTCGTAAAGAACTCAAACAATGTCTACCACAAATTACACATTTTGATTATACTAATCATGAAGTAACAATAACTCACTTAATATGCAAATTAATTATTCTAACAATGCACACATTCGGTACAATCGAATCACTTAATCTTGTATAATCATATTAAAGTAAATTATTCACATAATTTATTTATTTTAGTTTCATCAATTTAAATTACATAAAAGTATGGGGTGTTACAACTGCCCCAAAAATGTTTCATGGTAAATGTTACCTCCAAAAGCTTGGTTAGCAGCTACTTACTGATGATAAATCTATTTGGACTAGTGTGTTTGAAAATAAATATTTCCCTAATGATTCCTTTTTAAATGATGCTAAAAATTCGAAGAGTTCTTATGATTGGAAAGGCATCTATGGTCAGCTTGACAATTTCCAAATAAAACATATCTTGGTCAATTAGAGCAGGAAATGTGAATTTTAGGCATACCAATTCGATTAAGAACTATAATAATTCAAACTATATAAACCACATACCCCCTACAAACTGCTATAATGTTAGTTGAATACTTTCTCTCCCATAACTCTTGGGATCTCCTTAAACACTTTAACTTATCTTCCTCCTAACATTATTAAAGTTGTTCTTTCCATTCCATGGACTAACAAGTATAGACTGGAACTCCCTAGATGGAGCCCAACAAAGGCTGGGACTTTACTACAAAATCTAATTAAAAGTGGAAATATATATAATATTATAAACCTTCATAACTCAAATCCCTCGACACGATATTTGAAAATTTTCTTATAACCGAAAAGAAAACATTTATTTCTAATTTCTTATGCTTAACAAGATTCCTATCACTGACACCTTTTTCTTTGACATATTATTTAAAATTATATTTATGTGATCCGTGGACCGCATGATTTCAACATACGTAGATTTCAAAATTAGAACTTGTTTAAAACTATTTCATCTCATCTCACTACCTTACCAAGAATGACTATTAGCTGAATCACTAAAAAAAATTTCTTATCTTAACTTAACTTTAGAAAATGTTTCAAAAATTCCTTTTACATTTTGGATAATTTGTAAGGCTCACAATATTCTAATGTTTATAAATCAACCTATACAAGTATAGTCTCTAAAACATAATATTCAAAGTGAATTAATTCGATACAAATCTCCTAGCGGATGTCACTTGACACACATTATTGCTCATGAAACCTTATTACAATTCAAATAGCGGCCTTCCTCTCACACTTTTAAACTTAACACTGATGGCTCCTCCAAACTTTCTAATTGTATGGCAGATATAATTGATTATATTCGCAAATGCATGAGACAATTTTTATGAATTTTTTTTAAGTAATGGGAATGCCTGTAATGACACTGCTGAATTATAGGCAATAACGGAAGGGTTAAAATTAGTTCATTTAGAAGGCTTCAATTCTATTCATATTGTAACGAATCATGTTTCTACCTATCATATATGTTTCAATGCAAGTGTTCCAACCTATACCTCCAAGAATTCCTCAATGACTCTCTGCTCATAACTAGCTACTTCTCTCATGTTTCTTATCTTTTTCTCATCAGGAGGTGTGCGGAGGAGCTCATATTTTGGCCTTCTTGGCTACGTGCGAGTTAGGCTTAGATATGATTTTTTATTTGGCCCCAACTCAAATCATCAATACTCTTTACTCAGATATGTATAGTGATTCTCACTAAAGGCATGTACTTAAAGGTGAAATGTCTACCTCAATTTTAGTTTAATATACTAATCTTTTGTTAGTAAAAAAATTGAAGAAGTAAGAGCATGTATGACAAAGTTTCTTTATTTTTTCTTCAATACAACATTTCGCGAGTGTACTAAACAAATTAGTTGAGATTCTCCAATTCGAATTAAACTGCAAAAAAGTCTTGACATTCTAGCTTATGGGATAGTATCCAAATTGTAGATGAGATATGTTACAAAGCGTATTAACTTTTACTTGAGCCTTATGCTCGATTAGGCCTGAATGACCATTTACACTCACAGACACATTTTTGGGGTCGATAAAATCATTTTTTAATATGACCTGGAATATTTTTTTAATAGAACATAAAAATTTATTTTAATCCGAATAATCAGTGTAGGAAAAAGTGTTCAAAATAGGATATGGATCTGAGAGACAATCCAAAGGAAGAGATCGTTCATACATAACTTTCTCCACCAAATTGGAAAACTTAATGGAAACTCTATGAATCTAAGATAAAATATTACAATTTGATGCAAAAAGTCTAATATCATCAAAAAAATTAGCCATTTCACATGGTGGATCTAGGTATAAGGAACACAAGTTATTAGAAAGTTTACAATCACTCTCAATCATAATATTACAAAGGTTTAAATTAAAGATGGAGAAAAAAGCAAGCCGAATAGCTTCAATTTTTGTGCACAAAGCTATCGGACCCAATATGGAACTCGTGAAGATAAGAATAAGCTTCACTTCATTATCACATAATACATTTGCAACCGCCATTTTACCATCTTTAGTTGAGAAAGCACCATCATAGTTCTCTTAACATTGTTGGAGGAGCATAGTGAGGTGAGGCAAGCATTGATCAAAATAGGATCCAAAGGGGGAGAAATTGTTCATAAACACTTAGACAAAACTCTATAGATGTCGCTTAAGATATTAGTCATACACCTTTGAAATGTATTAAGTTCTTTGCAAAGGCGAACGGGCAGGCGAGAGTAAGCAAATGTGCTAAAGGGACATGTAATGGTCATTTTTTTATTGATCCTCAAGGGTAATGGGAGATAATTACAAAGTGGATAGTGATTTGTCATTTGACGTCACAATGGGTAATAGTGACGTGATTGTGTTAGATCTCAACCGAGGGTCGAGTGTAGACTATATGAGGTTGAGGTGGAAGCTCATGGTAGAGTGACTTGGATGGTGATTTTAATGTCACACTTTGTTCTGAATGGGTCAAAATAGTCAGAATAGTGTACCTGGGTGTGTTGATTGGGTCTCAGGGCTATTTTATACCAAATCGGCACCAAATAAGGGCATTTCGGTCAATCGGGAGTTTATGGTAGATGGAACTCCGAAATTTTGAGAAGTATATCATCTCATTGGAGTGGGAAACTAGGGTTAGAACACCTTAGAGAGATAGGAGTCCATAGGATAGGAAGAGGAGAAGGAAACCTAGGCCTTCTCACACCGTATTGCACCACTGACATCCTCGAAATCGAGATCGGAGCAAGGGAAGAGAAAATCCATCATCACTTAAAGAAAATCATACCTAATGGACAAAGTAATGTGTTTAACTTTTAATTTATTTAAGCATGTTATAATACCCATGTCGTGTAGGGTCTCAATTACATGTTTTGGATGATTTCTTAGGGATTTAATGGGTGTAATCCATGAATTAATATAGGGATACATGTAGAATAGATTACTTTATGTAGAAAATACGAATTCAGATGTTATGTGATGAAAATAATGGAAGAAATCTTGGTATCTTATTGATTACACATAAACACCATAACCTAGGATTTTGAGAATTTTGAAATTTAATTTGTTCTTTGGTAGATTTCTTATTGATTTGATGTATTATTCACATTAGAAATTGTCCCTAGACGTGTTTGGGTTTTTGTATGTAGGATAGGAGTGTGGGAGAGTTTCATGAAGGTTTAAGGTGTTAACCATGGAGAAAAATGAATGTAGGATGAAGCCGTCAAAATTGCTGAGGTCATTCGAACGAGATCAAACGAGAATAGTATGTCGTTCGAACGAGATTAATATATCGTTCTAATGACATAAGGTTTTGTTTAAGTAGATAGATCTTTTCATTACATAGGCTCGGCTGCCAATTTTTTATTTTTCTAATTTTTTTTATTAGTTATGAATTTTCTACAAAAGGGTGTCCGAGATCGAAATCTTTAGTCGGAAATTAAATCAGGGTATAGAATTGTTTATGAACTATATGAGGACTTTGGTATTTTCAATAGACCTATAGTTAGGGCTTAAACTTAGTCATAATGAGGGTAAAATGAGACTAGGGCCTACGATATTTAAACAATTGTGTTAAGTATCCGGAATTTAAAACAATATATAGGAAATATAGATGATAACCCGAAATTTTATACCAATATGTTACTGATGTTTTAACTACTGAAATTTCTTAAGCGATAATTGGGACCCTTAGGGTAGTGATCAATACTCGTAAATACAAAATAAGAGGTTAAAATTGTATTTTATAGTACATTAAGTATTTGAGAGTTATATACTACGTACGCAATATATTATAGGTTATGTGTATACTTATACTTGCTATACTGATAGGTTCTGTGTATGCCTGTACTGGGCATGCTTATAGGTTGTGTGTATACCTATGTTGGAGATATATATATATATATATATATATATATATATATATATATATATATAGGTTGTGTGAATACATATGATGTGATTTTCTATGTGTGTGAACATACCTACGCTACCTGCTATCTGGAGGTTTTCGCATATAGGGCGATTCCACCTTAGTGATTCCAGCGAGGTCTGGATGTGTGTCCCAAAACATAGAACATAGGTACGATCATTATATATGATTGTATTGACGGTCATTTGGGTACGTTAGGTATGTGCGTAGCCCAAAGTCTTGGAACTATATTCGCCTCCAATATATGTGGATTTGATTTTTGGGTTCGAGGAGACAAGCCGAACCAATAGTCTTTAATTTGGGTATGAGTGCATATGGAATTGATATCAGAGTATGCTACCATCATGAGGGTTCATTTCAGGGATGCTATAGTTGTATATATTATATGTGTGATGAATATGTGCAAGTGTGAATTATTGTACTTATGTGTGATAGTATAAAAAATAGATAGTGTTTATCTTAAAGCAACTTAAGTGTGGTGAAACATCAGTAATGGTGTCATAATAATGAATTATTATTCTAATTGGGTGATAGTAGGAAGGTAGATAATCGATATCTAAAAAGTGAATTAAATATGGGAACTTAATCTAAATGGTTTAGTAATAACATATGAGAAATGTTAGTTATTAGTGTCACGATAGGGTATTGTATGGGTGGTACAGGGAGACCTGAATCTTTTGTGATTAGTAAGATACGGATGTCTAGTTAGGCTGGGTAGCATAGCTAGGTAAGATGCATTAGGTGTGCACATTATATGAAAGGTGAGGAACTCAAGGGAGTGTACGCGGAACTAACGTGTATATGTAAGAACTGTTTATAAATTATGATTTAAATACTCGCTAAATATTTTTAAAAAGGTTTTCTCGGGCTCTGACCCCTGTCAAATATATTTTTCTACTTTGTTCCAAAATATTTTAGGTGTCCAGCCATGGGGATGCCAAGCTTGTTGATTCATTTCAGGGATGTGTAGCTGTAGAATTATGGAGGCTTGCATGATTTGATGTAAACGCTTCAGTTAATTATTCTTAGATAGGTTTTCATTTTAGTATTTGATTTCGGCATGTTGCCTCTTCATACTATTCAATATTTCAGTTATTCAGTATTTATTAGACTTGGTTTAAACTTGTAGATGGATTTTGATTTGGGAACCGATGGTTTATTTGGTATTATTTTATTCAGTGATTTATCATATGTTGTGTTAGACTCTATCATTATGCGGATGGTTTAGAATATTTTATTTAGCTTATCGTTGTGTGGTTAATGAAAGATAAAATTTTGACACCGACTTAATTTAACATAGGTGGTTAGTATTAAAAAAAAGTTTTCAACAATGATGCTAAGAATGAACCAAATGAGATTCTTTTTTCTTTTAATGAAGGACTGATCACCCATGGTTAGAATAGGCGGGGTGTCACAAAGCTGTCAAACTATATTAATTGAATCCATGGAGGCTTCATTTCATCCTTTGAATGGGATGATTAGCATAACATACTGAACATCTAAAGTATGAGACAAACAATTAAAGTCGTATATAGACTAAATAAGTGTAAAGAGGGAAAAGAAATTATCCAACCAACTCTTGATTTTCCATTAAAAATTCACTTCTTACAAAAAGCATCTCCACTATCTCACTTGAATTACAACACTCAAATTATGAATCTACTAAAAGCTAATAATTTAAATTTCCACAAAATTCATCTCCCTAAAACCATGCTTGAGTCTTCTCTTTATATGTAGTTTTATAGGGGTAATTTGAAAAATGCACGTGGGAATATTAATGGATGAGCATGAAAAAATATGTAAAGGAAGATAAAAATTAGGTTTGTACATGGGTTAAATTTATTTGGGTCTTAAAAAATATTTAAAATACATATGCACACACACACATATAGTCTTGGGTATGAAATGGGTTTATGGGTTGGTAATAGGTTAAAGAGGGTGCTTAGGTTCAGCTGCTGAGTTTTGGGGTTGTCTGGGTAGGTGGGGTGGTTGGCCGAGTTTGGGCTTGGGCTTGGGTAGGTAGTTTTGGTTTGGTTCATGAAAGGTTTTGGTCTAGATAGGTAGGTTTGTTTATGTAATACCCCATGTAATTAAACATTTAGGCTGATCAAGTAAAGATATAAAATTAAACATAGTATTTAAAATTAAACATCATTCTTTGCATGGAGAGATCAAATGAAGCAATGTTACAAATAAAGTGGAAGAGATATGAAGGTATTCAATGTAAACTATTATAAAATAACCATAACCCATTAAAGGTCTACACAAACGTCTAAACAATAACATCTCAACATAATTCAAGAATATCATCTAAAGGTTTACAAGACAAACAAGTCTCAACATATGAATTAGGATGTCTCTGATATAAATTAAAATAAAAACATTGTAAAAGAAATAGATAACTAGATAGAGTAGACGTCTACAATGTTTATTAAGTAGATATCCCGAGGAGAGATGAATAGAAATTCCCACTGGAATCGAGGGAGCTATATAAAGGAGTTCCTTCCCTAGTGCTTGAGATCCCCATAAAGAGATGAGTCAAAACCCTAGAAAGTAACATGGTTGTGGGACTTAAAGCAGTTACATAAATAGATGATAAAATTACAACTTAATAATTTAATGACTGGCCCAACCCATAAAGGTAGTCTCTCAATGTATTAGAATTATCTTATTAATCTAGTTAATTACTTATTCTCAATATTATCCAAAAATAACTGACATGCGCCCCTTCCTCTCGACCACCTCTTACACATGTGGTATGATAAGTATAAATAGTTACAATGCATTAGAATTATCTTAATACATTTCACTAATTACACAACACATAACCGACGTGCTCTCCTTCCTCTCGGCTATCTCATAAACATGTGGTGTGCCAAATTTAAATAATCACATAACCTCAATCACCATTACGTAGCATAGGAATAACATATCACATTAGATAACAAGCATCATATTTCACGCCCTGATGCCACCTGGTATTTGTATGGTCAGAAATTTACATATCAAAATCTTAGTGTTACCCTTCTCAATTTTCACCCATTCATTTCCATTTCATAAGTTCATTTATCAATGAAATCTTTAACACATCTTATTTCGATCCGAACAATAACTCAAAACCCAATTACGCCATCCTCGGGTCATATTATTTAGAATCATTATACATTTTAGTTCATTTCATAAGTAGATAAGGGTTAAGTATCATTATAAATAACATTTCATGAAATAAAGAATTTATTTAAGGGTTTGTTAGTTTAAATAATGTTTTGAGTCATCACAACTTCCCTTCTCTAAATTTTGTGCCTGGAACGTCTCACCGGAGTGAAATCCAAGGAACCCCACGATACTCTCACTCTTAGATGGGGTAATTGTTATGACACATTTAGTTAGATTTTATTGTGAGAGAATACAATGAGAGTGAAAGTAATTCAACATTTATACCTAATGACAAGCCATTAGATAATAAACATTTCGTACTCTTTCTATCATCTACAAAAAAACTCATTTCCAAGGATGACAATTGCTAAAGAGGGATCTCAAATGTTCTTTATATAAGGAGACTTATAATTATCTTATAAGTGGGCACCTCATATGGATCATAAACTAATCAAGTTTCGCAAGCCAATAAATATGCATTCACATTAATTTTTATGACATAAGTGAAGTTCTCATAGAAAATTTCATAAATTTTTTGTCATAAATATCAAAAGTAAGATTCTCGATGCATCAAGTACAACCTTGGTAAGCATCCGTAATTTTTTAATTTAAACCAGTCAAAATTTTACGCCCATTTCATACATTTATTATATCTCAGTCATCAAATCGTAATATTGGGGTTCAAACTTAAATATCAATTTTTTCATGTTTTGGAGCCTACAAATAATTTTAATAAAAATATATTACTCAACAAATAACTTCGAGTAGCTAAAATTACTTATTTGTAATAATTATGATCATACAAATCCTTAATGCTTTCTAATAAAGTTTTAATATTTAAGAATTAATTTAGGTGAGTTTAATAACTATGTATATAAAAGGAAGAGAGTAGAAAACTAATTGCCACGAAATGTGCCCCGAGTTGAAGTCAAAAATCCTTTTGAAAAATTCTTGAAATTCCCTTATTAAACGTTTAGGGTTTGGTTTGGAAATTTAGGTAAATTTTGGGTGGGGCTGAAAGAAGTGAGGAGAAAAGACATATAATTGTTGTTGGTTTCGAAGGTAATAAATAATTTAAGTTGGAAGTAATTAATTTATAATCATGGCTTAATGACTAGGGGGAAATAAGAGAAAGAGGAAGAAAACAAAAGTTGTTAGTTGGCTACCTTCTTTTAGTCGTTGCCATGGTCCAAGGCACCTGTGAATATAGTGCCCATCAATGTTGGTCGCTGTAAATACCTTTTTTCTCTCCCTTGTTTTTTGCCCATCCAATTCTATTTCTCTCTATTTCTTGAATGCATCGTTTTCTCTTTTTTTTTTCTATTCAAGGCTATTCACTCCCTCATCTCTATAACAGAGTGGTAACCTGTGCAATGTGGGTGAAATATAAAAAATAAATATATTAAAAAACACTAACCATGATCATAATACAAAAATATACGCTCACTACTATTCATAAAACAAACAGAAAACCTTTAGCTTAGTGTAAAAAAAATTGTAGACATCCAAATAAATTATTGTATCATTTGTGTTGTATCATTCTAAGACCTGTATACATCTAAGTTTGTGTGTTGCATTTAATTTAACCAAGTTTCAGCATAAATTCTAAACGCCAAATCCCTATATCAGAAAAGAGCTAAGACCACAACTCCTTAATACACGACTACCTTTCTCATTTAATAATCGACGCCACCTTTATATTTAATAACCCACTTTTAACATTTAATAATTAAACCCCCTTTACCATTTTAAACTAACACGTGGACAACTCTTAATGTTTTAGTAATAAGGCCCCTAAGACCATTTAAAACTAATTAATAATTAGACTTAACTTTGTATCTTTAAAATTTAAAAATATTACTTTTCTAAATTTTGTAAGTCTATCACAGAAATTTAATTTAACATAATGATGCATCATTTACTTTAAATTACTGAGATTTAAATAATATCTTATTCTAAAATAATTTATTTTTTATTACTTAATAAATACTAAAAAATAATGGGGTATTACATTCTTCACCTATAATAAAAAGAATTTTGTCCTCGGTATTCATAGAAACTAATGCATACATGTATTAGAATAAATGCGGGTACTGTTGTCTCATTGCATCCTCTCACGCCCAAGTGTACATCAACTAAGGGAAATAATTAGTTCTTAAAGTTTGGAACCTAGGATCTAAGATACGGTTTGACTCCTCGGTGTACGAAATGTTGGCATCAAACGAGAAGTTACCTAAGTTTATGTGCTGGTATGCGGCGCTACCCCATAAGAATCTACGAAGCATCGATACTTGAAATCGATACGTGAAATACATTATCTACTTGAGCTAGGTGGTCTAGAAGAGCTAAAGGATAAGCGAATGGACTTACACGATCCATGATCATAAACGTCCCAACATACCTTGGGTCTAACTTCCCCATTGTTCCCAAAGCGCATCACCGCCTTCATAAGTGAAACTTTGAGAAGAACCTAGTTTCCAACCTTAAAATCCACATCATCCCTATCCAAGTTTGTGTAACTCTTCTCCACCATTTGATGACTCAACTTCACCATTTGACAAGTGATAAATTAGGACACAAATGTAGCAGCATCCCTCTTCATCCCAGACCACTAATATTATCTCCTCATATCTTGATACATCTTATCCCCATTGGGATGCTCCTAAAACTATGATACATTGACCTCCTTCTTGATGGCCTTACTTAACCCTTCATTTGATGGAAAAAATAACCTCCTCTTGTACCGCAATTCACCTTCTAATTCAATGGTGTAAAAAGTCACACTAGTGACCACTTTATCCTTACAAAACACATCATCTTACCGCACTTGAACCACCCACATAAGGATTTTGGAGTCACATTGAGAATCCCTATAAATGTATCTGCTAACTCGCCAATTAGTTGAACTGAGCCCACGTAGATTAACTAAAGAGAAGACAAACTAGCACTAGGTCGTGGACTAAGGTATATACCACCACAGTGGCCTTCCTTGGTGATACTGAATTGTAAATTAGTAGTCCTTGATAAACTCGACCCATTATCATTATCACATGTTCAAGTCCTTCTGTGTGAACAAATACTAATCGCTAAAGATTCTGAACTTCTCACCCAGAAATAATTCCTTTATACATGTAGTGAGAATGCTGTAATCGCTTGCTCAAATTTATGAGTCCGATAGTTACCCTCGTGTGGTTTTAACTTTCGATATGCATAGGCAATCCGATGATCCTCCTGCATTAACACTCCACTTAATCCCAACAAGGAAGCATAGGTGTATACCAAATACTCAACCCTACTCCTAGGTAGGTCCAAAACTAGAGCTGAAGTCAACTTCTCCTAGAGATGTCAAGGATATGTTAATGTCTCGCACTCCATACAAAATGATCTCCCTTCCGAGTCAACATGGTCAACGGTCCTATAATCTTAAAAAATCCTCGGATAAATATTTGATACTACCCGGCGATTCAAAAAAAGCTACGAATTTCTATAGGTGTCATGGGTTTTCCCGAATCCAAGATGACTGATACCTTTTTTGGGTCCACTAATAATCCCGACTATGAAACTACATGGCCTAAAAACTACACCTCTCGCTGAAAAAAATCACATTTTCAAAACTTTGCATACTTGTGTTCTCGTAACGTCTGGAGTGACACTTTTAAGTGCTCAACATGCTCCTCTTCAATAGGTTAATAAATAAAGATGTCATCGTTGAATATGACGATAAACTAATCCAAATATGATCAAAAAACTTCGTTCATCAAGTCCATGAACATGGTGGGGGCATTGTTCAACCAAAAAGCATGACCCTGAACCCATAGGAACCATAAAAAGTCAAAAAGGCAGTCTTTGGCACATCCTCCTCGCGTACCTTCAACTGGTGGTATCCCAAAAGCAAATTAATTTTTAGAAGAGCAAAGCTCCCTAAAGTTGATCAACTATATCATTAATCCTCGGTAAAGTATTATCATCACCGTTACCTTGATCAACTCGCGGTAGTCAACGCAAAATCATAGTGAACCATCTCGTTTCTTCACGAAAAGGACAGGGGATCCCCATGACGACGTAATATGCTGAATGGACCCTTGTTGTAATAGCTCCTTGATTTTCTCCCTCAACTCCCTCATTTCCACAGGAGACTTACAATATGTTGTCTTGTAAATTGGTAATGCACTAGGAGACAAGTCAATCATAAAATCAATATCTCTAGAGAATGGCAACCCTGGAAACTCCTTAAATTTGTCGAGAAAATATCTGAAAATCATAATCGATTATAGCAAAACAATAGTCCCCCGTGGCACTTCTTCATCAATAAAGTATATGTGCATAATGGATCCACCCTTTGGTCTAAGCATAGCCACAATATATATCTTATTTCTCGAAATTGTAAAAATTATAGCTCGACCCCTATAATCTATATGCGTTCTATATCTGACCACCGAAGCAATACCCAAGATCACATCATACGAGTGGGTGCCCTAAATTAACAAGTTAGCCTCAAAACATAGTCTACTGATGTAAATCTCCACATCATCACAGCTATCTAAGATACGAGTAGATATACCAAATGGAGTATAGATCAATAAACCTCTAGAAAATGGCCTAGGAAGTAAATCAAAGATCTTCACTAACTTACATAGTGTGAATGAGTGTGTAGCATCGGTGTAAAATAAAAAAGTAACTAGGGTAACGAAAACATAAAATGTACCGTTGATCACCTGGTCATGCCTGTAGTCCTACTATTCGGAATTTCTTATATGATAAACTCTCCCATATTAAAGCTAGGGTTACTGATGTGAAATCATTAGAACAGGTAGCGCTGCTACCAACTGTGGCCTCGGTGCTAGGAGCAACAGAGGTCGGTATGGATGCTACTACTGCGAATAGGGCCTAGATCCCTATTGACCATACCCTTAGCAATGTTCGTAGTTGTACTGACCTTAAACCTAATGGCCTTGACTTTAGCCCTGATGGCCATGACGATGATGTCCCTGCATCTCTGCACTAAAAAAAACTCGGGACCTATGTCCCCTAACCTCATAGTTGAAATATACACCATTAAATGGGGTTGTGGGTGCTCCCTATTGCTTCTGCTGCTACTGGTGGTGTTGTGGATGTTATCTCCCCTGCCCCGATTGATGGGATCATTGGGTTACTGCTAGTGCCTTTCCTGAACCAGTCTAAAGTTCCTCCACTTCCCTTAGCCCTACTGGTCTATCTACCCCATTTGTTTCCATCCATTTTTTTACTCTACCTTAGGTCCACTAGATTGTCCCACTTTCTCTACTCTTATGATCTTTGCAGTCCTGATAATGCATCAACGCGGTCTGCTACCTAAGTGTATGGTAAAGGATAGGTTCCCCATGATAAAATTCTTGATGGGACACATGAGCCCTCTCAAAAACTTCCTCATCTTCTTCTCCTCAGTGTTGATTTCATCTCCATAAAAAAATAACAACATAGAAAATACCCGCTCTTACTCGACTATTGTGTGAGCTCCTTCTTTAGTACAAGAAATTATTCCTTCTTCTACTCTTTGTCTGATGGCGGAAAGTACTTCTGATCAAAATGTGTCACAAATTCATCATAGGTCAACCTCTCCCTATGCCCCTCCATAATCATGCTCTCCCACCATTGGAGGGCATCGCCAACTAAGCGAAATGTTCCTATCACCTATTTTAGTATCTCGGTAAAAATTAATAACTTAAAATACCTCTCGATGTCTTAGTGCCACTGCTACTCCATAATGGTATCGATAAAACCTGCAAACGTCAATGGGTTGTTCTTCGTGAAGGACCTTGTGCCTTCCCCCATCCTAAGGTGGTCAATATTATCGAGTGTGGTTCCACAGGAGGCATATTATATCATGCTACTACCAATTCTGCCTGAACGGTCTGGCTAATCAACTTTGATAACCGTTGTGAAATAAGATGGTATAGCCCCTAGGCATCAAGAGTTATAATATCCACCATAATGGGAGCCTACAGTGCGAGGAACTTGGCCTCAGCCTGCTCTACTGGCTATCTGGCCTGGAGAACTCCCCTACGGGGTGGCATCTGCAGTTTAAAATTGGCACCCTATTAGTAAAGAATCATAAGTAATAATACAAGGAGAATGTACATATCAAAGAACGCTAAGCAAAATTCTAAGAGAACCTATAATCCTCAAGGCCTAAGACCATGCTCTGATACCAACTGTAATACCCCATGTAATTAGACATTTTTGGTTAATCAAGTCTAGATATAGAATTAAATGAAATATTTTAAACAATTAAACATCATTCTCTTCTTCGAGAGATCAAGTAAAGCAATGCTACAAATAAAGTGGAAGTGATACAAAGGTCCTTAATGTAAACTATTATAAAATAACCAAAACTCATTAAAGATCTACATAAATGTCTCAATAATAACATATCATCACAAGTCAAGAAGATATTTTAAACCTTACAAGCCAAATAAGTCTAATCAAATAAACTAGTAAGTCTCCAAAATAAACTAAGGCAAAATCAAAGTAAATTAAATAGATAAATAGATAGAGTAGAGGCCCACAATGTCTCTTAAGCGGATATCTCGAGGAGAGATGAATAGCAATGCCTGCTAGAATCAAGGGATCTACATAGGAGATCCTTCCTTAGTGCATGCGATCCACTTGAAGAGTTGGTTCAAAACCCTAGCGAGTAACTTATTTACACAACTCAAATAAGTCACACCCATCGATGATAAAATCACAATTTAATAATTTAATGAGCGACTCAACCCAAAAACCTAGTCTCAGAATGTATTAGAATTATACAATTTATGTAATTAATACTTATTCTCCTAACCGACATGCTCCCCTTCTTGTCAACCATCTCTTAAACATGTGGTATGCAAAATTTAAATCATAAGAGTGCATTATAATTATCTTAATACATTTTATTAATTAAACAATACGTAACCAGCATGCTCCCCTTCTTCTCGGCCATATCATAAATATGCAGTGCACTAAATTTAAATAAGCACATAAACCCCGGTCACCCGTTACATAGTGCCAGAATAACATATCAAATTAGATTCTTAGCATCACGTTTCACACCTTGACGCCACCTAGTACTCGTATGGATGGAATTTACATATCAAAATATTGTGGTATCCTTTCTCAGTGCCCACCTATTCATTTCCATTTCATAAGTTTATTTATCAATGACATCCTTAACACACATTAATTCGCTTCGAATAATAACTCCAAACCCAATGACCCCACCCTCGGGTCATATCATTTATAATCATTATATATTTTAGTACATTTCATACGGAGCTAAGGGGTCAATATCATTACAAACACTACACCAAAATTATTGGATTGTCACGGTCATTGACCGTGACAAGTCTGGGGGTGGCAACTATTTTTATCACGGTCTTTGATTGTGACAAGGTCATTAGACTTGTCACAGTCCTATCACGGTCTTTGACCGTGAAAATTTTTTTCACGGTTAAGGACCGTTACAAACAGGTGACAAACTCTAAAAAATTGTCACGGTCAATGACCGTGACAAATTTGGGCAGAATTTAAGAAAAATCTGCTAGACAGTTTGGCCACTGCCATTGCCTAGGAGTATATTTGTACATGTTATAGCAAAATTGTACATATTCAAACAACATATATTCAAATAAAATATAAATAATGCACCAAATCATTGTATATATAATTCCATATCCAAATAAAATAAAAGTACAATCCATATCCAAACCAAAATGTAACAAATCAAAACAAATGAAATATAATCCAAGTGTCCAAATAAAAATACATACAAATAATGTCACGCCATAGAGTCTGGTTTAGGTTCTAGGAGGAAGCAAGGACACACGATATACGCATTGAGGCACCCCTCAATATGCGTCACACCACAATGTTCGCGTAACCACAATGTGGAGTTCTCCTTGTTGGTTATCACATGCATGACGAGCACCTTGGCCTCGATGTTTTGAAGGATACGTCCATGAACCGGCATACCAGAGATGGTATTCAGGTCCCTCAACCCCCACGATATCCATTGCCATCATATTGTGACACCCAGACTAATTAAATACCAGGTATCTACTCCTTTATTAAATTACTACAGAATATCAAGTTGGTTCAGTCTTAGCATCACTATCGAAAACATTTAGTTACTTACTAGCCACCTAATATTTAAAATAGAGAGATGTCAAATTTTGTTAATTAAATTCACAATCAACCAAATAATTAAATAATCATTAATCAATTGCATAAATAATATCATATGAATAACCAACGTAATGAAATAATCCGAGTCTAGAGTAAACACTCCGCAAATAATACCAGCGTAAAATAAAATCCTAATACAAGAGTCTGAATAAATAAACCAACATCTGAAATAATGAAAGTCTGTATCTACAATCTCTAAATAAGAATGGGCAATATGCCCTAACTGATATGAATGACTCTGAAGGAACCAAGAATAAATGTGGAGGTGTCTAATACCGAGATCATCTAGCTTCCACAACAGCTACAACATGTCATCAGAATGGAAATCCTATGCTTCGCGTCCCTGTGGCTAGGCACCTAAAAGGTTTTTACAAAACAAAATATATTTGGAGGAAAACGGGTCAGAGCCTGAGGTGAAACAAATTTAATAACAGTAAGTGTTTAATTTCATTAAACAGTAAATATTATATACATGTTAGTTGTGTACTCTCACATGAGTTTCTCATCGCTCAACTAATGTGCAGGTTTAACGTATACCCTTAACCCATCCTAGTTATGCCACTATCTAACTATTTCGTACTAACTCCTTCTTTCATATTCTAATATAGGGTGTCTACTCGTTTTACACAAACATGTCATATTTATATCCCTTATTCACATTCATTAAATTACTTATCTCAATTGTTATTTAAATTCTCACATTCTTATCCCATTCAAATATCTTAGTTATTCACATCTACTAAGCAATAGTGAACCAGTCACAAGTACATATATAAATCACTCTCAATACATATATACATATATGGCACCCCTAGGCTAAGCTACAGTGCACGCATACTCTGCTATCAAATCCATATACATCACGTATGTAAGGATCACACGTTCCGAATCACTCAGGAACCGTCTCAATACAAATCACACATATTGGAGGCGAACATAGTTCACATACCTACGCTCCCATGGTCAGCTGACTTATTAACTCACAAATAAGTCATTCACAATCCTATGTCCTTGAGGTACCAGTCTAAATCCCCCCGATGGCACACAAGGATACGAGGGTCCATTTCCAAAAATCAACCTTCCGTGATAGCAATTATGGTAGGTATGTCATACACATAATAATCTAGATACAAAGTAATCACACAACTTAGGTAATCATCACATTAATATAGGTATACACCAACCCTATATCTTAAGTCTCATATGTATCATAGTGTCATCCCGAATATTCCACGTAATATGTTTAGCACAACAACTCTCCATGTATAAGTACGAATATTTAAACATACCTCATAAGGTTACTAAGTTACGCACTAGTCTCTAAGGTTATCTCAGTAATACCAAGTCCCTCTTCTACTGGTACTAACCTTAAATTAACATCCGTCTAATTTAAATACCAAATTTTATGAAATTTGTAATCGTACCTCACTCGATAACCACTCGTAAGTATCCCATTCAATCCCAAAAGGTATAACATTTTCCGGGCATAAACTTTAACCCCACTGACCTTAACCAAGTCCCCCCAATATTCTATTAAACCCCCTACGAGTTATTACAAGATTGGGATTTGTCAAACGCTAAATGGAAATAATCTACCAAAAATCAGGAGGAGTCGATCGATCGAGGGAAAGGGGTCGATCGATCGAGATTCATGGGTCAATCGATCGATCAAACAAATACTGCGATTCTGCATAATTTGGCCTACGGGTTTCATCAAACTTAACCCTAAAATCCTCTACTATAATGTCCCGAACTCCCAAATATTTATTCCTAACATCATACCAACATAAATAAATAAGTTCCAACCTTTTAGAATCATCAAATCATAATGGAAAAACAATATCTTAGGTCAAATCATAAAATTTTCATAAAAACCCTAGTTCTCCTATTTTCTTCAAGAACATTATATAACTCAATACAAAATTCATAATTATCTACACATGGATCATAATTTCGTGGGTGCTATATTCCCAGAAGTTAAACTACATGTAAAACCAACCCAGATTATGATTTTAGTTCTTCAATTCCATTCATTCATCATTTTTCAAGGTTATTCTCCAATTCTAAACTAACACGGATGATATATGCACTGAATTATTGCAAGTTAAATCACTTTCCTGGAAATAGAAATTGTGATCCTTTGGATATGATGATATGGAAGTAATCCTCTCTTCTTGATCTATCCGATGGTGATGATAGTGGTGCAAAAAGCCTAAAGGTGGTGGTTCTCCTTTGGTAACATCCTTCACTTCTTCTCTAATGGCCATTTGTGAATTTTTGTGATGTAAACCCTAAGGATCCTAAGTGTTGGATGATATAATCACTCTAAAATTTGTGGGTTACTATTTCTTAAAAAGTCAAAATGACTAAAATTCCCTCACGGGTTGTCGATTAGGCCTAAAATGCTCCGGGACCCAAACTAAACCCCCGACTAGCATTTTCTGACTATATCGACCCTTCTGAACACGCTGGTGCACTCAAAATGATCATACATATGATATAAAAATAAATTACTTTTGAATCCATTAAATTAGGTCCTGACACGACTGACACGCACGTCCCAACTTAATTACTAAAACTGCAGTATTTTCAACTTGCGATAATATTAATAATTTCATAATCATATATTACTATACTCACTTAGTAATATTCAACATAATTATTATAATCAAATACTAACCCTCGTCTCGCTAGAATTTAAATCCGGATTAATTTCTAAATAATTTCCCAATTTTAATTTAATTAATCCATATTTAAAAGCCATAAAAATACGGGGTATTACATACTTCTCCCTAATAACGGAATTTCGTCTCGAAATTTGGAAAACTAAGGCATACCTGGAAAAAATAGGTATCCTCCAGTACTCAAAACAAAATTCAAAGTAAGGCTCGATCACTATAGCCCCCGCTTCACAGCAAGCTTCTTTAACACTCTAGACACTTTATTAGTTATAGGGTCACACCTCAATAAAGGAACGTCACCTTATGCTCTTACTAAACAACATTCGAATAAAAATAGCCTATACATCATTGACCGCATTATCTTAATATTATTAGGAGGCCACACCTCACATTGTATCAATTCCCGTGTTTATCTAAACACAAAACTCCCATCCTAAGAGAAACCTTGTGAACACCTGACTACTCTTATCCGTTCTTCGAATATCTGTTCCCGATGGTGTAACTTTTATGAAAGGCAAAAGTCACCTAAGACGGTTTGTGGTTATTCCATTACAGTCATTAGATTATAACTTCTAACTAATCCAAAACTCCAATTATCCGCTCACCTCTAAACATCCAGAGGAAAGATAGTAAGGTTTATCCACACAAAACCTCAAATAGCACCTTATCCACGATATATAGGTTCGTGTTTTCATACAACTCTACCATTAGGTAATATCCTCTCCCATTACCGTATTGTACTTCACTTACTAGTTATATCCGTTATGGGAATGAAATGATCGCAATGAGTCCAAAATTACTTTCATACAGTTGCACGAGTCATTAATCACCTTGCACCTACTCCTCGGGCTATAGGTGATACAACCTGCTCAAAACGAAACGTTATTGCCACTATTTCCTGAAATTTCGTATTGAAGGTGGGGTTCAAGGATCTTATCCTAGTTCGGAACAATACTGGGTCACACTATTTAATAGCACTCAAAGCTATAACATTTACTTTCCTTTTGGTCATCTTGTTCCACACATTCGAAGGAACACGTGACTCATCTAGGGGTTGGCAACCCATCGAAGAAATTTACCAATTTGACTCTTCCATTACTGGAATCATTGGCTTGATACAAAATTTTCTAGCTGATCCTCTTACTCCAACCGATTTCCTACTTACTATATCCCTTTCAACACCGAATTTCACTTATAATTCTTTCCATTAAGTGTTACTTAATAATCCTCTTCTTCCCTCAGCATATACCAAAAGTTTTGACCTGTGCACTTTTCGCCACGATGTGCATTTCTGGACACTTTATACCTTATTAACATCATCGCTCTATTTTCGCGTAAGTCACTCTTACGATTGGGTAGAACTCCGCACCAAATTGTCCATAATAGTTAAATATTTGTCTTCTCAAGGGATATCCCCCTTTTTAAATGGCTTCCCACTGCCTTTCAACCAAGTTCGGACATTCTATTCTGATTGGACATGAATATATGGATTCTTGTCCTTCCCTCACAATGCTTAATCCACTCTACCACTTCCATTTTGTTATATTAGTCCCCCAAGCATAAATTTCACCCATCTATTTCTATGTCTCTTTTTTCGGCGATTCTGACATCAGCAAACAAAGGTGTCCACACACCCTATAAATCGTGCATACTGGTTTAAACATCATATACGCTTCATACACACGCCTAATTGTTTATTGCCCCTATATTATCAATCTGGTTGTACCACTTAGGCATTATCAATCACCCCGAGATTTGAAATTCTAAATCCTCCTTAACATCATTCCATCCTTCAACCTGCCGTAATAAAATAAAATTTTTAATACTTCCTCACCACACAACTGGCTCTGTTGGACTTATATCGTAATTTAACTTTCAACTTATAGTTATAACTACATACCTCTATAACTACCGAGGTACCGAACTTATGGACGAATGGCCAAACATCTCCCTACTTCCAACCTGACGCTAAGTTTCATGCGTGGGATGTCTCGCAAAGAGAAATCCAAACAAGGAACCCCCCCAATACACTACTACCTAGCATTGTCGGTCGTCAAAATCCGTTAGGCCCTCAGTCCATAACATGTACTCCTATATTCCTGTCCCTTGACACAAAAGTTACATTGCTTTTGCAATTACACTTAAACAAGGAACTTACTCTGAAAGATACTGTCACTTAACATTGGTGGTAATCACATTCCATAAACATCATGCACATATAATTGGGGCTCTCAAAATCCTTTCCCCATACATACTACTATGAGTCTTAACTTCCACATCTCTAAGGGGGTGATATAACAATGCGCCCTTCCTATTACCAAGTCCTGAGCGTTAACATAATAACAAGCTAAATCTTTTTGCTGAACAGTAAACCCAATACACTCTGAATCATATCAATAAAGTCCCTACACATATCGAGATCAAATATCTCGAGACAATTATACCTTTCGAAGTCTCTATAATATATATATATATATATATACTAGTGTATGCCTATGCCTGAAGGCACAGCGAAAATTTCTAAAGTACGTAATCGCAAAACGAAAAAAATTTCCAAACTACATAATTGCAAAACGAAAAAAAAATCGTTCCCCAACAATACTAATCGTACATCTTGAACCTTGCATAAACAACATCATATCCATAAAAAACAAATTTAAGTCGTAAAGTTATTTTTACAACACCATGTAAATATTTTAGAAATTTTGGACAGACTCTCCTCTGTTTGTAGGACTATCCCTCTAATTAAAAATAAAAAATACTCCCAATAACAACAACATTAATAGTCCAACTTGGATATCGTATAAGCAACCTCTTAATTTAAGTAAAAAAATTACTAACACAACTAAGAGTAAACAATCTACAAAATTTGGTGAAAATTCTCTTTGTTTATAGTCCATTCGGGAACTCGTATAAACAACATAATCAAATTGTCCTGCAGCATGAAACAACCAAGAACAACAAAAGCATTAGCGTGTAGATATACAACAATATTAAGCTGGGGAAAACCAAATTGACATCTCAAACCTAAAAAAACATTGCACACTTATCAAGAATACACCTATGCAACCCCCATATCCATTAAACCTTCAAAATGCATTAAATTTATGACAGAAATGAAGCTACAAATTAGCTAATATAGAATAATACTTTTTATATTATTTTACCATGTGGAAAATTTTGATTTTTAAGAGGAAAAGAAAAACTAATGGTACAAAGTAATAGTTCTCAGAGACTAACAGTGTGTAGAAACTAACTTATTGCAACCAGTTTCTTCTCAAAGTGAATACAATCTTACTCGAGTAAGAATGAAATAGTAAATATCTAAAACTACCTTGTTAGGGTCCAAAGGCATAATCATGATCGATGGTTGAGTCTGTAGACTATTTTGTTCCTGAGTCCAAGTGAAGATCCCTTATAGTTCATCTAAATAATATGAGAAGGAAAAATAAAAATAAAAAATGCCAGAATCGGATAATCGAATTTATATTTGTTAAATAGTAAACAAAATTATAACGGTGTCAACATTCAATAATCAAGCACTCCACTCATTAAACATTATAGTTCTGCATAGAGAAAGAACAACCAGTATATCAAATTCTGATAAACACTCTTCGTCAATGGAAGATTACTTAAATGAATAATCCAAAAATAATTTTGAATTCTAACATACTTTCACAACTACAAAACAAAAAGCAGTTGTTAGTTTGTGCAAAAGGTTCAAAAAGGCTTGACCTTTAGGATGATCCACTCAATTAAATGGAAATACAATAAAAAAAATCCCTGCTTTATTTCCCCCCACCATAAATAACATCTTTGTTTTTATACATGTTTTCAAGTTGGTTCTATATTAAAATTGGTATGAGTGGATTTATGGTGTTAATATAAGTGTCACTAAACCTAAACAATTAATACACCATCTAATACTACAGATTGATATCGTAACTATCGTAAAATGATGTTATAATACCACTAAGAATTCTACATTCAAAACAAAAGGAAAGTAAAAAGAAATGGTTAAGAAAAATCAGAAATTATGACAATAGAGAAAACAAAAAATGAGTACAAATAAGATGTTGAAAACAACTTAACAAAAATAACGAAATACTTAATTCTACAATCCCTTATTTGAACCCAACAAAATTGGGGTTTCGAAGCCTTAATTTAAACTTGTAAATGGAGGTTTACCTGATTAGGTTGTTGAGGTAGATACTAAGATCATCTGCAAAACAAAAATATAAGAAACACATTAAAGTTAAAAAAACATGATAAATAATTTAAGATAACTAATTGATCATAGAAACACATCAAAGTTAAAGAAACACATTGATCATAGAAACAAATTTAAGATAACTAATTTTTACAAAACTCAAAGCTTCAGTACCCTTTCTTTGTTGTAACTCCCTCATGTCAACAACCCCATTTCACTCATTCTCTTCCTGTAGGTAATCTTCAATTTCAATTGGTGTAAGAATTCTGTAACAACATAGACAAAGTACACCAGTATTATCAAACGAAACATCACATCAAAACGAAAATAAAAGTAAGATCTTACCTCTCAGCGGCGGCAGCAGCAGCAAGCAAGGAAGGAGGGAAGCTCGACGGGGCAGCAACTGGCATCGGCCGACAGCAGGGCTGCATCGGCAGGGTGTGTTCGTGTGGAGTTCTAGATCGGGAAAGAGAAAGAAAAGTGGGACATATTGGCGCAAGTTCTTTCATCCAAACGCCAACATCTTGGGGTCTCCCATCTGCCTTGACGCAGTCATATCCACTTCCTCGGCCTTGAAATTTATCAAGTATTTTTCAAACACCGTACACTTACCTTGTGAATGAATGATAAGAAAGTTAATAAAAGATAAGAAAGAACATAAAAATTAGGATGCAAATTGCTCTGTTAACTCCAAATGTAAATAAATAAACATACCATGTGAATGAGTTCCTGAGCTAAATCAGCCTCTTTGATTTCTTCTTTGGCTAAATTTTCAATCATTTCAGTAGCATCTCTAAGTTTTGCATCTTTAGGAAGATTTTTTCCTAGCTCCTCGGCCAACTTCTCTACTTCCTCTGCTTTTTTCCTAACCATTTCCATTGCATTGTACACCTTAGCTGAAATAACAAAAAAAACCTATATAAACAATCACAACAGAACTAAGAGAAAACTTACAAAAAAATTAGTATTTAAGTTACATAACAAACTTTTACGCATCAACAATGTCCCCAGTCCCCAATTTATACCTGAATGAAGGCAGAATTATTGATAACCTGAATCCCACCATCCACTTCTTCCTGTATCACAAAAAAAAAGATTTACTTACTAATACTTCTTCCATAAAATATCACACCCCACACCGCACATCGCATCTCCATTAACAGCTCCCACACCCCACTAACCTGCTCCTCCCAATCTTAATCCAACTCGTCCCTGCCTAGCATTACAACGCTCACAATCCCACACACCCTTCTGCGAACCCAACCCGAACCAAATCCATACCCCACACCTAATTTCCACACTACCCACCTGCTACCTTTTGCTTCCCCATAACCCCACACCTACATACAGATACAATTTTAGTCCATGAATAGTAGTATAAAATATAATGTGGTATCAATTAAGTAGCCTAGTACTGAAATTTCACGGACTGCGTTTTGTGACTTCGTCATTGGAGAAGAAATAAGAAAGATTGAAAGTTGAAAATGAGAAGGTTTCACTTGAGGATGAAAAACCTGAAGCAAACCCAGAGGAACAGGTGGGACCCACTGAGGAGAAAATGATCGGGAAGCAGATAAGCGCAGCTGCTACTTATCAGATTGCTGCTTGTGTTACTTCTTATTTTCATTCTCAAACGAAAACTATTATTCCATTTAAATTCTCTAAAATTGCCAACATATTATAAATAGCTTTAGTTGGGGAACAAAAAATTTATACAATTTAAAGGGGTTAAATAATAACATATTTATAAATAGCTTTCGTTGTGATTCAGTGCGCCAACCTTCGTTGTCAACGTTGTTGGAAATCCTCGTGAGCGAATTTTGAAGGCTATCGACATATAGCTGTTGTATGGGTAATTATGCAACAGATGAACTCGGAACATGTCGTGCACAGGCGTTGTTGGCCTACTTGAGAATGGCGAGGTATTCCCCCAGTGCTGGCCTTATTTTGTGTGTTTTCTAGCCGCATGGTGCCAGTTTTTTTAGAGCTATTGACACTTTATATTGGTCTCATTGTTGTGCCCATCTGTGTAAAAATAAATAAACATGAATAAATTAAAAACACGTCATTACTATATATATATTTATAGCCAAGTTCAGGTGTGAACCAAATACTGGATCAATTTTTTAAAAGTTGAATTTTTAAAGTCAAAATCACTTCAATGCTATCAAGGACCAAGAATAACTGTTGGTTTGAATATCATACTTGTTTTGAAGTGATAGAAGAGTTACATGAGGTGAAATATAACTTTTCCAATGGATTTGTGTTGGGGTGCGGGGTGGGGGGCGAGATACACATCAATTCGAATTACCAACAAAATTAAAAATAAGCACCAAACTTAAAAACCTAATTCAAAAAACAGGTATTTAATAATCCAACAAACGGGTAAGTTATAAGTTCAAAAGCCAAAACCCTCATTTCAATCATAATCCAAAATCATACCTGACAGGAATAAAAGAATAATTTGAGATCCCAACATCAAACCGAGTTTAAACCTTTGTGTCCTTTACATACATCTATGAATCGTATAAATCGACCATGAATCAAAACAGCAAACCGCAAACATGAAAAAAATAGGGTAATATGCGAGCAACAAATGATGAATCAAACATGAATCGAACAGGTAAACATAGTGCAAACAGGTATAAAATCAATCATTAACGCTATCCAAAACTAAATGATGGAACAATTAAATTACTCAAGGAATTCAACTCTATTTTTAAAGTAAAGGAAAAGGAATCCAACTCTATTTTTAAGGAATCCAACTCTATTCATATTACAACATCTATCACAGTAAAGGAAAATATTAAAAAAAAATAAAGATCGACACAAACATATATATATTACTTGTAAAACACCTACAAAATGGTTAGAAGAAGTAATGAAAATTCAACAAATAACCAAAGGCCCTAATGAAAATTCAACAAATAACCAAAAGCCCTAATGAAAATGCAACAAATAACCATTAGGGAGTATAAAATACCCAAAAGCCCTAATGAAAATTCAGCAAATAACCAAAATCCCTAATGAAAATGCAACAAAGATTAAAAATAAAATCTAAATAAGATACCTAGTGGTGTCGATCATGGCTTGCGATTTGAAACCTAAATGTAACAAAGTAAGATTCAAAATATTACAGATCTAACAAAACTCTAACAAAAATCTAAATATCTCACAAAAAAGTTGTTGAAACAGATGTGTGTACGCATATGAAAATAATCGCATCTGAGATGCGTATGTGAGAAAAAAACGAAACTATCAGACCAAAATACCACCTAAAATTGCATCTGAGATGCGTGTGTGTGAAAGCAATCGCATTTGAGATGCGTATATGTGAAATAAATTACCTGTAGGAGTGCGAAGAAAAGGAAGAGGGGGATTGGTAGGGGTGACGATGGAGGAGGGAGTAGGGGTTGTGTTGGTAGGAGTAGAGAGAGTGGGATAGTATTTCTTTCACAACCGTTAAGCGTTGCCTAATTTTTGTCCAAAAGAAAAGAGTGTGTAGTCTAATGGGTGGATGAGAACCCTTAGATTGTACACGTGGAAAAATGTAGACCCTTTGATTACTTTGATAAACATACATATAAGATGAATAGTAAAACACCATTGTCCCATATTATATATATATATATATATATATATATATATATATATATATATATATATATATATATATATATATATATATATATATATATATATATATATATATATATATATATATATATTAATGCGAGCCCGACCCACTCACAGGTGAGGTCTCGCCAGAACAAAACATCCTACACTAAGGTAGCAACCATATAGACTTGCGATATTCGCCCACTATCAGTCTAAGCATCACTATAAAACCATAATCAGGATAATATCATACTCGTATAACACACCACAAAAATAAGTAATCTCAATAAAGTATATACCACTATTGATGCACCCTTTCATCCTTCGTGGATAACACTAAAGGTAACCCCACTATACCAGGGAAAATATCACATAATAATAACGTTGTCGATATATGCACTAAACTCGTCTCACAAGCGAATCTACCAATAATAAAAATGCAGTGACTCGTTTGTGTCACATACAATACGCCCCGTCTTCTGAGGGTGAAACTCATACTTTTATCTTGCCAATCGCCCTAGATTTTTAAATGGTTCTTGGACATAACATGCCTATCCGAACCAAATCAAAAATTATAATAACTATTGCCCTTGTTAGGAACCATACCGTTATCCCTTTACTCACTTCGAGAAAATTTAACACATGGGGTTTTAATCTCCCCAAAATGCCTCTACACATAATCCTCTTATCTCTGGTCATACTGACCATGTTAGGGTTGTCCTTATCTCGAACTTTGGTAGTCTCGATTCTGATGGCTACCTCTATTGTCCCTTTAGCTTTGTTGGACCTAAGGAAAATGCTACTGGCTTCAACAACCTTTACTGAATTCACTTTCTCTTGGTGAAAATTCAGCTATCATAATCACTTAAATGGGTCCCCTGATGGGTCTCCCCCTTGTGGTGCTTCACTAACACCATTTCACCCAGTCTTACTCTCTGACTAAATTCTTTGATTCTTATAGCTCCCCACACAAGGAATCATTACAATCCATATTAACGAAATGCGACATTGTTATCATCTGCATTGACCACCCAAGAAGAATTCCCCAGAAGTGCTAGAAATTCTTCTTATGAGTTAATTTCCCACTTTAAAATCCTCTTCTCCAATCCACCTAATTCATTCGGTGAAAGATTCACTAACTAATTAAATTCCTTTTCATAAAGGGACCTCTATTCGACCCTCTGGTGTGAGTTCAGAACAACGTTCGCGTCTTATCTTGAACATCTGATGAAGGAACTTGCGGTTAAACAGCACCTAATATCCTTCCATTGACACAAAATTTCACTAATAAGTGTGGTGATTGACTCCTATCATTGTAACTTTGCTCCGACGAGCCAAGAAAAATTTTACCCCAAATTTCACTTCCCGTTAGCCACACTCCGACATATGCTCAAGCCTTTAGATATTTTACCTTCGTTGGCTAACGCGCACGATCTTCGCATTCCTAGAATTTCCACTACTGGTTCTTTTTAATATTTCGTCTGACTTTATCCCAATCCAACCTTGTTGGGTGAGTCTAATTTGATTCCATTTTGTACTATAGCGGTACCTGGAAGTCATATGTCGTGCCCTAGCCATCTTTATCCTCTTGGCTTTCTGTACCATAATAGAGGTGACCTTAACTACGGTCATCATTATTGAATATACCCTATAACCTCAACTGAGCTTTGCCTCTTGTTGTCCTCCCAACTTTCCTCACCTGACTTACTATATGGTTCGGCACACGAACACATCCGAATGTAAATAAGTTTCACTATCATATACATTATAGCTGCAGAACGAAATCTCATTAAAGAAATCAATAAATCCTAAACATAGGGCTCTATATCAACGAAAGTTATGCTGGAAGCATATTAATCCAAGAAGATCCTAAAGGACACTATAACATGATGCTCTGATACCACCTGTGACACCCAGACTACTTAAATACCGGGTAGCTACTCCTTTATTAAATTATTATAGAATATCAAGTTGGTTCAGTCTTAGCATCACTGTCGAAAACATTTAGTTACTTACTAGCCACCTAATATTTAAAATATAGAGATGTCAAATTTTTTTAATTAAATTCACAATCAACCAAGTAATTAAATCATCATTAATCAATCGCATAAACAATCTCATATGAATAACCAACGTAATGAAATAAACTCGGTCTGAAGTAAACAGTCCACTAATAATACTAGAGTAAAATAAAATCCCAATACAAGAGTCTAAATGAATAAACCAACATCTGAAATAATGAAAGTCTGTATCTATAATCTCTAAATAAGAATGGCCAACATGCCCTAACTAATATGAAAGACTCTAAAGGAACCAAGAATAAATGTGGAGGCGTCTAATACCGAGATCCTATAGCTTCCACAACAGCTACAGAACGTCAGCAGAATGGAACTCCTATGCTTGGCATCCCTATGGTTGGGCACACAAAAGGTTTTTACAAAACAAAATAGATTTGGAGGAAAACGGGTCAGAGCCCGAGGTAAAAATAATTTAAAAACAGCAAGTGTTTAATTGCATTAAACAGTAAATATTATATACATGTTAGTTGCGTACTCTCACATGTGTTTCTCACCCCTCAACTAAAGTGCATGCCTAACGTATACCCTTAACCCATCCTAGTTATCCCACTATCTAACTAGTCCGTACTAACTCCTTCTTTCACATTATAATATAGGGTGTCTACTCGTATTACACAAACAAGTCATATTTATATCCCACATTCACATTCATTAAATTACTTATCTCAAGTGTTATTTAAATTCTCACATTCTTACCCCATTCAAATATCTTAGTTATCCACATATACTAAGCAACAGTGAACCAGTCATAAGTAAATATATAAATCACTCTTAGTACATATATACATATATGGCACCCCTAGGCTAAGTTGTGGCGCACGCATACTCTGCTATCAAATCCATGTACATCACGTACATAAGGATCACGCGTTCTGAATCACTCAGGAGCCGTCTTAATACAAATCACACATATTGGAGGCGAACATAGTTCACATACCCCTGGTTCACACACATAGCTACGCCCCCATGGTCAGCTGACTTATTAACTCACAAATAAGTCATTCATAGTCCTACGTCCTTAAGGTACCAATCTAAATCCCCCCGAAGGCACACAAAGATAAGATGGTCATTTTTTTGAAATTCAACCTCCCGTGATAGCAAGTATGGTAGGTATGTCATGCACACAATAATCCAGATACTAAGTAAGCACACAACTTAGGTAATCATCACATTAATATAGGTATACACCAACCTTATATATTAAGTCTCATACGTATCATAGTGTCATCCCGAATATTCCACGTAATATGTTTAGCGCAATAACTGTCGTCGTATAAGTTTGAATACTTAAAGCCTACCTTATAAGGTTACTAAGTTACGAACTAGTCTCTAAGGTTATCTCAGTAATTCCAAGTCCCTCTTCTATTGGTCCTAACCTTAAATTAACATTCGTCCAATTTAAATCCCAAATTTTATGAAATTTCTAATCGTACCTCACTCGGTAACCACTCGTAAGTATCCCATTCAATCCCAAAAGGTATAACATTTTCCGGGCATAAAATACAACCCTACTGACCTTAACCAAGTCCCCCCAATATTTTATTAAATCTACTAAGAGTTCTTACAAGCTTGAGATTTGTCAAACCATAAAGGGAAATAATCTACCAAAAATCAGGAAGAGTCGATCGATCGAGGGAAAGGGGTCGATCGATCGATCCAATCAATCGATCGACATTCATGGGTCGATCGATCGATCAAACAGGTATTGCGATTCTGCATAATTTGGCCTACGGGTTTCATCAAACTTAACCCTCAAATCCTTTACTATAATGTCCCACAATCCCAAATATTTATTCCTAACATCATACAAACATAAATACAAAAGTTCCAACGTTTTAGAATCATCAAATCATAATGGGAAAAATACTTCTTGGGTCAAATCATAAAATTTTCATAAAAACCCTAGTTCTCCTATTTTCTTCAAGAACATTATATAACTGAATACAAAATTCATAATTCTTCCCAGAAGTTAAACTACATGTAAAACCAACCCAGATTATGATTTTAGTTCTTCAATTCCATTCATTCATCATTTTTCAAGGTTATTCTCCAATTCTAAACTAACACGGATGATATATGCACTGAATTATTGCAAGTTAAATCACTTTCCTGGAAATAGAAATTGTGATCCTTTGGATGTGATGATATGGAAGTAATCCTCTCTTCTTGATCTATCCGATGGTGATGATAGTGGTGCAAAAAGCCTAAAGGTGGTGGTTCTCCTTTGGTAACATCCTTCACTTCTTCTCTAACGGACGTTTGTGAATTTTGGTGATGTAAACCCTAAGGATCCTAAGTGTTGGATGATATAATTAGTCTAAAATTCGTGGGTTACTATTCCTCAAAAGGTCAAAATGACTAAAATACCCTCCTGAGTTATCGGTTAGGCCTAAAATGCCTCGGGACCCAAACTAAACCCCCGGCTCGTGTTTTCTGACTATCTCGACCCTTCTGGACACGTTGGCACACTCAAAATGATCATAAGGATGACATAAAAATAAATGACACTTGAATCCATTAAATCGGGTCCTGACACGACTGACACGCGCGTCCCAATTTAATTACTAAAATTTCCGTATTTTCAACTCGCAACAATATTAATAATTTCATAATCATATATTACTATACTCACTCAGTAATAGTCAACATAAGTATTATAATCAAATACTAACTCTTGTCTCGCTAGCATTTAAATCTTGATTAATTTCTAAATAATTTCCTAATCTTACTTTATTTATCCATAATTAAAAGCCATAAAAATATGGGATATTACACATATATGTCACGTAAAAACATGCTTGGCCAACTGATTGTTGACATAGGCCACTAGACCGGAGCCAAGTAGGGGACTAAATCATCAAGTGGTGAGTCTACGCATATCGACGATGAAGCAGCGACGCCTCGTCCTCATCCATTTCCTCTTCCACCATCTTCTCCTTCCCCTTGCACTTTCCACCCAACTCGTGCTTCATGAATGCGTACATATATAGGACCGTTGCCTCCAACCTTGATAGCTTTGTGTCATGCGTGTCCACCTGACGAGCCAACCCGGTGTAGCTCATCTCCATTCCGATGATCGTTGATTTTCCCACCCGCAAGCTGACCCCCCTAGTCACCCCCTGTGATCAGTGCCGAACACTTGGCTGAGTGCGTCTATGGAAAAAGATGCCTTGTCAGTATTAGACTGCGACTCATGCACTTCCTTAAGCTTTGCCTGAAACGAAAAAAAGCACATGATTATTTAATTAAGTAAATAAAAGAATTATAACGTAATTAATAAAAAATAAATTATCGTATTACTTACAATCTTAGTCGCGACGCTCGGGGACACCTCCTTATCCTTGTCCTTCTTCGTTCGAATTTCCACATAGGCATCCAGTCTATCTGCCTACCCCCAGGGATACTCCTCATCCCCTAAAATAAAATAATTCAAAATTAGTAAGTAACACAAAGTAAAATAATGCAGAATAACATATTTCTACAATTACAAAAAAATAAAACTTACTATCCTATGCTCCACCTTGGCGTAAGACATTCGGCTAGAGAAGAGCACGCTCGTCTTTTTTTCCCGGTTTTCCCTCCCCGATTAACGAGATGCCAATTATAGGTCCTCGATATCATTGTCAATGAACTTTTGCCAGTCTGCCAATGCGATTGGCTCCTTCAGTGGGATGGACTCATGCATTCTGAGAATGGAGTCCCGAGTCTTCCCAAAGTAACTGCCCCGCGAATTCTTCTTCCATGTCTTGTGTTGCTCCCTCAACTTCTCCAACACTAAATTGTGGAGTTCTTGGGGCAGGCTGAATTGTTCTTGTCAAACAAATACAAAACAAAAAGAAAGTAAGTGTTGGTTGGGAATAAATATAAATATAAATTGAAATTGAAATTGAAATTGAAATTGAAATTGAAATATAAATACATTACTTGTAGTGTCGCCCAAATAGCTAACTTGAGCTCATTTGGCATCTCCCTCCAACTAGTGTACCTCGGGCCGATAATCGTCTTCACGAGATCGAGAGATCTATCCAATATGCCCGACTTGTTCTCAACGGCCATTCCCAATTTTCCCCATTTTGGGAGCCTAGGGACCGAGGACCCTCATCGCCTTCGCTACCTCCAAGCCCTGAAGAAGACATTTTCTGTAAAAATTATTTTTATTAGTACAAATACAAATGAATTAGAAGAATACAAAGCACTAACCATATTATTAAAAAAAAACACTCGCAACTTTGAATTAATGCACTAAATCGATCATGTACAAATGAATTAAAAGCATTAGTTAAACTGATGTTCAATAATAATAAAACACTAGAATAATACAGCCACTAGACTTGGACTTTGAATTAATGCTTAAGACTTAAATCTAAATATTACATTCACTAAACTGATCAAGTAAAAATGAATTAAAAGTATTAAACTATTGTCTCATAATTGGAATACTTATTACAAATCTAAAAATTATTTCAAATTCGGGTTATCATAAAAAATGGCTTTATATTCGATAGGAGCAGCCAAGTCATCCATACTACTATTCAGACGCTTTGGCGCATGTAGAATGATTGACTACGGCTCGTTGTGGATATACTCTGAGTAAAACACTTGCTTGACTTTTTGAAATGCACAAACAAATGGCTCATCGCTCACGTGTTCGTTTCTCTTCAACTTGTACAAGTCAACCATGATCAAATTGGTGCTATGATCAGCTTTACAAGCACCTTTATCCTCAACTCTTACCCAATCATAGTAACATACAACCTCTTTGAAGCTTACATAGTTCAATTCAAATATATTTTGAAATTACCCCATAGTAAGTCATTTCAGCTTCAACAAGTTTTTTTATCTTTTGTGCTCGCTCGAAAGAAAGTAAGAGCCTTGTATGAAATGCACAAGTTTTGAATATTAATACTTTCCTTGTACACCATTGTGCCAAATACGTAATCGTTCAATCGATACTTTTTGTACTCTTATGCTATAAACAAGGGTCCAGCGGCTAGACGAGCAAGCCTTGATGTCGCATCACCCGTCTTTAAGAGCTGAGAATATAGATAAATTAATTAGGTTAGTTGTAAAGTTTTATTGTAATATAAAGTTATATAATAGCCATTTTCATTATAATTATCCCGTGTGACAACCACAGTCTAAATTCGCTGTCTAATTGTGCCATTATTTTTCGTCTTTTATTGTTCTCACAAGCTTCATATTTTCTGCATAAAATTAATCTGGCAAACATATTACAAAATTAATCATGTATAAAATAATATAAAATAATGAAAAACTTAAAATACTTTAAACTTACTTTTTCCATTCTTCGACATCTTCATGAGTGTTAAATAGATAATGAGCTACTTTTTTATGTTGCAAACTCATTAATTTCATTCGTTTGCCCATCACATAACCACCCTCATCGACAAACTCATCAATGTCATCAACGTTAGTCGAGTTAGGCATATATTCCCGAGTATAGATTGATGACTCCACAGTTATGTATTCCTCTACAATTGATCCTGCAATGCATAATTTATTCATGACGTAATTTTTGAAAACTTTCATCAATCTTTCGAACGAATACATCCACCAATATCTAACTGGACTGCAAAGAAGTGCCTCGTAGTATAGGTGTACCAACAAGTGAACAGTTATGTCAAAGAATGATGGCGGAAAATACTTCTCCAATACACAAATCGCTTCGGTAACCGCCAATTTTTCGACCATTATGTATTCTCAATTGACTACCTTCTCACATAAAAGTGAGATCAAATACTAATTTGCATCATAGCCCTTCGCAAATCCTTGTGCTTGGAGAAACAATGCTTAAACAATAGATGAACCAATTGCATGATCACATGCCAATCGTGGGACTTACACTTATGTAAATCACGGGTAGCATAATTCACAATCTTTTGCAAGTTGGACAAAAAATTAGATGGAACCTTAAAATTATATATTGTGTCTAAAATCACCTTCCTTTCCTCACTCTTCAAAGTAAATGCACCAGTGGGAATTATTGTCCTTCCCCTACTACCTTCTTTCAACCGTAGTTGTGGCATAAGTTTCAACGATTTAAGGTGTTTTCGTGCATTTTCTCCATCCTTCGAATGATTCCCCCCAAGGCATGTTCCCACAATATGTTCAGCCATGTTCTTCTCTGCATACATCACATCAAATACATGGTGCACCGGGTTATTCTTCCAATAAAGGAGGTCAAATAAAATTGACCTCCCACACCATGCATTTCTTATCTTAGTTTCATTGCCAGTTGGGGTCTTCTTATGCTTGACATTATTAAATTTATGATTCTCACCTGGCATATTAGGTCCACAGTTAGAAGATTTACTTTCAATTTCTGAACCTGAAAGTTTTCTCGGCGGTAGCCTATGTTAAACCCCGCCCAATAAAAAATTAGAACCTTTCTACAATCTGAAACTATGATTGGGGGTAAAAACCTCCTATAGCAATAGTATACATTTTTTGAGCTATTGGGGTGACGAAGATATTGAGTCTCCTCTCCAAAAATAGGACAGCCCAAAAAACCATGTACTACACAACCAGATAATGTCCCATAAGCTGGAAAATCATGAATTGCCCACATCAACATAGCTTTCATCATAAACTCTTCTTTTCTAAAAGAGTCAAAAGCTTGCACACCATCTTCCCATAACTCATTTAATTCTTCTACCAAAGGAGACAATAAACATAGATGTCATCACTTAGTGCCTTTGGCCCAGGTATCAACAAAGACAACATCAAAAATTTAGGTCTCGTGCACCGTGAAGGAGGGAGGTTGAGTGGGGATGGGATCAGTGGCCATACACTCTGATTGGTGCTTAAATTTCCAAATGGATTGAAATTGACAGATGAATGTTACGCTATTCTCAAGCTAAATCGTGATACTCATAACTCATACTCCTCCAAGATATATAATCAATAGGATGATGCATGAAATTATCCCATACATATGCCCTAGCATGCCAAGTTATTGCCTGCGCTGTCCATGGTACTGTGAAAAAATTATTTTAATCTAGGCCCAACGAGAAAATATTTTAACACTTTTTGAGCCACTTTTGAGGTTGTGCCTTCCTTGCCAGTAGATTGGACATATCCAGGTTCATCGCATACCAGACAGCGATCGAGATTTTCGTACTCCATTCGATATAGTATGCAGTCATGCACATAAGCATGAATCAATTTATACTTCATTACCAAACCTTTCAAACTATTTTTCATAACATAATAGCTATTTGGAAGCGTATTCTCCTTGCGTAGAAAGCCCTTCACCCAATTCAAAAATCATATTACGCTATTGGCCGACAAACCGTATTGAGTCTTCAAACTATGCAAACCAACCATAGCATGTAAAGTTGTTTGATCTTTCTCACGGCTAAAGTATAGTGGTTGGGTTGCCTTAAATTTTAAACTTTGGTAGTCATCGTCAAGGTTTATCTCGATATCTTTATGAGCACCCAAACCTTGTACATCATCAGTGACCTCATTCTCTTCCACTTCATGAACTCCATACGCATCATCAACTAAATCCTCTAACATATTATGATCTATGTCGTCCCCTTTTACATCTATCCTACTTGTTGAAGGTTGTTGTAGAGGTTTCTCGAGGACAAAAGAAACTTTCAATTCCCCGTGAAAACTCCAAAATCGACAACTATCTTGCATACCCCATCTTAATAAATGTAGTTCAACTGGTTTTCACTCAAACACATTACCATTCTCACACCTAGAACACGGACACGAAATCTCTTCATCATTATGACATCTCTTTTCATATTTCACAAATTCATTAGCACCTCTGCGAAACACATCCCCTAATCTATTTGTCTCACCCATCCACTCTTTGTATTTAGGATATCCCATCACAGCTACTCCACACAATCACCTATTATATGTAAGAAGCGTATATTCGTGGATTAGTATAAACAAAACTGTGAACATTTAGTTCGCATTACTATAAACAACCCTAAATATGTCCCAAGTTGTCCAAACCGGACAATTCGAGAGATCTCATTATAGGGGTAATGACTCTCGAACAGGTCTAAGGGCTATTGATTGCGTGCGCATAAGAACTAGAAGGCTAGTATCTATGCTCACTATGTGTAATTTCAAGTATGTTTCATTTAATTATGATAAGTCCATGGTCGTGCCACTCTCGAACAGGTTGTGACACAAAGTAATTTTAGAAAAAAGTTAAAAACTCCCCCTCCCCCATTTTGACAATAATCCAGTGGTTGTGCCACTTCCAAAGTTAACCAACCCGTCAATGTAAGAAATATAATTATTTAAGGATTTATCAGTGTGAATTAAATTAAGGATTTTAAAAAAATTTAACAACCAACTTCCATATCCAACCACATCCCTCCAATATAATCCAACATCAATAACAAACCAACAAATGTGTATCGCTTACTCCTTCTAATTCATCTACTCAATTAATTAAACATTAACAATTTCAAACCTAAATAAAAATATATAAATAATATTTATGATGTCAAATTAATTTTATTCTCTAAACAATAAGATTCAATCAATATAAACAATACCTATTAATTTCAATCCCAACTAACATCACCCAATCAACATTAACAATTAATTTCAAGTCCTAAACTAAACACTAATTTCAAGTACCCAATCAACATTAACAATTAATTTCAAGTCCTAAATCAACATTAATAATTAATTTCAAGTCCTAAATCAACATTAATAATTAATTTCAAGTCCTAAATTAACAATTAATTTCAAGTCCTAAACATTAACGGTTAATTTCAACACAGACACACACAACCCTCCCCCCCCCCCCCCCCCCCCACCCCCACCCCCATGCCTCACCACTCCCCCTTTCCCCCACCACACACACACAGACTCACCCACCTGAACACACACACACACACACACACACACCATCCTATGCTCATGCCCATGCCCATGCCCCACCGCCCTCGCCCCACCACCCCCTGACCCCTCCCCCTTCCCCCCCACCACACATACAGACACCTGTACGTACACACCCATACCACCCACATATACACACACATATATATATACAAAGGAAAAAGAAAGAGAGGAAAAAACTAACATAAAAATCACTTAGAGAGAGAGAGAAAAAAAGAGGGATGTAAAAACGGTGGGAAAAAGAAGAGGGAAGGGTTTTTTACTGACAAAGTTGTCATCGAACTGTCACGGTCTCTGACCATGACAACATTATAAGTTTGTCACGGTTAATGACCGTGATTAAAAACGCATGTTTTTTGTCACGATCATTGACCGTGACAAGGGTGGCTGGCTAAAATGTGATAATTTGGCCTTTTTTTGTGTAGTAATATAACATTTCATGAAATAAAAAGTTTATGTAGGGGTATTTTAGTTTAATTAACGTTTTGAGTTGTCATAACTAACCTTCTCTAAGTATTGTGCGTGGGATGTCTCACCGAAGTGAAATCCAAATAAGGACACCCCCCGATACACTTGCGCTTAAATGGGATAATTGTCATGACACATTTACTTAGGGTTTATTATGTGATAGTATAATGAGACTTTGAAAGTCTATTTGTACTATTAATCCAACCAATTCAACATTTTTATCCAATAACCAAGCCAACAGACAACAAACATCTTATACTCCTTCTATCATCTACAATAAAATTAAATACCAGTGATGACAATAACTTAAGAGGGATTTCAAATTTTCTTTATACAAGGGAGACTTATAGTTATCTTATGAGTGGGCACCTCATATGGCTCATTGCTAATCATATGTCCCAAACCACTAAATATGTATTCACATTAATTTTATGACATAAGTGAGGTTCTCATAGAAATTTTCATAAATTTTTGGTTACAAATATCAATAGTGATATTCTCGATGCATAAAGTACAACCCTGCTAAGCATGTGTAATTTTTGAAATGAAACCACTCTAAATTTTACGTCCATTTCATACCCTTACTATATCTCGGTCGTCAAATCCTAATATTGGGGTTCAATCTTAAATATCATTTATTCATGTTTCAGGACAAATAATAATTTCCACACAAATAAAATATGCAATAAAGAACTTCGACTAGAAATATGTACTTAAATTCCACCTATTTATATTAATTAGGAATATACAAATTCCTAGGGGTTTCTAATAAATTTTTAATATTTAAGAATGAATTTAGGCGAGTTTCACTATGCATATAAAGGAGGAGAGTAGAAAATTACTTTCCTTTAGAATATGCCCCACAATTAGTTCCTGAGTTCATGGAAAAAATCCCTTTGAAAAAGTCCTGAAATGCCCTTATTAAAATTTTAGGGTTTGGTTTGAAAATTTGAATAAAAATTGGGTGGGGCCAATGGCGGAGGCAGGGGGCACGTTCCCCACATAGACTTTAAAAAAAATTACTCTAAACCTAATACCCAGTCGTCCCCAAAACAAATCTAAACATAATTCCTCCAGTCTTTAAACATTTCTCCCTAAATAGATCCTCCACATCGTATATTATTCTAAAGCAACAAAATGGGTAGCAGAAGTGAGAAAAGTGAAGCAATTAGGCAGCATATAAAGGATATATGGGAACTCAATGCAACATCCATCACGAGTGATCAGTACTTTATAAAAATAAATAGGAATCTCATTTGGTTCATTCTTAGCATCACTCTCGAAAACTTTTTACATTACTAACCACCTATGTTAAATTAACTTGGTGTCTAATTTTATCTTTTATCAATATAACAACATGCGGAATATAAATACAATAACAAACAATCCACATAATTAAAATAGTATGAATCAACCACACGATAAATAGATAAATAAATAGTACTGAATAAACCATCGGTTCCCAAAACAAGGTCCAATAAATAATCTAAAGAAAATAAAATTGAATCCTAAAACATAGTTTGATAAATAAACTAGAAAACTGTATCAGCTGAAGGGGCGACATGCTCGAATGAAATCCCGAATCAAAAATCCTAATCTATGGATGAATAACTAAAGAGTCTACTCAAAGTCCCGCAAGCCTCCACAATATCGCAGCTACGCATCCTAGGAATGAGTCATCAAGCTTGGTGTACCTGTCGTTGGACACCTAAAATGTTTTGGAAAATATTTTGACACGGGTTAGATCCATAAACCATTTGAAAAATATTTAGCGAGTATTTAAATTATAGTTCTAAAAGTAGTTATTAGATACACACGTTAGTGTCTCATACAATCCCTTGAGTTCCTTACCTCTCTTCTATTCTGCACGCCTAACGTCTCCTATTTAACCCACCTAGCCATGCTACCCACCTTAACTAGGCCCTCGTATCACCCATACGATATGCTACCATCAAACCAATAACTTCTTATAACCGAATATTATTATTCCACCATTTATTTAAGTTTTTCATACTTAAATTACTTGTAGGTATACATTATCTATCTTTTCTACCATCACACATAAGTAAAATAATCACACTTGTAGATATATATATATACACACACAACTAGAGCATCCCCTGAAATGGATACCGGTATACAAGCATACTCTGCTATCAAGTCCATGTACCTTTCGTACCAAATCAGGGACTATTGGTTCAGAATGTCTCCTGGAGCCATAAATCAATCAACACACAATGGAGGCAAACATAGTTCTAAGCCTTTAGGATATACTCATACCCAAATGCCACGCCTGTCCCACTAATACACTACACATAGTGAGTCGCCCTAAGTTCTATGTTTTGGGGAACACATCTAGATCTCACTGGAATCGTCAAAGTGGGAACGCCCTCTGTGCAAAACCTCTTGTGATAGCATCCAACTTAGGTATGTTCACACACATAGCAAATTGCATAATGAGTATTCACACAACCTATATATATATATATATATATATATATATCATCATCAGTATAGGTATACACACACACTACCTATAATATCCCATACATAGTATTTATATCTCTCGAATACTCGACGTACTATCGATTTACAACTATAACTTCTTATCATATATTTCTGAGCATCACTAACTACCCGAAGAGTCCCAACTATTCCTTATATTTATTCTGCATTTTATACTTCACTATACTACTGGTTTATGTCTTAGGTTATCATTTACTCTTCCAATAACCCAAATTGTACATTCCCGATATGTCTCTCAATCGGTTAAACATTATCGATCTAAGTCCCCATTTACTCTCGTTAAGAATGACCGAACCTTAATTATGTACCTATTTATCTCCCCTAAGTCTTTGTATGATTATTAAACTATCCTAAATCTTTACCACAATTAATTTCATGAAGGGTTAAACTATAATCAAATGTGGAAGCAATAGATCAGCTGAACCGGTTCAGCATGGTAGGCAGATTGGTTTGTTACCAAACTATTTTGGTTGGGTGTCTGAACCAGATCAAAACCCCTAGTAGCTTTCCTTTCTTGTTGTTACGGGTTTTCTCCATTAAAACTCATTCAAACCTCCACAACTCATCCCCAATTATTCACCCAACATACCCAAATATTAACTACATGTGTAGGGACAATTTCCAATGTAAATAACGAATCAAATCTAAAAGAAATCCATTTCATAACCTATGGAATCTCAAAATCCATAAAATCCAAGTTTATGTGTTCTTCATGCATATTCGTCATTATACCCGGATTTTATTCAAGTTATTCATTACATATTCACTAATTCCATGTCATCTACACATAGGGATTTATTCTACATGGATTCCTACCCCGAATCATGAATTTCACCCATCCAAATCCCAAGAGAACCATTTGAATCAAGAATTTAAAACCCTACACTACATGGGTATTATTACATTCTTAAAATAATGCAAGATAAAAACTTGCCTTTGCAATAGTAGGTATGATTTCTCTTCGAAGATGATGAGGTTGATCTTTCCTTGCTCCGATCTCAATTTTGGCAACGTGGGGGTGAGAATTGGTGTGGAATGGCCTAGGTCTCTTCTCCCCTTCCTCTCCTATGGCCTCATCCCCATTTAAAGTATTGTAACCCTAGCCTCACACTCCAATGGTCTGATATAATTCTTTAATATTCGGAGTTCCATCTACCCTAGGCTCTTTATGACCGAAACACCCTTATTTGGTGTCGGTTTGGTCTAATGTCGCCCCGAGACCCAATCAGCACACCCGTTTACACTATTTTAACTATTTCGACCCATACAGAATCAACAGTGACCTCAAAATCACCATCCGACGCACTCTAAAATAATTTCCTATATCGACCTCATATAATCTACACTCGACTCCCGGTTGAGATATAACATTATTACGTCACTATCGCTCTTTGTCACATAAAATAATGATTTAATATTCACTTATTAATTATATTCCATAAATTTTAATCTTTATCTCTCACGGTTAATATTTTAATAAACACATAATATTTAATTTAATTAAATTATGTCCCGCGTGTAATATAAAATAATCGAATTAATTAAATTTTAAATGCTCAGAAATACGGGGTGTTACATACTTCCCCCCTTACAAATTAATTTCTCCCTTGAAATTGGGACATACATGCGGTGAATAACTTTGGATACTACTTGCGCATGTCATCCTCCCGCTTCCACGCCAACTTATCAACATTATGGTTACCCCACTGGACATGAACCAAGGGTACCACCTTAGATCGCAGCTTATGCTCACTACAATTAAGAGTCGCTACCGGTCTCTCATCCAAAGAGATATCTGGACGCAAGTCTATCTCCTCCAATGGGACGTGCAAAAAATCCCTCTAGCACCTCTAGTACCTCTTCAGCGATGACACGTGGAACACGTTATGAATCCACTGTAAGTTCTCTGGTAGTCCTAGCCTATATGCCACTAGGCTTGTCATCTCGATAATAAAAAATGATCCCACATATCTTGGTGCTAGCTTCCCCTTCTTGCCAAAACTCGTAACCCCCTTCATATGAGACACCTGAACCAAAACTTGGTTGCTAACCTCAAGCTCTATATTCTTCCTATTTTTATCGGTATAACTTTTTTGCCTGTTCTAAGCTATACGGATATGCCCTCGAATCAGCTCAATCTTAGCAATGGTAACCTGAATCATTTATAGCCCCAATAGCTTGTTGTCCCCAACCTCTAACCATCAAGCGGGTGAACTACAAGGACGTCCATAACATTCCTCAAATGGTGCCATGCTGATGGTGAACTGGTAGAGGTTGTTATATGCAAACTCCACCATCATAAGATACAGCTACCATCCTCCCCCGAAGTCAAGTATGCACATCCTCAACATATCCTCAAGCATCGAATTAACTCGCTTCATTTGACAATCTGTATGTGGGTGATATGCTATACTCAGCCATAAATTCGTTCCTATGGCATCTGAAAGTTATACCAGAAATGGGGCACAAAAATCTTGACCCGCTCCAACACAATATTAATTAGAACCCCGTTCAGTCTCACTCTCTCATCAACAAATAGTTGCGCATACTGTCTAATCTCAAAATTCGTACACGCTGGCAGGAAATGGTCCACCTTATTCAACCTATCCACTGTCACCCAGATGGAGTCGTGACCTCGCGGTGATATCGATAACCCAATAATGAAATCCATGGAGATACTATCCCACTTTCACACTAGAATCTCTAGTGGCTATAACATCCTTGTCGGTCTCTGGTGGTCCACCTTCACTAGCTGGAAAGTAGCACACCTCGAGACAAACTCCTCCATGTCCTGCTTCATCCCCAACTACCAATATTGTGTGACACCCCGCCTAATTAAATATCGGGTGATCAGTCCTTTATTAAATTAAAATAGAATATCCAGTTCATTCATTATTAGCATCACTGTCAAAAACCTTTAATTACTAGCCACTCAATAGTTAATTAAGGTGGTGCCAAAATTAAATTTTATTTTTAACATGAAACAACATATATAAATAAATAAATAACCACCATCAACATTCAATCAACAAATATAATAATCGTGAAATAACTGAATAAAATAAATGGGATTGGAATGAACACTCTAGCCTAAAACTCCAATGCAGTAATCCAAATGAAAACTAGTCTAACAATTGAAAAATAAAGATAGGAATCCTCTATCTCTGAAATAATATCTGAAGAGGAGAGGGAAATATGCCTGATTGAAATAAGTGTCTCATTAGAAGGAAATGATAAGTGTGGAGATGTCTACTACCGAAATCCTACAACTTCCACAACAGCTGCAGCACGTCAAATGATAGGAACTCCCAGGCCTGGCATTCCTGTGTTTGGGAACCTAAAATGTTTTCACAAAACTGTAGGTTTGGAGAAAATGGGTCACAGCCCAAGAAAACATTTGAAAAACTTAGCAAGTGTTTAAAATGAAAAATTAACAGATATTGAATACATGTTAGGTCTGCGTGCCCTCACTTGAGATCCTCACCTCTCAACTAATGTGCACACCTAACGAATATTTCTAACCTGTCCTAGTTATACTACCATGCCTAACTAATACGAACCATATCTACCTCTACATAAACTAACTAATTGTGCCACCCGTATTGCCCATATCATATATTATCACATAACCGTATCATTTCGCCAATTATAACTTTCCCATCAGAGATTAAGTCTCCACATACTTAGGTTATTTTAGATGTCACTATATCTCCCATCTACCTAGGCACACACACCAGAATAATTCATAAGTATATATATGTATTACTCTCATCATACATATATACTAATACGGCACCCCTAGGCTGATATGCGGTGCATGCATACTTTGCTATCAAACCCCGGTACATCACGTACTAAATAAAAGGACTCGAGGTTCAGAATCAATCTTGAACCATAAATACAATTCACACAAGTTGGCGGTGGACATAGTTCTAGGCCTTTGGAACACGTACATACATGATGCACCCATATGACCAGTCACACCATTGTTCACACAAATAGTGATCATCCCTAAGTTCTCTGTTCTAAGTTACGAGTCTAAAATCCCCCAAAATGGCTCATCGGGATAATACCGCCCACGATGTGAAACCCTCATGATAACAAGCAGTGTAGGTATGTTCATTATACATAATATCATAATCAACATAATATATGCATTCACTCATCCTATACATACATACAATATTTTTCAAATTTATCCCATACACTAATAATTCACATTTTATTCCCATTTCCCATTATTCCTAACATCTCTTATTAACGAAAGGATATAAATAATTTAATTAATTATTTCAGTATATACCCTCAATCGGTAGTTACTAGTCCAAAAATCAGAATCATTATAACAAGCCCGAATTATATTTTAATTCCCAATAATCCTTTTTCTTGATAAAGTTACATTCTGCCCAGAAATATAAAATGACGATTTGAGGATTTTCTAATCCGATTTTGAAAAAACTTTAAACTACAAAGTTGTTCAGAACATGATTTCATACAAAAACTCTTATGAACACTACCAATTTCCTCTTAAAACAGTCCTAAACTTATCATACAATGTTCGTCATTTTTCTAAAACAATTTTATAGGCGTTTGACTTTCGGATTCGTATGAGTTCACTTTTTTTCTAGTTAGATAGTTGAATCTCCAATTTAATCACATGCTTTTCTCACATCTTAAAATCATCAATAAACTATATAATCCTAATCATGAGTTCTACAATCCCAAATGATGTTATCTTAAATCAAAACCTTATAAACCTGGATTTTATCCAAAAATCCTATAATCTAGCATGTATTTAAGCAAACTCATAATTAAGCAAGTTTAAACAACTTTCCTTTTAGGATGATTCTAAATTTTCTTTGGAGAAGATAATGTAAGTTCGTACTCCTTGTTCTTCCTAAATCCCGACGGTATATGGGGGTGATGCAAGGTGGCTCTAGGTTTTGCTCCTACTCTAAGAACCTTCATCTTCTTGAGAAAATTTTCACTTTCTGGTAAGAGCTCTCACAATTTTTCTCCTTTGGTTTCCTCTCACTTTGATTTTTCAATTACCCATTTGATTAGAAAAAGAGTTGGCTTTAAAGTATCTAATCACGTGTCTCTTCATAGGTTGGAAATCCAAAGGTCAAAATTTGACTTTTCACTTGCCTGGTCGACCCAGAAATGACCCAAGACCTTATGCATATGCCCGAATATAATTTTCTGACTATTTTGACCCTTCCAGACACTTTTGCACACTCGAAATGACCATTTGGAAGATTCATTTCCAATTTACCTTTTTATTCCATAATTCAAGTCCCGACACGACTAGCACAGGCGTCTCGACTAAATTATTGTAACTTTCGTATTTCTCACTCACGACAATCATAATATTTTTTTATCAATAAATTACTCATTCACTAAGTATTATTCAATATAAATAAATATTAACCCTTATCTCACTAATTAATATTTATTTTAATCCGAATTAATTTTCCATTTTAAATTTAATTAATCCCAAAATAAAAATCATTAAAATTACGGGGGGTTACATACTGCCTATGCATATCATAGTACATCTTATCCCCATCGGTATGTACCACAAACCTCGAGCCGTGAGACTCTGACATCACCACATGTCTCAAATCCTCATCCTCTAGAACCACGAGTCTCCTATTGAAGTGCAAGCCTCCCTCAGAACTAATCGAATAGGACTCCGTCCCATCAGCTAATAACTCGTGAACTCTATCTTGTCAATACTGATCCCATGTTTAGGCTTTCATCACCCTCATAACAATCTCGGTTATGTTAGCCAATATGGACATACAAGCTCTAGAAACCTCGTCATCATGTCAAAGCTCTCTCCACTTCGCCTTACCAACCTCCACTATATTCCCAGCTGACAGTCAGATCAATGTGTCTGCAACCATGTTAGACTTCCCATGATGATACTGAATATCAAACTGGTAATCCTTCACGAACTCTAACCATTGTCTCTGTCCCATGTTAAGATCCTTCTACGTGAATAAATTCTAAAGTGATTTATTATTCTTGAACAATTTAAACTGCTGCCCTAAAACATAATTCCTCCAAATCCTCAAGGAAAACACAATTGTTGCTAACTCCAGGTCATGTGTGGGGCTTAAGCTTGCGAGATTCATTTATTAATATCATTATATTTTAAAAAATTTAAGAGAGGAGATGAAGAGCTAGTTTTTCCTATGAAGGATTTGTTAATCATTTAAGTATTAGACATTATATATATATATATATATATATATATATATATATATATATATATAGAGAGAGAGAGAGAGAGAGAGAGTCTCATATATACCTCCTGTACATATCACCTGTGAGGATTATTTTTTTTAAATCGTAAAAAAATATTTTTGAATCCATTTTTTCTACGTGGTATTTAAAAATTTCAGGGAATCTCACTATAACAAATAAGCTCAAAAAATTTCTTTTGCTATTTTAAAAAATCGGCAAAACTATGTCAGTTTTTAATAGCCTAAAAACTCACATAGTTTGACCAATGTTTTTTAAATAACAAAAAATATTTTGTAGTAATTTTTTCTGTGAGGTCCTTTGAAAGGTTTAAACATCATAAAAAAAATCAACTCAAAAATATTTTTTTACTATTTTATAAAAAATGGTCTACATTAGTGGACCTCATATGTGGTATGTATAAGAGATTTTCTCTCTCTCTCGCTCTCTCTCGCTCTCTCTCCCTCATATATATATATATATATATATATATATATATATATATATATATATAATAATAATAATAATAATAATAATAATAATAATAATAATAATAATAATAATAATAATAATAATAATAATAATAATAATAATAATAATAAGTGTGGTGATAATAAATCTCAACACAAAAATAATAAGCAAATGCGATCACCAGAATAAATAAAAAACACAAAAATGAATGTAATCACACATGACACAAGATATATGTGGTTCGGCAAAATGGCCTACGTCTACGGTGGTGCTCTCTGTTTCTTACTTCTCTTTACTCCAGGGGAGTGTTTACAAATTGCGTGCCCTTTACCCCGGGCTGAGGGTTTAATATATACAGGTCATTTATCAGATAGTGGGGGTATTGGACTCCTCCACGTTAACCCATGATCCCTCGAATATCTCTTGAGATATTTTAGGGGTTGAATGGGTCATAACTGGATTAGTTATGTATGAGGCCTTTAGACTTTGGGCCGGACTCAATCGGGCTACTCATCTAGGCCGGAATGGTTAATTGAGGTACCCACAATTGCCCCTAAAATTTTTAGGTCACAATTTGGGCTCAATAATTTTACATAATAGCCTTAATGGCATTTTTGTCAATCGCATAACACTTTAGGATTGAAGCGTCTCTCTTGGGTAGATTCAGACGACAAATTTGCTTCGTTTCCTGTGTGTCGTGATTGAGAGGATCTAAACTAGTTTGGAGAAGCCATCTGCTTACGTCGCTTCAAACTTCTTTGCATTCTCAAGATTTCTCCAAATCCTTACTGTGCTTTCTCACTTCCAGGTCTCGTCTTTCACCTTCGATCTTCTTCCTTATCTTCTTATCTTTTCTGCTTGTGGCTTTGCATCGTCTCAAGCTGATTCTCAATTCGTAAGTTCTTCATACTCCTTCTCCTTTGTTTTTTGTTGGAATTTCTTCATTATCGATACTAGGGCTTTTCTTTTCTGATGGAAAAAATGGGCAATAGGTCGATAACTAAGTTTAGGAAGTTCTACAATATTCCAAACTGGGTAGACATTGAATATGCCCTTATTCCTCATAATGTGAGGGACATTGAGGACGGTCGCTGGATACGTGTTCTTCTGTTATCCCAGGGGGGGTCTTACTTTTCCCCTAAATCTCATATTTTTGCATTTTTTACTTACTTCTATATAGTTCCTGCAGAGTGCTTACCAAATGTTTGGAAAATTGCCAATGGTGTACATAGAATTAATCAGCTCTATGGAACCAATCTAGGTCTTGCTGAAATTTGCTATGGCTATTCTTTTTCCCAAACAAGCTCTGGCTTCCTTTATCTTAAAGCTAGGAGTCCTAACAAGGTATTGGTAGTAAATCTACCTGATTCCCACAAGGACTATTAGCACGAGGGGTTTATTACCAGAAACTGGCAGTTCCCTCCCCAAACTGAAGGGGCGAGGTACAGGGGACCTGAGATTCTCTTTTATGGGGAGGAATATATAGGTAAGCATAGCCCTTGTTCTGCTCGTGGGTTTTCTGTTATTATACTGTCTTTCTCATATTTCCTTATTCATCTTTTTTAACGAAGACAAAGAACACAGATCCCTCTCTTCGCAAGATTCGAGCTGCTGAGCTGGTCAAAGCTTGGAAGATCAGGGAATACTTGGCTGACGGTGAGCATCCGCGATCAGCCGCATTTCTTTTGGAGTACAAGAACATTGGGTCAAACTTCATTGCCCATCTTGTGGATATTATTCCTCATGTAGATATCATAGAAGAGGTTATTGCTGACCCCATTCAATTGGACGAGGAGGAAAGCATTTCTGGTAAAGAGAGTGATGGAGCTGACAGGGGCAGAGCTAAGGGTGGTTATAGCGAGGAGAGTTCAAGCGGTGAGGAATCTTCCAGTTCGGAGGAGGTTTTAGAGGGTTCAAAGGACTCGTAAAGCTCGAGTGAGGAAGACATGGATCCCACCAGGAAAAATTTGATCCGGGATGATGACGAAGATAATGTGCTGCTTGCTCATAGGTTAAAGAAACAGAAATCTGGGAGTGGGGATACTGCCACTGGCTCTCAGACTACTACTCATGAGCAGGAGAGGAACAAGAAAGAGGATGCATCGCTCAAAGAGAGAGAGAGAAAGAAAGAAGAAGAGAGGAAGAGGAAGGACAGAGAAGAAGAGAAGAAGTGAGGACCAAGGAAGGTCAGTTTTGGTGCCCGTATCTGCTTTGGTTAAGGGGGCTTCTATTGCCCTCTCCCCCCAATTGGCTCCGACGGTGCTCGAGAGAGCAGTTCTACCAGCTGATCTCCAGAGGTCGATGGGGACTGACCAGTCAGCCCTGAAGGCGAGTCAGGGTCTAGCCTTGCTAAGTATATCTTTTTTTTCTCTATTTTCCTATCTCTTCTTTTAATGTCTCTTTTGCTAATATTTTTTTTTATTTCTGCAGTTCGTATCTGATTTCACTGTCCTCTTTCGCAGTTGCGATGAGTTGGCAAGGAAGAATGTCGAGTTGGAGGTGAGTTTGAAGGCTGCCAACGTTGCTCAGAAGGCTTCCGACCTTGCCTTGGACAACGCTAACTAGAAAAAGGAGACGACATCTAAGGAGCTCGAGGAGCTGAGGCAGTCTTACGACTTGGTCTGCACGAGAAAACTAACGGTGGCTGGGGGAATAAAGTTCTTGCTGAGAAGGCAAAAAAGGTGGAATTCGAGGCTGCCACCCTTAAAGAGAGTTCGTATAACGTCGGATGGGTTGCAGCGTATGAGGATGCTGATACTCAAATTGGCTACATTGGCCGTCTCAACTTCAAGAAGGGTTGGGATAAAGCCTTGATCGCATCCGAGGTGGATATTGATTCCCCCTCTTTAACGAGCAGGACCCTGCCCCAAGCCTTTTGTGGATGAGGTGCCTCCTCCTACTGCCAATGAAGGTGCTCCAACTGTCCCAACCACCTCTACTGATGCTTCCCTTGATCAGGGGATATTGACTGCTTCTTTTGGGAGAGGCGTGCCTGGGACTACCGCAGATAAGGGGAAGCAACTATCATCCTCAGAGTAGACCGAGGTTGGCATCTAGTCTTCTTAGGGAGATTTCTATATTCCTTGTATTTCAGTTATTTTTTCTTTTCGCTGATGTACTTGAACTTTCTTTCAATGAAATGAAATTATGCTCCCTTCCGCGTACTGATTTATTTGTTCTTTACTGCTTATATGGTTTGTAGCTCATTGATGTTGAGAATTATATTCCTCCTTCCTCTCAACTAGGAAAATTTCTTGGTCCTGATGAGAGCAATCGAGTTCACCGTGCTTTTTTAAGAATTTGCAAGTCTCTTAGGTCGAGGAACCAAGAGTATAAGGACCAGTCGGAGCTCGTTACCAAGATGAAGGATAGGCTCCAGAAGATGGATGAGGTCGGCGCTTCTGTTCAATAAGAAGTAGATGCTCTGAAGACCAAGATTTTGGATGCCTCCAAAGTTAATTAAGTTGAAGGGGTACTTCATTAAGAGAATGATGCTTTAAGGATAGAAGTCTCGCGACTTAGGGAGAATGCGCCAAGCATTGCCCCTCGAGTTCTGCATTGTTCTTATTCATTGGCTTGTCCACGAGCTGATACTAATGATAGTGGCTCAGCTAGGGAGATTATCGATTTTCGAGCTGATGTTCGTATGTAATATGTGATAGTTGTCGATCTTTAAAGAGATGTTACCTCGTTGAGGAACTTGTTCAAGAAAGGTCCTCGACAGGTGTGGGATGATGGTTTTGATTAGGGTTGGACCGATGCTCCAACGAACTTGAGGGAGGTCGAGGATCTATCTTTCATTAGAAGATGTTGAGTGCTCTTAGGGAGTTACAGGTTCTTTGGAACTCTGGTCCCAATCATGTTATGGATGAGGTGCCTCCTCCTGCTTCCAATGAAGGTGCTCCAGCTGTCCCGACCACCTCTGCTAATGCTTCCCTTGATCAGGGGATAGTGACTGCTTCTTTTGGGGGAGGCATGCCTGGGACTGTCACAGATAAGGAGAAGAAACCAGCGCCCTCAGAGCAGACCGAGGTTACTAGCTAGTCTTCCTTAGGGAGCTTTTTGAATTCTTTGTATTTCAGTTTTTTTTTCTTTTAGCTAATGTACTTGAACTTTATTTTAATGAAATGAAATTCTTCTCCCTTTCGCGTATTGATTTATTTATTCTTTACCGCTTATATGGTTTATAACTCATTAATGTTGAGGTTTATATTCCTGCTTCCTCTCCACTAGGAAAAATTCTTGGTCCTAATGCGAGCAGTCGAGTTCACTATGTTTTTGTAAGATTTTAAAAGTCTCTTAGGTCAAGGAACCAAGAGTATAAGGACCAGTCGGATCTCGTTGCCAAGCTGAAGGATAGGCTCTAGGAGATGGAGGAGGTCGGCACTTCTGTTCAAGAAGAAGTGGATGCTCTGAAGGACAAGATTCTCGATGCCTCCGAAGTTAATCAAGTTGGAGAGGTACTTCAATAAGAGAATGATGCTTTAAGGAGAGAAGTATCGTGACTTAGGGAGAATGCGTCGAGCATTGCCCATCGAGTTCTGCGTGGTTCTTCTTCATCGACTGGTCCATGCGCTGATACTAATGACAGTGGCTCAGCTAGGGAGATTTTTGAGCTTCGGGGTGATGTTCGTAGGGCATATGTGATAGCTATTGGTCTTCAAAGATATGTTACCTCGCTGAGGCACCTGTTCAAGAAAGGTCCTCGGCATGTGTGGGTTGATGGTTATGATTAGGGTTGGACCAATGCTCCGACGAAGTTGAGGGAGGTCGAGGAGTTATATTTTATTAAAGGATGGTTGAGTGCTCTTAAGGAGTTACAAGTCCCTAGGAACTCTGTCCTATGGTATCGCTATGAGATTTCCCCCTAAACTTTGATGTCGAACCCATTCAGGAGGGATGATTGTGGGTCCCTATAGATGCCATCCCAAGGCAGCTCGTGGAACTAGATTCAGATGAAGTCGAGGAGGAATTAGCTCCTCACCCAGATGATGGTCGAAGAGCGCAAGTGGATGACTTTCTTGCTCAACGGCCTAATCCTCATTAGGATCAATTTTACTCAGCATATATAACTCTCTGTATATGTAATGATGTAATAAAATAGTTATTTCTTAGATAATTTTTCGACTAAACATGTGTTGTGTATTTTTTACTTCATTGATTTCTTGTTCAACTATCTTGGGCTTTTTTAGCTGACTAGACCTGACATAGGCAGAGTTGGTTTGTTGAGTGAGTATCCTCCCAGTCCAGTATGATCTTATTATACCATTTTTCCTTACTTTACCTTTTAGGTTGTGTCATCACACTTCCTTAGACCTAAGTATGGCAATAGCGAGGATACACCTGGTGTTGGATATTCCATCCGAGGAGGATTTTTTAGCCAAATAATGTTGGTGACCAACCTGGGTTAGTCATGTTGCCTAAGGGTCCCTTATAGGGCTTCATATATTGCCAGGGGCAATGCTAGGAGGTCATTCGTGTTTGGTGATGAAGGCCTGAGGAGGGTCATTACATACTGACCCTGCTTTAATACGTGTTAACGGGGGAGCCTGTAACTTGGAAAAGGTGCATGAATTATAATGTATTTTAACAATTCATAGAATGCCATTGCTAAACACATCTTTATTAATCAGAAATGAGTTGAAAATTTCAACATTGAAGTGAAAAAAGATAGAAGTAGAATTTCTTCAAATTGGCTGCATTCCAAGCTCGAGGTATCTCCCTTCCCTCCAGCGTTTCTAAGTGATAGGCTCCTTATACGTTGTCTCTTATCACCTTGAATGGTCCCTTCTAGTTTGGTCCTATCTTTCCATCTAATAGTTTTACAGTGCTACCAAGAACTTTCTTTAGGACGTATTCCCCAACTTGGAATGCTCTTGGATTGACATTGCTATTGTAGTTCCTTGCTAGATGTTGTTGATAACCTGCTAATTTCACTAAAGCCAAATCTCTTCATTCTTCAGCTAGGTCAAGTTTAACGAGCAGTGTTGCATCATTCTAGCCTTGGTCGACCAGGGTGGACCTCATGGTAGGGAGGCCAGCTTCCAAGGGGATAATTGCCTCTATACCATATGTTAGTGCGAATAATGTTTCCCCAGTTGCTCGTAGTGGGGTAGTGCAGTAAGCCCATAGGATGTGGGGTAGTTCTTTTACTCATGCCCCTGTGGCTCGCTCCAAGCGCTTCTTTAATCCATCGATCACTATTTTCTTGGAAGCTTTGACTTGTCCGTTTCTCTGAAGGTATGCCACAGAACTAAAGTAGTGTCTGATCCCGTGGTCGCTACAGAAACTCTGAAAGAGGTCACTTTCAAACTGGGTTTCGTTGTCATTGATGATGGTCTTGGGGATCCTAAAATGAGTGACGTTCCTCCATATGAATCTTATCATGTGTGCGTCTCTAATGTTTGCCAGTGGCTCTGCCTCTATTCATTTGGTGAAGAGTCTGGTGTGACTAACAGATACTTGGGATTACCGACTGCGGTAGGAAGAGGGCCTATGATGTCCATTCCTAATTGGGCGAAAGGACATGGGATGATAAGTGACCTCAGGTCGCTGGCTTATGAACCATAGGAGCGTGAAGTTGGCATTTTTTGAATTTGCAAGCATAAACTCCAGCGTCTTTCTGCAAATACGGCCACCAGTAGCCTTATTTCATTGCTCGGAAAGCTAGCGATCTGCCCCCAATGTGACTCCTACAGATTCACTCATGGAGTTCGTGAAGAACTTGCTCGACGTCCCTCGGGGGAACGCATTGGAGGTAAGGACCAGTGAAAGATCTCTTGTACAGTTTTCCCTCAGAAGATAAGTGAAAGCGAGCAACTTTGACTCTTATCTGATGAGCGATCTTTTTATCGTCTGGTAACGCACCGTCCTTCAAATAATCCCTTAAGGGGTCAATCCAACTGGGGGCTATATCAATATGGAGAACATGTCCCACGTTTGGCAGTTCGTCGATCTGGTTGATTCTTGGCCGGGTGAGGAAATAAATCGGAATTGTTCTCTTCAAGTCAGAATTGATTGCTGATCTTAAGACTGCTAGGGCGTCAGCAAGGCTGTTCTGTCCTCTGGGAAACTATTGGACGATGACTTATTCAAAGTTGGACATCAATTTTTTGGCTGTGGTGAGGTAGGCTACCATCCTCTAATCCCTAGCATTGAAGTCACCACTTATCTGGTTGGAGACCAACCGTGAGTCACCGAACACTTGGAGCTACTTTGCTCCTAACGTGTGTGCCTTGTGTACGCATATTATCAGTTCTTCATATTCTACTTCATTGTTGGAGGCTTCAAATCCAATCCTGATCCCTTGCTCGAGGATTGCATCTTTAGAGGTAATCAACACGATGCCTACTTCTTTCCCCCTTGGAATTGGAAGCACCGTCAATGAATAGTCTTCAGATGCCTGATGTCGAGGGAACTTACTGCTGTTGAATAGTTTGAGGTTGGTCGCAAGGATGTTCTCCTATAAATTCTGCGATGAAGTCGGCGAGGACCTGTCCCTTGATGGCATTCCTTGGCTAAAACTGGATTTCAAATCGTCCGAGCTCGATTGATCACTTTGAAAGTCTACCGGACATATCTGCTTTTATCAAGATTTCTTTAAGAGGGTGGGATGTAAGGATGAAGATGGAGTGGGCTTCAAAGTAATGTTTCAATTTCCTTGAGGCTACCACTAGCGCAAAGGACAACTTTTTCTAGTGGTAGGTATTGTTGTTCCGCATCTAGGAAGGTCTTGCTCGCGTAATAGACTGGGTGCTGGATCCCCGTTCTTTTGCATACTAGTGAAACACTTATGGCATGAATGGAAACTGCGAGGTACAGGTATAGAGTGTCCTTCTCTTGAGGGATTATGAGTAAGGGTGGTGTGATGAGGTAAGCCTTGAGTCCTTCTAGCTCCTTCGAGCAATCCTCATTCCATTCCACATGTTTTCTTTTCTTCAACAGTTGGAAGAACGGCTGGAACCTTTCGAATGACTTTGAGATGAAACGGTTCAGAGCGGCGATCATCCTTGTGAGCTTCTGAACATCTCTTATCGTGCAAGGGGGCTACACCCTTTTAATGGCATCAATTTGGTCTAGATTGTCTTCAATGCTTCTCTTACTGACCAAGTAACCAAGAAATTTTTCTGACTGGACATCGAAGGAACACTTACTTGCGTTAAGCTTCATTTGGTATTTCCTGAGGATTTCGATGTTCCTTGATAGGTCATAGAGGTGGTCTTCTTTAATCTTTCTCTTGACGAGCATATCATCGATGTAGACCTCCATAGTGCTTCTCATTTGGTCTTTGAACATTTTGGTGACCAACCGCTGGTAAGTTGCTCCTGTATTTTTTAGCCTAAAGGTCATGACCTTGTAGCAATATAACCCAACTGTGGTGATGAATGTTAGTTTGTCTTGGTCTGGCTGATGTAGATGGATTTGGTGATACCTGGAGTATATGTCTAGGAAACTGATTCCTTCATGAACTGCTGTGGCATACACCAACTGGTCAATCTTTGGGAGAGGAAAACTGTCTTTAGGGCAAGGTCTATTAAGGTCGGTGAAGTCAATGAAAACTCTCCATTTTCCATTGCTTTCCGGGACCACTACTGGGTTGGACAACCACTTAAGGAATTGAACTTCCCGTATAGATCCTGCATCCAACAGATTTTTCACTTCCTTCTCCACATCCTTGACCTTTTCAGGTGCAGTTCTCCGTGCCTTTTGTATGATCGGATTGAAAGTCGGGTCAACGTGTCTCATAGGGTTCCCATGCAAAAAAGTCCAAATTATTCCGCAAAAATAGTGTCATTTCCTTCTTCTCTCGATCTGTGAGAGAGGCTCCGATCAAGAACATCTTATCTTTCTTGCAGCTGCCGGCTGCGACTTCCTTCAGGTTCTCAATGACCCGCTCGGAGGGGAGGAGCCTAGTCTCCTCTACTCCAGGTCTTTCATATTTTAGCTGCTATTTGGAATGTATCAAACCTTCATGTTCTTCAACCTTCTCCTTAGCTTTCTCAACTTTCAGTTTTGGTTTGGGGCGGATGGCCGCTATAAATCACCTCCTCGCCATCGCTTGATCCCCATGGATTTCCATCACTCCTCGCTCGATCACATACTTGAGTTTCTGATGGTAGGTAGAGGGGAATGCCTTCATCGCGTGTAGCCATCCTCTACCAAGGATCGCCTGGTAGGGTGAGGCAATATCGACCATGAGAAACTCGATCATTTTGGAGATATTTCCTGCCCTTACTGGTAGGTCAATCTTCCCCAAAGGGGTGGTTATTTTTCCAGCGAAACCAACCAGAGGAACAATAGTTTCCGTTAATTCGACGACACTTAGTTTTAACTTTCTGAACAGGTCGAGTTACATTACTTCAGATGAGCTACCTTGGTCGATGAGCAACCAGTCGACGGCATAGTTAGTGATCCTAAGTGTAATGATCAATGCATCATGATGTGGTGTCCTTACTCCCACTAGGTCCTCATCTATGAAAATAATATGCTTGCTGTAGTCGACATCTTCAGCTCGCCGACGCTTCCCATCTTGTGTTTTGGACAGATCGATCTGAGAAGCTTGCATTACTACCGTAATTTTTTTCACTTCCATCCGATTTGCATTTCCCTGAATCTGCTTTAGGTCGCATGCCCCATGAATTACAGTGAACTCATGGCCGATGTCCTCTTTGAGCACGTTGTCGGGTCTTCGATCTCCATTCGCAGCTACCTTCTCTGCTTTGTTTTCTACGAACTCGTTCAAGTAACCTACTTGGGTTAGCTCCTCAAGGTGAGACTTGAGAGCTTTGCAATGCTCGGTTTCGTGCCCGCCCTCTTTGTGGAATGCACATCTAAGTGCGTTGTTCCTCTTTGAGGAGTCCCCACCCATCTTCTTGGGTCACTTAACGAACGGTTCATCCATGATCTTGACCAAAATCTTGTAGATTGGCTCCTTAAAAACTGTGTTTACTACTTAAAATGCTTTTGAGGCATCATTTTTGTTCCCATTCTTGGGGTCGCTCTTGCCCCTATTTTTTCTTCCTTTCTTTTGGTTCTCAGTTTTGTCGGTGCCCTTGCCGACGAACTTGGAGCGACCATTCTCCCCTGCACTGAGATGGGTCAAATCTTCAACTTTAGCATATTTTTTAATACGAGCCATTACGTCATCAATGGTCGTGGCCTCCTTCTTAGTGACGGACAAGTGCAGGAGCAGGAGCTGGGTAGACCAATCTTAAAGGACGCCACGACGACCTGGTCCAAGCAGTCCTCGACCTCGTTAAATAGCTCCCAATATCTCTTCGCGTAGTCTCCAAGGCTCTCATGGGGCATTTTCTTCATTGTCAATAGAGCATCCATCCTCTTCGGATGTGAGTTGCTGGTAATGAAGCGAGTCGTGAAGAGCTCTGCCAGGGACTCAAAACTTCTTATGGATCTATGAAGGAGTTTTTTAAACCACTTTTGAGCTACGTCATGCAAGCTCGATGAAAAAATCTGGCACATCAACGCATCCTTATGGTTCCAGAGGGTCATGACCTGCCTGTACTACCTAACATGGTCAATAGGACCAGTCTTCCGATCATAGATCTTGAATCAAGGTATCGCGAATTTCTTGGGCGCTTCTTCTTCATCTATGTCCCTTGAGAAACGGGATTCATCTAGGTCATGAGAGTTCACCTGGCTAGAACTTTGGTCGACCTAGCTCCCCAATGTGCGGGGTGTTGGTCTATTTCTCTTCGGACCAAATTTTGTATGTCATCGTTTCCTCGGCCTGAGCTCTTATAACGGTGAGCTGATTGTTGTTGCTCGAGAAAGTCGTCATCTGACCTGTGTCCCTCAAATCTTTGAGATCCATGTTTGGGGCTCCTTCCTCATCTAGGAGACCTGCTCTCCTAAGGGCTAAGAGTGAGATAGTGACATTGCCTCGTGCTGCGATGGAGTTCTCTCTCCATCTTTTCCAGTCTTCTCTTGAGGCGAGCGTTCTCAGCTTCTTATTTGCGAGTAGCTTCCTCTGGATCTTGGAGCCTGGCCTCATAGGCGTCAATCAGCCTAGAGACCTGCGTTGACCTGGCTGGTCCCTGACTTTCTTCCAAAGCTTTCCGTTCTGGGCGATGCCCGGGATTTGAGCGTTGAACTTCAGATCTAACTCTGCGAGGGACAGGTTGCTCTTGAATATCCCTTACTTGAGGGGCATTGCTACTGTGACCAGACATTCTGGGTTCTCGTTGGTGAAGGCTTTCTTAAAGGAAGAACGATCGCTTCCCACAGACGGCGACAATTGTGGTGACAATAAATCTCAACACAAAAATAATAAGCAAATGCGATCACCAGAATAAATAAAGAACACAAAAATGAATGTAATCACACACGACACAAGATATACGTGGTTCGGCAAAATGGCCTACGTCCACGGTGGTGCTCTCTGTTTCTTATTTCTCTTTACTTCGGGGGAGTGTTTACAAATTGTGTGCCCTTTGCCCCGGGCTAAGGATTTAATATATACATGTCATTTCTCGGAGAGTGGGGATATTGGACTCCTTCACGTTAACCCATGATCCCTCGAATATCTCTTGAGATATTTGAGGGGTTGAATGGGTCATAACTGGATTAGTTATGCACGAGGCCTTTAGAATTTGGGTTGGACTCAATCGGGCTACTCATCTGGGCCGGAATGGTTAATCGAGGTACCCACAATAAGTTAACTATATTTGTGTTTTTGTTTGACTACAATGTTTGATCACTTTGTAATAAGAAATGTATTTTTATTTTTATTTCTTAAATTAAAGAAACAGTGCTACTCAACTAAATTGATGATTTGATTATTTTATTTTTCAATAAGAATAAAAATATCTGACGATAAAAAAAATTACTTTATGTTATATCTCATTTCATCACCATTAAGAATTAGGTTGGTTGAGGCTATGGCCAAATTACAAAATATTCACGATTAAATAGCTTCCAACATTAAGTTGTGGCATTGTGTGTGGAACAATTCGATTAGAATTGTGTCAAATTTGTTTCTAGCACAATCCCCATGAAAAGATTACTATATCGTAAAAGGTTGGAGACTACTTACTTGATATAAGTGGATAAATTGTTTTTTTATGCAAATATAACTCCAATTTTTATGTAATTGCATCTAATAGAAAATTTTACTCATTAAAAATATTTGAATAAATATTTCTATAATATTTGAATAACATGTTTCTTTTAGTCATTCTTTGTAAAATGCCCGTGCATTATGCGGGGTTAAAATCTAGTTGATTATTAATTTACTGTTTTACATTCCTACTGGCATATAGGCCCGCACAATGCGTGGCCGATTATTTAATCTATAATAATACAACATAAGAAGAAGAAAAATATGTCTCTAAATCCATATAATATGATAATTTTAATTTTAAGCACACATAAAATATAGGGAACACAATTTGAAAAGAGATGTAATTGTAATTTGTAAATTACTAGTGTCGACAGAGGTGAAAATGTTTAGTAGCCTATGGGTAACAAAAATAGTTTTAGTTTAAGTTAACAACTTATAGGGTGAGATAGATAAATTAACTATGAATAAATTTGAGGATTAAAAACTATTCAGAACTTGTAAATCAAACAACCTTGACACACCTTTTTATATGCAAATATGAAATTCAGAGAAGAAAAAGCACTATTTGAAAATTGTACATAGAGTTTTGTTGTTTATGATTAAAAACTACTAACCTTTTGGCTTCATGCAGTATCATGTAAGGAGATTATAAAACAATATTTATAGAATTCAAAGGTGTGCAAAGATGTACATTTGCATAAGTACATCTTTATATTAATAGCATTTTGTTATGTAAGTTTATCATATAACATATTTAATAGTTTATGTTCAAGTATATAATAATATATGAAAAAATTGGAACATGCGTAACTTTTAGTATATTAAACAATTCAAATTAGTAAAAGGTCCATAATTGTTACTTTGTATTCAAATTATCTTTTTCTATATGTATTCATCATACATGTTTAGATTTTTCATTAGGCATTCTTCTCCAATATCATGTTTATCTTTTTGTATTATTAAATAATAAAAAAATCACAAAGTAATAAATCAATAAGTAAAGAGTAAAAAATTACATTTAGAGTACCTAAATCTTTTCAAATATAGGATCAATTTTTACCATGTTCTTTGGATAAATTCACCAAGAAATTAAGGGGGTTTCGAATAATAATGGAATTTATTCAAATTAAAAGAATAGCTTAGAATTATACCATTCTGATAACATATTTAAGATCTAAGTTCATCAAATAATAATCACCCATAACCAAAAACAAAATAAAACAAAATATTAATAAAAAAAACTAAATGAAAATTATTAACCACATCATTACCTTAGTCTAGATGCAGCAACATAACCAATGTGTTATGATATTTGTGGGAAGCAACGAAGCCATTTCTTATTTAGCCCCCAGATATGAAGGGTGTGATTTATATTAACTCTTGGTTAATAGGCTCATCATTGAATATGGATGATCATGGTTAACAAAGCATCAGGGAGAAGGCATTAAAGCATTTAAGGGTGAGAAATTGACATAATGTGTCAGAAACAATGAACGGGCTACATAAGAGATGATGGGTATATATTAATGCAACAAAGAGGCTTAAAGAAATAAATAAACTTATTAAATAATGTAGACACGTGTCATTGTAGGAACATTTTAAAGCTACAATTTTATATATATACATAGATATGTATTCATCATACATGTTTAAATTTTTCATTAGGCATTCTTCTCCAATATCATGTTTATCTTTTTGTATTATTAAATAAAAAAAAATCACAAAGTAATATATCAATAAGTAAAAAATTACATTTAGAGTACCTAAATCTTTGCAAATATAGGATCAATTTTTACTATGTTCTTTGGATAAATTCACCAAGAAATTAAGGGGGTTTCGAATAATAATGGAATTTATTCAAATTAAAAGAATAGCTTAGAATGATACCATTCTGATAATATATTTAAGATCTAAGTTCATCAAATAATAATCATCCATAACCAAAAACAAAATAAAAAAAAACATTAATAAAAAAAACTAAATGAAAATTATTAACCACATCATTACCTTAGTCTAGATGCAACAACATCACCAATGTTATTATATTTATGGGAGGCAACGAAGCCATTTCTTATTTAGCCCCCAGATATGAAGGGTGTGATTTATATTAACTCTTGGTTAATAGCCTCATAATTGAATATGGATGATCATGGTTAACAAAGCATTAGGGAGAAGGCATTAAAGCATTTAAGGGTGAGAAATGGACATGATGTGTCAGAAACAATGAACGGGCTACATAAGAGATGATAGGTATATATTAATGCAACAAAGAGGCTTAAAGAAACAAATAAACTTATTAAATAATGTAGACACATGTCGTTGTAGGAACGTTTTAAAGCTACAGTTTTATATATATACATAGATTAAGCCTTTTAAAATTAATTAAGAATTAAACTTAAACCCGTATCTTTAAAATTTTAATAATTTACCTTTATAAATTCCATAAAATTATCACATAAATTTAATTTAACGTAACAATGCATCATTCAATTTAAATTACTATAATTTAAATCATATTTTATTCTCAAATAATTATTTTGTATTGATTAATAAATACTCGAGAATAAGGGGGTATTACAGTCCATGGTTTCGCCATGATTTTTCTGGAAAGATAGGAGCTGGGTTGCTTGGGTTAGGTTAGGGGTGTTCAAAAAATCGAATGGACCGGCGGACCGAACCGAACCGGACCGTCATAATTTTTTCATTTTTTTTAATCCGTCCGGTCCAGGGTTTTTTTTCCAGGCCGGTCTAACCGGTCCGATCCTCGGTCTTCCTTAATAAATACCCGATCTGGACCGACTCGGATCGGTTACTATAATATATATGCATTTAATTATATTTATACATATATATCAGCAATAACACACGCACACACAAGTTACAATTAGCATTGAGGGGTACGCTCGTCCAAAAAGAGGAAAGGATGGAAAGAAAAGAAACCTAAATAATTTAAACACACGCACGCGCGCACTTTGTTTTTTATTTCTCTTCTTCTCTTTCTGGGTGTGCGGCGCCGCTTGCTCCTTCTTCTTCTCTTTGCTGTGTTCGCAGCTTGCTCCCTTGCTCCACTTCTCTGTTTGATCCAGTCCTCTGTACGACGCATGCACGCACCTCTGTTTGCTCCACTCCTATGCGCCGTTGTTGTTTGTATCTGTGCCGCTCCTCTGTTTACATATCTGCGCCGCTCCGCTGTTGTTCATGATTACATATCTGCGCCGCTCCTCTGTTTGATCGTGGGTAAGACTACTAAGCCATATTGTTCCTGAATTTGAAAAACAATAACTGATTGAGCAGTTATTGTTTTTTTTTTCATTATCACCACAAATTTGAAATAGAGACATTGTTATTGTTTTTTGTTTCATTATCTCCACAGATTTAAAAAAACAAAAAAGAGAGAAGCTTTAATCATTTTTACTGCTCAGTTATTATTTTTTGTTTGGGTATCTGCTTAGTTAGTCTCATTAATTTTTGTTTTTTGTGTAATAATTAATATAAATTAATAATTTGTTTCATTGTTTTTTGTTCAAAACAACAGTATATATATGGCAGTCCAGTTTTAATTTTTAAGAAGAAGATTATTTATTAGGACCGACAAATTTGAACGGACCGACCATACAAAAAACCGGACCGACTATACCCGAAAAAACGGTTTCATCGGTCCGGTCTTGGTCCTTTATTTTTTAGGACCGGTTTAATCGGTCCGGTCCTTAAATTTATTAAAAACTGGATCGGACTGGACCGCGAACACCCCTAGGTTAGGTAGGTAGGTTGGGGGGGGTGGGGGGGGGTTAGCAGAGTTGGGTGGTTGGGTTAGATGGGAAGATTGGGTTATGGTGATATAAGGATTGAAGGTTATTGTGGTTTTGTTTAGTTATTTTAATGGAATAATAAAGATATAGTGATGTGGATGATGATGACGATGACGATGATGATGATGATGATGATGATGATGATGATGAGAGAAGAGAAAGAGAGAGATAGAGAAATAAAATTTGATGGTTTATTTTAAAACATGAGAGGTGTGAGAGTGTATAGGTGTGTTTGGGTGTACGGTAAAAAAAGTCGTTGGGGAGGAATATGGTTTGGTGTACTTGAGTGTATGGAAGATAGTGTGTCTATATATATATATATTAATGATGCTCATGTGCGGATTAGTTCGCATTTTAAGTGTGCGGATCGAACATGTGTCACCTAACGGTGCACCTAGAAATTATCGCCTAAATTATAGGTACACTCTCTCTCTTTTCTGGGCTCACCGCCAGGTGACACATGTCATGTCCGCATTCTTAAAATGCGAACTAGTCCGTACAAGAGCATGACTGATATATATATATATATATATATATATATATATATATATATATATATATATATATATATATATATATATATATATGTTTGTATAACTTGTAACACAAATAGTAATTATAACTATATATATGCAGAAAAACCTAAAATAATACACTAATATTAAAAATTAAAACAACGTATAAAATATAAAAGATTCAAATAAACAAATATTAACATGAATACTAAAATATTAAAACGAGAAACATATTAATATTTACATAAAAAAGGCACACAAAAAAGGGGGAAAACTCTAATACAAGACGTATAGACACTCACACATAAAATGATAAAACACATAAAAAATAATACAATGTCATGAACAAAATGAAAATAAAACATACTAAAAATAAAAAAGCTAATACTATAGAAATACACGGTGCAAAATCTGGAATATGGTTTGTGATGGTTTTGGAGTGGTTTTCATAAGGCAATCGGAATGCCTTAAGGTCACTAAAAAAAATTCATTTATAATTTTGACCTCTTTATTGTTGTAATTGCCTTGAAACAACACATTTGAATCCGTAAATGAATTTTGACCTACAAGATAAATAAATACACGCATAAGGTCAATTTTATTGAGAACTAGAAATTAAAACGCGTCTATTGGGGTATAATTTTAACACTTTTGAGTGCTTATCAACATCATAACGATGAACATAGTGTCACAATTCGAAACTTGTGATGTCTAACTAAGCGTAAAGAGAACCCAACATTAGAACAACTAGTGGGATGTTGACTCCATGAGCCAACCTAACTGAAATATTGATCAAATCCCTAGGAGGTTGATAGTTAGGCTTTCCAGGTAGAAACAACCGAGAACAAAAGCTGAGAGTGTAAGCTACTAACTTTGAACTATGTCCTTTTTCAAGACCAAATGGTACACTAGGTACGATACCTTTTTCTCATTGCTCCTTGGCTAGTTTCAAGTGAGTCTTATAAATGTATTAAATCATTAGCCAAAAGTGGCCTTCAATGATCCACTAATGCATCCAAGAACAAGCTTGTTTTAACTATTCATCAAAGGTATATTTTTCGTAATCCAAGGCACCACAGGGTTCTATTCCTACTAATTCACACAAGTCATCCAATGTAATGGAAGATTCCCCTAAAGATTTAACAAATGTTTTGGACTATGTGCTCCATTGAGAAATCAATACCTAAAGAGCAGGGTTATTTTTGGATAAAGTGGAATCTTGAAACAAACTTATTGCACGATCTAACCCAACCTATTTGCGAATACTATTGCAAATATCACTAATATAAAGACACCAACAAGAAAAGCCATAAGGAGAACCACTTGGAATTGTAAAATCAACATAAGAGTAAGGAAAATCTCACTTTCAAGTTTAAATCTTAGTATGCTACCAAAGAAAAGATAAACACCCTGAGTTTGGTCTGCTGGTTCTTCTTCCTTCAATAATGGAAAATCTTGTCCTTTAAGAGTTGTGGTAAAATTCTTAGACAAAGTTCAAAATTCATCTCTATCTGTAAAGAATGGAGCGCGATGGTAGAGATTGTACAGAGATTCTCTCTCGTCTATTTCTAACATCGGAGCTCCATTAAACATCCATAGATTTGCTCAATGATGTCCTTATTGCACAAAAAAACATATTATTAGAAGGAATCAAAATGAGGAAAATATTGTGGAAATGGTAGACGAAGAAGAATAGTTAAAAACTCATAAGCAATTGAAGATATAAGCAATAAAAAATACTTTCTCTCTACAGAACACCTGAAAGGTTGAGTATTAATGGCGGTAAAAGAATTAGAAGGTTTTGGAAAAATAAAAGAGACGCGTATTTAAAGGGCTAGGGTAAAATAGTCATCTAAAAGTATTTGGCAGTTCATTTGGTCTCGATCCTTTGAAAGTTGAGGGAGAAAAAGATGGTTCCATAAACAAATGTTCCAAAAATTATTTCGTAAATACGTGTGGCAAAAAGTGACAACTAATGTCAGAAGAAATAATCTTAGCAGTTAATGCCAAAGATACATAAACGATCGTTTGATGCGTGTATAAGGCAAGCGGATCTAAATTGACACGTGTACAAACAAGGTTCTTCGATTTAAGGTTCCTCAGAAAAAGGTTCTTTGGTTTGATATTTATTAAATAAAGTTTCCTTGATTCCAGGTTCATCAGTTCAAATGTTTCCAAATAAAATTTACCAGAATAAGGGACTTTATACAAGAATTAAGTTACAGTGTTTAGAATAAAGACTATTTAGTGGCACGAATAGTGCCAAGATAACATGTGTATAAATAAGATTCTTTGATTTGTGGTAATACAACTAAAGGATTTGTCTTTTCAAGTTGTTTTATGGTTCATCAAAATGAGGTGTTTTCTACAGGAACTTCTTTTTTATACAAAAACATTATCTACAAGGGGGCAAATGTAGGAGGGGCTTATTTGTTAAAGTCTCTATTAATAGATAAATTACCTCATTAATAACAACATCAAGACGAATGGTAATTCATTCAAAGATTGAGGAAACCTTATAGACAAAACAAGTTGATTCCAGTCATGTCTACTACTTAATAATATGTGAGTTATTTTAAAGGGAGGAGGTTATTTGAAACATATAAGAAACCAAGTCTAAACAAACTGAGGAAGATCCTATGCTCCAACGAAAAACCTGAACTGGAAAGTCCTAAGAAAAATTCTTTCGAGAATATAAGGAGCAAATCATCTCTACATGATTGAGCAAGTAGCAAAATACCTTACCCGATTGATCATGTTGCTAGCAACCATTAGTTTCCTCGATAAAGAATTCATGAGTTGTAAAAAGTTCTAACCTTGAGAGAACTATCTGACACAAAAAATATTTCCTTTTGCACACAATCCTATGCGTGTGGAATTTTTATTATATATTGGGGAGTGCACCAGAGCCACATGATAAAGATGGAATAACTTTTGACTGAGTTAATATTATATCGATGTTTTAAGACTAGCTTTGACACATGCTTAATAACTTTATTCCCCATTAATCTCCTAATGGTGCTTTACAAGAAGAAGATTCTAAAAGAGAAAGAGACACTATATAATCCTTAAATTAATACTAAAGCTATATATGTTGTATTAATCCATTGAAAACATTAACTATTCAACAACAATAAGACAGAAAACACATCAGAATGAGAAATCAACGCCGAGACATAAAGATCGAGAAAGTGGGATTTTCTAAGAGAGTTGAAACACACTTTATACACTTGGCAAGAGAAGTTTTATTATTGACATTAAATGTTTGTAAACATTATTTTCATACTCTAAGTGAGATATAACTCAAGCTCTTGTGGACGTAACCCATGTTGGGTGGAACCGCGTTAATTCTTGTGTTCTTACAATTTATCTCCTCAATTTTGAGTATATTTCCTTCACTATTGATTTTACTTATTATCATTTATGCGAGTTATATTAATCATCACCATCAATAAATATTACTCCTCAATTTTCACTATAAACACCCAAGCGATAAGAGAAATTACTGCTTCTTCTTACCATCCAAAGAAAAGTACCCTCTTACAGACTCAATAGTCCAATAAAAGATCTTTACTCATATAGCAATGTGAGGAATCCATCAACATCTAAAACAACAAGAAATAATTATGACGAACATTCAAATGAAGTTATTTTCCCTTATCGAAAATACTTCTAAAAATAAATTACCAATAAATATAAATGATGAGAAAAAGATACATGATAAGTAAATCATAATATAGTGAATCTCCCCTCAATCAAACTTATATAGAAATAGATAAACCAAATCTATTTTCCCCTAACAAAACAAACATATTTTTTCTCCCCCTTTTTTCCACGAACAGACAAAGGTGGGAAAAATTAAAGAGATTAACCCAAATTTATGTAAGAAAATTTTTTCTAAGATTGTTCATAACATAGTTTTAGAATAGTTGAGCGTATCCCATTACAAATCATCACACACCAACAACACGAACGAACTCAAGAATCTTTGAGTCTGAAGACTTCCTGACATTCCGTAAAGGTATAAAATAATTTAGAGTTTGAATTAATTTACAGAATTAACGTTTGGGGTGTTTATTTTTTTTATAAAAAATGAACAGGGTTTTTTTATTTTCAAAAAATAGGGCTTTCCATTTTAAAAAAGAAATATTTTTTATTTCTAATCTCATTCAAGCAAGATTGTATGTGGTTAGAAGTGAGATTGCATTGTCATTGGAAATGAGATTAAATGTCACTAGAAGCCTGGATGAAACGAGGTTCAAATGAGAGATCCTTGTTTTAAGTTTCATTAGAAATGAGAGTTTGTCTCGTTCAAACGAGATCACCATCTTATTAGAACAACCCTACATTCTCATTCGAACGAGGATCTGCCACAAAATTTGTATAAATATTTGTTTTGTGTTCAAAACGTTTAAGGCTCTTGCCAGATTCATTTCTGCATAACTTTTGCGAAAGTTCTTCATGTTTTAGTCTTCCAAAATACTTTTTAATTCACAATAAACATCCTTGAATATTGTTCTTGTGAATTTGTTTGAACCCCATAAAGTTTTATATACTTTTTTTACACATTGAGGAGAAGGCATCTCCATGGCTGACTTATTATACCTGAAGGAACTCACTGCTAAAGACGAAGTCTGAGGCTGACGAAGGACAACAATCTTGTGATTATTACTAGGATTATAGTTTCTCTTTAGAAATTTGCGAAGATTAGCGCTTTATGCTTGTGGCAGATCTCAAGTAGTCTATAAGTAGACTGTTTTATAGATTTTTAAAGTGAATAAAGGTTTTACCAGAAAGTTTTTTTTCCTTAAACATTGTCTTTGTTGGACGCTTAGTTTCATTTATCTATTTTATCACATAGATGTAGGTTTAGGATAAAAAGATTAAAAATAAACTGCGCACTCTCAAATTGGAATCCTAGTTGAGCATATTTACTTCTGCATTTACAAATTGGTATAAGAGATTTTTGTTGTTTTTTTCGCATTTACAAATTGGTATCAGAGTAGGTTGCTCTAAGTTATTGAGTGATCCATATTTTTTAAAAAGTTTCTCCTTCTTTACTTTTTGCAAATTGGTATCAGAGCGGGTTGCACTAAGTTACTATGTTAGATCATTTTTCATGATTTTTGGGTGTTTACCTCTCTCTCGATGGATTCTCATAGTTTTGACGACTTAAATGGTTTGAATTTGAAGTTTTCTAAAAGAATTGAAATTCTTGAAAAGAAAATCTTGTTTTAAACCAGTTATGGATCTTTTGCAAACTGTTCAAAATCAAAGAGATTTCTTTCATAAGAAACTTGTGGACATAGGCCGTGATTTTAGAAAATTAGAATTGTCTAAGAAATAGAGTGATGAAAGAATATGATTTTTAGATAAATAATTAATGGACTCGAAAAATTCTAGGGTTTGTAATTGTACCGTTGAGGATTTTATTTTGATTAATGATTTTAAGGCATGTGAGAAAACTCTTAGGGATAAATTTTCATTCATTGAGGAGGAAAAAGATAACCTTCTAGGAGTGGTTGAACATATAAAGAAGGAGTCCCTATAATTGGAAGAGTCAAATTCTTTGCTTTTGTCTAAATTTTTGAAGTTAAAATATGATTTAAAACACAGAGTAGATTTAGTATTAATGGTACCGGCTCACAAGTTTCTAATGATTCTAATGTCAAAGCCAAGACTATAATCTATTTTATAAGGTCAACTGCATCCAAGGAAGTTGGAAAAGATCAACCCATAGGTAACATTCCTTGAGTTTACACATGTTCACATTGTGGTAGGAAGGGTCACGCTGGGCATTTTTATTTTGATCTTGGAAGATGTCCTAGAAAGTTAAAGTCTGGTGTCCCTTTGTTTCCCGAAACCCCAATTCATCATTTCACATCTATTTGGGTTAGAAAATCTTTTTTGGAGGCGCTATATGTTAGGTTGCTTGATTCTCGCATGCATGCACATGATGCCACACTTGTTATATCTTATAGATGATTGCTTGCATGATTTTCTTTATCACATTCTATCCATGCTTCATGGTAGATTCTAATAGATTCTTGTTAGTGTTATGACAAGTGTACTTTTTGTACTACATTTTTCTTTTATTGAGTCATATTAAAAAATAAAAAAAGATTTTATTTTAATAAAATTTTTAAAAATACAAAAAGATTTTCCATTTTTATGTATTTTAGTTTTACACATTTGGTGTGGCATATTAGTGTGTTTGAATCCAATTCACTCCGCAATTCTCATGTGGCTAGGACATTTGGTTATGACTTTAGATACTTAGATTGATCTTAGCCATGTTTATGGAGTTATTTTGAACTTAATCTGCTTTATGGATTTGACATTGTATATGCCTTCGCACATATGCACGAGCTTATTGTATTTTTACTCCACTATGTATATTGAGCTTGGTGAGATGTTCTCCCATCAATTTTGTCATCTATATATTTATGTGACTATGGTGGATTTGTGCATGCAAAAACTATTGCCCGTGAGAGAATTTGTTTATTATTGAAAAATATGACTGAACACGGGAAAGGGCTGCGAGAGACAAGTTGACTCGTCATAAAAGCCATCATTTTAAAGATCCCAAGAAAAAATTAAGGCAATAAAAAGTGCAATCATTATTTTGACCTTACAAATTGGTATCAGATTTTTTAGCTGTATTTTGTCCTAATAATTGGTATCATAGCGGAATTCAAGACATACAGACGAAGGTAAAATTTGCCAAAAATGGGCCAAAATAGTTTAGTTTGATTAATCATTCAATATAAATCACACCAAGAGAAAAAAAAAAGAATGAATGAAATATGATCATGTTTATCGTTTGCGGGAGTTTAGTTGAAGATCAACGGGTTTACACAATGAATACTAATTATGCTTATTTTGTTATGACGCTATTTATTTGTAGAATCATCAATATTATAAGCTTGTGTGCATTGTGCTCGTTTTGTTCATTAAGTTCAACTTTCTTTGTTACTTGAGGCTAAAGCTTTGTTGGATAAAGTTTTGCGATCAATTAAAACTTCTTAAACACATTTGAGTGTTTGGGTTATAATTCTTTTGTTTCTAGTTCACACCCATTCATTCCATCCCACATGTTTAGACACATCGATATGCGAATGTGTAAAACTTATATGTTTATGTCATGGTTTTGTGGTCTTTTATACCTATATATGTGTGTCGGATTTTCTTTTGTATATTTTGCATATATATCATATATGGTATTGTATGTAGTATTTGTGAAATCTGTTTTTTTTTAATTAAAAAACTTCAAAAATAGTTGGTTGTGTTTGTTTTTGAGATTATCATTACTCATGCTTGATTTATATCTTCTTGTGATGATATCTTATGTCCTACATGATTCTTCATATTTCACGCCTATGTTTCTGCTTCTTTGTCTATTTCGGATAAAAATAAAGGGGGAGAGAAAATTAAAAAGTGAGATTTATGAGTTCGATTTATGGGAAAAATTTATTTATGAGTTTTATATATTTCAAACTCGATGCGTCATGAGGTATATTTCTTGATTTATGTGTGTAGGTTTCCCTTCTTCATTTCTTAAGAAGATTAAAATATTATGGGAAGATCAAGAAAGGGAAGAAGGAGTTTGAAGATAAAAAGACTTATGTCATTTCGTTCTACGATTAGGAGGAGTATTAGTATTCTTGTCATAAGAGATTTTGATTTTAATTTTGTGATCCATTATGTTTGTTTGTTTTGTACTAGAATAGACAAAGGGGGAGGTTTGTAAGAATAATTTTTCCTTGATAATTCATATCATTATTTTAGATTAGTTTGGCATATCCCATTACAAATCATCATGCACCGTCAAGATGAACCGACCTCAAGCATCTCCAAGTTTGAATACTTCTCAAAATCCTATAATGGTATAAAACAATTTTAAGTTTGAATTAATTTACATAATTAATGTTTGGGATGTTTATTTTTTATCAAAAGAGAACAAGGTTTTTTTATTTTAAAAAACAGGGCTTTTAATTTTATTTTATTTTTCAATTTGATTTTTAATCTCTTTCAAACGAGGTTGCATGTGGTTAGAAGGGAGATTGCATGTGGTTAGAAATGAGATTTTATTTTCATTAGAAACGAGATTGGATGTTGTTAGAAACCTGGATCAAACAAGGTTCAAATCAGAGCACAATATTTTAAGTTTTTGATGTCGTTATAAATGAGTGTTTATCTCATTCAAATGAGATCACCATCTCATTAGAACGACCTTACAATCTCTTTCGAATAACGCGCCACCTCAAAATTTGTATAAATATTTTTTTCGTGTTCAAAACGTTCAAGACTTTTGCCAGATTCATTTATGCATAACTTTTGCGAAAGTTATTCATGTTTTAGTGTTCCAAAACACTTTTTAATTCACAACAAACATCCTTGAATATTGCTCTTGTGAATTTGTTTAACCCCTAGAAATTTTTGTATACTTTTATACACTTTGTAGATATGGCATCTACATGACTGACTTATGATACCTGAGGGGACTCACTATTGAAGGATAAGGTTGAGGCTAACGGATGACTACGGTCTTGTGATTCTTGCGAGATCATTATTGCTCTTTATAGATTTACGAAGATTAACGCTTTATACTTGTGGAGGATATCAAGTAGTCCGTAAGTCAACTGTCTTGTAGATTTCTAAAGTGAATAAAGGTTTTACATGAAAGGAATTTTTTCCTTAACCTTATCTTTTTGAATGCTTGGTTTGATTTATCTGTTTCATCACATAGATGTACGCTTAGGATAAAAAGATAAAATGTGTTTGAAAATAAATTGTGCACTCTCAAATTAGAATCCTTGTTGAGCATATTTACTTACGCATTTACAAATTGGTATCATATCTTTTAGCTGTGTTTCTCCATTTAAAATATATCTAGACAATCAATTTTTCTCCCCCTAAAGCACATGTGGTATACCTATAACAAAAATAACAATAAATCAATAGTAAATTATTATAGACAAAAATAAAGCAAGAACTAAAATATGATATCAAGAGATAAAGAAAACAATAAACATATGCTAACAATAAGTTAATATATCGTGAAGTCTATAGAGTGTATCACGGAAAACCATCCACAAAAAATAACATCATCCCTAAACAACCAAATAATAAAATCTCCACATATCCCAAATTAAAAAAGTATCATGTCCTTCAAACGTATAATCAACAACACAAATATATTCCTAAACATATAAACACTCACATAAAATAATCATCACGACTTCTCCCCTATCAACATGCATATGTCACAATGAATCAATAAGCTATGGAATATAAACATATACGGACATATGATATGTGATCAAAGAAAAAAAACCTACGCTATACCATGTAGCATATAATAATAGATAAACATAAGACATGGAGCAACAAATCACTCAGCTCAATCATCTCCCCCTCAAACAAACCTCTCCTTCTCAAAAGCAAAGTTTCTCTCTCTTCGACACAAAATAATAAAATATAATAAATAACATATAAGAGCATCAAGGAACCAATGAAATAAGGATAACACTAGGAAACACATATCAAAACATTATCTCCTAAAAAAATCATATCACCTTCTATCTCAAAATAAGACAGTCAGAGAATAAAAATGATATTGACATTAATTTTTTACACATGGGGTCATGAGATGTATAGTTATTGGACTAAATTTTACTCAAATCAATTTGTAATTTATTTATTTTATTGAATGCTAAATACCGAATGATTTTGACCTTGCAAGATGGTGGCTCATGCAAAAGAGGTGTATAAAGTATTTAAAGAGAAGAAGATGATGATTTTACTCTGGTGGATTAGGTTAAGTTTATAAAATATATGATTCTATTCTAATGTGAATGTACTATCTGATTTGTTAAATGTCTACGGGCCAAAGCATGAGGTTAGACAATGAATCCTGTTAACTTTTTATTTCTTTGCATTCCCATTTTCAAACAAAATGATTGAATTAAAGATTTTTGCAACTCTATTTTATTTTATTTATTTTATTGAAATCTAATACGTGAAACGGTGTTCATTACTACCAGGTTAGCGTATGCATTTTATAACAATCTCTATACAATTTGAGGATTTGAGTTAATGCATATATTAAATTTTCTCTTTGTGCTTCTCTGTGCGGGCATTGATTATGAGAAATGATATGAAAATGTAGTCCCTAAAACTGAAAGCAGTCCTTTTAAACATTACTTCACATGCATTTTTTTGACCTTCTAAATATTACTGCACTTCTCCCTACTTTAGTGGATTTCCATTGGTTATTCTGTGATCGGTTTGATGGTTATGGTGGTGTGGGTGTTTTTTTGGGTGCGGTAAGGTGGTACCGTGGTGTACGATATGGGTTCGATATTGTTGGTATGGGTATTCATGCATTTGTTTTTCTACTTTTGTTATACAACAGATTGACCCCCTAATTGCAATCATAGATGATTATAAGGTATAATTTTTTTTTTTTTTTTGGGGGGGGGGGGGGGGGTAAACGACATTTTTGGGCATTTGATTCAACTTTGAAGGCTTAATTGTTTGTTCATTTTTATTTCTTAGATACTAATTTGATGTATCTCTAATTTAGCATTCAAAAGAAAATATATGTATAGTGTCAATCCCTCCGTTTACTTCACTCTAATTAGTGTTCAACTTTTAGGTTTTGAGGTTCGAATTTGTTTCAAATTTTATTGATATACAGATGCCTATGTCGTATGAGGTATGATCTTATTTGACAAGATGCTGACCAAATGTGGGATGCTTTATTTACAGCTGGTTCTTCTCACCATCGCTGTCGGCGTGCCGCTTTCTCCACCTTACGACTACCATTCAAGGTAATTTTTTATCCCACACTCACGGTTAATCTCTCATAATTAAAAACAACCACATTTATTTGATGAATTTGGATTTTATATATTTGTTTTGAACTTCCTTGGAGATCTAACATTTTAAAATTTGTTTCCTCACAACTCAGCAATGAAGGTTACTATTATGTTTTGAAATGCAAAGTTTCGTGGCAAGTGGTGATGTTTGAAATAATTGATGGTGCCTATGATAGGGTAGACTTTGATAAGAGGTGCATCATTTTTTGTTATGTTGTTATTTCAGTTTTAAAGGTATCTCAGTTGTTCAAATCATTTTTAAGTCTTTTCTAACGGGGTGCTAGAGGGATTTTTCCCGAGTACTCGTGGTCTGCGGCAAGGCGATCCTTTGTCCCAATTTTTATTTATTTTGGTCATGGAGGCATTTAGTCGAATGATGGGGCGGGTGGTTACGACTGGGTGGATCAGAGGTTTTGGTTTCGGGACTTCGAATTCCGATGAGATTACGGTATCACACCTCCTATTTGCTGATGATGCTATTATATTTTGTGAGGCTGACCGTAGGCAAATTCATGCTCTGAAGTTACTTTTGATTTGCTTTGAGGCGGTGTCAGGGCTTCGGATCAATGCGGGGAAGTGCGAGATGATCCCGATTGGGGGAGTGGATTGTGGAGAGGATCTAGCAGATATTCTTGGAGGTAGGGTTGGGACCTTCCATAATACTTATCTTAGGTTGCCTCTTGGAGCTAAGTATAAGTCCAAGGCGATCTGGGACCCGGCTCTGGATAGAATGAGAAGGAAGCTAGTTGGATGGAAAAATGGGTTCCTTTCGAAAGGGGGGAGACTTACTCTTATCAAGAGCTATTTGTCTAGCTTGCCAACCTACTATATGTCCATCTTGCCGTTACCCGCTAATGTGCATAAAACAATGGAGAAACTAATGAGATATTTCTTGTGGAGAGGCACTGAAGATAATTTTAAGCATAGCCTGGTAGGTTGGGAGGAGGTTTGCAAGCCCATTAAAGAAGGGGGGCGGGTGTGAGGAGCTTGTGTATTTTCAATAGAGCTCTGTTAGGGAAGTGGATGTGGCGATTCCCTTGTGAGGTTAATAGATTATGGATAAGGGTTTTTGGTGCGAGGTGGGGTTCATCTCAAATGGGGTGGAGGCTGATTGTGGGGTTTGGCGCTCATGGAGTGGGTTTGTGGAAGCATATTGCTAAGGAGTGGGTGGATTACTCTAGGAACACTGAGTTTCTCCTAGGGAAAGGGGACAAGATAAGATTCTGGAAAGACAAATGGGGTGAGAATGGGTCAATTCAGGAACTTTTTCCAGCGATCTTTAATCTAGGAGTGAATCAAGACGGAATGGTGGTGCATCATGCCAATGCCAACAGTGATAGTGCCACGTGGAGTCCTCAGCTCAGGAGAAGGCTCTGGGATTGGGAACTTTAGGAGGCAGACTTATTCTTTGAGTGGTTGAGTTCCGCTCCCCACCCGACGGCTAGGGAAGATACATTGTGGTGGAAGGGGGAGGAATAGGTGTATTCACCGTCCGTGACTATTATGAGATTTTGAGGGGTGGGAGTCGCAGGGTCCGTTTCCCATGGAAGAAAATTTGGAAGGTTATGGCGCCACCTAAGGTCAGATTCTTTGTTTGGACTGCGGTTAGACAGGCCATTTTGAGGAAGGAAAGTATGCTGAAGAGGAAATATCGTCTGGCTAGGCGGTGCTGGTTATGCAAGGAGGAAGAGGAGAAGACCAATCGTCTCCTGCTCCTTGCAGGGTAACGAAAGGTTTGTGGGATGTGTTCCTTAGCATCACTAGGACTGTATGGGTCATGCCGGCATCATCATGGAGCTTCTTCAGATGTGGATCCCTCCTAAGGGGTGGTCGGGTGACAAACGGGTCTGGAGGCTTGTCCCTCACTGCATTTTTTGGACGGTCTGGAAAGAGAGGAATGCTCGTTGCTTCGATGGCATTGAGATGACGCCCTCCAGACTTCCTCATCTTTTTTTGAGCACACTCCTTAGTTGGTATAAGGTGAAGATCTCTGTCACTACTGGCGATTTTCTTGAGTTCGTGGAGGAAATTCATAATGCACTTTAATTTGATATATGTGATGTAGGCGAATATTAGTATTTCTTTTAGCTCTTGCTTTGTATACTCCCTGTATGCGGGTTCGCTCCCTTAACGTTTGGTTTTTAACACAATCATTTATTTATCAAAAAAAAAGTTTTAAATCTATTATAAATATTATTTGAGCTTTTTCTTTATGATTTTTTAATTGTGTATATAATTTGGGTTTTGCGCTTTAACGCATTTGCGTATCGATATTTTTTCTATATCTAGATAGAGTTTTAGACACAAATATTTGGTTTTAAGTTTATTAGTGTTCTCATATTGGGTTCTAATAATTTTTTTTATATAACTTCATTACTTGCTTGAAACATGAGCATTGATTTTTGTGATTCTTTGATTCTAATTTGACACGTGTCTCTATTTCCAAGATGAAGTTGATAATTTTTCTGGCGGTGATGAAAATTGTCCCAGCATTTGAAATTGAATAATGTTTGGAAATAAGTAAAAATAACATAGATTATGGGGCTTGTTCCATTTTATTTTTAAAGTTTTAATATTCAAACGTTTTTGCTTCTTAAGATCATGTTTTAGCTAACATTACATCGCATGTTTAACTTTTGGGATAGAAAAATTCTATTAGCCCCGAATTTTTGACTTAAAACCAATAGACTGAATGATGTGTCAACACAAGTGGATAAAAAAACAAGACATTGTAAAGTGAAATGGAAAGAACGTGAAATTTTTTTTTAGACATTTTGTCCATTATCAAACCATATACTGACACTCATCTTATTTGGAATAAAAAAATAATTTTCTTCAACAATCTTTTGTCTTAGAATAAAAAATAAATATATTTTAACTTTTTAATAAAAAACTGTTTTTAATAGTAATTTAAAAAAAATCAGAAAAAATATTTTTTACTTTTTATAATTATTTTAAAAAAAGATTTTAAATTAAATAAAAACCTTCTGAATGTTCTATAAAAATAATTTTTTTAAAAAAAGATAAGGAGTAATTTTTAAAATAGAAATTTTTGACATGATATCGCGTGTTATATGTTTATTGACTTGATATCGCGATTGATTAGTGTCGCTGGAACGGACCCACATTCCCGGACCAACATCATTTGTTGAATGTGCGTTCGCGCCAGCGGCACTAATCAATCGCGAATCTAAGAAATCAAATTAAACTTTTTTTAATTAAAATTAAATTGTTTTTATTAAAATTAAAAAAATATTTTTTTCATAAATAAAAAAACAATGGTTATTGACATGATATCGCGATTGATTACTGACGCTAGCGCGAAGCCACATTCCCGGATCCACATCATTTGTGTGAATGTGGGTTCGCGCTAGCGACACTAATCAATCGCAATATCATGTCAATAAATATTGTCGTTTTTATTTATGAAAAAAATAATTTTTTAATTTTAATTTTAATAAAAAAACTATTTAATTTTAATTAAAAAAGCTGTTTAATTTGATGTCTTAGATTCGCGATTGATTAGTGCCGCTGGCGCGGACCCAGATTCCTGGATCCACATCATATGTTGAATGTGGCTCCGCGCCAGCGGCACTAATCAATCACGATTCCAGAAGATCAAATTAAACTAACACGACTCAAACAGATAACACGACACGTAATTTTTTTTTCTTTACCAAACACGAACACAATCCCGTTAAACGAAATAAAATCATTATTTTTTTTCCTAGCACTAAAATGCAACATGACACTATACAACAAGAAATATTTTTATACCTAACAGAAAAACGGAATATGTTTTTATACTTGTGTTGTTGCATGTTTAATTAAGTTGAGTTTATATTTGGTAAAAAAACTACAACTTCATGTCTTATTACATTTCATTTAAGTCGTGTTGGTGCTAATTAAACAAAAAGATTACGTATATAATTTTTTTTAAATAAATGTCTTTTTTTCATAAATATAAAAAGTGACTTCTTAATAAAACATGTTCATTATAACTTATAACTTTTATTATAAACAGGGTTTTTATGACTCTTTTAAAATAAGTTTTATTATAAAGTATCTTTTTACAAATATAAACTATTTTTAAAAAATAAAAATTTGACATTTCTTGAGTCTACTCGTGACGTATTTATCCAGGTAATTTGAGGCTTCACAAAACTAATTTTTGTTTCATTATTTTTGTCAAATTCTAATAATGGATTAAATATAATTTCAGGATTTTCATTATCCATTTTGGAATGGAGTCAATGAAAGGAATGATGAAATGCAAATGAGAATTGATTAAAGTTCAAATGCAAATGGACAAAGCAATTACTCACTTAATTTTTAAATTTAGTTGTTGTGATTGAATTTAGTATATTGACATTTATTTTAATTTATTCGTGTGATGTTTTATAACTTTGTAATTTTTTTTATTATGGTTGAGATGGGTTACGAGTATCACTGTTTTGGAACTTTATATGTTTTGTTGGCGTTTGTTTGGCTCCCAGATATGATAATAGGTAATGGACTTAATGGAGTTGTGAGAGAAGAAAGAAGAAGGATAGCAGTTAATGGGCATTATTTGTTTTGTTTTGTCTCATATCTCATAACAGTTATGAGTGTATGTTTTAACTCATATGTGATAACTGCTTAGTTGAGCATACCGGGTATAACCGGTTTCAGCCATTTGTTTTCCAGTCAAATTTTTCATGTTATAATGATTGCTTTACACATCATTCAGTCGATGAATATTCAGTCAGATGTTCGGTCACAATATAAACGCTCTTTGGGATATATGCCTTTTCTTACGAGGAATGCCTACTTTTATAGACGAGAATAGTCTTTTACTTTAAAGAGGGTGTGTACATCTCAAATTAATAAGAATGTTTAATTGATGCCATCTACTTGTAACTTCACAGTTTGCACATCTTAGATTTCAGTAGAATGTATCTATTAGTTGCGTACCCCTATTTTTTTCCTTTTTTTGTTCTCCATGCCTGAAAATTTTGAGTTTTTTCTTGGTTTAAAACCATAAGGGAGCCTAAGTTTTTGTGTGATTTATTTTTCACTTCCCATAGGATGTATCAATTAATTTTGTAACGCGGTCATAGACTATACGACTGATAGGAGGTGAAGATACTTTGTGATGAGTTTAAGAAAATTATTGACTCATTAATTTCACTATATATATATATATATATATATATATATATATATATATATATATATATATATATTTATAAAATAATGCTCCTCTGCGGATTAGTCTGTATTTTAAGAATGCGGACCGGACATGTGTCACCTAACAATGCGCCTAGAAATTATCGCTTAAATTATAGGCACACTCTCTCTTTTTTCTGGGCTCACCACCAAATGACACATGTCCGGTCCGCACAAGAGCAGGACTGTATATATATCTATATAATAAGTTACAAAACCTATGTATGTCATAAGATATAAGTATGATGTCATCTAGATAAGTTTTTTTTTGCATTACCAACTTTACCCCTCAAATCTTTGATTTCCACCCTCTTTTGATAGACTCTAATTTATTTTTCCCCCTTCTTCAAAATTCAAAAAGAAGGGTAGAATAGTATTTCCCCATTCTCTCCCTTATTACACTTTTTTGTGTGTAAAGCTAGCCGTCTCTCTTTCCCTCACTTTACTCTCTCTCTCTCTCGGCTACAACGATCAACAACGATCTATTTCTTGCATGTACAGCGATCAAGAGGGCCTTCTTATATCACGTATGTAATTTTTCTCATATTCCCTGATACGATCTTGGTACTGGTATTTTTCATGCGTGCCCTATCTTTTTCATTGGTGGTGTTTTTCACGGTTGAATACAAAATCAAACGATTGTTATATGATGTATCTTTTGTTGATCTGGGGCGATTTAGGGCTTTGGTTTCAATTAAGATCTATTCAATTTTGTTATATGTTGTTTCTTTTGTTGATCTGGGGTGATTTAAGGCTTTGGTTTCAATTAAGATCTATTCATAAATTTACTACATATTTCGAGTTTTGTTCATTTTATTTTAGATTTGTTTATATGGATGGTGATGTTTTGGGATCTAATCATTTTTTTCTGATTTGTTATTTCTTTTTTCTTTTACAGGTGACCTGATTATACATGAACATCCCAAACATGTATACTCCTTTTCATTTTTATTTAGTTTTTTTAGGGTTTGTAGTTGACGATTTTATTTCATAATGTATTTTAGAAAGCTGTTATATGTACAAAATTTCATGCTTAGTATTTTATTTTGGGTAAATGAAGTTATTAAAATATAGTTCTACTATGATTTTGTTTTCCATTTTATCTGTGAAGATGACATTTTAGTCATATAACAGATTGTTGAAGTATTCTTGCCTGCGTGAAGTCTGCATAGTTGATCATTGAAGTATTCATGCTTATGCATATGACTCTCAGGTGTTTGACACAACTCCTAAGTCGGTGTTTTTTTCCTAATTTGTTTTATTGGTTTATAGGGGTTCAATTATGATTAGTGATCCATGTCTTCTTTACCTTGGATTAGTTTTATTTAGTGGTATTAAATAGTTGTATTTAAGTTACTATTGTCTATGGGTATATTTTCTATCGTTTCTCTAAAATATATTATGTATGCAGATAAACAAGATTGCATTTCTTTAGACTTATCAGTATACTAAAATGATTGATGGATGAGGAGAGACCTACAGATATTGTACCAACATTCTTTGCCTTTTTTTATGATTAAATTGTTGTCTAAAGTTAGTTTTTCACATTTAAATATGTTATGTGGTTTATTTTCAAGTGTTTGTCTCCTAGAAGTAAGTGATGTTGGTTTTTATGGGGAAGGCTTTCTTTCTTCGGATTCAATTTATCGAGTGGACAGAGAACACATCAATCATTGGTTGTTGTCCTTTAAAATCTTTTGTAGTTGGCTACCACTGGAAGATCATTATTTTGTATGTGTCTATTTGATGGTTCATTAATTTTTGAGATATATTGTTTTTTGTTCTCTGGTTCATAAGTATCTTGACAACATTTCGAGTGGGGTATTTGTTTTGGGTGAATTCATGGTGGGTATATCTACTATATTTCCAGTAACAAACAATTGAGGGGTTGCGTAATTAGAGGTTGGATGCCATGATGTGCTTTTTGGAGTTGTAAGAACTATAGGTTGGATGCCATAAGTATGACTGCACCGCTAAAAAGTATAACAGCATGACATTGGCACGGCCATACCCTAGGGCTATTTTGAAATCTAACTTTCTATAAATCCTTTCTACAACTAGAGGTTGGGGTGCCGTGTAGGTGGTCGTCATGGCAGCAATAGAGGTATAGGGAAAGTGATAGGGATCCCAACCCGACTCCTTATCGTACCACTTCAAATTCATGATTAACTAATAATATGAAGAATTAATTAACTCTCATTATCATTTCCCTAAATCATGTGGTAATTGAAAGATTTATCCAATGGGGGTATACACCATATATATTGGGGAGGGGAAGATGAGGTGTTCTAGAGATAACTACCTTAGCCATATTGAGAATATCTTTATCATCCGTGTGATTTCATAAGTGATATAACCAAATGATCATCCCCTATGACATTACATAGTCTAGAGCATTCTTATTACAAAGTGCACTATTGTATGTAGACAATCCCCTTGCTATCTATTATAATTCCAGTAACTAATTATGGGAATAGATATTTTAATGGTATCAATAAAATAATAACAATATCTCTCGGTCTAAGTTCCAATCCCCCCGTGTATACCTTAATTTTACTGTCATATTGCTGAAGACTTCGATGTATTTCCTTATGAATTGAGAAGAAATCATATAAGATTTGTTAATCAAGACAAAAACTGATCTTTTTACTCGACTACTTATTGATTTAGCCTTTTGCAGGTTTTCTGTGCAGGAGTACACATTTCGCATTTCGCAAATTGTTGAAGCTGTTGTAGCACTTGCAAAAAGTGGGAAATTTGGGGCCTTGAATATTCTCTTCTAGCGTCATCTTTATTCTTTAGCACCTTTCATGCTCGAAGTTTTATCAGCTATTCCTAAAACTATTCCAGTTAAAACATATGGACAGCTACTTCCTAGGAATTCCCTCATTCAAGTACTGCTTTGATAGAAGAAGATTGGGTTGAATGTGAAAAAATGGTCACTTTTATTAGCATACTCTCTGAGAATCAAGGGAGCAGTATTCAGAACAGAACTGAGCCCATTGTCAAGCAGTCCTCGGGGAATGCAAATGTAAATGATGTGAAACAATATCATTTTTGAAAAATTTGAAGCCATCAGGACTTATCACATCAGTGTGATAAGTTCATTGTCAAGCAGTCCTCGGGGAATGCAGAGCAAAGGTGATAGAGGATCCAATACATGCATACTATCTTTTAGTGTTCAAAACATTTTTGGTATACTCTCTGTTTCTCTGAATAAAACATTGGGGCTGAATTAATAATAAGTTTTATATTCTTTTCTCGTCTATTTCTAAATGAATGAATATGAACTTTTATTCACATATGTTTTTATCAAGTTGCTTGGATTTCTTTTTGGGGCATGACGAAAGCTTCTATAGGGCGTAATGATCTGAATAGAGATCACAGTTATCACCATTTACAGGTGGATCAAATAAGTTATGTGAATGGTGATAGCTCCACATAAATCGCAAACTGCAGGTGGATATGAATAGAGATCAAAATTATCTCCATATACAGGTGGATCAAATAAGTTATGTGAATAGAGATTCACCATTTATGAATATCCAAACCATTTTAATCACGGATCCTGTTATAAATATTCACCAGTTATCCTACAGGTGAAGTGCCTCAACCTATTTTTTGCAGTGCTCAGTTCTGATTTGAATACTTGGGTCATGCAGGTGAAGTTATCAATTCACATAAATCAACATTTGCAGTGCTCAAATAACTTCACCACTGACTGCAGGTGAAGTGCCTCAACCTATTTTTTCCTCTTTATAAATCTCTTTGGAATATAAAGTTCATAACTTGGTAGTTTTTAATGAGCAAGTGTGATCTTGGCTCCTTTTCTTCTTACGCTCTGTCAATGCATAGTACCATTTCTGGAGCTCAAATTAAATTGAAGAAGAGAAGATTGAAAAAGTCATAGAGGATTATAGAGCTCTCAAGCCTACAAGGTACTCTTATGTTGATATTAAGAAGATCACAAGTAGTTCCCGGTCTATATTGTGATAATTAAATTATTGGTGTTAATTAAATTGTAGTTCTATGTCTAAAATTTGTTCGGAGTATCTCTCATTCTTTCAATTGGATTTCTATTTGGTTAATAATGTAATTTATTTGATAATGTTTTTTCGAAAACATTTACAATGATTTTTTTTAATTTGACCAAGTGTTTGCTTGGGAATTTAGTTTCCTTAATATTTTTTCTATGTCAGTGGTGTTTTGTTTTAACGAATATGTTACTTCAACTCTCCGTTGGCAAGTTATTTACTAATAGTTATGTTCTTTAAGAGTCATTTTATTTTTTTATGTATTTGTTTAAATTTTTAATTCTATGGTAAATGGGCGTTAACAATATTTGATACCATATTATTTATTTAATGATATCATATTTGGTGATTTGACCATTGCAAATTCGACTAGAAAAAAAAGAACTCAAAATTTTCTTGATATAACTGGACACATATTTTCTATTGATTTTTGTAGGTTCATGATGTATTATTATGTAAATCGTTTTAAATTGGTTTATGCATCAATTTTCATATTTGTTCGTACACATGTTTATTCATATCGTGGCTACCTATGACTGCATCAATTTTCATATGGTCATTTCCATTTCAAATTCATATCGTACATGCATTAATTTTTATATTTCATGTGACTGAATCCAATACTCCTAAATTATATTGCTACAGCTACAAAGATTCTAGGCAGTTTCGTGGCTACCTGACATATATTAAAGGATTTAATTATGATGGTGTGATGTATTCTGTTATGAACTCTTAAGACCTAAAGGTTGAAAGTTGATTTGTAAAGGGCCCAACATTGTCTATAGTTACGAATGATTAGGTCGTGTGCCCATTCTCAATCGTCTCATCCATCTCATTTCTGAACGGGTTGAAAATTTCTCCCAATGATGTTGACGAACAGATTTTCAGTATTGGGAATGACAAGGCAAATCAACTACGTGAGTGAAAATTTGTACAAACATAATATAGTGTCTTTGTTAACAAATATCTTATTGGGTTTGCAAATTTGACTAAGAGCGTAATCTTTTTCATGGGTTTTTTGGCATTCCGCATGTTATCAACTAGATATACTTTATGTACTGCAATATGATTTTGACATATGGCGAACTGACCATGAAAATATCCCAGTTATTTCTTTTGATGTATGGATTACGTCATCGTACTTCTCATTTGAGTGTTTATATATATTCCAAACGCACTTGAGTGTATATTTGACAATGGACTCATATTGTATTATGTGATTAATTTGTCCAAAAGTTATAAAATGACTAGCATAGAGCTTCTTGGTTTGCCATTTATCGTAGGCCCGTAATGTTGGACGAAATTAGTCATTTCCAGCTCGATTGTTCATTAAATGATATTTGGGTCTGCAATAATCATAATGAGAGCTTGAGGTTAAGCGTGCAGTGCATGTGTTGTGCTTTATTTGCAAGTTTTATCAGGCTTGGTAGATGGCAACACAATTAGTCTATTTAGTAAATCAGTTTATCCAGTAAAGACTAATTGCAATATCCATTGCAAGTTTTATTAATCTTTGAAAATTTGTATTATTTTGCGATTACATATTTTGAAATTTTCTACTAGACTAATGACTTGATTCTAATTTTTTTGTGCAGGTCCAACATGGAAACATATTGTAATTGTCATAAAATGTGAATGTGAAGGTAATGAACTTTAAGTTCCAGGTCATATTTTGAAGTCCTAATATTTAGTAATGCCCTTTCAATTGTGGATGATCAAATGCTATCTGTTGATGAGCTATAACACAATCTATGATATCACCATCAGTACTCCGCACCAAAAATGGGAAAATAAAATGTTTAAATTTTAGGTTTAAACAGGGCCAAACAGGGGAATTGAAGAAAGAAAAAAAAAAGATGTCTGGACTATCTTGAGAGCAAGCTTATTTATGTTCTTGAGATGAGCTCTAATCATGTTTAGTTTCTTTAACTCTTTTTGTAGCTTGAGAGTTTGAAAAAAAAGAAAAAAAAAGATTCATTAATGGTTTTCCTATTAACTATGTGCCCATGCCCATGACTATGGTTTCCAATGAGAGATACAGGTAAATACCAAATTAAACATATATATAGTATTCTTATTGGATTAACTTATGCGCCTAGAGTTATATATGATAATTACACAGTTGGTATTTTATTCCCCCGATTCACTGTAGTTTAGTGGTTATGCTCTAGATTAACAAACATATACTGTGTATGTATATGCTTAATTAAATATTAAGGATATATAAGAAGGTTAAGTGATGTATTGTTTATTAATGCAATGTTTGCAAGCTGAACATGTGAGGTATTTTTTTAGTATACTGGATGTTTGGGCGCAAAATATCTTGGTAAGGACTTAGAATTAGAAAGTTTGTTTCGTGAGAAACTTATTTGTAAGGTATACTTTTCACTCCCTTATCTGGACTTATAATTGACTTCCACTTCACTTCCACTTCTCTACATTTGAAGCGGATACCCCAGAGCTGTTGAGAAAAATAGGGTAATTAGGATGGATAAGTTTTTGTTTTCATTATTAGTTAGATTTTTGTGTCTAAGATAATTGGTTTGTGCGTGATTTAGGTGTTAATTGATAACTTTCTTTAATAATGGTACACATTTTATTTGCAGGTTAAAAGTGAGTCTTTATTACAAGGATATTGAAGAAATTTTTAATAAAGTGATGTCTTGAATAGTACGCCGGATGTTGGAACCAAAAGATGGAGAGCTGAAATGTAATGAGTCCAAGAATTTTAAAAGAAAATTGTGTTCATATGTGTAATGAATTTTAAACATTTTATGATTTATTAGCCAAGCATTTGTTTGTTGTTATTTAACATGGTCATTCTATAGGTGTATTTTGTTGATAATGTTGGTATGTGTAAATAAAATGAGTTATGATGTAGATAGTTGTTTATAGACAAGAGTGTTCATAATATTCATTGATGGATTATTAGTATTTTTGTTGCGTAATTTTTATTTTCTTAAAGAAGGTGAATAGTCCTATAAATAAAGAAAAATTTGTCAAAATTTTCTAAATTGTTTACACGTTGTGTTGTATAGTAAACTCACTTAAATATTGAATATTTATTTTAACTACAATTTTGTTTGAATTTAGCACAAAAGAGTATTGTTATTATGGATTTTGGTTGTTATTGATTATAGGGCCAACCAAATGTGCTTTGGTGGTTATTTTAAATTATAACTATCTTCATTAGTTTAAGTCTACGACCTAATGTAGTTGATATATCTTGCCTTTAGTTAGAGCGATGTTGTTTATACGAGGTCCGGGACGAATTATTAGTGTTGAATTTTTTTGACATGGTGAATAGTCCTACAAACAAACAGAGGAAATATTCCTAAATTTTCTAAATTATTTACACTTATAATATGTAAAACATTTATTACTTACATTATGCACAACTTTATATTTTTCAACATTTATTACTTACATTATGCACACTTGTAATATGTTAAAGAACATTACATTAGTGTACTATCTTCTATCAGCATTCATTTTACTCATTTAATATTTTTATTATATATTAAACAATTCGTAATCCTTATGTTGAGAATTCTACCCAAATTTTCAAATTGAAATAAGCCTAAATATGTATTGACACATTAAACATATTTATCCGCATGAGAGAAAAATAGATTATGGTTATTTTTTTAATTACATTTTGTTTTGTTGGGGAACAAAAGTTTTGCCTTTTCGCAATTATGTACTTCGAAATTTTTTTACCATTTTGCGATTATCAGCGTGCCTTCAGGCACGGGCATACCCTAGTATAGATAGATAGATAGATAGATAGATAGATAGATAGATAGATAGATAGACAGAGAGAGAGAGAGAGAGAGAGAGAGAGAGGTCTCCCAGTTTGAAGACCCTAAATGAGGTCCATTTTTTTAAAATAGTAAAAAAAAATTGGAGCTGATTTTTTTTCTCTGATTTTTAAATATTTCAGTAGGACCATAAAAAAATAATCAGCTCAAAATGAATTTTTTACTATTTTAAAAATTCACACAATTTGATCGATTTTTTTAAAATAGCAAAAAAAATCATTTTGAGTTGATTATTTTTTTATGGCTGCTATTGAAATGTTTAAAATCATTAAAAAAAATCAACCCAAAAATATTTTTTTTACTATTTTAAAAAAATGGACCTCATTCAGATCCTCAAACTCAGACCTCACTTGATCATTTCCCAATATATATATATATATATATATTGTCATTCATGTATTTTTGTATCCATTTATTGGCGCAAACAAATAATTTCAACTATTAACTATTATGTTTGTGTTCCCATGGCATGAGTGTATACAACGTCACCATTATGCTACTTTTGTTATTTGATTGTATTTATAAAGTGTGCTTGATATTTTGTTTAAGCACAATTGTTTTATTATGACTTGGAGGTCACAGGGTCGAGTCGCTAAAACCTCTTTGCATATGCAGGAATAAAGTTGTGTACATTTAACACCCCCCATCCCTTACCCAAAAGTGGCGAGAGCCTTGTGCAATGGGTTTTCCCTTATTGATGAGTTCAATGCATATTTTTATTGGGGTGGTCGATATTTTTTTTACATTTCATTTTTTAGTACGTTGAATATGTGATGCCCTTTTTAATTACAAAATAGTGTTTCATGCTTTGTTTTCTCTTTTCCTTTTTTGCATATTAAAATTAAATTTCATTTCTAGTATTATTACCTCTAGCTGGTGGCACCTCTTATGACGGAATTTTGAGAGGGATAAAGAACTTATCGAATATCACATTTCCTTTCTAACAAGATGGATTACTATTAAACCATTTTGGGTGTCAATAAAGACATGTCGGACGAAGAAATTCCACGTGCCTACCGTAAGTGTGCTATGCAATGGCAGTCTGACAAAGTAGTTTAGTTGTGTCTAATGCAACTTAAATATTGGGGGTATGAATTTACATAGACTACCAAGCATTACAACCTTTTTAAATACTAACCAAGATACTCTGTTAATTTTATAATTTTATATGGACTGTGATTGGTTTATTCTCATATTCACTATTTTGGGTTTCATTCTGGTATATGCATTTTTTTCTTAAACTTTTGATTAACTAAAGGTCCCCAAGAAAAAATTCAAGAGTTAAAGTAGCGACATTGCTACAAACGTTATCGTTGTGACATGTGAATTTAACAAAGTTGTCATTATTAGGTATTGCTTTAGTTATGGTAACCTTTTATTAGTTTTATTGTCTTTTAACTATTGGTTTGATATGACTTCATGACTTTTTAATCATTGGTAATTTTTTCTATTTTGTAGTAAATGGCTCTTTCCAAACTATGGACAATCATTATATTGGAACATATGGGATAACCTCAATTGATGTGTTGGTTACTTTATTTTCCAATGTCATAATCATTTATGTGAGATTAAATATTTTGGGGTATTTTTGTGCTCAAGTTGCCAATAATGGTTTGTCGTGTAATTATATTTGGGGTGTATATCTGAATATTGTTAAATATTCAAATATACGAGGTGAGAAATGGACTATTAGTATTGTTATTATATTGGGGTATTTTTTTATTTTTAAAACAAGATGGATAGTCTTATAAACAAAGAAATCTCTGCGCAAATTTTCTAAAATATTTACATATTTGTGATGTAAAAAATCTTTTTGACTTAAGTTAGTATTTGATGCGTATGATGTTGTGTATGCGAGGTGTAAGACTGACTATTAGTATTGTTATTAGACTATATATTCCTTTAATCAGGTGGATATTCCTACAAATAAAGAAAACTCTGCCTGAGTTTTCTAAATTGTCTACACTTATAATATATAAAATATTTATTATTTATATTATACATGTCTTTACACTTTTTAAAATTATTTGTGTGCCATTAGACACTACGTCTTAAGTTGGATTATTATGAAATAAGTCTTGACTAGCTTATCCAAACATACCAAATTATATGGTGCAAATAGATGGTTGGCTACTTACACCTAGAATAACACAATTCGAAGAAAGAAAGAACAAGGTTCTGAGAAGCACAAAATAAAACCAAAACACCCATGCACGACCCTCGTTTTATTTTGACATAAATAAAAACTTGTCATATACAAACAACTTTGCTTTTTCGTTTCTTTCCTTCTTAGATGAGACTTTACGTTATTTCCTTCCTGTTATATAAAATGATCGATTCATTAACAAAGATATTTTGTTGCATATAATGATACAAATACTAAGTTTTCTATGATTTAACCCATTAAATTAATGTACATAATTGATGAAGCAATACAATTAAATAAATTAAGAGATCGGTTCATTGAGCTAGTGTTTAGCTCTTCTAGAGGACCTATAGGTGTAATAGACACAAACACCTAATGCCACAATTGCTAGAACTCCCACACCCATATTCACCATTGATCCTCTATCTTCACTCACCACCTTCATATAATTATCTAGTTTAACTTTTGCCTTTGAAATTTTCCCCATCTTATCTTCACCAGAAATAGATTTCTTTTCCTTGGTCTTCTCAATGTGAAGAAATGGTTCTTTACCTTTCACTTTTTCACTCTTTTGTTCCCCCTCTAGTGAATAATTTTCCATTATTTTATATGGCATTCCTAGTTCACTAGGATTTCCTTCTGTCAAACTTCTTTTGATTAGTTCCTCTTTTCCAGACTTTTCCATATCCTTTTGAGACATTTCATATTCATTTGGCATATCTTTCATTTCATTTATTTCTTTTGCTTTCTTTTCCCCATTATTTTTCTTTCCTTTTTTCGATATTTCTAATTCACTAGGCTTCTCTTTCTCCGGGACTATAGTGTTTTCCTTTGCTTTCAAGGGGATTTTCAATTCACTAGGCTTCATTTTTGCCTCTATGCTTTCCTTTCCTTCTTTCAAAATTATTGGTTCTTCTGTCTGAGAAAATTTTGACTCACTTAGTTTCTCTTTTGTTTCACTTTCCTTATTTTGTAGAGCATAATTTTCAGCACTTGTTTCCTTCTCACATTTCCTATCTGGTTGTTTTTCTCTCACAAGGATTTCATCTTCACCCTTTGGAGGGTTTGGATCTTTTTGGGTTATTGGAGTTTCACCTTTTGGAAAATCTGGTTGGATAACACTCATCTCTTTAGGCATTGTTATGGTGAAAATCCCACCCTCAAATTTGGCTTGAAATCCACTTATGTTGCAATGTTCCGGGATTCGAATATCCATTTTAAATCGGCTCCATTTGTTACCCGTAACTTGACGTTGTCCTCGAAGTGTAACAGTGTCTTGACTTTCAACTGTAGACGTTAAATGCTCCTTCATAAAACCTTTGAAAAGATAGATAAACATAATGTTAGAGAATATTTCGTCACATTTGAGCTAGCTTTCTACATATTTTTCCTAGCCTAACCGATAAGCCAATATATTTCAGCGAAAACCCCACATTTATTGCGTTACGTTTACGGTAATATCTTACATCCTTAAAGTTATTTTAAGAAAGATATTTTTTAATCCCCATTTTTTTACGGTTTACACTATTATTTTATGGCCCACGAATGTTTTAATAGGGCCGCATACAAAAGTTTTAAAAAACACAAGAACTGTACATCAAGTCTTAAGGACCTACAACTAAATGTCCATATAAATTATGTGAAGTTGCTCACTCGTTACTTACTAATCAGGCTGAAAAACATTACCGAACAACTTAAAAAACCTCCAAAGTTTGAAAAATAATTTTCAGCAGTTTTTATTTATAAAAAAAGGTATTTAAAACATGTATCAAAACCTTTATAAACTAATATCATTGACCAAGGAAAACATATTAATTAAGCAAATATTAGTTAAACGATAAATTAATAAATTATTGATTTATCAATTAATTGACAATTTATTAACTTACCAAGGAATATCAACAATTCTATGTATTATTTTAACCCAGACAAAAGCATAAATCTACTTGTGTATGCAAAAACTCATTAAACTGTTTAATGTATTACGTGTACATCATTCTGTTTTATGAACATTTAAGCAAACAAAACTCTATATATAAGTAAACAAAAACTTTATCACAACATATCATACAACAATGGACTCTCATCTCAAAGGTGAAAAGAAATAAACAAATGATAGATGAAGTGTGAATACGAAAATTATTAATTTATGTAGGAATGGAGATACTTGGCTATTGGGGTGGGCAACTGTACACCCCAACATTTTCAAAAAAATAATTTATATATAGAGTCTTGTGCACGTTAAATTTGCACCCTAGTTTTGCATTTTTTTTTAGATAGTAAAAATATTTTTTTAAACTGATTTTTTTGTACGATATTTAAACATTTCAAAGGACTCATAAAAAAATATAAATTAAATTTTGTTTTTTTGCTATTTTTACAAACTCTGTCAAACTTTCGGTTTTTTAAAACACTTTAAAAGCTGCGAAAGTTTAATTGATTTTTTAAAAATAGCCAAAAATGTTTTTTTTGAACTGATTTTTTTATATGGATCCATTAAAATATTTAAATATCACATAAAAAAAATGAACCTAAAAGAGTTTTTCTATGATGTATTATCTAGTTGGTGGTGAGCAGGTGTGCTCGCATGTGAAGATGTGAAGACCCACTTCTGAGATGACTCTCTAGCCGAGGATAACATTTGTGGGGTTGAACAGTTAAGTAAAGATTGTTGGCAACAGGTGGAGGCTACAACTTTGGGGCTTATAAATAAAATACAAGACAACAAAATGGAACCGAATGTTATTCTTTTTTTAAAATCCACGGTTCGAGACTAAAGCAGGTTGGAGGTGAGAAGTATTATAGGGCACTTACAGAAATAACGGACGTAAGGAGGTGTGCTTTAGAAACTCAACTTGTTCTAAAAAATATTAAGCATCCATCAATTTCGTGGAATTAAAATTGGTCTTTCAATTCCATTTTCATGGTTAAAATTAGATTGTCAAATGAACCCTAAGTCTTTCATCAATTCGGGTAAAGCAGGAAAAAAAGGGACGGGCACGAGACGGTTAAAAACGGTAAAATATTATTCTTGTTGAACATCTTAAAAGCAGGGAGGGCAAGCTTTGATCGGACAAGATGCACTATCAAGAATAAAATGGCCATGGTGGTAGGGTGTGAATGTACAAATAGTTGTCAATTGGGGATTATCCAGATCGTGACACGAGAGTGAAAAGTGGGGTGGGAGGAAGGAAAGGGGTCATTAATTTTTTAGAATTAAATAAATCAAAATTATGGGTTGAAATTTATATGCCAAGAGGGCATTGAGGAAATGGAGGATGAGGGGTGGGACGAGGACGCGGGGGGTTGGGTAGAGAATATGATTAGTGGTTTTAGTAAGGTTTTGGGGATACAGTGTTTATTTAAGAAAATTAAAAGTATTTTTTGGGGTTGGGGGGTTGGGGGAGGACGGGGTGGGGTGGGGTGGGGGTGGGGGGTGGGGGGTGGGGGGTAGGGGTAGGTATAAATGAGGGGTTAGAGGAGGAAGAAGATTAAAGTTTTTTTTTAATCTTTTATTACTTATGAAGATTACGTTGATTTCATAGAATGTGAGGGATTTGAATGATCCTGGTAAACATGGTATTGTGAGCGAGGCTATTTCTAGGTGGAAACCAGATATTTTGTGTCTGCAGAAAACTAAAATGAGTCAGGCATATGATGCGATAGTTAGATCACTTTGGGGATCGTTGGGTTAAATGGAAAAGTGTATGGACGTTGTGTGTGTTTCGGGAGGAGTGATCATTATGTGGGATGCCCGTATAGTTGATATGTTGGAGAACCTGGTGGGCATATGGATTTCTTCCTGCTTGTTCAGAAATGTGGACGACGGATTTACTTTGAGTTTCTTAGGTATTTATGGGCCAATGGAGGATTCTAGCAAATGGGAGTTGTGGGAAGAACTTGCAAACGTGAGTGGGGTGTAGGCAGTTACGTGGTGTATGGGGGAAGAGATTTTAATGAGGTCAGATTTACGTCTGAGAGAAGTGGAGAATCAACATATACATGAGGGATTTCTCTGATTTTATTGACGAGATGGACCTGATGGATCTTCCACTCGAAGGCAGTTTGTACATTTGGTCTAACAATAAAGGCATTCCGTCTCTGTCATGTTTAGACCGTTTTATTATTTCTTAGTGATGGGAAGATTATTTTCCAGGGGTGATACAGTCATGCTTACCCAGTGTAATGTCAGATCATTGCCACATTTTATTAGAGTAGGAAGGATGGGGAGAAGGTAGGAGCCAATTCATATTTGAAAATATGTGGCTCAGGGGGGAGGATTTTGTGGACATAGTGAAGAAATGGTGGTTAAGTTATGTGGTGGAGGGTAATGCTAGCTTTAGATTTGCCTCTAAGTGGGGTCTTCTCAAAGAAGATATAAAACGCTAGAATAGAGGGGGCTCGAAAATAGGAGAGAGACCACCGCGAGATACATAAAGGAAGTTAGACAATTGGATGATATGGAAGTGTGATACAATCTTTATGATGAGGAAAAGAGAGTTAGGGAAGTGGGGAAGGAAGAGTTAGGGAGACGAATTATTCAGGAAGAGATTAGTCGGAGACAAAAATTGAGGGCACTATGGTTAAAGGAGGGCCATAAGAACAGAAAATCCTTTCACAAAGTGACTAACTCTCATCAACGCTTAACCATATCTAGAAGATAGTAGTCAAGGGGGTATAGTTCGAATAGGTCAGTGAGATGAGGGGAACAATCTCTTAGTTTTATGAGGATCAATTAAGGGAGGAAGAGGAGTGACGTCCTTCTTTATATGGGGCCGAGTTGGGAAGCATTTCGGGGACCGAAACAAAGAGGTTGGAGGGTCAGTTCTCCGAGGAGAAAATTTCAAAGGTGTTAGGCTCCATGAACATAGATAAGGCACCTGAACCTAATGGATACACAATGGCATTCTTTTAGCATTGTTGGACTATTGTCACGAGGGAAGTGGTGGATTTCTTTAATTAATTTCATAATAGAGGTTACATTGTGGGGAGATTGAATGAGATGTTCATAACCTTGATCTCTAAGAAATGGGGATCGATTGATATTCGTGACTTCAAACTAATAAGTCTGATTAAGAGTGTTTATAAGCTTCTTGACAAAGTGTTTCCAGTAAGTCTCGGGAAAGTCATTGAGCCCCTTATTTATGAATCCCAAAATGCTTTCATCGGAAGAATGCAGATCATTGATGCAGTTTTGGTGGCCAATGAGTGTGTAGAATTAAGAGTTAAAAGCGAAGTTCTAGGAATTGTGTGCAAGCTTGACGTTGAGAAAAAGGAGAATCATGTTAACTAGAAGTTTCTTCTATACCTGTTGAAAATGATGGGGTTTGGTGAGAGGTGGTGTCGGTGGATTAAGACGTGCATTTTTACTATGAGGTTCTTTGTTCTGATTAATTTCGTGCCATAGGATTTTTTCCCCAACTCTCGCGGGCTTCGGTAGGGGGACTCGTTGTATCAATTCCTATTTATTTTGGTGATGGAGGCATTCAGTCGAATGATGGGGCGTGTCGTTGAGGTGGGATGGATCATTGGTGTTAGGATCGGGCATTCGAGTGTTCTTAAGGTATCGGTTTCCCATTTACTATTTCTCGATGACACAATTGTCTTTTGTGAGGTGGAAGAGGGTCCGGCGTGGGCTTTGAAATTACTTATGTTTTGCTTTGTGACGGTATTAGGGCTTCACATTAATGTGGGGAAGTGTGAAACGATTTCGATCTGGGGGAAGGGAATGTGGAGTGCCTGGTCGGGATGCTGGGTTAAAGGATTTCCTTTTTCCCCTCTACATATCTTGATTTACCGTTAGAGGTCAAGGATAAATACAAAGCGATATGGGACTCGACCCTGGAAAGAATGCAGAGGAGGTTGGATGGGTGGAAGAATGGTTATTTATCAAAAGTTGGGAGGTTGATGTTGATTAAAAGTACATTGTCTAGACTTCCCACCTACTTCAGGTTTTTTATTAGGTGCAGTTCATAAGAAGATGGAGAAGATGAAGAGGGAATTTTTGTGGAGAGGTAATGAGGACAAGTTTTAATATTGTCTGGTGGGATGGGAGAAGGTATGCAGGCCAATTAAGGAAGGGGGAGTGGGAGTTAAGAATCTTGAGTTTTGTAGCAAAGCGTTGTTGGGCAAGTGGTTGTGAATATTTTCCCGTGAGGAGAGGGTGTACACATCTTGGGTGGGGGATGGGAGTGGGGAGGTTTGCTCATGTGGTGGGGTTGTGAAAACACATTTCAAAGGAGTGGAATGAATTCTGTAGGTGTACGAAGTTTCAATTGGGAAGAGGCAACATGATTAGGTTTCGGAAAGACAGATGGGGCAAGAATGGATATCTTCAGGATTAGTTTTTTAGCATTTTCAAGTTAGGTGGGGACACAGATGGTTTGATCGTTCATCACATTTCGATTAATAGGGATCGAGTGAGTTGGAACCCGCATATCAGAAGACGATTATGGGATTGGGAACTCGAGGAGGTTGAGGTTATTTTTTAATTGATTGGGTTCGGCCCCACGCTCGTCTGATGGAGATGATGGCAGGATGGAAAAGGGGGTTTTACGGTGAGATAATACTACTCCAATTTGAGGGGTAGAGGGAATCAAAGAGCATATTTTCCTTGCAAGAAAATTTGGAAGGCTAAGGCGCCTCCGAAAGTGATGTTTTTTATTTGGATTGCGGTAAGTCAGACCATATTGACATCTAAGGGGTTACTGAAGAGTAGACGCTTTATGGATAGCCCGTTGTTGGTTATGTAAGGAGGCAAAAAAGACTACCAATCACCTTCTTCAACATTATAGGGTGTCGAGAGGCATGTGGGATGTTTTCTTGACCATTAAATGGGATTACATGGGTTATTCAAGATTCAGTGAGAGCATTGTTAGAGGCTTGGCACCCCCAAGGGGTGGAAGGAAGACATAAACTTTTGTCGGCTTGTTCTACACTGTATCTTTTGACTATATGGCAAGAGACGAATGCGAGATGATTTGATGGTATTGAGACGACGCCTTCTACGAGTCGTAATCTGTTTTTAAGCACTCTTATGAGCTGGTATAAGGAAAGCTATGACTCGTGTATTCCTATCTTTTTAGAGTTTGTGGAGAAACTTCATACAGGTTTGTAAAAGTGGTAGTTCCTGGTAGGATTTTTTCTGGATCGACTTTTTTTAAGCGTTTTTTGTATACTTACCGGTTATACTCCCTTAGCGGCTGATTTTATGACACATTTATTTATAAAAAAAAATGAAGTGTGACTTTGCAAAAAAATAATAAGTAGCCAAAAACAGATAGTTGTAAGACAGTTTACTATCATCCTTTTGAGACCTTATATGAATTTATGTGTGCTTGAATAATATTTTTTTAAATTGTGTATAAGAATGAAGAAAATAAAAATAAAAATAAACAAAGAAAATATAGAGGTTAAACTCCCAAACACATTTGTTTGTTCAATATACTACGTATACAATATTCTCTTTGATGAACATTTAACCAAGTAAAACTTTATTTAAGTAAACAAAATCCATATCACAACAACGATGACTTCGCATCTCAAAGGTGTAAAGAAATCAACAATGACAGGTGAGAGGCGTAAAACATTACTCGAGTGTAAGAAAAATTCCAAATTTTAGTCAAAGACAATTGCAAGAATTAATTACAAGGAGATTATTAGTTTATGTAATAAGCGGGTCCTATATGACCCTAAAAGTAGAGCTGTCAACGGGTCGTGTTAACGGGTGAAAATATCCTTAACCCATACACGACCCGTTAAGACTACCGGGTCAAATGATAATACCCAAACACGACCCGTTAATATTAACGGGTACACGACCCGAACTGTTAACCCCCGTTAATATTAACGGGTCTAAACGGGTAATGGGTTGGGTGACCCTATATTACCCGTTAGTACCCGTTAGTACCCGTTAATATCCGTTATTACCCGTGTAATATTGGTTCGGGTCACACGACCCAATAAAATCCGGTACCACTAACGGGTGATAATGGGTATAAACGGGTTTAATCGTGTAAGAGTACAAACCCAAACATGACCCGTTATGATAACGGTTCTACCGTGTTAACTCGTTAATGACCCAAACCCGATAAGATTAAACCCATTAACTTATAATTTCGTGTCGTGTCGTGTCGTGTTATCGTGTCGTGCCTCATTTTGCCAGGTCTACCTAAAAGGGTTTTTCTATGATGTATTATCTTATAAATTTATAGAATTATTAATTTAGTACATTGATCCTAAATCAAAATAAAACAAAATTTATTTAATTGAGCCTATTAAAATATGGGAAAAGTATTTTTAGGTTCCTTACAAACAAATTTTAAACACTAAGGCCCAGTTTGGTTGCGCAAATTGTTTGATTATGTAAATTGGTTCATTGTGAATTAGTGAATTGTAAATGAGTGAATTTGAAATGAATTAAATCTAATTTTACACAATGTTTGGTAATTTGAAATTGATGTTAAGATTCTATGAAAAAAAGATAAAAACAAATCAAGAGAGAGATGGGGAGGGAAATGGAAAGAGAGGGAGAGGGGGAGAGGGAGAGGGAGAGGGACATGCACTTAATGTGACTCCTATTTTAAATGGATTCATTTCACATTTTTTGTGAAATAATCCATTTTCAGATTTTGCACATGAGCTAAAATGAGACAATTATTGAATCATTTCATTAATGAAACTAAACACAATTAATAGATCAATTTGTAAATGGGTCAATTTATTAATAATCCAATTTACAATTTGAGGACAACCAAACGGGGCCTAAAGGAATTTTGACAAATTTCAAACACGTCGGTCCATTATTCTCTTCTTGTAGAAGTTCACACTAGTTACATAACAAATCGACCTAATTATAAATTATCTTTAAATATTTAAAAATTATTATCAAGGGATAAAATTGTAAATTGCTCTTAATATGTTGGCACCGTATGTGAACACAAACCATACATTTAGTTGGTATATAGGGCCTCTTGAGTTGAACTCTTGTGCAATAAACCGCGCCACAGTTGTCCAAAAACACCAAATATTGTGCTGCAAATAGATGGTTGGCTAATTACACCTAGTGTAACAGAAATAGATTTTTGAATATTTTGATAATTTTCAACACTTATATTTTATTATACCAACTTTTAAATTGAATATATAATATCTGCATTGTTTGTGCAGTACAAAAAATAATGATAGCAAAAATTACTTAATCAGATGTATTTAATTATTTTTACAAGTGAGCTGACATTTTCCTTGGTTACACAAGAAATACAAGTTTAATTTATAGTTCGATTATATAATTAGGAATCTTGATCTGTTACATGTGTAACAAATACAATCTATTTTGACTGGTAAATTAATGAAGTGTGACTTAAATAAAAAAAAAAAGTAATAAAAAGAGATGTTTGTCATGCTTTTGCCATCTTACAGGAATTTATGTATGTTTAAGTAATGTCTTTTTGGATCCTTGAAAACTTTAAGACCTTCTGCTTCTGGTTCAAAATTTCATAAATTTTGTAAGTTGTTATGATTTTTCATTAGCGTTTGTAAGAGCTCCTAGGAGAGGAATTCTCTCCTAATTATTTATAACTAAATAAAAAATCTTGATTAAAAAAATAAAAAATAAATAAATAAATAAAACAATAACTTCGTTTTTTTTTAATACTTTGCCACTTGAGATACCGTCATATTTAGACATAATCATCGCTTTTAAAAATTAGACTTAATCCCATGTGCAACATCCATCTTGTACATTATGCATTGACTCGCTTGTACCTTTTGCATATGGGGTAAGTCCAATTATTGAACATTTAGGGGCGTATCACAAAATAGAACATTATCTGGGGGGGTAAACTATTAAAAAACTAACTTAACTCATCAAGTTAATTAGTTTTTAAGCTAAGTAATTGTATTTTAATAATATGGATATTGGACGTCCTTAATTTAAATTAATGGCTTCGCCCACGTCTAGTAGACTTAAACTTAAATCACAGTTTAACAAAATATGTACACTATTCAAGTTTATACGATTGAAAGATAACGTGAATGAGTGAAATAATATTAGTAGTAAACATTCATATAACATACCAGGGAGATGAATAGATAGAACATCATATTTTTCTTCAAGTTTCCACTCTGTCCTTGGCTTAAAATCTTCATAGATGTGATTAACTGAACTTTGTGTCATTGTTTGATGTATAATCGTGAATAGATATTTTATGTGTTTATATGCAACGATACACATAACATTGATGCGATCTAGATACTTAATGCGACAATGTGTGAAAGTGCCATTTATGATTGAGACAGAGAAGTTTAGGCTTGCGTTTTCCTATTAATGAAGATATTCCAATTTGGTTGCTTTGGTTGGGGTGTTTTTGAGCTGGATTTATCCCTTGGAAATGTATGCGGTATCTCTTGGTTCTTTGTTTAGTATTTACTCCTCTCTCTCTCTCTCTCTCTCTCTCTCTCTCTCTCTCTCTCTCTCCCTATATATATATATATATATATATATATATATATATATCCATATAATAAAGGCGCATGGTTTTGGCCAAAATATCTCAATTTTGGTATGCATGTGCTCATGCATACCTATTTTTCTGAAATAGTAAAAAAATTATGTTTCGATTTAATTCTTTTTATATGACGTTTAAATATTTCAAGGGACCCATATAAAAAAATCAGTTCAAAATAACTTTTTTTGCTATTAAAAAAAATCGGTAAAACTTTTGCAATTTTTAAAGAAGCTGCGATTACTGATTTTTTTTAAATAGTAAAAAAGTTTATTTTGTGCTGATTATTTTATATGGGTCCCTTAAAATGTTTAAATACCACATAAAAAACCTCAACTAATAAAAATATTTTTTTCAATATTTTATATAAAAAAAAAGAGGAGTGAAAGTTTTACCTTTTTTTTTTAAAATAGCAAAAAAGGTTATTTTGAGTTGATTTTTTATATGAATCTCTTGAAATATTTAAATACCACACAAAAATCTCAAACTCAAAAATATTTTTTCAATATAGTTTGCTCCAACGATATGTATACTTGTTATGTATAAGAGCCGCTCTCACATATATATATATACATATCGTTGGAGCAAACTATATTGAAAAAAATATTTTTGAGTTTGAGATTTTTGTGTGGTATTTAAATATTTCAAGAGATCCATATAAAAAAATCAACTCAAAATAACCTTTATATATATATATATATGTTCTAAAAGCCAGCGTAGGCTCCGCCTAGGCTTGAGACTTGAGAGAAACGCATCGCCTATATAAAGTGTTATGACTATCCTTCTGCCAAGTCAATAGAAAGCTAAAAAATATATACCGAAGTCTAGCTAGAGAATGTCGAGAAAGAATTTGCGCGCCATATAAAGTGTTTTAGATCCCTTTAGTTTGTGTTGGAAATATTTTAGACTAATTTTGAAATTTTTATTTACGTTCATCTTTAGTGGCATACTCATGTGAGTCATGAATGAACTCCAACTTGAAATCTTGGGCAACGAAGCTTTCATGAGACAATATAGACTAGGTTTCAAAGTCTATTTATGTCAAGGGAATCGATACAATGAGTTATTAGCACTGTAGTCCTTCGAAATTTATTCTATTTGGCACTTTAGGCCTCAAAGTATACAAAATGACATATAAAACTATATAGTATGTTAGTTCAGTCATTTTAGTACGAAATTTAGCGGACTGTTAAGTTTGTTTAACGGGAAACAAATTTTATGTTCAATTTATTAGTTAAATTCTTTAAAAAATCATAAGTTTTTATCTAAATTTAAATAAATTATGAAAAGTATCGTCAATGTTGTATGTAAAAAATACTTTCCTACGTGGACCAATGAGCAATAAACACCTGTCCTTTTACGTTGCCATTCAGCTATTTATATCGGCCGGCATGCCTACCAACACCTAGAATGTGAACCATTAGGAATAGCAAATGTTACTCGGATAGAATAGCGACCAACATTGAATGTGAAGAGTCTACATTTATTGTATACAGATGTGAATGCCTAGAGATATAAGTCATTCCATCTCTAGTGTTCAGTATCACTATAAATACCTAATCTCCCTTAGCTCAATGGGAGGATTCAATCAATCACAAGAACACCATACTTAGCTATTGTAACTACCTAAAATAATACTAATAGTGGACGTAGGCTTTCTTCATAGCTGAACCACTTTGAAAATCTTATTTCTGGTGTGTTTAGATTGCTTATAATAATTTATCTGTGATTAATCCCTTTTTAGACATCAGTAGATTGGTTCCATCTGTGGGTACCGACTGTTCGTCATATCTCTCTATTCTTTTTACTGCTTTTGTTTAATTCTTTTAAGAATGACCACTCTCATTGAAAGCAGTCTAGCGGTTGTAGGTAACAACCCAAACCAATATTCTCCCCATAGCCAGACAAATCTCCAGTGAATTTTATTTAACCTCGCCAAAGGTCAAGAAGCCATACAAGAGTTAGTTCATTAGTTGGATCGCACGATATAGATCTCTAGAGAATTTTACTTAACCTTGCCAAAGGTCAAGAAGCCATGCAAGAGTTAGTTCATCAGTTGGCTCACACGATACAAGACAAGTCCACCAATGAGCCTTCCAAGAGGGACATGCCACCTCCGTCAGCCAGAAATGCGAGAGGTCGTCACTTTAGACCCTCTCGCGATAGATCTCACCATCCTGGAGCAACATCATCCATCCGATCTATGGATTATTAAGATGGTCGACCTTTCTCTAATGAATGACTGAGAGCGTTAGAATGCTTGAGTAAGGAATTTTCTTTCGATGGACTAGAGTTTCGAGTAGCTATAGCTTATCGTAGAAGGACGTATCATTCCCGTGAACAAAGATAAGGATCCATGAGGTCTAGAGTTAGTGTAAGAGGCTCTGTGCATGCCGAAAAGACTTCTCATGAATATATCTCTACACATATTCTTAGTAAACCCATTAAAGATGCTTTATCCAAGTCTAAGCCGGAGGCCCCTTCCTGGAAAGGGTCCATGCAGCAATTGGAAGATTGTTTAGGAGAAATATCCAAGTTTAAAAACCCTTTGCAGAGGAGTTTTGTGAAGGGATCTCCTTTTGTTCAGACTAACGTTGACTAACTCACACCTTTTAAATTCAATCACCAGTGGTCACTCCCAAGTATGATAGGATGACTGATCCAGTCCTCCATATTGATCAGTATCAAGCTACTACTAATATCAATTATATCCCCGATGAGATGAGATATAGGGCTTCCTCTAGTTCCATTACAGGTCTAACTCAAATATGGTACAACAATCTTCCCAGGGGTAAAATTTATAGTTTCCATCAATTGGCCTTATTATTTATAGTAACTTTTGCTTTGGGTCCAAGCCCATTAATAGTATTACTTATGTCTTGACAGTGCACCAAAAATCGGAAGAAAGTATTCAGGAGTACATCACATCCTTCAATAATGAGAAACTATAGGTGCTGGATTATAAAGAAAAGACAATCATTACAGCACTGATGAATGGATTTCTTGCCAAAGATCTCTACTATGGTCTAGAAAACAATCTACCCAAAACTATGATAGAGCTGATGGATAAGGCTAGAAAGATTATGAACATCGAGGAAGCTATGGCCGCTAAAGAAGTTCTAGAGATAAAAGCTGAAAGTCATAAGAATAATTTATTCAAGAAAGATCAAACAGATAAAAGGTTGACCGAATCAAGAAGTACGATGAGTATGCCCCACTCACTAAAGGTTTCTATCACATCTTAGAAGAAATCAGGAGCAACAAAGATTTGAATTGACATAGGAAGTTAAATTCACCTCCCAAAAGGAGGGATAAATCAAAACATTATGATTTTCATAAAGACCATCGACACACTAGGAAGTTGCATCGCCCTGAAGAATGAAGTGGAAAATCTTATTTACGGAGCGAAATTGAATAAATTTGTTGATCGAAATGGTAGACGAGATCCCAGAAGAAGATCTGAGACACCTAGTAGAGCAAAGGATGACACTAAAAGGCACACAACAACAATAATAAGGATGATCATATCTTTCCAATGAAACTTGATGAACCTGAGATGGAAGTAGGAATGATTTCCTTTGGCTGTCATTTCATTGCAGGGGAGATGTTGGAGGAGGATATGAGATTGCCTCAAGAAAAGCTTACCTGAACGAAGCCAAGGCTTTCCCATCTATAAGTCATATTGATATGTGTGAGTACACAATTGGTCGGCCTAAAAATGTTAACAAGGATAAATTAATGATTGAATTCTTTAAAAATGATTTGAGTGGGGGTACTCTATCCTCATTATGATCCATTGGTCATCATTTGCAGGGTTCATTGTGATAAAGTGGCAAGAATACTAGTAGACAATGGGAGTTTTATGGACGTCATGTTTTATAACTGTTTTAGCAACCTAGGGCTATGAGATAGTAAGCTAGAACTGCATCACGGTCCTCTCATATGATTATCAGGAAAAAGGGTATATCCCCTGGGAATACTCAAGATATATGTGTTGGTCAGCACCTGGCCGAAGAGTAGAAAATAAATGATTCATTTATTTATTGTAGATAAAAATGTCCCTTTAGCATACAACATCATCCTCGACAAAGTAGGAATGAAGCAGTGCCATCTATAGCTCATCAGTGCATGAAGTTTCGTATGAATTATGGAGTCGGCATAGTGAATGGTAACCAAATGGAAGCCATGGAATGTTACTATAATTCAGTCGACCAACAGGAAGAGAAGACTTGGTGAAGGGACAAGTTAGGGAAAAAAATGGAGACTATCGTGCTTGATGACGAGAAGCTAGAACGAACCACTCAAATCGATTCAAGGATGACTGCTTCCATCAAACAAGAATTGATTACATTCCTTAGAGAAAGATAGAATGTGTTCACATGGTGCCACGAAGATACTTGGCATCACGGATACAAAGAACCATTTTCACGGATGCATTTTACAGACCTCAACAAAGAACCATTTTCACGGATACAATTGATAATATTAAAACCAATCCATCCAAATGAAAGAACATGCTAGATAAATCAATCCAAATAAAATATCCCAAATCGCAGGTCAAAGTGATAATCACAAGTAATCCCAGCTACAACATAATTCTGAAATAAATCAAAAGTACAAATCTCTCTGAGCTAGATAAAACTGGGAATGGGCGAACATGCCCTATCTAAGGAGAACTAAATGAAAGACTGAGGAAACAAGGATGAAGTCACCTACTGCAAAGTCCTGCAACTCCCACACTAGCTACATCACGTCAACAGTCCAAAGATCCATGCCTGACACCCCTGTGGCTGGGCACCTGTAGTACACACACACACACACACACACAGATATATATATATATATATATATATATATATATATATATATATATATATATATATATATATATATATATATATACACACACACACACACACACACACATACAAGAGAGAGGAAAGATGACAAGAAACGGGTCAGAGCCTGAGTGTAAAACATCTCTAAAATAGGTTAGCAAGTATTTAAAATGCTTACCAGTTGATATTACATACATGTTAGTACTCGACACTCTCTTGAGAATTCTTACATCTCATCTAGTGTGCACGCCTATCGTACTAATAAAATGACTCATAAGTCTAACCCAATTCACCTCCCATAGATTCTGATTCGCGAGACCGTATGTCTATGATTTAATAAAATAACATCTTATTAAGGATTAGTTAAGTCAGTTTTGTATATCTCAATACTTCTATGAAATCTCAAGGATTTACTATGATTAGGAGCATTTATTTAATATTTATCTACTTACACACACAGTAGAAGAAATTCCAGGTATATGTATATATATTAGTCACACATACAATATATATACTAATCTGCACCCCACATAAAATCTATGGTGCTGGCATACTCTGCTATCAAGTCCCCGTATCTCTCGTACTAAGGGAAATACTAGTTCGAAATCACTCTCGAACTTTATTAATACAATACACACAAAAATGAAGGCGAAGCATAGTTTCAAGTCACTAACAGGTCAGCACATACCCCTCATGTCTCTTAGGATCGTCTGACTATCATTGTCAGAAAGCATGTACTAAGGAATCCTATGTTCTAGGGTACAAGTTAATATCCCCCATAAAGGTTCCATCGAGATAAGACTTTCCTGGTGCGGTAGTCTCCGTGATATCAAGTAGCGCGGGTATGATTATAAACAAATATAATATAGATATATACATATGAACTCGGTCATATATATAAATATTTCCATTTTCCAATTAGGTTCACCCACGACCCATAATAATATTTTAACCGTGCGTAATACAATTTTACCTAATCTTTACGCATAAAGAACTCATCTCATTTTATTCTCAATTAATAATCATTTCGTAATTACTCCTCGTCCCTCAAAGTATTCTCCCTTCCTAAAGGTCAAATTAGTAGGTACACCCTCTTTGACATACTGGTCTAAGTCATTTACAAATCTCTCACTGAGAAAACGTGACTGTGTGATAATTGATTAAATTCGAAAATTTCTAATTTGGAAGACTTATTTAATTAGAGTCTATTTTTAAACAAGCTTAATTTAGCCCCTAAACATGCATCTAAAGTGCATGTATCAACCCATAAATAAATAAATAAAGTATGTGACACAAATATTCAGGAAAAATCCCCCAAAGGGACCAAACCTTTTATTTCACTATAATTTTGTAAGAAAACGGCTTACACGGATTACAATGAAATAGGGTGACATACGAAATACCCGCAGGTGTCGGTTCTGATGTCTTGGCTAGAACTTTCCCTTTCCAGGAGGGCAGCAGTGAAGAAGAAGAAGACGACTCCTCCACAAGTTACGGACTTTATAAGGACTCCCTCCACAATAACACGCAACTATCGGTTGAAGAGATCTCCCCACAAAGTATGAACAAAAGCAAAATATATTCTTGGGTTCCACAAAACAATTCACATAAAAGTAATTGGGATTTTGTTAATTAAAAACAAAACATTTGAACCGTTAAAATTGTTGGAGAAAAACTTTCTGCCAAAAGGTATTGAATTAAATCTTGGCAGATACACAAAAGTTTCAAAAGAATAAGATTCTTAAACGTTGAAACTGTTCTCCACGCTTTTCAAGGCTACCAGGACCCCTTTTTATACAAAATTTGAGTTGGTCAAAGGATAAGCATTACAGCAGCGTGTCAGCCTAAAAGTCATCTCGCTCGAACGAGAATGACATCTAGCACGAACGAGATCGCGTGTCGTTCGAACGACTACGCGCGACTTCCCATTATCGTTCGAACGAGATTGATATCTCGCTTGAACGACCTTGGCGTCGAAACTGAGGTACGTTAACTGCTAATGAAATTTTCTCAAAACTATTCTTTTTCTAAACAGTTAACATCTTTTTTTTAAAAAACAAACATTTATAAAAACAATTTTTATAACAAAGATTTTTAAAATTCCTTTTAAGAATATTATAAAAACATTTTTATATAAAATCTTTTTAAACCACCTTTTAAAAATATCCCAACACTCTTAATATGAAATGTATATGAAACTTTAAAATAATATCTTACCAAAGTTCATATTGTTGGGCTTGAATGTTGAAGACAACTAGTAATTCGGATCCGTCTTTTGTAGATGCAATCTTCACAATTCTTCGACGACTTGTAGCAGTATACGACATAATTAATTGTGACGGACTTATTAAAAATATGTCCTTACAAATATCCCCCTGTGTCTATGCCGGTACATACATAAAAACATCCGAGTTATCAAAAACCAAAATGCCTATAAAAATCTACCCTCCCATGAATCCCAAAACTGAAAAGGTAAAATTTGTAAGTTCTCAAATTTTTCTTCAACATCAAAACTCTCAAATCTTTTCTCATCGGGGTGTGCAACATAATGATCTTCAATCTTCTTACCTACACACATGAGATAAAGCAAAAACCTTTGTGACGCATCGAGTTTGAAATGATATAAGAATCAAGCATTAATAATCAAATCTCCCCCATAATGCAAAAACTCCCCCATAACATGATAATTCTCTCCCCCTTTTTATGATGTCCCCAAATAGACAGATAAGAAGAAACAATCAAAATATGGAGAGTCACGATAAAATGCATAGCAAACATGGATCAAGCTACGCGCATGCAAAGGTATGTCCCAAAAACATCCACAAACTATTTTTGGATTTTTCAATTTTTCATACAAAAATAAGATACAAAAAAAATCACACCATGGATTTAAACTCAAACAACCAAGTCATGGAAATGGAATGTATGGGTGTGAACACATTCGATAGGTAAATAAACTCAATCAGTCATTTATGCACGATGCATACGTGTACCCCTAACGAATGAACATCAAAAGAATCCTTAGGTGTAAAAATTTATTGAATTTAAATGACATCGTCTTATACAAATCAACAAATCAAAGTCAAATGATTTCCACACCAATAACGTCCAAAATTATTTAGCGCTTTTTCAAGACTTTCAAGGGCGTGCAAACCCGTTATAAAATCTCCAATCAAACACCCTCAGATTTATATTTTGAATAAAGGTGATCTAAATTCTCAAACTTTGGAGAATTGGTGCAAAAACCTAAATGACCCATAATTGGCATGAATTGCTTTTTATTGCCTTAAAAGTTTTCGGGCTCTTTTAACCTCTTTGGACCCCGGATAATAAAATTCCTCAATTTTTTAGGTCCTTTTTAACGGTGGCTTAGAATCGCAAAGGCCAAATGAACCTTTCGCAACCCTTCCCCGTTTTTAAATAAAGCACACAAACTCACAAAACGGTTCTTATATGCACAATTTTCTTATCAAAATTTACCGCGCTTGGTTTGTTTTAAAGGACAGGATTGAAGTGAAAACACCCAACCAACATGTGATAAGACAAGCATAATAATCAAACAAATTCGTGCATGTGTGCAATAAAGAAAATCATGAGTCAAAAATGTAGGTAGTAACACTTAATTATATCTTAATGACTCCAAACATTATAAAGCACATGGATGAATTGACCTATTGTCTCATAATACTATCAAATAGTCACATGAAAAATATGGAATGATGTTGTGACTCGGTCATCCTAAGTGTTTATCCATAAAAGGTGCAAACAAAATACAAAAATCTTTTTGGATTTTCAAATTTGACAAAAAAAAATATATGAATGGACACTCAAAACATAGAAAATCTTTTTGTATTTTTCAAACAAATTTCAAAGAAAAAAATATATACAAAAATTACATGTCATTACACTAGCAAATATATATCATGAAACCACAAATAGTGTATGACAAACATGCAAACACAATCATCTATATGATATGGCAAGAGAAGAATCATGTGCAAGCAAACGGGAGTCAACTTGTCTAAAATCTAGTGCTTCTAATAGTGATTTCCTAGCCCAAATAGATGTGAAACGTCATGTGGGAGCTTTGGGAACCATGGGAACACTAGACATAAACTTCCTAGGACGTTTTCCAAAATCAAAACAAAAACGCCTAAGGTGACCTTTCCTATCACAATATGAACATCTGTAAACGGGAGGACCGACACCTATGGGTTGACCTTTTCTAACATCTTTGGAATTAGTTGACCCTCTAAAACAAATAATGGTTTTGACTTTAGCATTAGAAGCATGAGAACACGATGAGCCATTACCATCACCATCAAACCTACTTGAGTCTGTCAAATCATTTTTTAATTTCAAAATTTTTGACTTAATCAAAGAATTAGACTCTTCCAAATTAAGGGACACCTTTTTCAAGTTTTCAATAATTCCAAAAAGCGTATCTCTCTCCCCCTCAAGTAAAGCAAACTTTTTCCTAAGAGTCTTTTCACGTGCCACAAACTCATTGACTAAAATATTTTTATCCTTTTTGGCACAAACACAAACCATCGAATTTTTAAGGTCCTCCAATTCTTTCTCTAAAAATAGGACCCTATAATCACTCTCCTTCTTGGACAATTTTAAAGCAAAAAAGTCATGGTCCAAGGAAACAAATTTTTCACGATAAAAATCTAGTTGATACCGTTTGCTAAAGATCCATCGCGGATTTAAAACGAGAATTTTTCTTTTCCAAAACTTTAATTCTTTTTGCAAACGTCAAATTCAAACGATTTATATCATCAAAACTTTGACTCGGGTCATCAAAGGAGGGCATCCGAATATATAAGTCCTCCATCGGAAAAATTGCAATTTTCAAAAAACTGATTTTTCAAAAAAAATCAATATCACAAATATTTTGTGGAAAAAGGAATACGCAATAAATTAGCGTAACCTGCTCTAATACCAATTTGTAAACATGAGTAGACAAATTTTATCAGAAAGTAAATCCTCAAAAAATCAGGATCACGCGATAAATTAGCGTAACCTGCTCTGATACCAATTTGAGAAAACGTGACTGTGTGATAATTGATTAAATTCAAAAATTTCTAATTTGGCACACTTAATTAATTAGAGTCTATTTTTAAACAAGCTTAATTCAGCCCCTAAACATGCATCTAAAGTGCGTGTGTCAACCCATAAATAAATAAAGCATGTAACACAAATATTCAGGAAAAATCCTCTAAAGGGGCAAAATCTTTTATTTCACTATAATTTTGTAAGAAAACGGCTTACACGGATTACAATGAATAGGGTGACATATGAAATACCCGCAGGCATCGGTTTCGATGTCTCGGCTGGAACTTTCCCTTTCCAGGAGGCCAGTAGTGAAGAAGAAGACGGCTCCTCCACAAGTTAAGGACTTTATAAGGACTCCCTCCACAATAGCATGCAACTGTCGGTTATAGAGCTCTCCCCACAAAGTATGGACAAAAGAAAAATATGTTCTTGGGTTCCACAAAACAATTCACATAAAAGTAATTGGGATTTTGTGAATTAAAAATAAAACATTTGAACCCTTAAAACTGTTGGAGAAAAACTTTCTGCCAAAAGGTATTGAATTAAATCTATGAAGATACACAAAAGTTTCAAAAGAATAAGACTCTTAAACGTTGAAACTGTTCTCCACGTTTTTCAAGGCTGTCAGGACCCCTTTTTATACAAAATTTGATTTGGTCAAAGGACAAGCATTACAGCAGCGTGTCAGCCTAAAAGTCATCTCGCTCGAACGAGAATGACATCTCGCGCGAACGAGATCCCATTGTTGTTCGAACGAGTTTGATATCTCTATTGAACGACCTTGGTGTCGAAACCGAGGTACGTTAACTGCCAATGAAATTTTCTCAAAACTATTCTTTTTCTAAAGAGTTAGCACCTTTTTTTTAAAAAACAAACATTTATAAAAACAATTTTTATAACAAAGATTTTTAAAATTCCTTTTAAGAATATTATAAATTTTTTTTTATATAAACTCTTTTTAAAACACCTTTTAAAAATATCCCAACACTCTTAATATGAAATGTATCTGAAACTTTAAAACAATATCTTCCCAAAGTTCATATTGTTGGGCTTGAATGTTGAAGACAACTGGTAATTCGGATCCGTCTTTTATAGATGCAATCTTCACAATTCTTCGACGACTTGTAGCGGTATACGATATAATTAATTATGACGGACTTATTAAAAATATGTCCTTACACTCACTTTCCTTAGTTAACGTTCGCACGATTTCCAATATGTGCCAAACCCCCATTACCCCACGGTTACATCCCATATAAAGTTACATTCAATGGAATCTACTTAGACCCTACTGGTCCTCTTAATGACCCATTCTTCTCTTCAAATAATATTCAAGGGTTCCTACGCATTTTATTCGAATTAAACAAAAAGAGGAAAAACCTGCAGTTTTCAGAACGGATCGATCGATCGATCGACATTCTTGAGTCGATCGATCGACCGAGCAATTCTTGTCCAGAATCCGTTAATTCAACCTACGGGTTTCATCCAAGAAATTCCTCCAAAACACCATTAATGTTTCCCAAACTCCCAAACAACTATACCACTGATTTAATCTACCTACCTACATGATTTCCTACGTAAAGCATGTATGAATTCATCAAAGACATAGGATTAAAGGCCCAATTCATAAAATTTATCAAGAACCCTAATTTCATCATAATTTCCAACATTCTAACTATTTTTCCTGATTTATTTCTTATGAACCTTTATAATTTTGTGGGTAATCCTCTACATATGATAAGATTTCCAGAATATACTTATTTCTTCTAAAGCATGTGATCCCAATCGCCTAATTCATGAAATTCTTCAATAAAACATATATTTATCGATCATATTCTAACATGGGTGAAATATTAACTAGAGAAATAGCAAGATAGATACTTGCCATAAGATAGTAGGTCTGATTCCACGAGTTTGACAGGTATAGGCTTGATCCCCTCGCTCCAATCTACCTTTTAAGTGGTGGTTGTGCAATTGGGTTGGTTCTTGGCCTTGGATTCTTGGAAGACTTTTCTCCTTTCTTCCTCTCACTGTTGTTCTAAACTTTTGAGAATGTTAACCCTAGAAGACTCTCCTAATATCTGATATTAATTCCCAATTTTTGTCATTTAACTAAGGCTTAATTTGGAAATGATTAAATCGCCCTCCCGGGGTGCCGGTTAGGATTAAAAACCCCCCGAGATCCAAACTAAACCCTGGGTACACTTTTCTGATTATCTCGACCCTTTCGAACACGTTGGCACACTTGAAATGAACATAAGGGCGACTTATAATTTATTTACTTTTTATAATAATAATTTAGTCCTAACAGGACACAGGCACGTCCCGAATTACTTTTCACAATTGTCATATTATTCACTCGTGACAATTTTAATAAATTCAATCTCATATATTACTTTACTCATCTTGTAATGTTCAACATAATTCTTACCAATAATTACTAACTCTTGTCACGCTAGTAAATATTTAATTTAAAATCCGGATTAATATTAAATTAATATATCCCAATTAAATTTAATTAATCCCATAATTAAAGGCCATAAAAATACGGAGTATTACGTACTTCCCCCCTCATAACGGAATTTCATCCCAAAATTCGGAAAAGAAGGCCTACCAAGTAAAAAAATTCTATATATTTATTAGTACTCAAAACTAATTTCAGGGTAAGGCGTTCAACCACTATAGCCCCCGCCTAACAGTAAGCTTATTTAACACTCTCAAGACTATCAGTTATAGAGTCACACCTTAATAACGACACTTCACATTGTGCTCCAATCCGTCGCTATTCGAATAAGATGAGACTATACATCATTGGCCTCGATTGCCCCAATATTATTGGGAGGCCGCACCTCACTACATATCAATTACTCGTATTTATCTAAACATAAAACTCACATTCTGAGAGAAACCATACGAACATCTGACCACTCTTGTTAGTTCTTCGAATCTCGATTTTCGACGACGTAACTCTTACGACAGTGAAAAGTTACCTAAAACTATTGTGGTAATTCCACTATAGTCATCAGACTCTAACTCGACCAATCCAAAATTCTGATTATTTTCCCACCTCTTAACATCCAGAGTGAGAAAAGTTAAGGTTTTTACACACCAAAGCCTCAATAAGGACATTGTTCATAATAAACAGGTACGAGTGCTTCCACAGAACCCTACCATTGGGTAATATTCTCTCCCAATTACCGTACTATACTTCACTTGCTAGCTATATCCGTTGTGGAAATGAAATGATCAAAATGAATCAAAAATTACTTTCACACGGCTCCGCTAATTGTTAATCACTGTTCGCTGACATTGTTCATAATAAACAGGTACGAGTGCTTCCACAGAACCCTACCATTGGGTAATATTCTCTCCTAATTATCGTACTATACTTCACTTACTAGCTATATCCGTTGTGGAAATGAAATGATCACAATGAATCCAAAATTACTTTCACACGGATCCGCTAATTGTTAATCACCGTTCGCCTACTCTCTGGCTATGGGTGATATAACCGGCTCAAAACGAAGCGTTATCCCCGCAGCTTCCTAAAATTCCATATTGAAGGTGGAATTCAAGAATCTTATCCTAAATCAGCATAATACCGTGTAGGACCACGTACCGGCTCGATTCTTCTTTTCGAAGGAAGAATGGGGCACATTAGTTAATATTATAGATCACCCAAAGGAATAACAATCACTTCCTTATTGGGCAACTTGTTCCACACGTTCGAAAGAACCCTTGATCTTACCTTGAGGTTAGCAACCCATCAAAGAAATTTTACCTACTTGACCGCCCTCTTCCATTATCGAAATCGTCGGCTTGATACAAAGTTCTATGGCTGAACCTCTTGCTCCAACCGATTTCTATCTATGAGCGGTGCGAAGGAGACCACTCACTATGTCCCCCACAACGTTGACTTCCACTTGTAATGTCTCGCATTAAGTGACACTTAATATTTCCCTTCTTTCCTCTGCGTATACCGAAAGTTTCGACCCAAGTACTTTTCTCCACGATGTGCACTTCTGGACCTTTCATACCTTACTAACATCATTACTCAACCTACTCGTAAGTTGCTCTCAATATTTGACTAGGTAAAACTCCGCTTCGAGTGTTTTCCATAATAGTTAGATTTTAGCCTTCTTAAGGAATACCCCTTTTTTAAATGGCTTCTCACAACCTTCAAACCAAATTTGGGTTTGCTACTCTGATCGCACACGTATATATGGATTATTATCCTTCACATGACGCTTAATCCACTCTACCCCTTCCACTTCGTTATGTTAGTCCCTCAAACATATATTCCACACGTCTATTCCCATTTCCCTTCAACTCGGATGATTCTAGCTTCAGCTAACCAGGATGCCCACACACCCTATAAACCGTGCGTACTTGTGTAAGCATTAAATACGCTTCACACATAACACCCAATTCTTTATTTCCCTTGTGCTCACAATGTGGTTACAATACTTCGGTACTCTCAATCACCCTAGAAATCGAAATTTTTAAATCCTCCTTATCATCGTTCCACCCTTCAACTCGCGATGATAAAACAAAACTTTTAATGCTTCCTTACCACACAACTCACTCCACTAGCCCTAAATCGTAATTTAAATTCCAACTTACAGTTATAATTACCTGCTCCTATAACTACCGAGGTACCAGACTTATGGATTAATGACCAAACATCTCCCTACTTCCAACCTTATGCTAAGTTTCATGCGTGGGATGTCTCGTAAAGTGAAATCAAAACAAGGAACCCCCCGATACACTACTGCCTAGCATTATCGATTATCGAAATCCGTTAGGCCCTCCGTTCATAACATGTACCCCTCTATTCCATATCTTGACAGAAAAGCTACATTTCCTCCTGCAATTGTACTGAAATAAAGAACTTTTAACCAATTACACTATGGCTCAGCATTAGTGGTAATCACATTCCATAAACCCCGTAAACCTACGACCGGGACTCTCAAAATTCTGTTCCCAAACATGTGAATATAAGTATTAGCTTTCACGTTTCTAAAGGATAAATAACAATGCGCTCCTCCTATCACTAAGTCCTGAGCGCTAAACATAATAACGAGTTAAATCTCTCCGCTCAACGGTAAATCCAATACACACTGAATAATAACAACAAAGTCCCTTTAACACACTGGAATCTAATATCTCGATATCACTATACCCTCCGAAGTCTCTATAATATATAATATAAGTACAAGCTCGACCCTCTCGCAGGTGAGGTCTCGCCAGAACAAAACATGATGCACTAGGGCAACCACCCCGATAGCCTTGCAATAACTGCCCACTATCGTTCTAACCATTACTAATAAACCATAACCAGTATAATATCATACTCGTACATCACATCACTAAAATGAGTAATCTCAATAAAGTATATACCTCTAACAATGCACCCATTTGTCCTCCGCGGATAACACTAAAGATAACCCCGCTATACCAGGGAAAATCATACACATAATAATTACGTTATCGATATACGCACTAAAATTGTCTCCCCTACGAATATAGCAATAAACAAAATGTAGTGACTCGCTCGTGTCACATAAATTATTCCTTATCCTCTGAGGATAAAACTCATACCTCTACCTTGCTAATCTCCTTGGCGGCTCAAATGGTCTCCGGACGTAACACGCCTGTCCGAACCAAAACAAAACTACTTTAATCGTTGCCCTTTACTAGGCACCATATTCTTGTTCCCTTTACTCGCTTAGGGAAAAATTGACGCATGTGGTTTCACTCTCCACAAAATACTTCTATGCATAATCCACTTACCACTGGTCATACTGACTATTTTAGGGTTGTTCTTCACTTGGACTTGGGTAGGCTCGATTCCTGATGGGTACCCCCATTGTTCCCTTATCTTTGTTGGCCTAAAGGAACATACGACTGGCTTCAATAGACCTTACTGAGTTCACCATCACTTGGTAAGAATTCAGCTATCCGAATCATTTAAATGGATCCCTTGATGGGTCTCCCCATTGTGGTGCTTCACTACCACCATTTCATCCGGTCTTATACTTGATTAAATTCTTCGGTTCTTTTAGCTTCCCACACAAAGAAGCATTATCATCTCCATTGACAAAGCACGACATTATCACCCTCTGAATTGGCCGTCTAACAGGATTCCCTTTAAGTGTTATTAACTATTTTTATGAGTTTTCTCTCACTTAAAATCCTCTCCTCTATTTGTATCTACATCCTTCGATACACGATCCGCTAACAGTTTAGATTCATATTCACAAATGGACCTCTGTTAGGCCCTCTTGTGATGAGTTCAGAACAACGTTCGCATCTTATCCTGAACATCTGATGAAGTAGCCTGGGGTCAAACTGTACCTAAGATCCTTCTATAAACATATCATTCTACTTCTAAAAGTGATGGCTGACTCCCACCACTATAACTTTGTTTCGACAAGCCAAGAAAATTTTACCCCAAATTTTCACTTTCAGTTAGCAACACTCCGTCATATGCCCAAGCCTTTAGATATTTTCCCTCCTTTGGTTAACAAAAACAATCCCCGCGTTTCTAGAATTTCCACTTACTGTTCTCCTAAATGCTTCGTCTGACTCTTTCCCAGTTATACCACGTTGGGTGAGTCTAATTTTTCATCACTTTCGACTATAGCAGTACATGGAAATCATAGGCTGCGCCCTAGCCGTCTTTACAGCCCTGACTTCTCGTGCTATAATAGGGGTGAACTTAACTACGATTATCATTCTTGATTATACCCTCTAACCTGAACTGAGTTCTGCCTCCTGGTGTCCGCCCAACGACCCTCGCCCGCCATACTTCATCGTTCGGCACACGCACACATCCGAATGCAAATAAGATTCACTAATATACATACGTTATAGTAGGGGAACGAAATCTCACCATAAGAAATCTACAATCCTAAAAATATGGTTCTATATCAAATGAAGCAATGCTGGAAGCATAGTAAGCCACACAGATCCTAAGGACACTGGAACCTGATGCTCTGATACCACCTGTGACACCATGCCTAATTAAATACCGGGTGATCAGTCCTTTATTAAATTAAATCAAAGTGTCTGGTTGGTTCATTCTTAGCATCACTTTCGAAAGATAAATTTCTTTATTAATCACCTAATAAACAATTAAGCTCAGTGTCAAAACATTAATCTTATAAATTAATTTCGATTATTATTATTAATTACGAAACCATTTTCACGGATACAATTGATAGTATTAAAGCCAAACCATACAAATTAAAGAACATGCTAGATAAATCAATCCAAATAAAATACCCCAAATTGCAGGACAAAGTGATAATCACAAGTAATCCCAACTACAACAGAATTCTGAAATAAATCAAAAGTACAAATCTCTCCGAGCTAGATAAAATTGGGAATGGGCGAACATGCCCTACCTATGGAGAACTAAATGAAAGACTGAGGAAACAAGGATGAAGTCGCCTACTGCAAAGACCTGCAACCTCCACACTAGCTGTAGCACGTCAACAGTCCAAAGATCCAAGCCTGACACCCCTGTGGTTGGGCACCTATAGTACACACACACACACACACAGATATATATATATATATATATATATACACACACACACACACACACACACAAGAGAGAGGAAAGATGATAGGAAACGGGTCACAGCCCGAGTGTAAAACATCTTTAAAATAGTTTAGCAAGTATTTAAAATGCTTACCAGTTGATATTACATACATGTTAGAACTCGACACTCTCTTGATAATTCTCAACTCTCATCTAGTGTGCACGCCTATCGTACTAATGAAATGACTCATAAGTCTAACCCAATTCACCTCCCATAGACTTTGATTCGCGAGACCGTATCTCTATGATTTAATAAAATAACATCTTATTGAGTAATAGTTAAGTCAATTTTGAATATCTCAATACTGCTATGAAATCTCAAGCATTTAATATGATTAGGAGCGTTTATTCAATATTTATCTACTTGCACACACAGTAAAAGAAATTCTAGGTATATGTATATATATTAATCACTCATACAATATATTTACTAATCAGAACCCCACATAAAATCTATGGTGCTGGCATACTCTACTATCAAGTCCCCGTATCTCTCGTAGTAAGGGAAATACTAGTACGGAATCACTCTCGAACTGTATTAACACAATACACAAAAAATGGAGGCGAATCAAAGTTCCAAGTCACTAAGAGCTCAGCACATACCACTCATGTCTCTTAGGACCGTCTGACTATCATTGTCAGATAGCCTGTACCAAGGAATCCTATGTTCTAGGGTACAAGTCAATATCCCCCATAAAGGTCCCATCGAGATAAGATTGTCCCAGCGCGATAACCTCCGTGATATCAAGTAGCGTGGGTACGATTATAAACAAATATAATATAGATATATACACATGCTCTCGGTTATATATATAAATATTCCCATTTTCCAATTAGGTTCGCCCACGACCCATAATAATATTTTAACCGTGCGTAATACAATTTTACCCAATCTTTACGCATAAAGAACTCATCTCATTTTATTCTCAATTAATAATCATTTCGTAATTACTCCTCATCCCACGAAGTATTCTCCCTTCCTAAAGGTCAAATTAGTAGGTACACCCTCTTTAACATACTTGTCTAAGTCATTTACGAATCTCTCTCATTCCTTAGTTAACGTACGCACGATTTCCAATATGTGCCAAACCCCTGTTACCCTACAGTTACATCCCATATAAAGTTACGTTCAACAGAATATACTTAGACCCTACTAGTCCTCTTCATGACCCATTCTTCTCTTCAAATAATATTCAAGGGTTCCTACGCATTTTATCCGAATTAAACAAAAAGAGGAAAAACCTGCAGTTTTCAGAAGGGGTCGATCGATCGATGAAAGGGGTCGATCGATCAACATTCTTGAGTCGATCGATCGATCAAGCAGTTATTGCCCAGAATCTGTTAATTCAACCTACGGGTTTCATCTAAGAAATTCCTCCAAAACACCATTAATGATTCCCAAATTCCCAAACAAGTATACCACTGATTTAATATTCCTACCTACATGATTTGCTACGTAAAGCATGTACAAATTCATCAAAGATATAGGATTAAAGTCCCAATTCATAAAATTTATCAAGAACCCTAGTTTCATCATAATTTCCAACATTCTCACTCTTTTTCCATATTTCTTTTTTCTGAACCATTATAATTTCGAGGGTAATCCTTTACATATGATAAGATTTCCAGAATATACTTATTTCTTCTAAAGAATGTGATCCCAATCTCCTAATTCATGAAATTCTTCAATACAACATATATTTATCGATCCTCTTCTAACATGGGTGAAATATCAACTAGAAAATATCAATATAGATACTTTCCATAAGATAGTAGGTCTGATTCCACGAGTTTGACAGGTATAGGCTTGATCCCCTCGCTCCGATCTACGTTTTGGTGGTGGTGGTGCAATTGGGTTGGTTCTTGGCCTTGGATTCTTGGAAGACTTTTCTCCTTTCTTCCTCTCACTACTGTTATAAACTTTTGAGAATATTAACCCTAGAAGACTCTCCTAATATCTGATATTAATTCCCAATTTTTTTCATTTAACTAAGGCCTAATTTGGTAATGACTAAATCGCCCTCCCGGGGGTGCCAGTTAGTCCTAAAAACGCCCCGAGACCCAAACTAAACCCCCGGGTATACTTTTCTGACTATCTTGACCCTTACGAACACGTTGGCGCACTCAAAATGACCAAACAGGTGAATTATAATTTATTCACTTTTTATAATAATAATTTAGTCCCGACACGACACAGGCGCATCCCGACTTAATTTTCATAATTGCCATATTATTCACTCGTGACAATTTTAATAAATTCAATCTCATATATTAATTTACTGATCTAGTAATGTTCAACATAGTTCTTACCAATAATTACTAACTCTCGTCACACTAGTAAATATTCAATTTAAAATCCGAATTTATATTAAATTAATATATCCAATTTAAATTTAATTAATCCCATAATTAAAGGCCATAAAAATACGGGGGATTACAAGATACAAAAAAGTCTATCCTACTGGATGCTTCCCTTCGGCTTTGCTCATTCTAGCAGGAGGCTCATTAACAGTGCTCGACAGGGTGGTGAATCTAAAATCCCTTAGTCTGGTACGTCTCATGCTGCTCGGCTAATCTAGTAAATGTTGGGGGCGAACATACTCATCTTCTCCTTTTAGGTCATGTCCTCAATATACTTTCTGATTAAACTCTGAGGATTGGCATAAAGAGGAATTCAACTAACATCAATCTTGAAAGGTGGATCAGGTTAATCTAACATTCGAGGATTATGCTAATACCACAGTTCAGTATCCTTGGTAATCTTTAGCGGAATAAGCAAGTTTACCAACCCCATTTATATCTTTCATTCCTAGCCAACTCCACGTGCTTATCCAAGTAGGTAAAGGCCTCATCGTACACATCTATCCAAATAGCCATAGGTTTCTTATAATAGTGTAAGGTCAATCGGTCCACCATATCTTCGAGTTTCTTAATAGCCTTATCTTTTTCCAGGATTAAGGAAACTTAATCAGATAAAACCTTCTTAGTTCTTTCCTCATCAACCGTTAGTCTAACAACCATGGCTTGTCTGGAAGATTGGCCAGACATAGTCTTCTTCTTCTTCTTCTTCTTCTTCTTCAAGCTTTCCAATTCTTCCAATAGCATGGAATTATCCTTCTCTAAGGAATACACTCCTTCATCCGACCCAGTATTGGTCGATTTCTTTTAACTCTACAGCTCAGTCCTTAAGGAATTATTTTCTTTCTCCAAAAGGGCAGAAATTGATCAGGAAGTTTCAATTCTCTAGTTCAATGCCAGTTCCTTCTTAGTCATGGAAGAAGTAATATATTGCACTTTTTTTTATTAAAGACCCAACCTTCACTCAAGGACTTGTACTTAGATTCATAATTAGAATAAATCAAGGCTAGAAAAAGTTTTTGGTCTTCTTGAAGTTGCTTGATTAACTTATAATAAGAAGCATTGTTCACCACTACTCTATCCATGAGATAATGAAGTTGGACATAAGGATCCTTCACCTGGTCGGAGGCATCTGGGCTAAGAAACCCCATCAAATCTTTTTCCGTTAGTGAAACAGAGACAAACTAAAAAAGACTTCTACATCGCGTGAGTGATGGAATTCAGCTGAAACTATCACTTTTTTCCTGGCATCACACTGTAAATTTACAAGTATAAGTTTTTTTTTTTTGGGGGGGGGATGGCGACTAAGAAAAACAAACCGTATAAATAGTATTGTAGATAACAAATAACAAACAATCAACGTCACATGAAGCTAGGAAATATTGGGCAAAAATATGTCATTTCATTTATCACTCCAAGGTTATGGAGTTGGTTATAATACAAAGGACAGAAAAGAAGAAATGGAAAATACATAAGAGAAAAAGAAAAAATAAACTACCCAAAAGGAGTTAAACCTTTTCATTATCCTTTTCTTGATCTTTGGTCTTGTCCTGGTCGGTAGCATACATGACAACATGGTCTGCAGGCACCATGGAATACTCTTCAGAACCCTCATAATCAACATCAAAGTCTTCATCTATGTTGGGAGGAGTTTCTGGACCATGCCTATGAAATAATTCAGAGTCTGACTAAGTGCTGACCTCCTTCAAAGCTTCAAACCAACCCTATTTGAAGGATAACTTTCTGATATGCTCCATCTGGATGGAAACAACAGTAAAGATTTTCTCTTATCCCTTATTTATAGCCTCTTACTTATCTTTTTTACCCTTGGTATTTAGGGAAAAGTTATCAATAATTAGGCCGACGATCTTGTCTTTAGCACCCTTTGCCCAGTGCTTAGTTTTAGTAATTATCTACTTGGCCTGGGTCAACTGATTAACAAAAATATTTCATTCATCATCTTCTTCTTTGACCTTATCCTTTACAGCCTTAATTTGGTCCTGTCAAGTTTGTTTCTCTCTCTCTACGGCTTCCCTATATTCTTGCTCCACATCAATAGAGGATGCGGACCTTATCTCATCATCTTACTCCATTATTTGATTGAAGTAAACCAAGAACTGCAAGTAAAAGAATGTGTTATATCAGTTTAAATGAAATGCATTAAAACCCTAGTGAATATCAATATAAAGATTATGAATTTACTAAGGCCAGAGTGTGGGCATCCCTCTCAGTTAATTGGACTCTAGTCACGGGGGCTCTAGCCGACCTATCTGCTGAAAAAGTCCCAGTCTTTATCAAGTCCTTGGCCAACCCAGGGTTGATCGCCGTAGAGGCAGCCTCAATTCTCCTTTGCTCGGTAGTAGATTTCTTAGCTAATTCAGCAGGTTTAGCCAAATCAATGAAATTTTTAGTCAGTTCTTGATGGCTAAGTAAACCTTTATTTAACCTCTTGTATTAAGGTTCTTCAATTCGGGCCTCCTCAGTGTTAAGAACCTAAGGTCTTTTCCTAATGGCTTGTGAACTCTTGCCGATAATGGGGGTTTTCTTGGCAGCAAGGGGAGGAGGCATGGTCTGCAAATTGGGGGATTTTTCTTTTCACCATATCGATAGTAAGAGAAGTAACGATGGTGGTGATATCAAGGGATTCAAAAAAGTAAGATATTCCTCCGTGAACAAACTCTTCTCTAACAGACTCAGCAGCAGATAATGTGGAAGTAGGTTCCTCGTCTAGAAGACTTAAAATTTAAGGCAAGGTGACAAGAGGGCTAGCAACAAAAGAGGTGATCGAACTCTTTTACTCTAACATAACGGAATCTGCTCTCGGGTTTTCCTTACCAAACGTTTGTTAGATCGCCCATAGTAATTTGAGATAATTTATATTAATGTCCTTCTCTTTTGGACACTTCTTCCTGCCTTCCTCTTCCTAAGAACAATATGACACAGTAAGTCGGCATTCCATCAAACAATTAATGAAGGATAAAGTGGAAATAAAGTCAAAATTCTTTACAATCTATGCCATGCATTGATGGAGGGAATTTGGGTCCACTGTATCTCTTCCCCCGAGGAAGGGGAGCATACTACCAGTTCTTTACTACTACCCCATGATCCCAATAGTCATTGTTAGAATCGGGGAGATTTATAACTAATGCCCTATTAGCCTATTTAGTTTTTAAATGATAAGTGCTATCACCAGTGGTACCCCATTTATAGAAAAAACATCAACTCATGAATCCCAATTCGAGTCCAATAAATCTCATTAAGCCTATTTACTCCATTTACTGCTCTCCAAGTATTGGGTGCTATCCTAACTGGAACAATGTTGAAGTGTTGACAAAAAAGAAGCAAAAGTTGGTTTGGGCCAAAGGTTATGCCATACTTAGCTTTAAAAAGAGTTGGGATCTAGTGTACTTCTTCTAAAGACATAATATAAAGGGGACCATCTGCAACTTCTATACCTACCTAGTTGCAAATTTTCTTAGTTTTACTAAACTCATCCAAAGAATGTTTATTTACCGCATACACCACCATGGTTGAAAGAAAATAAATTCAAAAAGAGAAGAAGAAAGGAAAGGATAGCTTACAGAGATCTAAAGGTAACACCAAGAATAAAAAAATGACGGTAGCTAGAAAGTAGGGAAATATCAGAGAAGAAAAGCTTAGAAATAAAGTACAGAAGACTTGAGGTAATAGAAATGGAGGGAAGTTTCCATCTATTTATAGGTTGCCTCGAGAACAGGGACAAAATGATTAATTGCATAAACAAATGAACTACCATCGGTTGTATGCTTCCCGATGCGCAAAAGGAAAAGTATTCCTTTTGGCGGTTAAAAATGGTTTGAATTATTTACAAAATGCCATTATCTAGAATGCTAGTGAAAAAATTTACAAGTGTGGGAGGTTGGCTACCGACCAGTGCTCAGACATTACACCGAGCAAAATTTTGAACAAACACTACATACTTTCAATCAATCATCAAGCATGGATCATTGGAGGCTTTTATTGTATGTACAAATTACTTTCTTGTGACCAATGAGTGATAGACACCTATCCTCCTACATGTCCATTCAACGATCTTGATCGGCATAAGAGATACCTAGTCAGCTGGCATGCTGACCAACACCTAGAATGTGAAACATCAGTAATACCAAAGATTACTTGGATATAATAGTGATCAACATTGAATGTCAAGAGTCCCATTTATTGTATACATATGTGAATGCCTGGAGATATAAAATGATTCCGTCTCTAGGGTTCAGCAACACTATAAATACATAATCTCTCTTAGCTCAAGGGGATGATTCAATGAATCATAAGCACACCATACAGAGTTATTATAAATTCAACAAGAGAAGAAGAAAGGAAAGGATAGCTTACAGAGATCTAAAGGTAACACCAAGAATAAAAAAATGACGGTAGCTAGAAAGTAGGGAAATATCAGAGAAGAAAAGCTTAGAAATAAAGTATAGAAGACTTGAGGTAATAGAAATGGAGGGAAGTTTCCATCTATTTATAGGTTGCCTCGAGAACAGGGACAAAATGATTAATTACATAAACAAATGAACTACCATCGGTTGTATGCTTCCCGACGCGCAAAAGGAAAAGTATTCCTTTTGGCGGTTAAAAATGGTTTGAATTATTTACAAAATGCCATTATCTAGAATGCTAGTGAAAAAATTTACAAGTGTGGGAGGTTGGCTACCGACCAGTGCTCGTACATTACACCGAGCAACATTTTGAACAAACACTACATACTTTCAATCAATCATCAAGCATGGATCATTGGAGGCTTTTATTGTATGTACAAATTACTTTCTTGTGACCAATGAGTGATAGACACCTATCCTCCTACATGTCCATTCAACGATCTTGATCGGCATAAGAGATACCTAGTCAGCTGGCATGCTGACCAACACCTAGAATGTGAACCATCAGTAATACCAAAGGTTACTTGGATAGAATAGTGATCAACATTGAATGTCAAGAGTCCCATTTATTGTATACATATGTGAATGCCTGGAGATATAAAAGGATTCCGTCTCTAGGGTTCAGCAACACTATAATACATAATCTCCCTTAGCTCAAGGGGATGATTCAATGAATCATAAGCACACCATACAGAGTTATTATAACCACCTGAAATAATACCAACAGTGGACATAAGGTTTATTCATAGCTCTACCATTTTAAAAACCTTGTCTCTTTTGTGTTTGTTGAGATTGCTTACAATAATTTATCCGTGATTATAAATTTAGGACCAATCCATTTTTTGACATCAACAATCGAATTTGTGTCATTGTGTAGGTGCTCCCTATATTCAAATTTATTAAATTTGACATATAATTAATATGCTTGGTATTTTTGGTATTTGTTTCAATTAAAGGTCACTATACAATAAATTATTCACCAACTTTTTGTTCATAACTCTATACTAACATGTCATAATAAATAAGTAGATATTTTTTAAAGTAAAAAATAATTTTATTTATAATTTTAAATAAGGATCCGTACATTACAATATAAATTCTAGCATATGTTAGCTATGCTACTTTCTTGTAAAATTTAAGACTTTGACCCGTTATGAAATACATTTATTACTATTTAAATGGTTCAAAAACTTGTTTTAATTATTTATTTAAACCCTGGGTTAAATATATATGTATATTATAAAAATATAGTAAATAAATAATTACAAATATTTTCTTAACTATTTAGATAACAATAAACATCCTTCATAAATGGTTTGAGCCTTAAATTTTGTAAGAAATTAATGTAACCAATACACGATAGAATTAATATGTTAATATGGCAATCCTTACTTAAATTTATAAATAAAATTTTATTTTGCATAAAAAGTATATATATATATATATATATATTATAACGCGTTAGTATATAAAAATGATCTAAAATTTGGTTAATAGTATAGTTTTTGGTGACCTTTCACTATCACAAAGATAAAAAAAAATACAAAGTCTGTCAATCATATGTCAAATTTAACAAAAATGTAACGACACGAGTCCAAACATATTTTTCTCATATTTTTTTGAATTTTACATAAAAAATTATGATTTCTTAAAGAATTTTACTAATAAATTAAACGAAAAATATGTTTCTTTTCAAAAGAAAAAAAATTAAAGGTCCATTATGTTTTCGATTAAAGTGACTGAACTAACAAACTTTTGGGTTTTATGTACCAAATTTTATACTTCGGAGTCTGGAGTGCCAAAGAGGGAAAACTTTGAAGGACTAAAGTGCTAATAACCCTAATACAATCTATAACATCAATACAAATCATTATCATATGTATATAATTGTGGATCATGTTAATCATCAGTACGATTACATGACCAATTCTTCTCGATTACCTATGTTCCTTGTGAAATATCATTAATTCAATGAATAAATCATTGCACTTCATGTATCGACAATTATAGTGGTGAGCTCGGGATAATGTATTTTTTATTGGGGGGGGGAGGGGGGATGGTCTCATGTTCAAAGTTTTGTTACACTCCCCTCTTGTAAGACGATATGTTTAGTCATTACTCATAGCTTAGGCTTACATGTTTGTTTGGCATATCCCGTTACAATTCGACTCGAGCCATCACGAAGAACTGAATCTCCAACATCTCAAAGTTTAATGGTTCTCCACTTTATGAAGGTATAAATATTTAGGAAATTAAAAAAATTTCATTAAATTTATTTAGGGATGTTTTATTTTTATTAAAACTGAAAAAAGATTTTTTATATATAAAATCGAGTCATTTTTATGTTTAAATTTTTTTCAAAATTCGCTAACCTCGATAAAATGAGAAGAAATTCTTGTTCGAACGAGATGTCACTTTTGTTCAAAGCTCGTTTGATCATTTTATCTAACATGCATCTAACGAGGGCATACTCTTCACTTTTTTTGAAGATCGTTTAAAGCTTATTCAAACGAGATAGTTGTTTCATTCAAATGAACTTGCTTTCATTCAAATGAGATGCTATTCTCGTTCGAAGGAGCCTTATTTTCATTCAAACGAGTAATGCCACCTCGAAATTTTTGTTCACCTTATAATAACATATTTCGTGATTACTTTTTCTAAGAATTTTGCCAGAACAACTTCTGCATTCCTGTTGTAAAAGTTTTCACACTTTTATATTTAGAAAACACTTTGATTCCCAAAACTCATCCCCAAATAGATTTGTGTGAATCCTTTTAGGACCTCGATAATTTTATATCCTTGCATACACTACTTCTATGGAGAGATAATCTCTAATGGTGACCTTGTGATACTCGATGGGATCACTACTAAAGATAATTGTTGATCGGTGGATACCGAGTGTGGACCTCCGCCTGTGGACTGCTCCTAACAATCTAGTTTTCTTTAGAGATTGGAAAAAAACTAGTGTGTTACACTTGTGGAAGGTATCAAGTAGTTTGTAAATCAATTTTCATGTATTATTTCTAAAGTGCTGAAATAAAAGGTATTTCCCGTAAGGGATTTTCCCCCAAACTTTACCTTTGTTGATTGCATGATTTATTATATCTGTTTTATCACCCAGATGTATGTCTTAGGATAAAAAAATAAAATTTATATTTGTGTTTGGTGGACAATTAATTTATAAATTATTCCATTAAGATCGCAAGCGCACTCTCAAATTGGTATCTCAGTCGGTTACACAAAATTACCATGTGATATTTTTACGCAATATTATTTTTATATATAAATTTTTTAGAAAAATTGTTGATCTGAAAAAGTTGGATTTTAATGGAAAATTTGTATAATCGATTTTCTATCTTTGATGGCACAAATTATGCATATTAGAAATCTACGATGAGGTTTGCCTTAAAATCCATATATGAGTGAGTCTAATTAGTTTGTCAAAGAGGGTGGACTCCTCACACTATCACTGTTGATAATGTCATTGGCCCTAAACTTGTTTCTTCACGAACTGATGAGGAAATTAAGTGGAGTAATTTTAACTCTCATGGACTTAGTACTATTTTTGGAGCCATCACCCTTAACGAGTCCCGCCGCATCATGACGTTCACTACATCTAAGGAAGCTTGGGATATACTCCAGCTGAATCACGAGGGTACCAATGCTGTAAAAGTGTCAAAGCATCAAATTTTGACCACCCGATTGTGACCATCACTGTGCTAGAGTCCGAGTCATTCGATGAGTTTTATTCACGTTTATCGAACATTATTAATTAGAGTTTTAATTTGGGTGAGAAAATTCCGAAGTCGAGAGATATGAAGAAAATCTTGAGGTCGCTCCCTGCCTGATTTTTTCCTAAGGTCACCATGCTCAAATCATTAGGGATCCTAGACACTCTTAGGTTAGAAGAACTTGTAGGAGATCTTCAAAATTAAAAGCTTGATATGTTCCCTAAAACCATTAAACCTAAGGAAGTAAGAATTTCTTTAAAAACTCAAACTAAGAAAAAGAAGGAAGAAAAAGGTTGTGAGTCTGAATGTGAGGGTGGTTCTGATTTTGATGACTTGACCCTTTTTGCGAAAAATTTCAAAAAAAATTCTTCCAATAAAAATATTTTCTAGAAAAATAAATATAAGAATGAGGGCAAGAGTAACGATGAGAAAGAAGAAGAGATAAGGTGTTATGAGTGCGAGGATAAAGGGAACAAAGAACTTGAGTGTTCCACTAGGCTAAAGAGAAAGGGCAAAGAGGTTGAGAATGAAGCCACCCTTAGCAATAGCGACATCGAGTCAGTTGATTTAGGGGGAGAATCACCACATGATCTGTTCTTTGCGTTCATGGCTAGTCACGTTAGCACTGCTGGTTTGTACTACATTGATTAGGACATATTTAATCGTAAAAGCCTTAATGATGTTTTGAGCCATTCTAGTGAGAGTGAGGATGAGATTTTAAGTGAAGTAGAAGGTGGTCTCCAAAAATCTTTTAGTGATCTTTACACAAATACTTTGAAAATGAAAAAGGTTAATGAAGATTTTTCTCTTAGGGTGTTAGATTTAGAGAAAGAGGTGAAAGTTTTGAGAGTGTGTGAGACGTCAATGAGTCAACGAAGAACATTTCTTTATGTGAGAAATTGATCATTTTAGGCAAGGAGAAGACCGATTTGACTAACACCATGGATAGTCTTACGAGAGATCTTCAATCTTTATTGGCAACTCGTGAGAAACTTGACGCACGAGTATCCCACCTCGAGAGCACTCTCGAACATGCTCGGGGGGTCAAGGTCACTTTAGAGGACACATATAAGAAGGTAGGGAAGATTCTCCTCGGTCTAACTTTACGTAACATCTAGAGGAAAGGAATAGGTTATGATAGTGCATCCACTTCGGGTACCGAACCCGAGTCATTTCCTGAATTTGTGTTAGATCCATATGGCCCTCGAACTAACCCACCTAGGAGAGCTCGTTCTAGACATTTTAAGATAGGTGGGAACAAGCCTTGTACCTATTGCAAAGAAAGAGGTCACCTTAAAGAGTTTTATTATAAGCTAGAGAGAGTGTCTCATAGGTCTCTTCCATGATTTTCTCGTACATGAGTTACCGTGCGCATTCCCACACATGTCACTTTACATGCTCCTGCACATCACTTGAGATATTTTGAGAATTTTTGAGAGCAAGTAGAGTATTTAGTCAAGACCTTGTAGAATTTGATGGAGGTTTTTCATAGTAAGTCATCTCCTCTCGAGAATTCCTCTGGGCCTAATGATTGAGGTTGAGACTTGTTTGCTAGAATAAAGTGTTTTTCATGATCATATCGTATATTCCTATTGCTAAATTGTATTATTATTATATTTATGTATTTTTATTTATTTTTTGGAAAATCCAAAAAGAGTTTTGTTTTTCTTTTCAAATTTTAAAAAATACAAAAAGATTTTTGGTTTCTTTTTAAGAAAAGATGAAAAGGACAAAAAAAATTTAGTTTTTGATAAATTTTTTGAAAAATCCAAAAAGAGTTTAATTTTTTTACACCTCATATGTGTGTAAGTACTTTTGAAATATCATATTCAAATTACACTCGGTGAAGACAAAGTGCCCAAGAGAAGAACAAGAATAAGTCAAGATTTTAAAACATCATTTGAAGATATCATTATCTTGTACCTATCAATTTTCTAAGGTTTGAGAGGGTATTAGGATTTTTTTTATCTCAGGGGATTTTTTATATAATTTGGATTTAAGTTTTATTTTTGTACCGGAACAGCCAAAGGGAGAGATTTATAAGAGCATATTTTCTTCCACTTCTCATAGCCTAGGCTTACATATTTGTTTGGCGTATCCTGTTACAATTCGACTAGAGCCGTCACACAGAACTGAATATCCAATATCTCCAAGTTCAATGGTTCTCCACTTTATGAAGGTAAAAAGGTGCTAGGAATTTAAATTTATTCATTATATTTATTTTGGGATTTTTTATTTTATTAAAACTGAAAAATAATTTTTTTATATAAATCGAAGCATTTTTTATGTTTAACAAATTTTTAAAACTCGCTGAACTCGTTCAAACGAGATGTCACTTTTGTTCGAAGCTCATTTGAACATTTTATCTAACGAGGGCATACTGTTTCACTTGGTTTGAAACTAGTTTTAAGCTTGTTCAAACGAAATAACTATTTTGTTTGAACGAACTTGCTTTCATTCAAACGAGATATTCTCATTCGAACGAGCCTTATTTTCATTCGAGCGAGTGATGCCTTTTTGAAATTTGTTTTCGCCTTAAAATTACTTGTTTCGTGTTTATTTTTTCTAAAAAAATTTCCATAACAACTTCTACATACTTGTTGCAAAAATTTTCACACTTTTTGTTTAGAAAACACTTTTGATTCACAAAACTCATCCCTAAATAGATTTGTAGGAATCCTTTTAAGACCTATACAGTTTTGTATCTTTTCATACATAACTCTTGCTAAGAGATCATCTCTATTGCTGACCTTTTGATACTCCAAGGGATCACTTCTAAAGACAAAAGTTGATCGGTGAATACCAAGTTTGTGGATTGCTCCTGAAGGGGTAGTTTTATTTAGAGATTTGCAAAGACTAGTGTGTTATATTTGTGGTTGGTATCAAGTAGTTTATAAGTGGATCGTCTTGTATTATTTCTAAAGTGCTAAAATAAAAGGTTTTGCCCGTAAGGGATTTTTCCTCAAACTTTGTCTTTGTTGATTGCATGATTTACTTTATCTGGTTATCACCTAGATGTATGTCTTGGGGTAAAAAAATAAAATTTATATTTGTGTTTGGTGGACATTTAATTATATAAATTATCCCATTAAGATCGCAAGTTCACTCTCACTTCCCATGTATTTTTTAAATTGTATCAAGTCCCATAACCACCAAAAACCTCTATCAACTGCCTTGTAACCGCCCCCTCTTCCTTTTTGTAAAGAATGACACTTGTCTTATAGTTGTTACAACAGGACCAACAACTAAAAAAATAAAATCATGGGAGTGGGTACAAATAAATCTTTAAAAGTGGGACTAGATACATGTGATCTTTATTTAAATTAGGTTTACGATCTCTCAAAACTAGGTTAAACATATATAAACAAGCCGGATAACGCACATACACTCCGACTTACCCCAAATATTAAATCAAGAAACATTGTATTATTCTAATATTCTTAGGATAATCAACTTTATTCCTTATTAAATTCGACTCTTGATTTATCGCGTATCTAAACTATGAGTACATCTCTCTCTCTCTATCTATACACTCTCTCGTAATCTACATATAGATATCCCCATTTAATTACTAAATTATTTTTACGGACTATAATCTCTCCGGATTTGAACTAATCCCCTAAGTACTTTAACTTATTACTCAATAAGCACAAGGCCTACACGCGACTATAGGATATCTCTCTCTCGCGCATCCATTTAATCTAATCCAATCCTCAATATCAGATAGTACAAATGGTTTAAAGTACTAAAATTCTTTTACCTTAATTAAAATTGCACATTTTTCCTTGTTGTTTACACACTAATAAACTTAAGTTCTCAATTATGTACATCATCACTCAATTGGAGTTCTTAATAATCCCACGACCATGGCCACCGATATGACCTGACCTAAGTCCAGTGGATGAATCGATTCTCTCTCAAAGCCAAATTGATTCGCTTTGGGACAAATCGATTCGCTCTTCAATCCAAATCAATTTGCGGAGGGCAGCGAGCCTGGATTTTCCTATAATTAAAATTTGGTCATCTTCCCGAATCCCTATTAACGACTTCTAAGCTTTGTAAACTTCAATTTAATCAACTACTAATTTATATTAACTAAGAAAAATACATCCACAAGGGTTTGTAATCATTTTACACATAATCAGTCCTATAATAAAGTCCATCTCAAAATCACCAACTAAAGATTGCGGTCTCACAATCCCTTTTCTAGAAAATTCATAGGTAATTAAAAAAAACACAAAACTAGCGGTCGCACATTCGTAACAAAAAGATCTACAATTTAATGGTTTGAATCGATTCTCAACTCAAATGTATCGATTCAATTCTGGGCAGAATCTAAAACGAGCTACTAACGAAGATGAAACTTCCAAAACCTCTATTAATGCCCAAACCAAGCCCCAAAATGGTACCCAATCGATACCCTAACCCAAGGTTAGTATAGGAAAAAAATTTGAACCTTTTTACACCATCTTATGTTTCAAAGAACATTAAGTTTGGGATCAAACTTTAAAACGATAATCGAGTTAGAAGTAAGGTAAAAGGCGAAGTGGGGTTCTCTTCGTACAGATAATGTGTTATCACGTGCTTTTATGGAAGCTCTTACCATCACACCTGAAATCATCATTCGTTTTGTGAAGGCACAGGGGGGAGATCTTGTTTACTAAGAAAAGGTTAGGAAGTTGTTGGTAGATGGGGGCATGGCATTATTCTATTAGTTTAGATGGGGGATTGAGATTCCACGACAAGTTAGTACTTCTAGAAGATAAGGAATTATGACGAACAGTTGTGACCAAGGCACATGGGTTGCTTTTTTTGCTACATCTAGGTGGATATAAAATGTACCAGAATATGAGGAACCTTTATTAATGGCAAGTCATGAGGAAGGACATAGCCATTTTTGTGTCCAAGTGTGCCATATATCAAATAGTGAAGGTATGACTAGCAAGTGTTCTTCAGCCTCTTGAGATTTCGATGTGTAAATAGGAGAGAATTTTCATGGACTTTATTATGAGGTTACCTACATTATAATAGGTACACAATGCTACCTGGGTGATCGTTGACTGTTTGACAAAGGTGTCTAACTTCTCGCCACATCAAACACACTATACTTCGGAGAAGTACGCCAAATTGCAGAGATTTTGAAGTTGTATTGTGTACCACTTAATATTTTGTCGAACGGGGATAAGATATTTTTGTCCCAATTAATTATTAAGTTTTAGGCACGCATTAGGGGTGGAATTGAGGTTGAGTACCTCGTATCACACACGGACAAATGGTCAGACAGAGAGGGTGAATCAGATGTTGGAGAACATGTTACGGATGCTCATTTTGGATTTCAAAGGTATTTGGGAGTCGTACTTATCATTGGTGAAGTTTTATTACAACAACATAACCAGTTCAATAGAGGTATGACACCTTTCGAGGCATTTTATTGGAGGCCTTATCATTCGCCCTTTTGTTAATTAGAAGTGGGTGAAAATAATTTTCTTTGATCAGAGTTCATCCAGGATACATCCTTGAAGGTGAAAATGATCAGGGCTAGGATTCGAATTATCTAGGATCGATACAAGAGTTATGCTGCAGATAAGAGGAACTTGGTTTTTAATGTTGGAAATTATATTCTACTCATGGTCTCTCCATAAAGGGAGTGATACGATTTGGAAAAAGGTAAGTTGGCTCCCAGGTAAATGGGACTGTTCCCTATATATGAAAAGATAGGACCATTAGCGTATCTGTTTGACTTACCGTATCAGTTTCAGAGGATCCAAAATGTTTTCCATGTTTTGGTGTTAGGAAGATTCCTTAGAGACAAAGTAGCTTATCATAAGATTGATCTTAACGAGATAGAGCTCGAGCCCGAAGTGATTTATGAGGAGATACCTATTGCCATTCTGGAATATAAGGAGTATAGACTTCATTCCAAGTTAATTTCTTTAGTACGCATGCATTGGGACACCACAATGAAGAAAGTCGATGTGGGAGAGAGAGGATGACATGCGAGAGAAGTATACAAAACTCTTCGACTTAGATACACTCCGAATTCCGAGGATAGAATTTCATTATTAGGGAAAGTATATAACACATTGCACTTATATATCATTTAAATTGGTAAAATTATAATAAATAAATTGCTTGAACCGTTTGCTTGAATGTAATTGTGTATGATTAAGTGATTTGATTATATTAAAGGTGTGCATTGGTAGAATAATTTATTTGCATGTTACATGTATTATTGTTATTACATCATTAATATAATTAAAATTTGTAATTTATGGTAGACTTTGTTTGAGTACGTTCTAGAGTGATTTAGGAACTTGTTTAGGTGTTTTAAACATCCTATGTTGGCCCCGGGGTTCAAGTATACGCTTAGAGAACATTTTGGACTAATCCGAGTGTAATTGGGTATTAAGAGGAGATACAAGATTAAGGGTTTTAAAAGGATAATAAACCAACTTAATTAGGTATCCCATCCCATTATAAGTTAACCTAGCATCCTTACACATTCTGGGAGAAGTTAACAAACTTGGAAAAGAAGAGAAGAACAAAGGCTTAAAGGAGGATGTTTTTATCATCTCCAAAGTCAAGAATTTTATTGTAAAACTTTTGATAATACGTTTTTAGATTTATATGCATGACTCTCATAACTTTTGAGGAATAATTAACATCAATTACGTTTTTAGACAAACATAATTGGAAATTGAATTATAGATGGATTTGGATCTATGACTGTTTAAAGATAATTGATGTTAATTATTCCTCAAAAGTTAAAGACTTTGGTGACAAACCCGAAATTGATATTGTATAATTAGAGAAAATATTGTTAGAATCCACATGATAGGATTAAATTATATATTTCTGAATTTGGCTCATATATTGATCTTACTTTTTTAAAAATATTAAATGAAAATAATGAACTTGCTGAGTTTAAAGAACTTGTGATTTTTATGATGCTATAAGTTGAATTATCGGGGGTTATCATGTGTAGTTCGGTTAAAGATCCATGTGAATATGTTTTATTAATTAGGATGAATCCATGGTTATCAACATTGAGTTGTGTAAAGTGTTAGAAACATTTGTGAAATTTTGGGAAGAAAACTCGTATTGAAATTTAACAGATTCTTATGTCACTACCAGAAGTGAATCGATTCATGCTAGGGCAAATCGATTCATCCTAGAATGAATCGATTCGGCTCCAAGGGTGAATCGATTTGTCTCCTGGGGCCTAGTTCACGGTCAGAATGTGGAAATATTTGGGGGATCTTTACAAGTCCATGCGAGTATATGCAAGTATATGGATTAGTGTCGTTATCCAATAAATAGGAATTTTAATAATTAAGTCAAGTGTTAATATTCAAAACAAGGATTGATATTTCAAGGATTATGAAATTAAATTGCAGTAGTTACAAGTATAATTACCCATACATATTTTCTTTCATGTGTATGCATTTATTACTTGTGTGGATATACTCGTGTTTGTGGAAGGTGTATCGATTAGGGTTTCGCTCGACTTCAAATCGTGCAGCACACGCCGACTGAGATGATCTAGTCATATCATAAGTTATTATTTTAGATCATACATTAAGGGGCACCGTGTGACACCCCGCCTAAAAAAATTCCAAGTGATCAATCCTATACCAAATTAAAGCATGAGTCTCATATGGTTCATTCTTAGCATCACTGTCGAAAACCAATTTAATTACTAATAAATTATTAGGTTGGCATCAAAATTTTAATTAACTACCCTTTTTAAACAAACAAACCAAGTAAAACAATCACACAGTTTATACACACAAAACTGAAATGAAAAGAAATAACCGAACACTCGGTACAATACAAAACAACCAAATTGAATGCCGCACTAAAACGCTGTAAAAGAATAAATGAATATAGTTAGACTATCAGCCCGAATGTTACTACAATGCTTCCTATCTATATCACAAAGATAGAAGAGTCTAAAATAAACACGCGTGCATCCAGTGCTGCTACAGCAAACGTCTGACTCGAAAGGATCATCATCTAGGCGTCCCTGTGTCTAGACACCTATTATATATATATGTATATAGCAAGAGAGGGAAAAATAGAGAAATGGGTCAGAGCCCGAGTTTTGAAAATATTTATCAAGTGCTTCAAATGCTATATTTTTAAAATATGACATCACTCATATTTAAATTGGTATCGCACTTCCATGAGATACCCCTCACCCCTCCTCTATAAGTGCACACCTATCGCATACATTTTAGACAACCTCGTTAAGCTACCATTCCTAACAAATCTCTATCAGCCATCCTGTGAATTCTCATAACTGTGACACCCCGAATAATTAAATACCGGGTAGTTACTCCTTTATTACATTAATACAAAATGCCAAGTTGGTTCAGTTCATAGCATGACTGTCGAAATTTTTTTAATATTTACTAACCACCTAGTATTTAAAAAGTGAGTTGTCCATTTTAATTAAATCCGATTAACATGTAATAAATGAATTATGAAAAATTAACATAACCAACACAATATAGTCACAATAGAATAACCATCCAATAATAATGAGTCTGGAGGAAAACTCCTCACAACAAACCGAATTCCAAAATAAATAAATACAAAGTCCGCGTCACTAAAATTAATTACAACCGAAAATCTAAAATAACTGAATAAGTAATATGTCTCTAAAAGGAATGGGCGACATGCCCAACATATGATAAAAACTGATAATGGAGTCAAGATCAGAAATGGAGGCGTCTACTGTCAAGGTCCTCTAACTTCCACAGCAGCTACAACACGTCACCTGAATAGAACTCCTATGCATGGTGTCCTTGTGGCTGGGCACCTAAAAAGATTTTTACAAAAATAGATTTGAAAGCAAACGGGTCAGAGCCCGAATGTGAAAATAATTTAAAAAATATGCAAGTGTTTAATATCATTAAACAGTGAATATAAAGTACATGATAGTGTGTGCACTCACATGAGTTCCTCACCTCTCAACTAATTGTGCACTCCTATCGTACCCGTACCCATTCTAGTTGCTCCCATATCTATCTAGTCAAATGCTATATCTAAAATTTCTATATGATATCCAATTCAAATCCCAACATCTTCTATTTAATAGAGTATTGTACCTATTACACAATTTCTCCACTTTAGCACTACAATTTATTAGAAATCTTACATTTTCACTTTACAAACCGTTGCCATTACTTATACTCACAATTATTCACGACAATTCATTTCAATCAACAGTATATTATTCTCACCATAAATATACAATACTAGCACCCCGAGACTAAGCTGCGGTGCACACATACTCTGCTATCAAATCTCGGTACATCACGTACATGAGGACCACGTATTCCGAATCTCTCAGGAAACGCTTCATTAACAACAATCATAAACAATGGAGGCGAACATAGTTGACATCACATGGGTCATGCACATACCTACGCTCCCATGATCAGCAGACTTATTAACTTCTCAATAAGCCCTTCTCTGACCTATGTCCTCGAGGTACAAATCTAAATCCCCCCCGTAGGCACACAAAGATTAGATGGCCCTAAACGAACGCCAACCTCCCATGATAGCAAGTACGGTAGGTATGTCATACACAGATAACTACATATACTAAGAATTCTCACATCTTAGATATTACAATATTTCTTAGTGGTATACTTCTCGTTCTTATACCAACTCTTAGTGTTATACAAATCATAAGTCCCCGGTTTATATGAGTTTACGTCATCAATTATCCTCACTTCATGATTAGTCACTCGCGTCCTAATCCACAAGTGTCATCCGGTTCAAGGAACTATTCTAAATTTTACTCCTCAATGTACCCCAAATCTCCCAACTATACCCGCTAGTTAATAAGGGACAGTTATCTCACCATTTAAATAAGTCTACGGGATACTAGAAATCAAATCAGGCCAAAAAGGCCATTCTGTCAACTCGTTAGAAGTCTCGTTCGAACGAGGTCATTCGAACGAAGGGCTTCGAACAAAATACCAACTCGTTAGAAGTCATACTGTCATCTCGTTAGAAGTTTGTTCGAACGAGGTCGTTCGAACGACTTGGGCAGGTCTTCTAACGAGATGGCTGTTTCAGCCCAGAAATTCGCAAATCCGATTTTATCAATTCTTCTCTCCTCTAAATCCACCCTAAGACCATCAAAATTATGTTTTAACGTTTATAAATCATTTCTAATCACCCTAGATCATTCCTTAACATATTTTAGGGGTCAATTCTTACTAACCATCTGGAATTAATGTAAATCTCCAATTATTTCCCCCAAACCCTATGAACATGAACTCCTAATTTTCTTATGCCCAATTACTCACCAAAATCCGTTTTTAAATCATCATATATAACTCTTCAAATATTAAATCAGTCCATTATCATACTACATGCAAATCCTAACCCAAATTCAAAGTTTCTCCAAATATTTCATGGGTTTTCTTCAAAAGTTTCAATATAAGATAATTCCTACACTAAACATGGAAGACATATTCAATGCATTAAAAATATCAAATCACTTGCCTTAGATTGTTCTTCAGAATTCGATGTTGGTGAATGAAGGTCGATTCTCTCCTTTCTCTACAGATTTTCTCCCAAGGTTGAAGATGGTGGTTATGGGTTTTCTTTTGGGAACTTCTTCCAAATCTTCCTATAACTCCCGTAGCCCTCTAACTTGCCAAATGCTGATAATGGTCTTAGTGGGTTACTAAATAATGTATAATTAACTCCTAACATTTGTAGGCTTTAATCCCCAAAATTTCAAAATTACCAAAATACCCTTTTAAGTTGCCGGTATGACCCAAAAATGCTCCGGGACCCAAACTAAACCCCCCGCTTGTATTTTCTGACTATTTCGACCCTTCTGAACTCGTTGGCGCACTCAAAATGACCATTCGGTTGATAAAAATAAAATTCATTTTTTTTAATTCAAATAATTACATTTTCGACGCGACTAACACGCGTGTCCCAACTAAATTTCCCAAATTGTCGTATTTCAGTCTCGCGATAATTTTAATATTTTCAATATTCATATATTTCCATATATACACATCATAATCAAATACCAACTCACATCTCGTTAGTATTTATATTCGGATTAATTCTCAATTAATTCACATTTAATTCTATTAATCCCTTAAATAAATATCGATAAAATTATGAGGTATTACAATAACTATCACTTACATGCGTGATATAATATAAGTTATACCATAAGCTATAACCTAAGCTTTAGTTGGTATAATTATCAATGTGGTATAATTATCAATGTGATATATATATATATATATATATATATATATATATATACCGTTCATTTTCCTAAACTTTCACTAGTTTTAAAATACCCTTTCACTTTAGTAATTAATATCTCGTATATATAATTATCACTTTAATATATGGATCACAATTTACATTTGGATAAAAGTCTCCCGGATTGAGAATAACATTTTATTCGTTTTGTACTTTACACAAGTCTAAATTAGATGATATATCATCTTCATATACAAGCAACATACTATACACAACAAGTATATTTATACTTATATTATAATCATAAGTATAATAACCATCTCACAGAGCAATAACTCGAGGATGCAATCTCATAGTGCTATCATCCTTCAGGTGTGCACACTTAACCCGGGTACCAAGTTCGACTCACTCAGGATCATGGCAAAAATACTAAAAGGTGGAGGCGGTCATATTCCCTCCTGAAAGTGGACTCATCATCGCACCCATATGTGAGACGATATAACCTGAGGACTATATTCTCCCTGTTCCTCAAGCCAGGGGATTCACCTACATCGCGCAACCTCCCTGGATAACACTAAAGATAAATACATACATAAATACACCATTCACATACCGATATATTTATAATCAAATCATATATATACCATAACACACCCATATATATAATACATATCCTTGCACAATATATAGTAGTTATAATTGCCAAACTCTCATAAAAATAGCCAAAATCCCGAATGTACCCATTCGTAATAGTATATAAGTATTCACACACTTAAAATACTGAACCTATAAGTATTATCTTACTTAAGATTTACTTAACTTCATCACTTTTAAGGGTTTTATATAAACCCAAATATACCGATTCGTAATCATTAAATAAGTATGCGCGCAACTTATTTTACTCCCACAGGTATCGAATCACCTATGATAAGAACCGTCAATAAAGATCTACTGGATAGTAGCTTAATCCTCTCTACCCCTATCGTCCATTCCATCCTAATCGCATCCTAGGATTTACTCAAATGCAATCGGCCCATATTTATTCTAACCGCATAAATATATCTATACACACTTGCCAAAGACTTCTCTCGAATGTTGCTAAACTTAAACATTCACTAAGTCTATACCTCGGATTGTACACTCAAGTAATCTAAGGTTCTCTCTTCCAACTCGAGGTTTACTCACCCTCAATTCCATTATGTAGGATTCCTAATATCACATCTAGAATCCCCTATAATAATCTCCAATTTACAATTTAACTCCCCCTACACTTTAGGAAGAGAAATTTTCCAATCCTACGAATCGATTCGTCCCTAATGCGAATCGATTTGGGCTAGTGAATCGGTTCGGGCTCAATCCGAATCGATTCGAAAAAGGTTCTGCAGACAGGTCATCAAAGGCGAATCGATTCGGTCTCAATCCACATCGATTCGACCTGAGATAGCCTTACAGATCCCCTTATGCGAATCGATTCGATTTAGACATGAATTGATTCACCCTGCTCGAAGCTCACTATTTGGGCGATTTTATCTTCTCTAAAATACCTAAATATCATCCCAAACTCCATTTTATGGTTTCTAATCTCAGCCAACAATACTATAATCATCCTAACACTGATTTATAGCTAACACATCAATTATTTTATGGGGCAGAACCATTTCTCTGGGATTTAAACCCTAAAACCCAATCAACTCTCATTTATCATTTTATCCCATTTCTACCCATATATACACCCAATTATCATGGGTTTAACATTAGAAGTCATTAAGAGTTTACAATGCATCAATTTGTAAACTCAAACTCAAATTTCCCAAATTTATTTTAAGGGTTCTAACCCAAAATCATATAGTTTACCAATTATAATATGAGATACACACACTCAATTAAATAAAGCAAGTAAACACTTGCCTTGTGAATAAAATCTAACGACCTCGAGTCAAATCCCGCGGAGTTTGGTTGGGAATCCCCTTTTCTCTCCTCTTTTCCTTCTTCCTTTCTTTCCTTCGTCTTTTCTCTCTTTTCTTTCTTTCTCCTTCTCTCTCTTGTGCCTTATTAGAGATAACTAAGGGCTTGTCCCTTATAAAACCCCAAAATGACTTGTTTACTCAATTGCGAGTCCATAGTAGTCCAAAAGTCCCCAGAACCCAAACGCTACCCTTTAGTACTCTATTCTGACTATCTCGGCCATTCCGAAACCAACCATGCACTCGAAATATCCATCTAAATCACGTAACTAAAATTCACTAATCGAACCCAACATTTCTCAGCACGGGTTTTCTCTAATGTGAAATAATTCCCGTCGCTTTACCCATCTGTGACATGACATAAAAATATTCTGACTCATTTACTTAGTCCCAAAAGTAAATGTAACACACGTCGGTAGACATCTAACACTCATAAACTCCGAAATTACTATTCACGGTAATTCCTCTAATTATCAAATTGCGCCCACTTATGTAATTTAAATATCTATTAAAGTGCAGGGTATTACACACCACTTCATCATAAGAGAAGTAGGATTTTAGGATCCATCTACATATCCAAAGTATGGGCCTGAGATGGTGTATTGCAGAGTGATCACCCCACTTATGTGTGTTTTGCTTATGTCCGTTTGGTGGGGGACTCCTCCGAATTTATCGATAGAACACGATCTAGACACCGAAGGTAGATGCCTTCGTGTGACATATATATATATATATATATATATATATATATATATATATATATATATATATACATATATGCATATGTTCATATAAATTGATTAATAATGAGCTTATATACTATAATGATGTATATGACTGTTAATGTACACAGTGCTACGAAAAATAGCTAATGTGTTGTGATTGTATTCATGTGGGATAGTATTGTGGGGTAAGTCTTTAGGACTGTAAACATACTTGTAGAGATTTTCTTCCTGATCATATGTGGGCTAGTTACTTTTAATATTACTGTGTTAGTGCAAAGACTAATTTACATGTTTGGTTTTCGGTTCGAAATACGTACATTATTACAATTAGATGAGGGGTGAGATACTTACTGCATGTGAGATCCAATAGGAGGTGTGTAATGTAAATTAACTTCTTTATTTTCTATTAATTTTGTAAGTTAATTCTTGTAACGTTAGGGATCTTTCCCAAATTATCAAAATTATTTTCTAGGTTATCCTAGACATGAACACCAGGGTTGACAAAGGATGACATTTCACGTGATTAGTAGAGGATTTAGCTCCCTTATTCTAACATGTATTTCTACTCTTTTCTATTTTATTTTTCATATTCCAGAGATTATATGGGCATAAGCCCGAGACTTAATTGTTTCAGTAAGTTTATTTCAATTTAAGTTATAATGGATGTTTTATAATTTATAAGAGTTGGGACTTATACACTGTTCGTTTATTATTTCATGTTTATTTATTGTGCATGAATTTTTTGAATTATAATTTCATTTGGCTGGTTGATTATAAGAATGGTATGAATTGTTAGACAAACTCCATATTTGGCATAACTTGTTTGGCCAACCACTATGTGGAAAACGGGGGATATTATGCAGGCCAATACAACTGCTATAGAATGGCCCTAGGCCTCTATAGTGGTACCTCTAAGTCATTATATTATGGGAAGGAGAGGTGTCATGAAGAGTTACACATAGAGCTTTCTAGGAGCTTTTATTCACCGAATTTTCCTATTTCAACCTCAATTTTAGAGATCGTTTGTTTGAATTTTGGGGAAACAAAAAATATGGACCCGATTCGATTTTTAACCTAGATTTTAATTTGGGAGTCAGATTCAGAGATGGAAGAACTTTTAGGAAAAACAACATGGGATTGAAATTTAAATGTGGAAAATTTTCAAGATTATGGATATTTGATTAAACATGCATTGAAAAGAAACTAAGAGCTAGGTTTAAACATTAAACATGAGGTTCTAAGAATTCATACCATATCAAATGTTATTGTGATTCATCTGAGGAGAATTGTTTGATGTTGAAGATGATGTTTTTTCTCATCCATGGTCTATAAAAACTTAACTAACTTTCTGTAAATCTCAGACCTTTTAGTTTATAATCCTCCCCAAATCTAGGTAGGTTTGCGGGCACTTTTTTTAGTTTGAAAATCTTCCTTATGAGTGAGATATGGTACACGCCCTCTAGGACTCTTTAGAAAAATATTAATAGTAATTTTTCTCACCCCTCTCAAACCCTAATGATGACTATAACCTTAAAACCCATTCCCATATATTTATTTACATGAACAAAATGTGGGATTTGGAAAAATTGGATTTCTTGAAAGTTTGGGACTAACTACTTAGGTATTTGGACTAAGCTAGGGACCCAAGAAATATATTTAAACTGGCTTCAGATAAATACTACTAAATCCTAATTATTATTACTATAATTCATTCCTTTTTTATTTAATCATAATTAAGCCCACTAAATAATTTTGACTGCACTCTAATTTAATTATCACAGAAATCACTGAGATATAAAGAAGTCTTATTTCCAAAGTTGATTATGGTGCATAATATGATTCTCCTTATTAAGTGTCCTATTCTAACTTGGTCAAATAAATTTTATTTTAATCGATATTAACCAACATCTAATCAATTTCCTTAACTCTCATACTTAACCTATTTGCTACTCTTCCAAGATTACAAAATAATTGATCGATCGGGTTTTACTTAGTGGAAACAAAACGTATAAGTCTTTAAAAGTTCATCACAATACACTCTATCCCCTGGGCACAAATTCCTTAGAATTATGATTTTAGACCTACTCATATAACTGTCACCCAATATGCAGGGATCAGTTGATTCAATCTAATATTGAATCACACCCGTAACAATCAAAATGAAAACTACATAATATTCCTAATCCTCATAATTCACGGGATTTATAATCTATGAACACTGTGAAAATAGTGAGAGATTTCCTGAGTGTAATCAACATAACCTTAGTCTCAAATCTCACTCGTGTCCCTCTTCAATACATTCATGGGATGTATCGATCATAACCCTCTATTGAACTATAAAAACAGTTTTCAAACCATCACACATGTTTTCGTAGTTTGAAATAAACTACTTGGATTGCACCGCAATCATTCCGATAGGATTTCCACTCCATATTTAGGTTGTGAACGTTTCAATAGTGCTAGAACTGGAATTTGGCCTCCCTGGTAGAGTTTAAGTGACAGCAACTTTGGTCTCCTTGGTAGAGTTGGCAATCTAAGATTTCTTTACACACCTCCAACTTATAGCTCAACCTCCTTGGGTAAACATATATTCTGAGGTAGAAAACTTGGAATCCTTATATAATAGAAAATATAGTCTTTGCACCACGAAGGTATAAGATTATTACACTAAATTTTGTTGATCATGTCAAAGCCATAATAGATTTTGGTAGTCGCCTAGAATATGTAATGCTCATGAGGCTACCCACCAAAGCATTTGGTATATTACTCATTCCTTCCATTTAGTCAAGTGTCATAAGACATTGATTTCCTGGTAGAATAATTCCATATGTGAAAATAAATTGTTTTCACGGAATCCCAATGCTAAATATGTTTATACAACATTGACATAATCGACTTGCGATATGCCCAATCATCCTTTGGAATTGATCTAGCAAAATTTTCATCATAAATATGTATTTGTCTTATCTTAATCACTTTATATCACAAATCCAAACAACCAGAATCCTTTGTAAGACAATACTCCCACCTCTTTCCCGATTAGGTAAGCATTATCCATTAACTGTACTAGAAATACCTCCACGTTCCCATCATGCTTCTTATACAGGCAAGTACTTTACATTTTTTATTAAAATCAAGATTTGATTACCTAATGAAACTGAATGACCCAAGACCTTGATGTTGGATCAAATCCATAAGTGGATGTCAAAAGCTTACAACACTTTTTTTTCCTGACTTCTTACTTTGTACTTGTCAAGACAATTGTCTAAGAATGAATTCTTAACAATAAATGAATCCTGAAAGACTTCGGCATAACTATTATGATTTGGTTTTATCATATTCAATCCCTATATTTCTTAGTAAATCCCTTTTCAAGCTTTGAATTTAAAGTTTTCCCCTTCCAATTCATCTATTTTTTACTGCTTGTAATTCCACTTGAACCTAATAGAGTTTACCCCATCAAGTCTACTAGTCCCAAAACTTAATTAGACATAAAATCCATGCTAGTATCCACAGTCATAAGTCAAATCTAATATCCCAATCTTGAAATGACTCGTTGCAGTTCTCGAGACCCAGTTCATGTTTGTTTGGTATCATATTGAACCGATACCCCAAAACACTGACCATTAAGGATGACTCCTTATATTACCACTATGATGTGACCCACTTGTTATCTAGTATAAGTGACATGTTTATCCTAATCATCAATAATACCACCACTATTATAAGGTAGTGTATTATCGATATAAGGACGTATTTCATCTTATGCGGGCTGTTTGGAAACATTGGTAAGATTATCTTCCATTATGTATTGCAAGTCTAACTTACACTTGGGCACATGGTTTATTTCATATTCATCTTTTAAGTATCTAGCACAGATGAATAAATGACCTTTTTATCTTTGGGAGTGTTATATAAACTACCTTTGTAACCTTTTGGATAATAAGCAAAGGCACATACCTCTATCCTTAATTTTAACTTCCTTGGATTGTTCCACAACATAAGTGTCTGGCACCCCAAAATCCGAACATGTCCTAGAATGAGCTTGCACCCATTTTAATTTTCAATGGGCATTTAAAAGACCGATTAAGAAGAAAATAAATGAGAATGTATATTATGATATTTTATTTAAAATTCTAATAATAATGTTGTAGTCCTAAACAATATATCATTGACCCTTTTCATTTAAAAAAGAGTCTGATTCCTTTATGTACTCTACACCATTCTGAAATGGAATATCTATTATAGACTGCTAGGTTAAAATAATACACCTACGATTAATCATCATTTAATTACCCAAGGAGGTAAGCACCTCTACGACTAGATAATAAAATTTGGATTAGTTTAACCCATCCATGCTCCGCATTAACCTTGCACAATTTGAACCAATCTATGGTTTCAAACTTGTGTCGCAATAAGTAAACACATCCAACCTCTGAGTAATCATTAATGACATCGGTGAATCACTTAAAACCACCTATTGACTGGATACTCACATAATCAAACTAGTCAAATTAAACCATTTCTAACACATCTTTATCTCTTTAGCTTTGGGCCGTAAAGGGACCCTTTTACATTTTACCTTATAAATACGATTCAAACCTAGAAGTACCTCCACTTCCTATGAACTCAATTGTCCATTTTAAACATACCTGCAAATTCCGTTCAGAATAAAATATCATAAGCGTAAGTGCCAAACTTGAGTTTGGTTCTAGAAAGAAACTCATCCTTAATGATATGTATGTTAAACTATTCATATCAATATTTAGCAGTACTCGAAAGACAAAAACTTATAATGTATAAATTATTTTCCTAGTGTAGCATAATAGATAAAAGATATCCGGTTTTGATAAAAACTATTTTATTAAATCAATTGAATATACGTTTAAAGCCAATTTAGAAAACAAAAACTAACTTTTCTAAAACCCATGTATATTAAATAATTTACCTACGTTAACTTTATGTCTACACCAAAATTCATAAGAATATTCCACCGCTAATATCACTGCCCTATTCTAATTACCCATAACTAGCAATATCTCTCTTAAAGTAATTGTTCGGTTAGCTGGAACCGTTGCATAAAGTTCCAAACGTGTTTTGTTGTTACTGAATCTGCATACCATATTATTCACGAGATTTGAGTTTCATCTCACTCAAGAGGGAGCCAATGGTGTTAAAGCCTCTAAGCTACAAAATATCACCACACAATTTGAAATTATCACTATGCTTGAATCTGAATCATTTGATGAGTTTTACGCAAGATTGTTCGATATAGTAAACTCAAGTTTCAATTTAGGTGAGATAACACCTGAGATGCGTGTCATTAAGAAAATTTTGAGATCGCTCCCTTCCCATTTTATTCATAAGGTTACGATTTTCATTAGGAATCCTAGATACTCTTAGGTTAGAAGAACTTGTAGGAGATCTTCAATTGTATGAGATAGATATGTTTCGTAAAACTGTTAATCCTACGGAAAAGGGAATTTCACTAGAAGCCCAATCTAGAAAGAAGAAGAAGTGTCATCAGATTTAGATTATGATTTTGACTTAGATAACTTTTCCCTTTCTGCTAAAAATTTAAAATGTTTCTTAAAGTTAAAAAGAAAAATACTTCCAAAGAAAAGAAAAGTTTTGAGAAATTTAAAAAAATATAAATCGGTAAAGAAAAAAATTGAAAAAAAAAATAAAGATTTCCCAAAGAACGATGATGAGAGATGTTATGGTTGTGAAGGAAAGGGTCACAAAGCTCATGAGTGTCCAACTAGGTTAAAGAGACAAGAAATAGGCAAAGCTTCCTTAAACATCACACTTAGTGATAACGAGGTCGAGTCATTGAGTTAGGGGGATGAATCATCGCATGGATGTAACTTCACCACATTCATGACGAGTCATGTTAGAACATCAAGTGCACCTCACGTCGACGATGAAGCTACTAAACATGGACACATCGACAGTGAGTCTAGTCATTCCGACAAGAGTGGGGGGGAAAATGATTTGAGTGAAAGTGAGAGTGACCTACAACGCACCTATACTGATCTTTATGCTGAGTCCTTTAAAATTAAGAAAAAAAATAAAAGTTTATCTATGAGAGTTTTAGCGCTAGAGAGGCGATAAAGACCGAGTTCTCGGTGAGAGAAGATTTGAGGGAGAGAGTTTGTTTAGTTGAGAGAGAGAAATGGTACTTGACCAACGAAGCGGCTAGTCTTATGAGAGATCTCCAAGCATCCCTGGAGAATCATGAAAAATTTGAAGCCCTTGTATTCTAAGTCGAGAAAGATATAGAATGTTCTTGGGAGGTTAAGGTAACTATTGAGGATACATCGAAGAAGGTAGCTAAGATGCTCCTCGCACCCGCTTCAGGTTTTGGAGAGAGGAATGTAATAAGTTATAACGTTTCATCCACTTCCCATACCGCACCGAAATCGGTTCCTAAATTTGTGGTTAATCCTTATTGCCCTCAACCTAAACCATAAAAGATAGTTAAATCGAGAAAAGTGAAGCAAGGTAGACCCCAAACTGTCTATGCTTGAAAATTTTATGAAAGGATAGGTCACCTTAGAATTTTTTTCTTTAAATTAGGTAGAACTAGGGCTACACATACTCCCACGCAGTTCTCATAGAGAGTAAGTTGCTTTAAATTAGGTAGAACTAGAGATTTTTTCTTTAAATTATAGATTTTTGCTAGTCTTAGAGAGTAAGTCGAGTTTCTTGTCGTGGCGTCACATAACTTGATGGAAAAATTTCAACTGATGTCTTTTCCATCTGAGAACGCTTCTAACTCTTCGACTAGAGTCAACAATGATGAGGGAAACCAAAAGGTCACCCACACTTGGGTACCTAAGAAATATGCAAAAGCCCTTTCCGTGCATGTTCCTCTCAAGTTTCAAAATATTTCCTAATGGTATTTTGATAGTAGGTGTTCTAGGCACAAGACGGGTGACATTTCATTTTTTAAAAACCTTGAGGATCGCAAGGAAGGTAAAGTCACTTTTCAAGATGGGATTAGGTCTAGTATTTTAGGGTGTGGATGTTTTGAGTTAGATGGATTACCTAAAATAAACAATGTGTTGTCATGAAAGAGTTGAAAGCAAACTTAATTAGCATAAGCCAACTATGTGATGCAAACTTTGTGGTAAAGTTTGACAGATTTGAATGTAATATTCATGACCAATAGGGTGAACTTTTACTATGAGGAGTGAGGAATGAAGATAATTATTATGCGATTGTGCCCGAATCTTCCTTTGTGTGAAACAGTGACACAGTCTCCACAATGTACCTTTAGAATCAATGACTAGGTCATGTGAAATTTAGAGATCTTGAGAGATTAGTGAAACTAGTTTGTGGCTTACCATCACTTGGGAAACCAATTTCCTCAATTTTTGGACCTTGCTAATAAGTAAAATAAATTCAAAGTCCCGATCAGAAGTTGAATACAATTAACACCTCCCTCATTTTGGAGTTGATTCATATGGATGTTATGGGTCCCACTCACTCAGAGAGTTTAGGTGGTAAGATATATATTCTCATGATGGTTGATAAATTTGATAAATATTCTATCATAGGATTACTTAGATAAAAGTATGATGCGGTTGATTTCCTTACAACCAAGTTCTATATCCTACAAACCAACAAATAGTCACTACTAATCAAATGCGTAGTGACAACAACACTGAATTTAAAGAAGGTAAAGTGGATGACTATTTTCATGTAGTGGGCATCAAACATGAGTTTTTGGCCATTCATACTCGTCAATAAAATAGGATTGTTGAGAGGAAGAACCAGACGATACAAGAGATGGCTAGATCCATGCTTCTTTGGAAAAACGTGCCGAGACATTTTTGGGTAGAGGTGGTGAGGACATACGGTAAATAGGGTATATTTTCACCCGCACACACTTCGCATGCCTTATGATTTATGGACATGGAAGAAGTCCAACCTATCATATTTTTGTTTCTGTGGGAATACTTGATACATCTTGTGAGATAGAGAGCACTTAGGAAATATCGACTCTCGGAGTGATGAGGGGATATTTGTAGGATATTCATGATGAGTAGGGCTTATATGGTTTTTATCCTTGCTAGCTCTAAAGTTATGAAGTCAATAAACATCACAATTAGAGATGACGACCCACCGACATTTGTTGATACTAACCCCTAGTGTGAGGATGAGTTACCCCCTGGTGATGATCCCAACCTTCCTCATTCTACTATGGTGGACCCATTCTTCATTTAGGGAATACAACGTCTTTGGGTAGAAAGAGTTATGACCCTTTCTCTATACATGGTGATCCTACACTAGGTGTTATGAATCGCGATCAACTCAAAAATATGGTTATCTATCTATACTACACATCCTTAGTCAAGCCTAAGAATGTAAAATAAGCACATAAGGATGATCATTGGACATCCACCATGCAAGATAAGTTGCTTTAGTTTCGTAAGAACGATATCTGGGAATTAATCCCCCGACCTAGAGAATATAATGTGATAGGTACTAGGTGGGTTTACAAGAATAAGATGGATAAGAATGGATCTATAGTTCAAAATAATGCTAGTTTAGTCACTCAAGGCTACACATAAATCGATGGTGTAGACTTTGACGATCCATTCGCTCCTACTGCTAGGCTTGAGTCCGTCGACTTACTACTCAATATTAAATATCATTTTCCCTTCATGTTATATCATATGGATGTTAAGAGTGACTTTCTTAGTGGAATTCTACAAAAGGAGGTTTATGTGGAATAAGCAAAAAGGATCGATGACCTTAAGAACCTTGGACACGTCTATGATCTTAAGAAGGCCTTGTATGACCTCGTGCTTAGTAAAAGAGGCTCACTTCCTATCTCTTAGCTCGTGGATTTAAGAGAGGGGGATTGGATAAGACATTTATTATGAGGAGAGAGTGGTCCTATTTTGGTCACCCAAGTCTATGTGGATGACATAGTATTTAGATCCACGTGCTCCCACCTTGCTCACACTTTTGAGAAGGAGATAAAGAGTGAGTTTGAGATGATCATGGTAGGTAAGATAACGTTTTTCCTAGATCTCCAGGTTGGTCATCTTGAGGATGGTATATTTATATCGCAATCCAAATATGGAAGAAACCATGTGAATAAGTTTGGTCTAGAATTCTCTAAGCACTCACACACCCCTATGAGTACCTCTACAAAGCTTAGCAAAGATTCTTTAGGCATGGACATAGAGCAAACCATTAAACTTAGTATGATAGGTAGTCTCCTCAACTTAACCGCTAATCGTCCTGTTATTTGCTTTAGTGTTAGAATCTGTGTGAGATACCAGGCGTCCTCGAAAGAGTCACATTTATACGCACTTATATGTATCATAAAATACGTGAGTGGAACTCTTTAATATGGTATTTGGCATTCCTTTGATACCAATGATCAATTTTCTGCCTATTCGGATGCCGATTAGGCTAGGGATGTCGATGGTAGGAGCACTTCATGTGGGTGTTTCTATTTTGGGAGTTCTCTTGTCTCTTGGTTGAGCAAGAAATAAAGCTCCATGTATTTGTCCATGACAGATGCTGAGTATATTTCTATCGAGAGTTGTTTCATGCAACTCTTTTGGATGAAGCAAATGTTGGAGGATTATGGTATTTCACAAGGCAAAATGACTATTTCTTGTGATAGTACGAGTGCGATCCATATTGACCGTAATCCTATCCAATATTCGTGGACGAAGCACATTAGGATACACGAGCACTTTATATGGACCTAGTTGAGGAGAAGGTTGTGTCCTTGAGCTTTATAATCATCGATCATCAGTTAGCAGATATATTCATGAAACAACTTTATATGCACTTCGATTTGAGTATGTTAGGAAATCATTAGGTATTTTCACTATTGACTGAGTTCGGATACTTTATCTAGTGTAGGATGATTTTCATGATTATATCTCTTATTCCTATTACTAGATTGTATTAACATTGTGATATCATTGTATTTATATTTTTCATTTTGAATTTTTTAGAAAAATCCAAAAAATAGTTTTGTTTTTCGTAAAAAAAATCGAAAAATTAAAAAATATTTTTGATTTTTATGAAAAGGGCGAACAGATTTTTTTTAATAATTTTTTTTGAAAAATCCAAAAAGAGTTTTGTATTTTTTTTCAACATATGGATGAACATTTAAGATGTCCCGATCACCCATCCCTTCTATATTTTCAAGTGACTTTTTCATAGTGTTTTGATATATGTCATCATTTTTGTAGTGTGCCTAATAATATGTGGAGTCATTACAATGATATGCGCCGATTGCCTTCTACATGTTTGAGTCCTAGTCACCTTTAATGCACACGTGCACGAACTTGTTTGAACATTGCACTTACTTGTCACTTGTTGAATAGGATGTTTTCATCTCAATTTTACTTTATAACGGACCAAATGTAAAAAGAGATAAAGTTGTGCATGTAAGAACTATTGCCCGGACTACATCTATTTCTGAAAAATATTTTTATATGTTAAGAAATGGAAAGGGGAAATGAAAGAATAAAGGTCTTTGCATTAAAAGCCATCATTTCATAAAAGAGCCTAAAAAGATTAGAGGCACATAAAACATAAATGCCAGACCAACATTGATGTTTTGCTACATATGAGCATTAATTTCTTAAAAAAGCATTGAGATTTTATCATCACCTATGTGAGATTTTAAGGGAGTTAAAGTCGAAGATCAATGGGCTTGCACAACTAAAAATGCCTTAGAAAAATATTACATAGTTTGGTGTCATTAGTATGAGAATCATTTATGTTCATGACTTGCTGATTAAGTTGAGTCAATTTCACTTGAGTTCATAATTTTTACACCTAAGTTAGACCTTGAGATCTTTCATTAGAAGTTTCTCAAAACTTCGTGTGCATATGTTATGACTATATATGTTGATTAACCTATTATAAATGCTCACACCCCAAAATTCCGTGTTCGGATATTTTAGTGATATTCCATGGTGTGTTGTATTTGTTACTTTTATACTTTATATTTATAAAAAATTGTTTAAGATTTTCAAAAATAGTTGGTTGATACATGCCTTTGAGATTATAATCACCTATGCTTACTTTATTATACTTGTGTTGATATCTTACTTCTTTGTGTGATGCATATATTTCATTCTTAGTTTGATCTCCTATGTCTATTACAGACAAAAAGGGGAGAACAAATTGAGGGGGATTTTTTATTTTTCTGTTTAAAACTCTATGTATCACAGTATCTTTGTGTGTCTCATGTGTGTAGGACGTTCCACTTAGATGATGATCATTTGGACCCACAGAGGATGACGAAAATGTTTTCCAAAGGAAAAATCTAGTTTCATGATTGAATACTTGCACATATTCTACGTTCCATTTTCATTTATATTTTGGGAGGGTAGGTTATTATATTAAGTCACAGGATTCAATTTGGCTTAGGATAGTGTTTTTGTACCAGAATAACCAAAGGGAGAGATTTATAAGAGAAAAATTTATGTTTGCTCACATTTTATTTTGGTTTGGCGTATCATGTTATATAAACACGACATCTAACAACATCTACATCACTACTTCTCGGTACATGAAGATAATGTTGAAGACCATCAAATAATGGAAAGCTTGGTCATCTCAACAACCATGGAAGAAGTATGCGTTTGGAGTGGTAAAAAGGTTCTTAATATTTTATGGGGATTGATTATTTTTTATGAGGCAATCTTTTATATAAAGGAACTCAAATTTTTTATAAGAATTTTTTTCAAAATTTTGACGCTTCGTTTGAACAAAGTTGTCCCTCGTTCGAATGAGATTTTTCTAGCGTTCGATAGCCATTCGAACGCAGTTTCTAATGAGGTCCTTTTGTCTTATATAGACATCTTGCTAGATCTCCATGTTCGAAGCATTATTCGAATGAGATGTAGTGCCGTTTGAACGAACTGCCCCTTCGTTCGGACGACCGGATTGGATTCAGTTTTTTAATGAATATCTTTGCAATATATTTTATGTTTATACTTTTTATCTTTTCTTCTTATAAAAAGGTTGAACGAGATCAAATATTCCAAGAACTCTTTTTCTAAAAGAAAAACACCTTCTGAGTTCTCTTTTGTGATTAAAACTCCTCATAGTTATATTCCTCACCCCAGGAAATATTCAAGGTCACTTTTACCATTCTCAAGAAGGTTTCTTGTGATACACACTTTGTAGAGAATTTTTTCTAATAATGATATTGTGTAATGAGGTTTTCCCGCTAGCGAAAGAAAAAGGTTGAATCGGTGGATACCAAGGGTAAACCGCTACCAGTGTCGGCTCTGGAGGTGGGTCATATCCATTGTCGTTTTAAAGACTCTGCGTGTATAACTTAGTGTGTCTAAGTGTTTTATAAGTCAATTGTATTCAAATTGTCAATAGTGTTAAATAAAAAGTTTTGCCCTGCAAATTTTTCCTCGTCTCGTGTGTTTTTCATGTTTAATCTGAAAATTGTAAATCTATAAATTGATCCATTAGTTCATGCTCACTCACAGAGTGCGACACCAGATGTATACGAATAATACTTTTGCATTTTCAATATTGCATTTGAAACACTTGCAAATATTTTGAAAATGGTTTTGGGCTCTGACCCATATCAAAATATCCTTTTTCAAAACTTTTTGGTGCTTAGCCATAGGGACGTCAGGATTAGTTTCCTTCCATTTGGATGATGCTGCAATAACTGTGGATACCTGCAGGATTCGCTTAGATGCTCCAATCATTGCTATCTAGATAGGATGTTTAGTTCAGTTTTCATTGTGGGCATGTTTCCCTAGTTAGACAATCTTTAATTTTTTAGACTTTACTACGTTATCTTCTTTATTAGTTTGATGATTGTATTTGGAGTTACCGAGAGTTCACTACACCAAATCTGCCGAATTGTCACGGTCATTGACCTTAACAAGTTCAACTTGTCAAGGTCAATGACCGTGACAATTCTGGGCGAGACAACTTTGTTTATCACGGACTTGTCACGGTCATTGACCGTGACAAGTTCATAAGAATTATCACGGGCTTGTCACAATCCTTGACCGCGACAAGTTTTTTCACGGTCAAGGATCGTGAAAAAACCGTGGCAATTGTTAAAAAATTGTCACGGTCATTGACCGTGACAATTTTGGGCAGAATTGAAAAAGATTATGCTGGGCAGTATGGCCACTGCCACTGCCCAGCAGTATATTTATACCTGTTATAGCAACGTTGTACCTGTTCAAACATCATATATCCAAATAAAATAGAGATAATGCAAATATACATTCAAAATAGAGAGAATATGCATCAACATATAATCCAAATATAATTCAAATGTAACAACTCAAAACCATTCAATTCAACCTTAAAACAATTCAATTCAACCTTAAAACAATGTCACTAAATGTCTGGGGTATGGTTAACTCTGAGGAGGTGAGTAGGTCACACGATATACGAATTAACACGCCCACTAATATACATCGTGCCTCATTGTTCGCACATCCACAATGGGGAGTTCTCCTTCCCGAGAATCACATGCGTGACGAGCACCTTGGACTCGATGTCTTGAAGCTCACGTCCATGAACTAGTGCACCCTGGACGATATTCGGGTACTTTAATCCCCGCCCTATCCGCTGGACATCAAATGTGTCCATTATAAACACGCTCGACCAACCAAGTGTCGACATCGGTCTGTTGAAGGGAGCCAAATAGGGAAGTGGATCATCAAAGTCCGCACGTGTCGACAATGAAGCAGCGAGGTCCACATCCTCGTCCTCCTCCACTCGAGCCTCATCCTCCACCGCCTTCCCCTTCCCTTTACCCTTATGGTTTCTTCCCAACATCGATCCACTATAATCTAACAGCAACAACAAATGTGTATCCCGTACTCCTTCTAATTCATCTACTCAATTAATTCATTTCATCAATTAAACTAACAATTAAAGTATACAATTATTAATTTACTAATTTACAATGAGGGGAAATCCTACTTTCATATTGAATGGGCACTAATTATTAATTTACTTTCATATAAAACTATACAATTAAAGTTATACATTTTATTTTATTAAAGCTATACAATTAAAGTTATTTCGAATCTCAACAATTATATGTTAATGATGGGCTACTTGCATATGAAAGGGGAAATACATATTTTATTAATCAATTTGTCCGTTTCAATTGTTGAGATTGCCCCACCACACACACACACCACCCCTCCCCCACCACCACCACCACACACCCCACCCCTCCCCCACCACACACATGCACACGTACACACACACACACACACACCCCACCACCCCCTGCCCCCTCCCCCACCACACACACCTGCACACACACACACACACACACACACACATACATCCCACCACCCCTTCCCCCTCACCCCACCACACACACACGCACACACCTGCACACACACACACACACACACACACACATACATCCCACCACCCCTGCCCCCTCACCCCACCACACACACACGCACACACCTGCACACACAAACATACACACCACCACCCCCTGGCCCCCACCCAGCCCCTGTCCCTCCCCTCCCTAGCCCCCTGTCCCTCCCCCTCCCCCCAGCACACACGCACACGTACATTCACACACCCCATCCCACCCCCTGCCCCCTGCCCCCTCCCCCCACCACACACCACCACACACATATATACACACACATATAGAAATGAAAGAGAAAGAGAGGAAAAAACATACCTTAGAGAGAGAGAGGGAGAGATCGAAATTGCTTAGAGAGAGAAAGAGAGGGAAAACCAAAACGGTGGGAAAAAAAGAAAGCGTACGCCTTTTTTTTACTGAAGAAATTGTCACTGACGTGTCATGGTCCTTGACCGTGACAATATTATAAGTATTGTCACGGTCATTGACCGTGACAAATTCGTGATAGGTACATTTATCAAGATCTTGCCACGGTCATTGATCGTTACAAGACTTTGTCCCGATCTTGTCACGGTCAATGACCATGACACAAAACGCGTGTTTGTTGTCACGATCAATGACCATGACAAGGCTAAGCAGCTAAAGGGTGCCAATTTAGCCTTTTTGGTGTAGTGGTTATTCTATTTATTTCACGTCATTAGTATTCAATTTATTCACATCGTGAATGTTTCTTTAAATGATGGAATGGTTACTTAAACAGTTGAATGTTTTACTAAGAAGAGTTACTAAGTTTTTAAAATTTGACATCGGGCTTTATATGTTATTAGTAATTAAATTGGATTTCAACAGTGATGCTAAGAATGAGCCGGACTGAGATTCCTATTTTGTTTAAGTAGAAGATTGATTCCTTGTTATTAGAATAGGCAGGGTGCCTCAAATGGTATCAAAGCATCAAGTTCTAGTGTCCTTAGGATTTGTGTGGACTTGGTACATTTTCAGCGTTATGTTTTATATGATATAGAGCCCTTTTCTTAGGACTGTTGATTCATATTGAATTTTTATGTTCTTATTCTACTGTGTATAATTGAAGTGAATCTTATACGAATTCAGTTTCGTTTCAGATGCCAAACAGGAGAGGATGACCTGATAGGGCTACCAATAGGGCCACCGAATGAGAGCCTCAATCGGAGCCTTAGGTAGCATAAGGGACCGAGAAAGCTACCGAGGTTACCAATATAATTGCACAAGAGGTTAATAATACAATAACCACCATAGAACTGTAGTTTCCCCAGGCTCAGCCATAGGAGCCTGTGACACCCATCTTCTAGGCCAACTCAATGCCATCTGGTGTGGGAAAGAGTTAAAGAGGCATTTAAAAAAGGCCATCTACCAGAGTTTCAGAGGAGTGCGAGTGTTGTTGATGTTAACCAATAAAAGACAAATATCCAGTGGCATTGACGTATGGTTGAGTGTAGTGATGCTCAGAAGCATCTTTTGGCGACTTTTAAGCTTATAAAAGCGACAATACAGTGATGGGAATCAGTCACCACATCTGAGGAGAGATGACTATTAGGGTGTTTTGGGTGTGTTTCGACTGCAAGTTCTATCCATCTTCTATTAAGATAGAGATGTGAAGAAAGTTTCTTTACATGCCACATGAGGACCGGACAATGGCTGAGTATGAGGAGAAATTCACCAGTTTGGAAAATTCCATGCCTGACGATGTGCATGTAGAGGAGAAAAAGATACCGAAGATTATTGATGGACTCACTTGGAGGATCTGACATTATCTACTGGGCAATCCAATATTGAGTACTTACACTGAAGTCGTCACTGCTGCACTTATTTTTTTCCAGGATTATCGCTTCCATTTCAGGGGAGTGAAGAGAGTTGGGGAGTCTATCCAGTAAGCTAAGACTATAGGTAATGGTTTTAGTGGGGCACCATAGTAGCAGTAGGGCATAAAACATAAGAGGGATACCTAGATGGGGGATTCGAATAAGAGATTCAGATTTTGGGGATTTGGATTAGGTGATAAGGGATCCAGAAAGGGCCATTAGGTCTAGAATCAACATGTTTTTCAGGGCTAGCAGGGATAAGGAAATAATGAGGGTGAACATCCGGGCTAAGGCCACTAGGGACAGAGACCAGATTAACCTCGACATGTCTAGAAGGGACATAGACAAGGTGATTTCATGGGCATGTGTCTTATATCTGCAAAGCAGGGCAATATGCATTGAGCTTGTCTGCAGCTATACATAGAATCGGAGCAGGGTGCACAACAGGGGCAACCATTCTAACAGTATTTGGGGAAGTTTGGGCGTGAGTATTACGTTTGTGAACCAGTTGAACATCCAGTGCCATTGGAAATTGAAGGTCTTATTTTTATCCGTGGGCAAATGGGGGGGAGTTTTTTATGTGACATCGGTGCGTCACAGTATTTTGTTAGCACTAGATTTGCGCGTGACATGGGTTTAGTGGATGTAGAGTCATTATTATTATTATGAATATATAATTACCATTGGGTAGCTGGGCTCTCTTTCTTTCCATCTACAGGGGAGTGAGTGTGGACACTGGGAGGATATGTTTTAATAGATCTACTTATTTTAGAGAGGTATGATGTTTTAGCATGATGTTATCCCGGGTATGGACTGGTGAGAGACGATTAGAACGATGGTGAATTGTTACAGTAAGGCTATCATGTTCGCTATTGCAGGGCAGGCTATGTTGATTTTACGATGTCTCGTCCTGATTGAGGTTTGAGTCCATGTTTATATTATTGAGGATGAGACTTCATAGAGTATATTTGTCTTGTTATATTCGATCCCTATGCGTATGGAATTTACTGATGTGATTAAAGGGGTATTGTCGAGCCGAGAGATTTAGTTCATTATTGAGTTAGCACTGGGGACTTAGTGATAGTTTGAGTGCCGTATTGTATGAATCCTTTAGAGATGTGAGTTAGGAATCTGATTTAATGACTTTTGGGGACATGATTTTTGAGTGACCCGATAATGTGCTTTGGGCCTACAAATTTCGATAAACGACAAAACCGAGTTCCTTGTTTGTATTTTGCATATGAGACGTCTCACACCACTACACCAAAACACACCTTTAGTAACAGTATTTTACCATTACTAAAAAAATTAGTAACATAATTTTTCCATTAGAAAAAAGGAGTGGGGCAGAAAATTAGTAACAAAATTTTACCGTTACTATTAGTAATCGTAAAATTATGTTACTAATTCTAAATTTACCAACAGGATTTTACCGTTCCTAATTAACGGCTATTTGTGTTACTATTTTAGCATTATTACACCACTTTTTATAACACTTTTATCCGATTTTGTAAAGGTAACGGTACATTAGTAATATTAATGCATATTTAAAAAAATCAAGATCCAAATATCCTAAATTTAAACAAATTCGATTATTCTTACCACACTATTCAAATCATAAGAACTTATACAAAAATAGTCCATGCTTTCCACACTATTCAAATCCTAAAAACATATATAATAATTGTTCACATAAACAAGGGCATTATATTCAACAATTACATTTTATATAAGCATCCACTCTTATTTACAAAAGAAATTTAAACCAATCAAATGAAACATCCTAATAAATTCACCCCAAAATTTACAATATTATCATAAATGAATCCAATATAACAGCTTAATACAATTATCCTAAAATGAGATGCTTTAATATTACAACCAACAGATGAAATATAAAAATGAGGTCCGTCAACTCCATCTTTAAATCTTCATCAATGGAGAAATACGACTCTTATATATAAAGTCACCTTGAGGGATTAGATCTGTTTAACATCTGAAAGCGGATGAACAACTGGAACACCGATATTGTTTGCCTCACAGGATAATGTGTAGAAATACGGGAGCAACATGTAATGGATATGTATGGCTTCCCTCATCAGTTCTATATTTCTTCCATGTAATTAACACTTACAAATGCATTAACATTGATTTAGATTATTGATACCATAGATATTATAACATAGTGCATACTCTAGTTTTTATGAGATATATCATTTTTACCAGTTTCTCAAAACATTCCCAACATGGGATAAGAAATAGTAAATCCACCAATCCAAGTAGTTATGTTAAACTAATAAAAGTAGTAAACACATGCGAAAATTAAGAAATTATTTTATATTAGTATGCTCGTGTGCGGACCAATTAAAAATGAATCATGTGTTTTAAGTTGTTTGGTACATATACTTATTATATCTGTATTTCAGAGAAAATCGAATGAGACCAAAAACAACTTTAATACCTGAACACAAAGAACTGTTGCTTTGTGATCTTAAAATTTATAAATCGGAAACTCAATGCCACTAGAAGTTAAATTTCTATGGTCAAAGATGCAAACTGTATGATCCGTAGAGCTGAAATCATGTCATAGTACAACATAAGTTATATCACATACAACTTTAATTAAGATTTTACTTCAAAATTGAACATTGTCACCTAAATTACAACAGGCATACTTCCAAGATTAATAGTTCTATGAATTTATGCATAAAAACAAAGGATAATACTATGTATATATGTGGTAAACAAGGAATGAGAACATACCATATTAAAATGAAGTTTTCATCACGACGATTCCAGTCAACACAGTGAACTTCAGCATTATGAGCCTTTTTAACCTATTCAAGAATATTAAAAATGACCAATTTAACATCAACAATAGAAACTAATTTGCCATTGTAGGAAAATACGCACTCAAGAAACAAGTAGAAATGAAGTGAACGAGGTTCAAACAATCATAGTTTTAAAGATATAAAGATTCAAACAATCAGAGTTTCCAATATATGACTAAACTCAAAGTAGTTAATTTAGTTTGAAATGATTTGGCACATATTGGTTTCTCTTGTAGACTAATAAAACTTTTGAAGTATTTTTTTCTCAGAGATTGTGGGAGCAAGCGAAGCTAGTGTTGTCTTTATTTCTGGACTTACCTTTGCCACGTTGTCTATGAGCAAGAGAGCTTCCAGTAAGTTGTCTTCTCTCTATTGCAAAATTCAAATTTCTTATGTTTAATTCCGGGAGAAATGAGATATATTTTTAGGTTTCTATTGGTTATATTATGTACCTACACATTCTAAGGAATCCACTTATGCATTCTATTTATGGGGTATATGTGTATTTTTTGTCAGAAGAGCTAACTAATATGTTCATTTTCTCATTAGTGTTTAGTAATATGCATGAATATATGTACATTGTCTTATATAGGATTGAAACAATAGATGGAACCCTTGACAGCACAGATAGAAGAGTCGTTGGACTCTGCTGATCAGAATGAGACTGTTGAAAAAGAAAGAAATGGGAGCACTGATGCAAATGCAATGCTCCACAATTTTAGTCAGGAAAACAAGACAGGTATATGTGAGTATTCTTCGTCTTACGCAAAAAATAATGAATCCACCAGAGGAAATAAACCTTCTCATGATACCGATGTGGACTACGCATATGATGGTGGTTATGCCTTTATTCCACTAAAAATATTTGCAAAATGAACCAGCTATTGATGAAATTCCAGTTGCTCTAATAGGCACACCTAAATTTTCTGAATATGATGTTCCTAGTGGTCCTTCTAGATGCAATTATAGCGCCCTAGGTTGTGAATAAAGAGGATATAAAAACTGTTAATTCACTTTCAAATATAGATATAACAACAATAATAATATATTGCTTGAATCTATTGTTAAGCAGAATTGTAACAACAATAGAAACTTATTTTCCAACTATTAAGAATAACAATAACAATAGTCATACTAAAGTATTACAGGAATACAATCACATAAACTAGCTTAGTTTGATGACTTAGTCTTTTTTAACTCCATATCTCCAATTTCATTAATGAGAACATAGTACAATATATGGGACCAACAACAATCCTCAAAATGTATATATACAATATAAGGAGGAAATTTATAAATTCTGCAAACATAGTAGTTCAAAAGTAGCAACAATATTGACGATGCTTCTTGCACTTAAAGAATCAATACTACGACCCGTGCATATTCATAAATAATAAAGAAATATAACTCAAAGAAAGAGGCAAAATGCAATGGAAAATAAAAGTATGAACAATTCAAATCAAATCATACAACAATCACCAATTTTGTAAAGAAGCACATTGAACTTTCAATCTATATTCAAGAAATATAAAATTCAAACCTGAAATTCCTCTAAACCAATCACCAATATTGCTATTAATGCCCCCCATGTTCATAATGAATTAGAGCATCTTATGGACATTTACTAGGAAGTGTTTGAACCTACTAAATCCACTAGGAAGAAATCTGACCTCCCAATACCAAAAGCAAGATTGAGTATCATCCTCCAACACATCAGCATCCAAATTTGCAACTCCATAATGAAATTGCACATATTATTCCTGGAAGAAAAATATAGTAACATCAATATCATGATTGTACAAGCGCAGAGTGTAGAAACACGTATTGAATTAACAAAATGAATAATAAGAACTCAAACTTAAACATATGATTTCTCTCCTCCTTTATCCGGACTTGGGATCGACAATGCTCAAATAAATATTAGCATTAGCGGAGTCAAAAGGGATTATACAATAAAAACAGTGAAAATTAAGTCCAAATTAAATATAGATAGCTCAAACAAAGTTCACAACAAAACACATTGCAAATTAAGTCCAAATATAGATAGCTCAAATGAAGTTCACAACAAAAACATAAGGAAAATTAAGTCCACATATAGATAGCTCAAACAAAGTTCACAACATAAACTAAACATATTTATGCCAACAATCGAACAAAATCAAATAGCCCACCAACACTAGGTCGTTAAAAGTGGATTGGCCACCTTCAGGAGCATCAAATAATCTAGCATCCGACTTCATCACTTCCTCCACATATACTTTCCTCTCTCTGACTCCAAATCTCTTACCATGACATATATCCTTTGTTGCATCTGTCACGACATAACCCTTTGCCAATTCTTTATCATACTTATCAAGCAAGATGACTTTCAGATTGATGGTAGGAGAAGTTGTCGACACGCAAAAAAGATGAGAAGCGGATGCAAAAATGTTATTCAATTTTTTTTAGATATTCCTACATGGAAGATTTGTATTGAACGCATGCTCACTTATCGGTGTGATTGGTGGACCCTTTTCGTTTTGAGCATTTAAGGCCTCAAACAAACTTTGTATTGCACCCTATGAAAAAATGGATTAAAATGGATCAAACAATATGTAAGGACACAAATTTCCAATTGAGTCCATGTATAGTGTTGGCTCAATTCCGGACAAAAAAATTTATTCATAGGATAGTGTGTAATTGTAATACTCTCAAGCCTATGAAGTGTTTGTTGAAGACATAGCGACAAAGAGTATAAAGCTTCATCAAATATGCCGGTTTGCGTGCCTCGTTTCTACGTCATCAACCATAGTTCCATGCTCCCAAGGTATGAATGCAATATTATATATATAGGAGCTTGGAACAAGTTTTTGTTGGATGTTAGGTTTAATAAAAACTGTGTTTTATTTTCAGAAAGAATTAATTAGAACTTTAAATTAAGTTTATAAAGTTTTCTGGGCTAAAAACGATTTTTTTAAACTTTCTGGTGGTTCGTTCGATAGGTCGTTCGAATGATTTTTTCGTTCGAACCATATGTCGTTCGAACGAGTTTGCCAACGAGTTCCCACTAAGGCATACTGGTCCGTCGTTAGAAATGTCGTTCGAACGAGATTGTCGTTCTAACGAGATTTCCAACGAGCTTCTAACGAGTCCATACTGGAGCGTCGTTAGAAGACTCGTTCGAACGAGATTTTCGTTCGAACGAAATGTCGTTCGAACGAGATGCCAGGCGGGAACAGTTTTTGGCAGTTTTTTATCAGTTTTGCACCCACCTCCCCACTTAGTTTTTAACCAACTTTTCAGACTTTAATATGTGCGGGAATCACTTTTGATAATCTATCTTTTTCATATCATACAAACTCTTAGAGAGTGTTTTGAGAGCAAAAACAAAAGGAGAAAAAGTTCATGTTTTGAGTGTTAATTTTCAAAGAGAAATTCATATACATCACTCTAGTGTTTACACCCAAATATTGTTTATCCAAGTTCACATATATACATATTAATTGCTTGGACTTTGGCACCGGTTTTCTCTACCGAATTGAAGAAGAGAAGTTTCGGGTTTTGCTTCTACCTCCCACGAAGAAAGAAGAAGTGTTGTTTTTATGATGATTTACCCACACGGAGAAAGGCTCCATGTTCGGGTGACGGTGACCATATAAAGTCCCATCGGTGGATTCCGAGACCGCGGTGGTGTTCCAAGGTTATCCGCTAGGAAGAGGTGTCTACAAGAAGAAGCGTCGAGTCTTGAGAGGGATCGAGTCGTGCGTTGTAAGTCTATCTGTCTTGTAATTGTAATTCCATATCTAGTGGATTTGTGGCTAGGGCCGTCCGAGGTTGTTTCCCGTCTTGGGTTTTTCCTCGTACATCGTGGCGTAGTGTGATTGGTTTATTTTATCTTGCATAATAATTTAGAACGCATGCGTAGGATAATTCAAGATAAAATTCGGTTTAAATTATCACACTCAATTTAATTTGGACTTAAATTGAATTTTGGGTAAAGTTGTTTAATTCAAGTCTTGTACTAAATTTGGTTTGGCCTAACTTTGGAATATTGATAATCATGACTTAGGCAAATTCTAGGACTTGGGTTGATTTAATCGATTTATGTTAAAATAATATTTGTGCTCTTTATTTAAGTTTCACTTTATCTAATTTTAAGAAAATTAAAATTTGAAATTTTGGCAATTGTTTATTTACGTTGAACCATCACACTTTTTATGCTTCCACATCTCGTGTTTTATAAAAGAAAATTATAAATTTATTTTAATTGAGTTTAAAATTTACAATACCCCGGGGATCCACTTCCGCATTTTCAAATTGGTATCAGAGCCGGAGCGCTAAGTTATCGCGTTAAAGATCCGTTTTTCGGCTTTTGTGTTTCCTTACCTGTTTAGGTGGTTCAAATTTTTTATCACTCTCATATTTTTGTTTTATATCTCTCAATGGGACACCTAAATGAAAATTTTTCCAATTTTAATGAAAATAAATTTTTTGATTTTCGAGAGGAATTAAATGGGCTTAATAAATGTAACGAAAATTTAAAGGAATTAAATTTGAGATTTGTAAAAAGAATTAAATTTCTTGAAAATGAAAATTCTTGTTTTAAAGCTCGCATTGAGTCTTTGCAAATCTCCTTATCTCAAAAAGATATTTTTCGTGAAAATCTCATGGACCTACATTCAAATTTTGATATTTTAGAAAAGTCCAAGAAAGAGAGTGAATATCGTGAGAAGACTCTTAGGGAAAAGTTTGCTCATATTGAGGGAGAACGTGTTAACCTTCTAGGAATTGTAGAAAATTTAAAAAAGGAGTCCCGTAATTTTGAGGAGTCTAATTTATTACTTGAGTCCAAAATTTTAAAATTGAAAAATGACTTTCAAGACTCTAGTAGTTGTTCTAATGGTTCTAGCACATCATATTCAAATTCTTCCATTGCTAAAGCTAAAACCATTGTTTGTTTTAGAGGATCAATTTTAACCAAAGACTTTAGAAAAGGTCACACCTTAGGTAACATTCCTCGTGTATACACATGCTTGCATTGTGGTAGGAAAGGTCACCTTAGGTCATATTATTTTGATCTTAAAAGAAGTCCAAGGAAATCTTCATCTAGCATTTCATTATTTCCCAATCCCCATCATTTTAAATATAAATCTATATGGGTTAGGAAATCACTTTTAAATGCGCTAGATACAAGATTTATTGATTCTCATTTACTCTCACATGAAACCTCTCTTGCTAAATTTAAAGGTTGAATGTGTTAGTAGTGTTTTTCATCTCTTATCACTTTGAGCTTCAACATGCTGTTTATTAGTTCTTTATCCTTTGCCTATTCCTGAACAAAAAGGGGGAGAAATAATAGGGGGAGAAATGGTATCTAATCCTATTATTATCGTATCTTAGTTTGGGGGAGATTTATCTTAGGGTAGACGTCTTTCTAAGTATGTCATTTGTTTGATAAAGGGGAGAATTAATTTAGGGGGAGTAATTAATTAATTGCATTTAATATTTTGATATTCCCTATGCATTTGATGAGTTTGCTTAAGTGTACAGGTATTCTTCTAAAGCGGCATCTTTAAATGGCAAAGCTTTTAATCCTTGGGTTGAGTCAAGTTATGGGTGGGTTATGTTTTGAGTCTAGTAGAGCTTGACGGCCCTTTAGGATTTTTGTTTGGTTTTTGTCCCGGAATAGCCAAAGGGGGAGATTTGTAAGGACACAAATTTCCAATTGAGTCCATGTATAGTGTTGGCTCAATTCCGGACAAAAACATTTATTCATAGGATAGTGTGTAATTGTAATACTCTCAAGCCTATGAAGTGTTTGTTGAAGACGTAGCGGCAAAGAGTATAAAGATTCATCAAATATGCCGATTTGCGTGCCTCGTTTCTACGTCATCAACCATAGTTCCATGCTCCCAAGGTATGAATGCAATATTATATATATAGGAGCTTGGAACAAGTTTTTGTTGGGTGTTAGGTTTAATAAAAACTGTGTTTTATTTTCAGAAATAATTAATTAGAACTTTAAATTAAGTTTATAAAGTTTTCTGGGCTAAAAACGAATTTTTTAAACTTTCTGGTGGTTCGTTCGATAGGTTGTTCGAACGAGTTTTTCGTTCGAACCATATGTCGTTCGAACGAGTTTGCCAACGAGTTCCCACTAAGGCATACTGGTCCGTCGTTAGAAATGTCGTTCGAACGAGATTGTCGTTCTAACGAGATTTCCAACGAACTTCTAACGAGTCCATACTGGAGCGTCGTTAGAAGACTCGTTCGAACGAGATTTTCGTTCGAACGAAATGTCGTTCGAACGAGATGCCAGGCGAGAACAGTTTTTGGCAGTTTTTTGGCATTTTTGCACCCACCTCCTCACTTAGTTTTTAACCAACTTTTTCAGACTTTAATATGTGCGGGAATCACTTTTGATAATCTATCTTTTTCGTATCATACGAACTCTTAGAGAGTGTTTTGAGAGCAAAAACAAAAGGAGAAAAAGATCATGTTTTGAGTGTTAATTTTCAAAGAGAAATTCATATACATCACTCTAGTGTTTACACCCAAATATTTTTTATCCAAGTTCACATATATACATATTAATTGCTTGGAGTTTGGCACTGGTTTTCTCTACCGAATTGAAGAAGAGAAGTTTCGGGTTTTGCTTCTACCTCCAACGAAGAAAGAAAAAGTGTTGTTTTTATAATGATTTACCCACACGGAGAAAGGCTCCATGTTCGGGTGACGGTGACCATATAAAGTCCCATCGGTGGATTCCGAGACCGCGGTGGTGTTCCAAGGTTATCCGCTAGGAAGAGGTGTCTACAAGAAGAAGCGTCGAGGCTTGAGAGGGATCGAGTCGTGCGTTGTAAGTCTATTTGTCTTGTAATTGTAATTCTATATCTAGTGGATTTGTGGCTAGGGCCGTCCGAGGTTGTTTCCCGTCTTGGGTTTTTCCTCGTACATCGCGGCGTAGTGTGATTGGTTTATTTTATCTTGCATAATAATTTAGAACGCATGCGTAGGATAATTCAACATAAAATTCGGTTTAAATTATCACACTCAATTTAATTTGGACTTAAATTGAATTTTGGGTAAAGTTGTTTAATTCAAGTCTTGTACTAAATTTGGTTTGGCCTAACTTTGGAATACTGATAATCATGACTTAGGCAAATTCTTGGACTTGGGTTGATTTAAACGGTTTATGTGAAATTAATAATATTAATATATGTGTGTTTAAAGTTAATTTCACTAGAGTTTAATTTTAAGAAAATTGAGATTTTGGTAATTGTTTATTTGAATTGAACCATCTCACTTTGCACGCTTCTGCATTCTCAAAGTGGTATCAGAGCTTTGATTCAGAAAAGCTCACGGATTTACACAATAGTAAGTTGATATCTATTATATCTAGATATTTCAATTTAATTCGAAACCATTTACACGATACTTTTTATATGTTTTGGACTTGAATCACAACCCTTGAACTAACTACCACAATGTTTCAGTTGTTTTCATCTCCCCTAGTTTCATCAGTTGTTTGATGGAATGAAATCATAATTACTAGAATGTTTCATTTTCCATTATACTTAATGGAAATATTAATAAAAACATTAGAATTTATATAATCACCTTCTTGTATAACCAAGGTATAAACGATGTTTATTCCTCCACCTCCGTCATTTCAATTCCCTCCCCTTTAGTATGAGACACGGATTGCAATATGATTCATAATCACTACAATATGTAGTTTGATATAAGTAATTATAACTCAATATGTTAATTAGTTCTTAACTATAAACAAACAAAAGAACTCAAACCTATAGTACTCTTAAATTCCATCGACATTAAGTCAACAATACCCAACGACGTATTTGTTGAAACTGTACGAGTCCAAACGTTATAGTCTTATCATCAAGCAAAGGCCCTTCATTAGAGAACTCTCCACCTTCCTCTAAAAAGGCTTCATGTGAGCGTTTATGATTTCCATCAGATGTATTTGACATGTACTCTATGCAATATCTAACAATTTCAGCGACAACGTAAGATTCTGCAATGGAACCTTCAACATACCGCTTATTGTTAGGTATATCTTTGAAATATTTCAACGTCCTATTTGTATAAGATAGTGAAAATTAATAACAAGCATGATTAACTTAAATAGTGCATATTTTATTATATTGAAAGATAAAAAAATCACCTTTCGAATGGATACATCCAATGAGCATCGGTTGGTCCGCAAACTAAGGCTTCATCTGTTAGATGCACAATGAGGTGAATGCTAATATCAAAAAACATAGGTGGGAAATATTTTTCTAACACACACAATGCTTCAACAACCATGTATTTGGATCTTTGGATATCTTGCCGAATCAGGAACTTAGAGCATAATATGTTAAAGAACAAACTTAATTGTTGGATTGCTCTTCTCAAATCTCGATGTTTCGAAAAGGAGTGTTGTAGAAACACATGTAGCAACGTTCAATTATAACACGATAATCACGCGACTTTAAAGAGTGAAAATATGGGGGACTATGACTTACTATATTGCTCAAGTTAGAGGAAAAACTGATGGGAAGCTTTAAGTTCGTCAAAATTTGGTAAATTTGTCTTTTTTATTCTTTATTCAAGATAAATGCTTCCGTTGGTTTTATCTTTTTTATAGTGCGTCCATCAACTTGAAGCCGTTGACCACTATGTATACCCATATCCTTCATATCCAATAGCCCCTTTTCAGTATCCTTTGTTTTATTATCCTCAAGAATTGTGTTTATTAAGTGCTTTGAAACATTCTTTTCGATGTGCATCACATCAAGGACATATCGAACTTCATGATATCGCCAATATTCCAAGTAAAAGAAAATGGATTTTTTATACCAAGCTTCTTTAACTTCAACATTATCACTCTCATTAACATTATTAGACTTTCTCTTCTTACCAGGAACTTTTGAGACTTTTCCATGTACATACTTTATGTTTCTTAACTTCTCCACAAGTGCATCTCCGTTTAGTCGAACCGGGGGACATACAACTTCTTGTGTCCTAAGTCCTAAACCTCTACCACTCCTAAAAGGATGATCTATTTTAAGAAACATTTGATAGTGCGTGTAAACTATCTTGATGATGTGTTATAGCCGAATGGATGGACTGTCATCGCCACAAATAATACATGCTTTGTAACTATGTGTTACACACCCAAATAAGCTCCCATATTCAGGAAAATAATGAATCCCCCACAACAATATAGCTCTCAACGTAAAAGGTTGATTTTTGTGCATGTCAATAAATGAAACTCCTTCCCATAATTGCTTCAACCCATCTACTAATGGTTGAAGAAAAACATCAATGTCTTGACCAGGTGCCTTTGGCCCAGGAATCAGTAAAGATAAGATTTGGATCTCACGCTTCAAGCACAAAGAAGGGCCCATATTATAAGTCGCGGTCATGATAGCCCAACAACTATAACTACTAGACTGAATTCCACAAGGATTGAACCCATCTGTTGCTATTGTAAGCTAAATATTGCGCTCTTCCTCGGCGAAATCAGATAATATACTTTTTAGCATTCTCCATTGGGATGAATCACAACGATGTCACTGATAATCCGATAAACTTGTTTCCCGATGGTTCCATGTCATTTCATGCGCTATCCAAGGTATAGTATTCAATCTCACTAGTCTTAGAATTAAAGGGAAATGTCTTAACACTTTCATGGGTTCTTTGCATAACATTTTCCCTTTCTTTGAGGTCACTACATATCTCAGTTCTCCACACTGAGGACATTGTTCCAAATCTTCATTCTCTTTACAATATAAAATATAGTTGTTAACGCGGGCATGATGTAACACCCCGCATAATCTGACAAGCGAGGAGGCCAGCCGCCGCCACCAAACTACGCCGGGCATTACAAAATTAAATATCATTCTTAGAATGTGACAAATATGAGACATGTAAAATTCATTCCACAAGATAATAATTAAATTGATACCAATATATAATAACCATTCATGCGATATAAAATCCATATCCATGCTAACTCTAAAAAAATCCAATCTGCAATAAATATAAAATTAAATACAAGATCCAACCACAAATATCTGAATAAAAATCGGAAACAACTATGGAACCGAATGACCCACTAAATCCATAACTAGAGTCTCATAATAAGTACGTTGGAATGGAAAAATATGACTAAACTACTAAGCATAAAATAAATAAAACTCTAGCTGCACCGTTATGATATATATCCAAACTCCTTTGAAGGTACCGCAATACTTATACCTGAAAAGGTTAGTCAATGAACATGCCCCAAGCATGAATACACACTACTCCCCTCAATTAGGGTCCATGAACCCAGATAATAGCATTATACATGATAAATATCACAATAGAATATTTCAAATTTAAATGAGGTAATTAATAATGATGCGAGTAAATAAACGACATATGCTAAAATACGCAACTATGCCATCCCAAAGTCTAAGTCCAATTAATCAATCATCTAACTTAATTTTAATTAATCCAGTTATTAATTTCCATCATTACTAATATCATTTGTGGGACTCCTACTTAAATATTTATCTCATTTTATTTGTTCGGTTGCGGGACTCCCGTTGTTATACGCCACACCCATTCCCCTCACTATGACTCGTCAACCTGTTATACTGTCATCTCTGCACACACTCATTAGGTTCCACGCACGACACGTCAATATAGCCCGTCAATCTGTTTAACCGTCAGCCCGCACATACTCGTGATGCCAACACACACCCATGAAATTATATCCAATCGACATGTTTAACTGTCAGCCCTGCACATACTCTCATCACAAATTCATTTTAATACCCGTTTTATTATCTTAGGTATTAATTCTCATCTTTCTCATTATTCTATTGTATTTACCCCACCCTTATTATCAACGTGAGATACTCAAAACACCCTTAGTCCTATACCTAAGAGTCCCCAAAACACAAATATGTCCTACCCTATTTTTATAGGATGAATTTCTATTAATATTCTCTTCGTAGTCTTATGCCTAGGCTAGAAAATCGACGAGACGACATAAAAATCAGCCCAACTCCGGAATATCCCATCTTTAAAAATCTACGCTAATAAGTCCCATACCTAGAAAGTGTAAATCGTGACTAAGGCCTACCCACTAGTCCCATACCTAGCGAGCATCCTAAAATATTGGTGAGAGCATACGACCCCAAGTCCCATCATTCCCACGACGGCGTATATAAATAACAATCAATCACAAAATCCAACATATATAAACAATATTGCAATTTACTTATAATGTCACATTTTAGTTTAATTTAATTAACACACCATCGTTTCCCTTTACACAATTATTTCCATCTAATAATTTTTTATTAATAAACATGCAAGTTTATGAAACATACAATAATCGTCCACTTTTATTAACTACATGATTTTTATGAGTGTGCACACGCCCCGTTTTTATTTAAATAAACTCTATAAACTTCTACATGTGAACCTACACCCATAATAACCAAAACCCAATACTCAATCCTACGAACCCAAGGGTTTCCAATCTTATTTCATATTAAAAAATATCATGAAAACAGAACCAAAATAGTTCTCGCTTTTTCTAAATAAAGTTGATAATTTATTTTAATAAAAATATGTAGTTAATTGTTTAGGCGACACATAAAATCCATAATAATAAAGGAAAAGAATAGAGTATCCATGCCTCAGTCAAAGTTGAATGAGAAATATGATTAGACGAGTGCGTTCCTCTCAAAAAATTAACAAAGTATTATTCTTGAGGAAACTTGAGAAAACACCAATTAACCCTTCAAAACATGGGTTGAATCTTGCTCATAAATGCATCTAGGGTTTTGTAGATGGAAGAAGATGAAAATAAAGGAGGCTACTGATTTTTTGTAAGCCTAAAATGTGTTTCAAAAGTCTTGAACTCGTCTCTTTATGTATATATGCCAAAGAGAATTAGAGTCCTAATCAAACACAAATACTCAAAAATTTATTATGGATGATCGAACCATCGAAATTGGATGAAATTTTAGTATGTTATAAGTGACGGCGAGATGAAACTTCTGCGAAAATTTCAGCTCGACTGGACGGTCGGATTTCTTATTTTTTAATAACCTCCTTAGGTCGGATCCTCCCCCAATTTTTGTACAAAAAGTTATAATTTCCAAATTCTATTCCCGATTTAAATTCCACTTAAAACCTTATTTGTATATATAACTATCAGCCTCTTTACATACCAAAATTAAATAGATTCCACAAATTATTTTTTCCCTAATTTCGAATTAATATAAATTATTACCCGATTAAATTACGGGGTGTTACGTACTTCCCCACTAGCACAAGAATTTCGTCCTCGAAATTCGACAAAGTGTAAATGCGCAAAATAAAATAAGGCTCATAAATGCCTACTCGTAAAATGCCACGATTGGGTGCCCATACACCCAATCCTACTCGCACGTAAGCCACGATGAATTAAAATATATATATATATATATATATATATATATATATATATATATATATATATATATATATATATATCCTAACTATATATATGAAATACCCCGTACTTTTATGGATATTTAAATTACATGAGTGGGTGTAATTTAATACTTTGAGAATTCAAAGTAAATGAGATTGACTAGTAAAATTTCATGTCGCAGGAGAATAAAAGCGACACGTGATATTATTTTATCAGGAGAACACGTGTGGAGATGTGTTGGGTTTTATATGAGAATTTTTTATAAGTGACTCGGATGGAGATTTTGAGTTCATTGTTGGTCTCAAAAGGGTCGTGATAGTCAGAATAGAGTACCCGGGGGTAGCGTTTGGGTTCCGGGGACTTTTTGGATTAGTAGGGACTCTCAATTGTGTATACGAGTCCATTTTGGGTTTAATAAGGAATAACCCTTATTTCTCTCTTATGAGAGCACGGGAGAAAGAAAGAAAAAAGAGAAAAGAATAAAGGAAAGAAAGGAAGAAGAAGAAAAGGGGAGAAAGAGGAGGCTCGGGCCAAGCTCTAGTGGATTCCCGACACGAGTTCGTCGAATTTATCCAACTAGGCAAGTGTTTAACTTGCTTTAATTCTTTTAGTGTGTTTAAAATCCATATTATAGTTGGTGTAGAAACTATAAAAATTTTGGGTTTGGGATTCTTGAATCAAAATGGGTTCTTGGGTATAAATCTATATGAAATTGAGGTGATATGAATCCTACCTGAAATTTAAAGCTTTAATTCATGGTAATTGTGTAATATTTAGTGAAAAATTTAGAAGAGATTGAGAATTGGGTATAATTAAGAATTAGGGTTTTAATTCTTAGAGAATTGAATGAATCCCAAGAATTAGTTATTTTTTTAGTATAATCCTGTGTATATATGGTTTTGTTGTTATTGGGAGATGTTGGAAACCATGGATATGGGGTTATATAAGAGTTGGGATAAATTTGGAGTTGAAGAAGAAGGGATTCAAAATAGTTGAACCATTTTGAATCGATTCGCCGGAGCACGAATCGATTCCGTTGAAAGAAGCTAGACTTCTAGACCATTTCGAGTCGATTCGGACCCTACCGAATTGATTCAGACATTCAAGTTTTGGAAAATTTTCTTGGATTACAAAGGATTTTTGGAAAATTGTTTTGAGGAGATTAATATTAGAGGATCCTAAAATGAGTGTTAGGACTTCTAAACGATTAGATGAGTGATATATGAACCTTGGATTTGCGACGATAAAATCTGGGGTATTGGTTTTAGTAGTGTTTGGGATGAACGACACTCGAGGAATTATTCTGGCGGGTATATATATATAGGATATATATGCTGATTATATAAATGTGTAAATCCTAAGTGTGATAATGTAAGGACATTATTTTCATTGTCCGTTATCAATTTAGTATGTCGTATACCTCTACACCGTCGAAGAGCATTCAAGAATATTAAAGCATCAAAGACTGATTTGAATATCAAGTTCTTTAACATTCAAGACTCCTCGAGGTTAATTTTGGTAAGGTTGAGTTTTAATTCCTTAGCATTTCACTTAAAGTGTTGAGATATTTTTTGTCAAATATTTTCTAAAGATTTTGTTCTCGGACACATTTCCGTAGAAAAATCATAACTAATTCATAAAAAATAAAAAAAATACGAAACTGACAGCCACGTGTTCGTATCGAAATTATTTACAAGCATGCGTGAAATCTCATCTGATAGGTCATTCGAACGACCTGCTTATGTCGTTCAAATAACAATGCCTTTTCGTTCGAGCGACGCGCCGCCTCAAGTTTTTTATAAATAGGCTTTTCCAACTCCATTTTTCATAAGAAGACCTGAATATTTTCCATAGACGAAACTGCTACTGCAAAAAAGATTTTTGTCTTCTTCTTTTAGGTTCTTTAACCTTTATTTTCAATTCACAAAACATACCAATCCTTTAGTGAATAATTTTGGAACCCAAGATTCAACTTTGTTGAAGTTTATATTTTGTGGGGAGATCTCTACAACTGAGGGTTACATGCTATTGTGGAGGGAGTCTCTATGAAGTTACTCTTGTGGGAAGGATAACCTACACCGTGAAGACTGCGTGTCTAGGACTGTGTGTCCTTGTGGTATAGCTGCATGGGAACCACTGCCAAATTCTAGCCGTTACTTTGAAGGTTTGACGAAGGGACCGTGCGTTACTCTTGTGGGGGATAAAGTTGTATGTAAGTCAATGATCTTGTAAACTTTTTAAAGTTCTAGAAATTAAACTTTTTTCCCTTCGGGATTTTTTCCTGAATTTGGTGTTACTAATATTTGATCTTGTGATTATTTGATTTTCATATTTAATTTAATCACTTAGAAGCATTCTTTAGGGTTTAACTAAAATTGGATTTGATTTGAGAAGTCGCAATATTTCTGCTATAGTGATTCTACAAATTGGTATCAGAGTTTGTTGCACTAAGTTATTGTGTTTTGATCCTTATTTTTCAGAAAAATGGCTTTTGGTGGTTTTGATGATATAAATCGTTTGAATTTGACGTTTGCTAAAAGAATTAATTTTTTAGAAAAAGAAAATTCTCGTTTTAAATCAGCTATGGATCACTTGCAAGTGATTGAAAATCAAAGAGATTTTTATCGTGAGAAATTTGTTGCCTGGGACCATGACTTTGTTGCTTTAAAATTGTCTAAGAAGGAGAGTGATAATAGGATCCTATTTTGAGAAAAAGAATTAGAGGACCTTAAAAATTCGATGGTTTCTGTTTATGCCAAAGAGGATAAAAATATTTTAATCAATGAGTTTGTGGCACGTGAAAAGACTCTTAGGGAAAAGTTTATTTTATTGAGGGGTAGTGAGATAACCTTCTAGGTTTGATTGAGAATTTGAAGAAGGAGTCCCTCAGATTGGAAGAGTCTAATTATTTGCTTGAGTAAAAAAATTTGAAGTTGAAAAATGATTTGACAGACTCGAGTAGGTTTGATAATGATGGTAGTGGCTCGTTTTGTTCTCATTCTTCGAGGGTAAAATCCAAAACCATAGTTTATTTTAGAGGGTCAACCATTCCTAAGGACGTTAGACGAGGTCAACCCATAGGTGTCGTTCCACCCGATTACACATGTTCATATTGTGGTAGGAAAGGTCACCTTAGGCGTTTTTGTTTTGATCTTGGAAAAATTCCTAGGAAGTTTATGTCTAGTGTTACCTTGGTTACAAAATCCCTCACATGACGTTTCACTTCTATTTGGGTTAGGAATTCACTTTTAGAGGCACCAGATTTTAGACAAGTTGATTCCCGTTTGCTTACACATGATCCTTCTCTTCCCATATCATATAGATGATTGTGTTTGCATTTTTGTCATACACTAGTTGTGGTTTCATGATATATATTTGTTAGTGTAATGATATGTAATTTTTGTATAAGATTTTTGTTTTGAAATTTTTTGACAAATACAAAAAGATTTTATTTTGATAAAATTTTGAAAAATCCAAAAATATTTTTGTATTTTGTTTACACCGTTTATAGATAGACACTTAGGATGACCAGGTTCTGCCATCATTCCATTTGTCCATGTGACTATTTGATAGTGTTTTGAGACAATATATCACTTAATCTTTGTCCTTTATAATATGTGGAGTCATTAAGATGAAATTAATTTTACTTCCTACATGTTTGACTCATGATTTTCTTCAATGCACACATCCATAGATTTGTTTTATTATTGTGCTTGTATTATCACATGTTGTTTGGGTGTTTTCACTACAATCCTTTCTTCAAAACGATACAAGCGCGATAAAACTTGATAAGAAAGTTGTGCATGTAAGAACCGTTTGTGAGTTTGTGTGCTTTATTTGAAAATGGGGAAGGGCTGCGAAAGGTTCACATTTGACCTTTGCGAATACTAAGCCACCGTTATATCGGACCTAAAAAATTGAGGAATTTTAATATCCGGGGTCCAAAGAGGTTTAAAAGAGCTCGAAAAAATTTAAAGGCAATAAAAAGATATTCATGCCAAAAAGGGGCCATTGGGTTTTTGCACCAATTCTCCAATGTTTGAGAATTTATATCAACTCTAAAAGAAAATATATATGAGGGAGTTTGGATGGAGAATTAAAATGGGTTTGCACGTCCTTGAAAGTCTTGAAAAAGCGCTACATAGTTTTGGACGTAATTGGTGTTAAGATCACTTAGGCTTTGATTTGTTGATTTGCATAAGACGATGTCATCTAAATTCAATAATTTTTACACCTAAGGATACTTTTGATGTTCATTCTTTTGGAGTACACGTATTCATCATGCACATATGATTGATTGAGTTTATTTACCTATCGAATGTGTTCACACCCATTAATTCCATTTCCATGACTTGGTTATTTGAGTTAAATCAATGGTGTGATTTTTGTAACATTATTTGTCGTTTGAAAAAATTGAAAAGTCAAAAATAGTTTTTGGATGTTTTTTGAGATATCCCTTTGCATGCGCATAGTTTGATTCATGTTTCCTATGCATTTTATTGTGACACTCCAAGTCTAGTTTGTTTCTTCTTATCTATCTATTTGGGGACATAATAAAAAAGGGGGAGAACAACTTATGATTTTATGCGGGAGTTTGCATTATGGGGGAGATTTGATTATATTGATTGATTTATTCTTATATCATTTCAAACTCGATGCATCATGGAGGTATTTTCTTCATCTCATGTGTGTAGCTACGAAGATTGATGATTATTGGATTGCACACCCTGATTAGAAAAGCTTTGAAATTTTTTGTTGATGATTTTTGAAGAAAATTTGAAGACTTGTAAAATTAGTACCTTTCCATTTTTGGGTTCATGGGGGAGAGTGGGGATCTCGTGCTGAGCTATTTTAGGATCAATGCCGAGCATATCATCATAGGGCCATGTGAAGACATTCACTAATTCATTTAGCAATTCTTCGAGTTGTGCACGCTCATGCTCGTTGAGGGTGGCCCCTATCCTAATCTCGCGCAGTTGGCTACTAGAACGGAGATTAACAACAACAGTCTCTTCTTCATACGCGGTTATGTTGTTTATTATTAACCTTATTTATATCAGTTAAGAATTATTCATTTGCAAAATCATCATCATCAAAAGTTTGATTAGAATCTAAACAGTTAATGTAAGGCATAGCAAGATACTCAAAATATTCGTTTATTTCATTGATAGGAAAAACAGCATTGAGAACCTCATTAAAGGAGGTCTCGATTACATTTGAACAAGGATAGACAACAGAAGAAGAAGAAGAAGAAATGGTGTAAGCATTGGGATTAGAGGATATTTCCACAGGTGGAACTGGCACAGCATGCCAGTTGAGGAGAGGTGTATCAGTAGCTTTAATCAGATAGGATGGATCCAGTGATGTAGTGCCTGAATGAACCATGTAGAGTTCCATCCCCAGTGTCTGTAGGTCGAAGGAATCTTCGGAGTCACTTTCCGCAGTCTCTTCGATATCTTTGATGAGCGGTTGTATATGGTTTTAGGAACTCTCACCCCATGGGTAACTGTCTTGGAAGAAGATCTCTATTCTAGGCTTCATCTTCTTGTCTTTATAGTCATACCATGGTTCTGGAAAGCCGCAAAAGGGGAAGTCCTCACCCACTTTGATGAATTGTCCATTCAAGGAGTCACCTGGGATAGTCTGGATGCGGTCTAGTCTTCTCTTTGGTCAAGACAGATGGGTCATTCTGAGCTCTTATTCTGACGGTTGATACCCCAAACCACAGGGAGGGAAAGCCTTTTTCAGTCCAATTGGCTCAAGTATTCCTTGTTGTCTTTGTTCTAGCCCCAGTCCGAGCATGAAGTGCATGTTCCTGAACATCTGAATCACGTTGATGTTGCCATGGGGGTCTTATTCTGGACAAACCCTTTCTTTGAATCCGTCCCCTACCGGGAGTAGAAGTGGGTCAACTCAGAATCCTAATAGGAGCACATCATTTGTCCCGTGCTGTATCTCACGAATTGGACTGCTGGTACTTACACCATCGGCATTGTCATCGTCGCCCAAGATGGTGATGACCTGTCCGTAGGCGAAAGAACTTCAATTTTTGATGGAGTGAAGAAGACCCACCCTTGATACTGTGGAGCCAAGGTCGTCCTAGCAATATGTTGTAATAGGTTGGAATGTCAATAGCTTGGAATTAGACGACAGGGTTTATAGGGACATCCCCTATTACAAACTTTACGGATCCCATTACCTCTCGATGAGTATTATCGTAAGCGCGCACAACATCGGAGTTTGGAGCGAGGTCTCTTTCTTTTAGGCCTAAACATTTGAAGGTTCTTAGTGGGCAGACATTCAATACGGATCCATTATCGACAAGAGAGAGTGGTACAACTTTCCCCATAACTTCGACGGAGATGTTGAGTGCATGATTGTGGTTTGGCCCAATCTTGGGGATTTCTTCTTCAGAAAAGGATATCATTCGGGTAGAGGTCAAGGATCCGACCAAATTTATCACTTCTTCTGGTGTGGTAGCGGGAGGAACTGTGGGTCCAGTGAGAAACTTGATCAAAGCATTTCTGTGCAGTTGGAAAGACATGAAAAGCCCCCATAGAGTGATGTTAGCTTGAGTTTTCTTTAGTTGATCGAGGATCTTTCTCTCCTCGAGGGTCATTTCTGGCATAGGAAGGTTTTCAATGCCCTTCCCTTTGTCACTGGCTGGTAGTGAGTTTGGAATCTGGTAATGCCTCCTTGATCTGGTCATGTGATTTACTAAAGAAGGGAAAATCATGAATCCTGTTTCCTCGTCAATCTTGAGTTGTTCTACTATCTTGCTTATTTCTCCGAGGAGTTATTCAAATGATGATTCAAATGATATCATTCCACATATGTCGGCTACCGGGCCAATTTTCTTGAAAGCTTATTCTTCATTTGAATCTATGAATTCTCCCCCCCTCCATTCGGTGGAAACAATTTTGGCTTTCCATGTAAAGTCAATGCATTCCACAACTTCAGCAGCTTCTTCATATAGTTCTTTCCATTCTGTGTGGATGTGTGAGGGTGAAGGGACTAGGCGCCCCTGTACCTTCAGAGCATCAAGTAACTCGATCATACTGCAAATGTTATTGGTTTGTCTGAATAATTTTGCTATGGTCTGGACAACATCATCCAAGCTGAGTTCGGTGGTCAGTACTACCCAACTATCTAACTCTCGGGACCATTTTCATGCTTCTAAGAACAGCGTACTGAACCTTTAGCAATTAATGACCATCTGTGAGGGCAATTTTAGCCCGAACTCTAGGGGTTGGTTTAAGACTTCTGATAATTCCATGCTTCTATTTTCATAACGGGTACGAACTATGACGCATGCTCTAGTAAGGAGTGATACTGCCTGATCAGCGAGGCTAGCAGGGTGTAGGAGGAAATATGGGAAAATTTCGAGAGGTTTAAGAGAGTATATGGGTGTGATTTGAGTTGAGGGATCGATTTTTGGGTTCTCTTCTAGAAAAATGGCATTGGCATGATTTAGAAGTGAGTTGTGAGTAGTGTTTGGCTTAGGATTGGATGGTGGGGTGATGGTACCCCGATCAATGAGATATTGGATTATGTTTTGGAGGTGGAACCATTGGTCGGTGGTATGGCCAGCTGTTTGGTGAAAGGCGCAATAAGCATCGGACTTGAAGTTTCTTGGGAGTGGATTTGGCAATGGACGGGGATCCAAAGGTTTGATAAGGTTTCGACTTAGCATGGCTTAATGAGCTTTGGAGAGGGTCGCATGGATCTCGGTGTATTCCCTTCGGATTGGGACAGGGCGAATTTCTGGTTCCCATGATGTGGTTGCTTGAGATATATTGTTGATGGTTGAGACTGTAGCACTGGCAGGCTTGTCATACTTTCTGGGGTGAACTGTCGGGACACCTTCTTCGGTTCAACTTCTGTTTTAGCAAGACCTTCCTCTATTTCTACTCCTGCTTCTCTGAGAGATCGGAAGTGGGGGTATTATTGTACTCCCATCATTGTTTGGACATGGGGTAAGAAGTTCTTCTTCACTATGCTGACTTGTTCTTCCTTGGAAGGCCGATTGGTCATGTTTGTGTATTTTTTCCTCCATCGAGCTATGAAGTTACTGACTGATTCCCCAGAGTTCTATTTGAGCAGCTCTAAATCACGATGGGTGACTTCAAGCTCTTCATTGTATTTGTACTGCGACATGAATTCTTGGGCCACATCCTCCCAGCTACAGATTCTATATTCTTTGAGAGACAAAAACCATCAGAGGGAACTATCCTTTAGAGTTTGCTGAAACAATTAGGCCATCACTTCTTCAAAAGCCCCTAGTAGAGTCATGGAACGGTGATAACTATAAAGATGAACGATTGGGGGTCCACTTCCTCCGAACTTCTCGATATTTGGGATCTTAAACTTCTCGGGTAACCTCGCTTTAGGATAAGGAGACATGTGGGTGTAATCCACGTAATTTCCTGAGATCCTAACTTGGTCAAACTTCTTGGTGATCATCTTGAGATCCTCTTTGACGTTTTTTTAACTCTTCTTCTTTCGGATCAACGACCATAGGTAAGTTAGCCCCAGGCTGGGTAAGGTTCGGCATCGAAAGCTAGGTAGGCGGTGACCCATTAATAGGAGGGGCACGTGGAGCGTGCTGATATTCTTTGGGAACCCAGATAGGCTCAGGTGGACCCATAGCATGAGGGAATAGGGCCTCGAGCTCTTAAGGAACATGAACCTCGTTTTGTTGCATCTCTCGAACCCAAGTTTGGAGGTTGTTAATCTTGGATACAAGCTGAGTTAGGATTGCCATCAGATCTGGCTGCACAACGGGTACTTGACCTATGTTCTCCATGGAGAGTGGATGGATTTCGAACTTGGAAGAAGTAACGAGGGAACGAACGGAACTCCGGGGTGATTTGACTGAAGACCGAAGCCAATAGGGAGCCAGGCCAAGGGTTTGTGATCGACCTGTGAAGGCGTAAAATGGGATCTATTTTTTAGAAAAAAAGAATAAAAATATTTTTGGATTTTTGATAAAGAGAGGACAAATGTTTTTGGATTTTTGATAAAGAAGGGAGAGATGTTTTTGGAGACGGAATTCAACATGATTATTATAATTATTATGTTCTCACTTGTATTAAATTCTCCTTAGTGCAAAATGCCGTATGGGACCTGAGCCTGGAAAAATTGGGTTTGTAATATATGCAAAGCTATGGATGGACTTGTGACCAGGCTCACGGGCAGGGTCCCGTTTTAAAAATGCGCAAAAATTTGGGCGGCGGGCTGACTCGAAATTTCGGCTGAGTTTCGGGTTGAAACCGAAAATCTAACATGTGTGTCCTAAGTTTGACACCTATATGAGGGAATGCAGTTGGTTGGGTGAATTGAAAAGGGTTACCCCCTTTGGCGTGACTCCCACGATATACGTCTTGCTCTTGTGGGCTATCGATACGTGTGGACAAGCTAATTGATATACCCGAGTGTACGTGAATTGCCTCACTATATACCTCATGGGGACGGTACGCATGAGAGAGAATTCGATATAATCGACGTACGTGAACGAGTTCCCTGCGATATACCTCCCGTTATGACTTCGGTCAAGCGGTAGGATGCGGGGGAACCATTTGATATACATAGAAGGTACTTGGCCAATGGAAGGTGAGAGTCATATTACTTAGGCTAACTGCGCCTTGCCAGACCAGCACCCATCACCAAGTGACCCTCCAGTTACTGGGTAAAATTTGGTCAATAACAATGCTCTTTGGTGACGTCGTGTGAATCATGCATGATTCTCTTATTAGTATCTTATGAGAATGTCTTTCTTGATTATGACAAACAGGGAGCAAAGTACAAGTACCAGTGGTATACCAGGTAAGGATGAGTGATGCTTGCAACATGTGGATATATGTGATCCTAGGTGAACAGAGTGTGAAGTGTACATGGAGAATTTTCTACAAGTGTGTGAATAGAAGCATAAGCATGGGATACACATGGAAAAGGGGAACATACAAAGTGGGGAAAATATGAACAAGTATAACATCCATGTAAATAGAGTCTAGCCCTCAAAATATAATACTCCCCAGCGGAGTCGCCACTTTGGACATCCCCAATCCTCGTCGCGGGGGGAGATGGGAGAGTGTGTGAGGATCCTAGGCCCCATGCGTCCCTCTCGGGAGCGCTTCGACCGGCATCATTGTGGTGAGGTGTGAGAATGTAGAGAGATTAGAGTCGCCAATCTATTTTACTCAAAACAGACAAAAGAAAAAGGGAAAATGTCATCCAAAGACATACCAGTGCATACAAAACCAAAATGATTCGAGAAGGGTCCGGAGGCTAAGTTATGAAATGGGAAGGTTTTAGGCACCCATTCCGCCCTTACGGTCTCTCATGGATGTTTGCTATTTTCCATTTTTATTTTCCCCGTGATATGTGTATATATAGTGGAGATAGGAATCCTCGACTTGTATCATGGAAGAGATAAAGCGAGTCATCCATAGGGAGGTAGAAAAATAATATTAGAAAATAAGATTTACGCGATTACCGGTACGTTGATCGTTATAATGGAATGATAACGCATGTGGAGTAATACGTCACTAAGGACAAATATAAGCATATATATATATATATATATATATATATATATGTGTGTGTGTGTGTAATAAAGTTGGAAACTTATGTATGTCATACGCTTCAAGTATGATGTCATCTTAATGAGTTATTCATGCACTTCCCTTTTTACCCTTGATATTTTGATTTCCCCCTCTTTTGACTCACTCTAATTTTTCCCCCTTTTATTAAAAATTCAAAAATGAGGATAGAATAGTCTTCCACCATTCTCACCCTTACCCACATTCTCCAAACCTACGACTCTCTTATTTTTTACCCCAATTTTCTCTCAAACACGGAGACTCTCACCTCACCCTCTCACCGAAACCCTCCATTTATCAGGTATTCTCTATTTCTCTCAAACGATTGTTAGTATAAACCATTGGTATGGTGGCTCCATTTTTAGGTATTCTCTATTTCTTTCACCTCACCATCTCAATAAAACCCTCTATTTTCAACAGGTATGGTGGCTTCATCTCATTTTAAATAAGTGTGGTTGACATTACACAAGTATGGCTTCAATCGTTTACACAGGTATGGATTTGATAGATTTTGTGGCTTCAATCATTTTCTAATTCTAATCATTTATACATGGATGGATTTGTGGTATATCTATTTTAGAGTTTTTATTTTTTGGTATGGATTTGATAGATTTTGGTTCTGAATATACAGATTTGGGTTTTGATGGAGAATACTTTAAAGGAGATGGGAGATGCGGCACCTCCGGTGTTCTGGTGTTGGTGGTGGTGTTGAGGACGTGTACGATGAGGATGTGTACGGCGCCTCCAGTTCTGAATATCCAGATGTGGGTTTTGATGGAGAATACCTTGGTCTGTCCGATATTATGTTTTTTCCCCTTGATTTGTTTGTGGGATCTCTTTAATTTAATTCTTTGTCCTACATACAGTGATGCACAACGTTTAATCAATTGTTAGATTTGTTTTGAACTGCAACACGCCTGATTAGATCTGAATCCTCAGTGCGTTGCTGTCATCCTTAGTGTGTTGCCGCTGCCGTCATCCTCGCACACAAATACACAAATTCAAGGGACTACAAATTGTAACTCAGTGCGTTGCCGCCATCCTCAACGCTTGCCGCCTCCAAAGATTGTTGTCGCCGCCATCGGTTTCAAAACAAAAACGATTGTTGTTTATCAACGATTGTTTTTTTACATCACTTTTGCTGTTTATCAACGAGCTGGATAATAGACATCAATGCCACATCTAGGTGAACGCCTGGTAAGGAGGTTGAGTCAGATCTTTTCTGGGTTGGTGAGGGCTCAATTTTTGGGTTTTCTTACGTGTCTTATCTCCTTTGTTTTTTTTATGTTTTATGTTTTGTATTTTTATGTTTTATGTGTGAGTTGTTAGTTTGTTCACACAGATAGATTCCGATTTACAAATTAGTCCGGTGCCAAGTGGATCTTGGTCTGGTGTGTATGCATTTTGCAATTTTTATTTTTATTTTGGGTGCTTTGGTAATGACTTGATCCCTCAGCATTTGTTAGTTGTTTTTGTTTGTAGTTGGGCTTTTAAAATGAATGGACATGGATGTTCTGTGAGAACAATGGAGAGATTTGTGGTTAAATAAAAAAATTCTTTGCTATAAATTTCATTATCAACTATAATGAAATTATGAGTACTTTGAAATTATGAGTGCTACTTCAATTCAGTTTGAAAAATGGGAGGGTCCACAATACTCTTCCAAAGTTAACTATAAAAAAGATAATTGGAACTTGCATCTGTGTGGTGCGAAAAATATATTTAATAATAAAATATTGGATGGAAAAAAGAACAAAAAATATATTTATATTTTTTCTAGATAAAAACTTGGATGATAAAAGAAAAAAATAAATTTTTGTATCATGTAGCTTTTACTCGGGTTGTATTGCTTTATAATTGTGTCATGTCTTTATTTGAGGCTCGGGTTGTATTGTTTTATAATCGAGTCATGTCTTTATTTGAGAATAAAAAAAGATTGTGTATTGTTTCATGTTTTAATAATAAAAACTTGGATCGAAAAAAGAATAAAAAAATATATTTATATTTTTTATTAAATAAAAACTTGGATGAAAAAAAAATTATTGTGTTGTTTTTACTCGGTTTGTATTGCTTTATAATCGAGTCATGTCTTTATTTGAGACTTAGGTTATATTTCTTTATAATCGAGTCATGTCTTTATTTGTGAATGAAAAAATATTTTGTATTGTTTTTCATGTTGTGTCACTTTATTTGGGATGTATTAGTGTTAAATCAAAAAGATCATGTTTTTCATGTTGGATGTACATTGAATTGTCTATTATAATTATTATTATTATTATTATTATTATTATTATTATTATTATTATTATTATTATTATTATTATTATTGTTGTTGTTGTTGTTGTTGTTGTTGTTGTTGTTGTTGTTGTTGTTGTTGTTGTTGTTGTTGTTGTTGTTGTTGTTGTTGTTGTTGTTGTTGTTGTTGTTGTTGTTGTTGTGGTGGTGGTGGTAGTGGTGGTGGTATTTTGTATTGTCCAAACATGGTGGATAGTCGCATAAACAAAGGAAACTTTTTCCAATTTTTATAATATATTTGTATTATGAATTAAACTTGAGCAAAGTGTTACACTACGCGACACTTTATAAAATTATGCGTGCCTTCGAAAAGGTTGATTATATTATAATTTAACATTATTGATTTTACCACAATTCATACTTTGGAAATTTTTGTTGTTTTGTGATTACATAGTTTGGAAAATTTTCTTCGACATAAAATAATATGTTTTTACCAATCACAAACATTATCTAAGTAAAAGAGGCATAACACAATGTTTTTTTAACCAATCACGAACGCAACCATTTTGCACGATAGTCCTATAAATAAAGCAAATTATGGCCAATTTTTTTAAAATTATACTTTGTTTTGTCGAGGAACGAATGTTTTTTCGTTTTGCAATTACGTACTTTGAAATTTTTTGCCATTTTGCGATTATGTACTTTGGAAATTATCAGCGTGCCTTCAGGCACGGGCATCCGCTAGTATATATATAATAATAGAGCGTGGAGTTTAGAAAAAATAGAAAATAAGAGAAAAAGTGAGAAAAGGACTCGAGTCTCGGGTTTTACCCCAAGACGCCTACGTAGCCTATAGATGTAAACCTAATAATTTCAAAGCAATGTGAATTTATAACAAAACGGACATACCTATTTGAAAGTTAAAACCAACTTAGTGGGGTCTGTTCATCTCTACTTTTAACGCCTTAAAATCAAGAGAAGTTAAATCCAAATAAGCATATATAAGTGAGGAAAAAAATTATGTAGATATATTAAAGGATAAATAACAACAAATTGAGAAATAATAGTTCAAGGCTATGTGTTAGTAAGAATTAGTTGTTAGAATAGCCTATTGATTATGTGTATCATATCCAAATTACGTTGGCAAAAGGGTACCTGAAAGAAAAAATTAATAAAATGGCTCAACCAAATGAGTGGTGACCCAATATTTAGAGAAACATACAAATCATCAACAAATTCATAATAAGCAGGCCTACTCGAATAAAAATGGCACTCAATGTTGCATAGAAGAAAGAGAATTTAGAGAAGGAAAACATATAGAAATAGTGTGTATTGTTTTAAAAAGGTTAGCAAAAGAAAAAAAAATCATAAAAAATTACTTTAAATGAAAATAAATAGTTTAAAAAGAATAGTTGAAATCAAACCAAAATAATGTTTGATAAATCTCTAACATATAAACTATAAACAATAATAAAGCTTGATAAGTATTCTAATAATAAGAAAGTAAATACTTTATATAGAAACTATTAAGGTAAAAATTTGTAAGTAAAATAGTTTAGTTTAGGCTTGTTATTTGTTTTATTTTCACTATGGAACATTTAGCATATCCCGTTATAAACCGGTACGTGCCTACACAGTGAACCGAATCTCCAACACCTCAAAATTTCAAGACTTATCCACATTATGAAGCTATAAATCCTTTAGGAGTTTAAATTTATTTACATTTATATTCGGGACATATTTTATAAAAGTTTTTATAGAAATCGAGGCAAATTTTTTAGAGTTCAAAATTCATTTTTTTTATTGACCTCATTCAGACGAGATGCCTATCTGATTTGAAAAAAAATTATTTTCATTTGAACTCTCATTTGATTATTTCATCGAATGAACATCCAACGAGGGTGTTCTGTTTGAATTCATTTGAAGCTCGTTAGAAGTTTCTTCTAACAAGATTGGTGTCTCGTTCGAATGAATTTTACCACCTAGAATTTTGTTTACGACCTATAAATACCTATTTCAAAATTATTTTAAAAGAGAATTTTGAAAACACGCAACCTTATTATCTGTTACAAAAGTCCTCAATCCTTTTAGGTCAAAACACATCTTTGATTCATAAAACACCATCCCTTATATAATTGTGAGTCCTTTGAAACCTTAGAAGACTCATATTTGATCTATACTTGTAAAGAGAGATCTCTACTACTAAGCTTGTGATCCGAGGGATCACTGCTAAAAGAAAGGATGATTTGTGGATATCGAGGGTGGACCATCACCTGTGGACTGCTCTAGATCTGAGTGGTATTAGTTAGGAAGTTTTGTAAGTAATCTATCTTGTAAAACTCTCTAAAGTGCTAATAAAGGTTTTTCCTGGAATATGTATTTTTCCTCATATTGTTTGCCTTTGCATGTTTGGTTGATTCTTGCAAATATATTTCGATACTATTTGCATGCACATAATAAATTCAATCAAAGATGAAATTTGGTAATAAAATAGATTTTGTGTTTGGGGAATTTAGTTAAGTGAGTTAATCCATTAGACCGTGAGCACTCCCAAATTGGTATCAGAGCCGGCTATGCAAAAATACTGTGTGATTGTTTTTCGCAAAAAGTTTTTTGATATCATTTTTTTAAGAAAAACAATATTGGTCTTAAAAATGATGAATTTTAATGGATAATTTATATAATTGAATGCCCATCTTTGATGGTACCAACTATGCATAGTGAAAAGTTAGAATGAGGTTTACTTTAAAGTCAATTGGTGAATGCATCCGGTTGCTCTGTGAAAGAGGGTGGACACCACCCACCGTTATTGTTGACAACGTCGTTGCCCAAAACATGTCTCTCAATGGACTTATGACGACTTTAAATGGAGAAAATTTAATTCTCATGGTTTGAGTGATATCTCGGGAGCCATCACCCCTGATGAATTTCGCTACATTATGATGGGCACCACGTCCAAAGAAGCCTGATCTACCCTCAAACTCACTCACGAGGGTACCAACGCCGTTAAAGATTCTAAGCTACAGAATCTCACCAAACAATGTGAAATAATCGTAATGCTTGAATCTGAATCATTTGATGAGTTTTATGCGAGACTGTCCAATATAGTTAACTCGAGTTTCAATTTAGGTGAGAAAATACCAGAGACACGTGTGGTTAAGAAAATTTTGGGATTGCTTCTTGCCCGCTTTATTACTAAGGTTACTGTACCTAATTCATTAGGAATATTAGACACTCTTAGTTTAGAAGAGGTTGTAGGAGATTTTCAAACATAGAAGATAGATATATTCCCTAAAACTATAAAACCTAAGAAAAATGGAATTTCACTAAAATCCGATTCTAAAAAGAGAGAGGAAGCATCGTCCGATTGTACGTACGACTTTGATTTAGATGATTTAGCCCTTTTTGCTAAAAAATTCAAGAAACTTCTCAAACATAAAAAGAAAAATACTTCCAAAGATAGGAAACATTTTGAGGAATATAAAAAATATAAATCAATGAAGAAAAAATTTGAAAAAGAAAAGAGAAATTTCCCAAAGAAAGACAAGGAAACTTGTTATGAGTGTGAGGGAAAGGGTCACAGAGCTCATGAGTGTCCGACTAGGTTAAAACGTCAAGGGAAAGGAAAAGTTGCATTGAATGTCACTCTTAGCAATAGTGAGGCCGAGTCGATAAGTTCGGGGTATGAATCACCGCATGGATGTAATGTAACACCCCATATTTTTGGATAATTATGAATTTAATTATTTCTAGTATTTTTAATTACATGTGTGCAATAATTTAATTAAAATGAAATACTACATATTTAATCAATATTAATTGTGTGAGATTAAGATTAATATTTATATGTTAAATTTACTAAGTGTGTTGTAAATAACATGTAATAATTATTATATGTCGTAGTGAGTAATATTGACGGGACTATGTGTTATCTCAACCGTGAGTCGTGCGTAGACTATGTTAAGGTCGAGATAGGAAATTTATGTAGAGTGAATCAGATGGAAATTTTAACGTAATGGTTGATTCTTAATGGGCCGAAATAGGGGGAATAGTGTACCTAGGAGTATTATTTGGGTTCTGGGGGAGTTTTAGACTATACCGGGCTCTTACAGGGGTATATGGGCCAAGTGGGCTTGGCCCATTAGGTTAATTTTGGGAATAGAGAGTTAATACCCTAAGATTATGTGTGTTGGCATCCATTATCATTAGAATCAAACCCTAAGAGAGAAAGGAAAAGAGGCAAAGGCTTAGAGAAAGATAGAAATGCCAAATTGGGAGATAATTCAAAAGGGATTTGAGCATTCAGCCGTAGATTCGTCGTCTACAGTGTATTTTCAGACTCTACAAACCATTTAAGGCAAGTAATTGACTTGAACTAATCGCATATGTAGGGATTTTCGATTCATATCATAGTATGTGTATAGCTAAATGATTTTGGAAAGGAAATTACAAGTAAAAAGGGTCTTTGAGTGGACTAATCCTTCAATTTGAATTGTATAATGAATGTAATGAATTTTGAGTCATAAACTGAGTTATGAATACTATAAATCTTGTGGGGGAATCAAATTTATGTAAATGGGTAGATATTTGATGAAATTGTTGAGAATTGTGAAAACTAAATTGGCGTTGTAAATTTATATTTTTCCTAACGACCAATTTGGTGAATTAAAACGAGATTTCTTGATGAATTGTTTGTGTGAAAGATTGTGTGAGATTAAGATCATGTTTAGAAATAATTACAGACCTTAAGTACAAATTAATGGAGGTTGGAGTTCAGAGGAAAGAGTTTGCGGGAAGATAAAGAAAGAAGAAACCTGAAGGATTTTATGTCAGGTACATCGAACCGGTTCGAGGGATACATTCAAACCAGTTCGGATGTTTCGAAAAGTTGACAATGGTTCATTTTATGTATGGGTTTTAATTGAGATTTTAATTCCAAAAAGTGGAGAAACATTTATTTGGGCGATTCAGTGTGGTTATATTACCTAGGAGTAATCGAGAAATGAAAGTTGGGTTTATTTAATTAATTATAGAATTAATTGGCGAGTAAATTTTACCTAAGAATTTAGAGGGACCAATTCGAGAACATTTGATATACTACTTGGTTGGGAAGTCCGAGCATATTAGCTGAGCGAAGATATTTTATTCAAATAATGGTTGAGAACTAAAAGAAAAAAAATAAGTGTCAGGGTGTAGACTTGGGATAGTAGGCTAGTGCTTTGAGTGATAGGCACGAATTAGTCTAATTTTATATATATATATATACATACGGGTATAGAGACTATATATATGTGTATTTTATAAATATATATGTGTATGATATTGATTTGAACATACCCCTCTAGTGCTATCAGTAGAGGTTGTGCGATTTGGGTGATCCTCCCTCGCTAGTGAATGCAGGGTCAGTATAGTCCCCAGGTCATAGCCCCACGCATGTACCCTTGTGAGGGTTGAAGTTCGAAGTGAGGTAATTACGGGTATGGTTATAACTCACTATCGAAGGACTATGTCCGCCTCCAATACGTTTGCAATTTTACTGAATCAGTGTGAGATTCCCATCATGGGTAGTCGGGATGATGTGAGTATGCCTCGGTGATGATAACATTGTAGAGAAAGACCTCTAATGAGTTATTACTCGAGGGATTATAATTATACGCGACATATGTGTGCTTGTTGTGGTATATCCTTCACGTATATGATGGTGTAGTAATTTATTTACTGGTTTAACACGTAAAGAGTGATTAATGTGTAACTCTTACAGTGTATATATAGGTATATAATCGGGTAGATAATTATATACAATTAAATACGTAAAGTGTGAACATATAATATATATAACACTTAAGTGGGAGCTATATAAATAATTAATGTTGAATAAATTAATTAAGAAAATGAGTAGAATAGCTCACGAACCATGATAAAAAGTACTCGGGTTAGAGTAGTGTGGTAGAAATAATTGTAACATATCTAGTTAGACGGGTAGCATAACAAGGTGGGTTAAGATGTAAGCGTTAGGTGTGCACAATAGTTGAGAGGTGGGTATATTTCATGAGAGTGAAACACCAACTTAAATATGAAAAGTGTCCATGCATATTTATTTACTGCATCTTAATTACTTACAAATGGTTTTCAAAAGTTTTGGGCTTTGACTCGTGTCAAAAATATTTTCCAAAACCTTTTAGGTGTCCAACCATAGGGATGCCGAACATGATGATTTATTCCAGAGATGCATAACTGAAACACTTGTGGAGGCATGGAGGATTTTATTAGACGCTTCACTTATTTCATTCATAGTCCAGGATTCACATTTAATTATTTTTGTTGGGCCTGTTACCCGTTCAGTTCAAAATTTGGATTTAGTTCTTTTCATTTTAGACCTTGTATTTAGATTTACTTCATTTAAGTTAGATTTATGATTTGGACATTGGATTTGGAGCCGATGGTTTATTTATTTAATCGTGTGATGTTCTAGACTTCAGTTATGGTGTGAATGGTTTATATTATTTTATTTTCACAGTTTGTTGTGGTATAGTTTATTTTCACAGTTAGTAAAAAAAATTTTGACAGTGATGCTAAGAATGAACCAAAGGAGATTCCTATTTATTTTTGTAAAGGATTAATTACCCGTGATTAAAATAAGCGAGGTGTCACAGATGATATCAGAGTATCAGGTTCTAGTGTCCTTTAGGATCTGTGCGGACTAAATACATTTTCAGTGTTGCTTTTCTTTAATATAAAGACCTATAATTAGGACTGTCAATTCATAATGAGACTTAAGTTCTCTTGCTATTGAGTATAGTTAATGCGAATCATATACGAGTTTGGTTGGGATTAGTATACCGAAGCATATAGCACGACCAACGAGGTCCATTGGGAGGACTGCAGCAGGAGAGGCTCAACCCGAGCTACAGAGTTTTTTAGTAATATTAACCACGGTAGGAGTCACCATTATTATTGTTCAGGTAGTTGACATTGTGATGACTACTGGGGCACATTAGCTTTCCCCAAGTAACACCATACAGACAGTAGTGCAAATTAAGACTCGCCCAGTTCATTCGATAAGGGGAGAGTTGGAGGGGATTTTTTGAAGGGCCATTCATAATAGTTTGGGAAAGTGAGGAAGTGTGATTGAATATTGGAAGGAGAGAATCCAAAGTAAATTACATATGGTGGAGTGAAGTGTCACACATGACTAAAGTTTTGGAAAAAAAATTTTAGCTGAAAGGAGCTGTAATTTAGTGAAAGAACTCGTTCTCCACATCCAAACAGAGATACAATGAATATCGAGGACTTTGGGGTGAGATTTGACCACAAATCCTTTCATCATCTGTTGAAACATAGAGATGAAGGAAATTCCTGTACTTATTTAGGGAGGGTCGGGAAGTGGCCGAACATGAGGGAGAATTTCCTTGTTTAGCGAACTTCGACCCGGCAAGATGGCTACAGAGAATAAAAACGATCTTTGAGATAATAATGGACTAGTGGATAGAATACACTAGCATTGAGGGGGGAAATTAGGCTTGGGCGACTAATAGACATTGTGATCCATAAACTTGGTGCGGTGAAGGATCCATCTTGAGGTTCACTTATTGATTATATTGCATTGAAGGCTGTGTACAACCCAAAAAGAACTATATTTCTCTCTCTCTCTCTCTCTCTCTCTCTCTCTCTCCCTCCCTCAAAATAATTTATAGTTCTTAATGTTTCATTGTGAAAATATCTTTTTCCTCGACACCTGGTTATCGCATACAATATGTTGAAGAATGGACATTTTAAATATGGCCCATACATGATTCCTAAGACATCATGGGGTGTCCTCATTCCCCCAAACATCGAGGATGATCACTTTCCACTTCCCAATTGGATGATCGAATCCTTTAAGGTCGTAAAGTACATATACTCCAAACAGTTTTTTGTCCCTAATGGAAAATGAATAGTGGAACTAGTTGTCGAAAAAAGAGCGATATTGCACAAGTTATCAAGACAAAACCAGGCAAGGCATGTCGAGTATGTAACTTGACACACCACATAGATGTTGTTAAAAAGTCTTGTATATTTGGGGGTAGTTTATTGAAGATCATGTGAAAGGACCTCAACTTTGCCTCCTATCAAATGAAGATTTGAAGATATTGGAGATTTCATCCTTTGGTACTTGGTTGTTTGCATCTAAAGACTTTTCACTCACTGAGGTGTTTTTGCAAATGAGAGTATTTTTTCTTTAAGTGGACCAAGAAATGAATTTTTGTAAACAAAACATTTTTAGTGGTGATAATAAAAAGAAATGTGGCCTAGTTTTATTTTAAAATTGCCAAATTAGGCTATTTGGAGCCTAGTGTACGTATGCATGAAATATCTATCAGTATGCGCACCACAATCCATAATTCGCTAGTAGAAAATATGCTAGCATTCATTCGCACGTCTGGCCTGTTTCCCATGTGATGTCATAACAAGAGCACATAATATGACACGAAACTGACATGTCACAATAACACGACACGAAATTGACACGACACGATAACACGTGGTTAAATAAAAACACCCTTAAAATATATTGTGTATTAAAGTGTCGAGATTTTATATTTGGAGGACTAAAGTGTAGGGCTGAAAATTTTAGACATGACATGTTAAAACGATATGAAATTGACAGCGTATGTAGTGTTCGCGTCCTATCCTTTTGGCACGAAATCGTATCGTGTCAAAACTATTAGTCTTGTTTTAACTCATATTTTTGTGTGTTATCGTGCTTAATTAGGTGTTAAATGTTTTAATAATGTCATGTTTCTGTTACGTAAAAAAAATGACATATGACCCAAAATATGAATCAACGTGTAAAAAATGAGCAAAACACACGAATCCCATGTAAAAAGGACCATATTCTAATAAACGAAACTAGACCTGGAAAAATGAGACACGACACGAACCAATACGAAGTTATAAGTTAATGGGTGGACCCTTAATGGTTTGGGATCATATCAGTGCCAACCCGATAAGATACGATAGTTAACGGGTCGGGTTAGTGTTGACCCCCGTCACCCTTTAACACCAGATAAGACCCGTTATGATTCATTAATTTAAGTAAATAATATTTATTGTTGAAACTTATAAATAATTTATGTATCATAATGTTAATTTAATCGTAATGAATTTTACTAAATGAGAGATTTAGTAATGTCAGTGAATTAATGGGTCTACATAGGTTTAAAAATGAGATAATATGTCAAATTTTAAACACTAAAGGAATTTAAAAAAAATTTAAACACTTAGGTTCACTAAGTCTATTCTTGTAGAATTCCACACTAGTGTCATAACAAGTGGACCTAATAATAAATTATTCTTAAAAATTTTAAAATTGTTACAAAAGGACCTAATTGTAAATTGCCAAAAAAAGGCTACAAAATAGGTTGAGTTCAAATGACCGAACATCCAAATAAAAGTTCCCCTGTAATTTTAATCGAGATGAGTTCCCCTCTCCCATCCAACATACCCATTCCATCACCTCGACTCCTGCTACCATCGCCCCGCCTCATGCCACCATCCCCCCACGTATTTCCTTTGCCTGAAGTCGTGGTATGGAAATTTCAACTATAATCCCATTCTCGTTGAATTTAAAACCTTTAAACTCATTTCTTGTAATATTTTTCAGACGTTCGAAGTAAGAGCTCACGACATTCAAATAATGGACTTCTTGTTGGTAAACTTTGTGCAAGTCACCACATTATGGACCACTATTGGACCAAAGTCCCCGTCAGTGTTATCCCGTGTCCAAAATATCGCTATCTCTATATCTGTGGTTCTTATATTTCAATTGTTTTTTGCGACGGAGAGATTTTAAACCAAGTGAATCCAGAGGTAAATTATTTCTCCCTTTCTTTCTTTCCTTCTTTCTTTCTTTCTTTCTTTTTTAGTTTCTTCTATATTTATTTGTTGATCAAAATTCATTTATTTACTAAGCTTGTCAAATTGTTACGATGAAGAGGGAGGCAGACACCACCTTTGTGGTCGTCGAGTGCGGGTGCGGCCATGTTCAATACATTTAAAGGCAAGAATATCGTTTGTATCGTTGATCAAACGTCATCATGCATGATTAGAGACTAATTTCATTTTAGAAGACACGGGGACTTGTTTTTTTTCACAAAACAATTTTGATGCAAATTTTCATTTTAGAATATTATTTTTATTACTTTTAAGGGTAATGAAATGTTTATTTGGGACATTTTTAGGATTTGAATGATCATGAACAAAAATAGTGTTTTTGAGATGTTGATCATCCCCATTTCCCTCATGTAGCTTATTATCAACGTTCTTATTGTGTATATGCTCTTTCTCATGAATAGATGGAAGTAATCTACATTGTCTCACATGATGTCCTGTGAAAGATCATTTAACACCCTAAAGTGGCATTTTCTAAGCCTCAACATCCACTGTAAAGATAAATTATTCCTCTCAATTAACAAATAGTTTGGTAATTATTTGGAAACAACAACATATATTAGAATTCGAGAAAAATATCTAAAAGATCTATCAAAAGTGGGTCTATCAATCAAAATTAGCATACCACAACCTGCCACAATTTCAAATAAAGTTTGTGGTTCTAAATTTTCTTATGAGAGTCTGGAAATTCTAATCTAAACAAGTGAAGTAGTATGTTTCTATCTTAGTGTATCAAAATCAGGCATCCATCGGAGAATACGCATAATCTCGATATTTATGGAACATGATCTAGTACCTGTTGGAAGAGATTATTTATATATATTTGAGAGAGGGAGAAAATTATAGAAAAGTAGAGTGGAGAAATATTTTGGTGAAAGAAACTCTTTATTAGAACTCACTAAATTTGGCTTGATACAAAATGTGGAGACAACACCCCTATTTATACTATCCTCCAACTCAAATGAATCGTGAAGATTAAATTTACATTAAGGGTCAAGATTGAATCTCTAGATCCTTCCACATCTTTCTCTACTAATCTACCATTAAAATATTATGTCTTATACTCTCCACAATACACAAAAAGGATCTAGAATATTCTTGACAAAATATCACTCTTGATGGGTCTAACTTTATGGAAGCCTAATACTAACTAATTAAACATCCCGAACATTAACCCAAAAATACATACTAATAAAGCCCAATTATTTTAACAGTACCCCGCTTTCTCATGATCTTCAACAGAAGAAAAACTAAGAGTGTAAAAACCTTTTCCAATAGGAATGACTTTGAAATCATTCTTAAAATGATTTTCTATTAGGAATAATTTGAGAGGCTACTCAAAATACGGTGGTTGGGCGAGTGGATGAGAGTTGACGTCCAGTCTTGGTTATGCCTATTGGGAAGGTGGTGCTCTCCGCCACCCTACTAGATAGTGATTCCACTATTATTTTCTTTATGTGCTCACTTTCTCGCCCGTTCATGGAGTTGACAAACTGATTGACTCCTAGGTGGAAGTGAAAGATAGATACCTAATCAAACCAACAATAAAGGTGGATCTCAACTAGTTTTACTCCCATCTGTTTTATATACAAAGACACTCCTCTCATGTTTCGAACTTGAGTCACGATCAATCTTAGCCTAAGTGAGCGTATTTCTCATCGCTTCAAGGTATGATCTCCCCATATCATCAAACATTAAAGAGTTCAAGATTTAAAAAAAAAAAACTAGTTTCTAGGCCACGATATTTTGAAAACTCATGTTATAAAAGGAGAATATAGCTAAGGCATTTTAAAGTGATATTTTAATGATGAATAATATATCTGAATATGCCAATATTATTTTAAATAAATAAAAATTAATATTAACTAATATATAAAAATTGTTAAGAAAGAGATTGTTACATTTTCAAGTACTTACTAAACAATGTAAAATAACCATAAAACATTCATCTCATCAAATAGATTATAAAATCTTAATATGTAATATTAAATATTTTATAAAATATATGTCATGTTATAAATTTATACAAAACATACTTTTAGCAAACCTGATAAACACAATATACTAGTATTTGTAGCTGGAAAATTATAAGTGTAAAAACAGCCCAGGTACACCTCACGTTGAGTCGCTAACTACAATTTTTCAATACTTTTCACCTTTTCCCTCTTGGCACTATTAGTTGCTTAATTATTTTCTGAATTTCATGGATCGCGATCCATGTAAGCCGCCTATTATAATCTTCCACAAAATCAGCAATTTCATCCATATCCCCCTCTTCATCGTCCGTCATTCCATTATTACTCTCGTCATTGAATACACATTCTTGATACTCGAGAATTGATTCCTCATAATACACCCAGTTCTTGTAAGGTAACATTATTCCTTGTTGGATTAATTGATTATTCACAACTTCACCACTTTGCTAATATCGATTTATGCATTGATTAGACAGGGAACATATATTACCATTATGTCTCCCTTTTGCCATTGAAAATTCAACAAAATCCCTCATCCAATCATAATATTGTTACCTAATCTTTTTCAAAGCATCATCCAACTCTTGTCTTCCATATATGCTCGTTGATTTAATCAAGATTTGTCAATCTCAAATGGGAAAATTTCCTTAAAAAAATAACATTTTTGTTTCGTTGGAGATCACATCCAAAGGATTAATGTCATTAAATTAGAGAATGCTTTAAATTAAAAAAGTTCTCCCCATCAGTGGTGATTAAAAGAGGAGAAGATCACTATTTGTTCCCAATAAATGTTAGAGCAGTTCGGGCACAACCAACTTTGATTGGCAGAACTTAAAGACGACAGGGATATGATCTACCTTGCAAATCGTCCAAACTCAAAATCGAAGGAAAATTGGTTATTTTTTTATATCTTATCTAATATTGTCTTTTGGATAAGAGAAATCTATCTCAATAACATTTTGTGATCAAATATTCAAATATAATATTCCGTTTTACAAATCTGCCGAACTCAAAACCGACAAAATATTATATCAAAACTCATCACAAAGCGATGAGTTTTGACCAAGATGAATCGATCTCAATAACTTTTTGAGCAGCAACCTCAAGTTAATATCATAATTTTTACATAAATATGGCACGATAAATATTGTGTCACCACTGCACATAAAAAACCATGTATTTTGAATAGGGAAGGTTGAAACATTCTTCCGTTGATAACCTTGAAGTTGGATGGCCTGGCCCAGCTCCGGGTATTGGATGAAAGTACCGAAAGAAGGAATAGGGTTTTGTAACCAATGGTTCCTTTAATTACTTACTGCTGTTGGATGATAAATTTTTGTAATCAGTTTTTTCAACCATTTATAGCCTCTTACACACATTTTAAATGAATTGGTGGTGAAGATAAAGAACAAAAAGCAGAAAAAGCATTCAGCTCCTGGGCGTAGCTTTGGTCATCGGTGTCATGGGAGTTGGAAACATCCTTATTGGATTTTATATAACTGTGGTATTATTGTTGTTATTACCTATTTCATTTTTACCTGGGGTCCCTTGTTGACTTTTATAGTTTGTTATTTTGTGGAAATGATGTTAAGTTTATGGTACAATATTTGTGGGTTCACCCATTCATGATATATTGAATTATGCCATCATAGTTTTTGATTGTGGGTTTATTTGTTTCTAATTGAGCATAACTTATAGTTTTAGTTTTCTTAAAAGCTGCACAATCATATTTATTGTCTTGAATAATTTGAAAGTTCTCTTTATTTTACTTGGTATCTCATTAAAGTGGGATGTTTGTTTTTTGTCATTTATGTAGATAGTTGAAAAGTTGGTAAGACTTTACAATAGATGTATCTTTAATTTATTTATGTGCACCCTATTTTTGGAAATAAACTTGCTATTATAGTTTCCCATCTACATATGGTTCTTAAATGAAATTTGATTTATAAATTTTGGTTGTAAGAATTTTTTAGAAGGATATTATTTCCATGTGTAGTGTTTTGATTGTTGGGAAAAAATGTTCCCATAATGAAATTTCAAATTATTTATCAGGTTCTATACACACGTGTTGTAAGGTTGGGTAATCTCTCGCCTACATACCTTTTCACAAAGGTCTATCCCTAACGTGGTCAGTTATGGTTCTGCGTATTTTGTATATTTTTTATTTATATTTTTTGTTCTAATTGGATTTATTGTCAGGTGGTTGTTATTACCATCACCAAAGAAATTGAAGGACTGCTGTTGTTGCATGTATCTAATCAACTTTTTTTTATTATGTTGGACTCACATGTATTCTTTATATTGTACATTTTTGCGAGTACATCTCTTCATGACTGTGTTGGGCTGATTTATCACAGCGATAACATTTAGCCGAGTTGATATATGAATCCAGTAGGTATAATAATTGACTCTCTAAGGCAATTACAAAGAATGCAGACATTTGTGTATGAACCTAACCTCAAGGTGCTAGATAAAACATTCATGTGAGATTATACATGCAATACTTTGAATTGAGATAATTACATGTTTCTTTTTTATTATTATACATCCAATCCTTTTAATTGAGACAATTACATGATTATACATTGTTCTGAATATTACTGTTATCTATTAAGTTTTTTGCATAATTTATTCTTAAACATGTGTATGTTAGTTGTTTTGTGTAAATAAAAAAAGAGACTAAGATTATAAATGGCAAGTTGTTCAGGAAGGCAATGCATCTGTCAGTGTATGATAAGAACCCGAATGAGGAGGGTCATCCAATAATGGTCCCATATGAAGTAATCCATTCCAAATCTTACAAATACTGGGACCCCCATCCCCAAATCGAGGTACTTGGTTCAGCAACCCCTAACCAAAACCAAGTCTTACACTCCTCACGTGTAAATACGAGTGAAGGTGGTTATGTTTGGAGCAGAAGGCCCTCCCCCCCCCCCCCCCCCCCCCCTCGAGGATTTGGACAAGACTCTCCCCAATCCTTAAGGTGAACCAAACCTAAAGTTGAGAGAATTATCTTTTATAAGCATAATAGCGTGGTGAATAAATTTTCTTAGTATGTTGTGTAAATGTTGAGTTTTGAACAAGAGTAAGACCATGGATTAGTTTGGTTTTGCATGTTTATTTTTTGATTTATTTGATTTTGTTTTGTAGATTCAACGAATTTTGGTATGAATTAGAATGGACTATTTGTTCTCTTTCACCAACATTCAAACTAATCCCATGGTATAACCTCTACTAGGTTTTTTTGTGTGTGCATATTTTAGGAATTGGAATTTAATCTTATGCAGTAACGTGGGTTCATTTGTATGCCGAATCTATATTTGATTTGTTGATGCATATCACTTGATTTGTTCTTTTTAGATCTAGGCTATATGGTTAGTGATGCAGGATGAGATATGGCGGAGAACACTGTCATCGCCGAAGCATCATATTCAGATGGAGTCGACCTCGAAAATCGGCTCTACTGTTCAAACATTTTCAAACTCAAGATTCGGTTAGACACAAAAGTCAGATTCAATATGGGGAGTTTAAGGACTAATAAGGTTACGTTTAGATTTTATTGTACCGAATTAAATCCAATGTTCTCACCAGGAGATCGCCGGTGACTACTTCTGAGGCAAAATTTAAGGCCGGTCTTCGGATTAAGATCTGAAAGTGGACTGTATGAGGAAAAATTTAATCAAGATGTGGTTATTGTATTTTTTTATGAACTTTGATTTTTTTTTTGTACGGATTTTTAAAATATAAATGGAGAAAGGTTTACGATACTTTTATGATTAAAAATCGTGACCTCTACTCTCTTTAAAAACTAGCGACCCCACACCCTTTTTGAGATCTTGATTTTTATAGCAATATACGTTACCATTTTAATTTCTCTGACAAATTGCACTTGGATTTGAAGTGGACTACTCTAATTCTAATCATATGGTTGTTTATTTTAGGCCTTATGTAGCTTACCAAAGCTTATTCTCGATTGGATGGAAACACTTCCTGTGAAATTGAAGGAATTATATGTCTATTTAGTGCCAAAAAAATTCTCTATCTTTTTTGTATTTGACTGTATTTATAGTTTATAAACATTAAATACTAAGAAATACTAAAAAGAAAAACGTATGTTAGAATAGTATGAGCTATAGACTATAGTACATCTACTGTTTAAATTTGGGTAACTGTAAAGGTAACCTTCTTATGGTATTATGTATAATTTTATTTAATATTTTGTATGCAATAATTTAGTCCTGAAAAATTGATTAGTAAGGAAAAGTCATAATATGTGGTGCCTTTTTTATGCCTATGCTACATAAATTGGAAATTTTATGTTTTTTTTTAATGCAGGAGCAAGTTAAAGGCAAGTCATAAATGAAGAGTATTCCCTTTTCTAAATTTATTTCAGAGTTGTGTGCACTCATATTCTTATTTTGTTATAACCTTTTCTATTTTTCTATAACCTTTGTTAGGTTTGAAGGTTCAAGTGGAGAAATCTCAGAAAATGTGGCATTCAAATACATGAAAATATTGACGAGATACCTTGTTTCGTACTATGCTTGACAAGATATACTTTGTTTCTCACTATGTTTTGCAAGATAAACTCAAGATTATTAGTTCAAGTTAGATTCTTGTCATATTTTTTTTACATGATATATTATTAATATGTGAAATATGACAAGGTATTTATTTTTTATAATAGTGGGAGTATGGAGTGGAAGTTTTTTCAAGGCATTAATTTTGACATCATGGGTCTTGAGTTTACAGTACACTTCCCTAATTTAGATATCACGTGTCTTGGTTTTACCACAATTTCTCAAAGCCCTTCACTATTTTTAAAAATATCATATTGTTTAAAATGTTTACAAAATACTACTCTACCAATTTTTGTCTATTATTGATGTGCCCCACCCGTGTAATGTTTATTTTCACTATATGTGACATTTTTATAACTTAACAAGTGAAATGCGTCATTATTTTCAGACTCACTTGAATCATCCCATGTTTTGCAAAGATTGGCCCTAGTATTTTTATTGTTCTTGTTCAGGTTAACTCGACAGTCTTGTGCAATGTGTCCCAGTTTCCCACACCTAAAGCATTCAATCTTCTTAAGGTCTCTACTAGGTCTGGTATGATTGTCTTGACCTTTCTCATGAGATTTGTGATTAGAGTGAGTTGGATAATTAGGCTTGCCTTGTTTGTTTGCCAGGTTATTCCTAAACTTGACAATTTTCTTAAATTGTTTTGACATTAAGGCAATCTGATTGTCCAAACTCTCTATGTCACATTCATCATCAGAGTCATAAGTGGGGAATTTAAGCTCAGTCTTAGTTAACTTAGAAGAGAAGCTCAGATTGGAACTAGTCTGTTTCCTATGGGTTTGGGTTAATTGTTTCTTAAATTCTAGTTCCATTTCCACAGTTCTTAGTTTACTACTGAGTAATTAAGGAGTGAGATTTTGATCACACATTTCCTCAATAGCATATCTTTTGTTGTCAAAATTCTGTTGTTATGATCTTAGAATTTTAGATACAATTTCATGTCTGTCATAAGTCACCCCATTAGCATGCAATTTGGTCACAATATCAGTCAGGTTCATATAGAAGTCATCAAATGACTCAGTCTCAGACATAATTAAGGAATTATACTGCTCGATAAGCATTTGAGTTTTAGAAGCCTTAACTCTAGTGTCACCTTCATGGGCAGTGACTAAGGTGTCCCAAGCTTCCTTAGAAGTGGTAAAAGATGAGATTCTCTTGAACTCATGCTCATTTATGGACATAAATATGGCATTCTTTCCTTTGTTATTATTTAGAGAAACTTGTTTCTCTTCATGGGGGAACTCGCTTAATAGTTTCTTAACCCTCTCATTCCTTCCTTCAGTGACTGGTTTTGTAGGAAAAGTGTAACCATTTTCAACAATGTCCCAGACATCATCTCCCAGAGTTCCTTGAATGAAAGAAATCATCCTTACTTTCCAGTAAGCAAAATTGGTTCCATCAAAGATTGGAGGTCTGGTCAAGTTACCAAATCTTTCATTTTTCTCGTCTATATTTGATTTTCAGAAAACAATTTCAGAAACACAGGATCTCTTTTGAAAGCAGTTTACCAAGCTTTGATACCAATTGAAAAATCGTTACTAAATCCGTTTAAAGAATTTAAACTACTTAAGTAACTCCGATCTGTTTTTTGAAGAAACTCTTTTCTTAAATAAAAAAGAATTAATCACAAGATGTGTTTAATAAAAGTATGTACGAGATTTGTTCAAGATTTGATAAACAGATTTAAAAGATAGTTTAAAAAACTTAAACTCAGCACAACTAAGAATGAGATAAGGAGATGTATTAATATTAAGCACAAGATTTTTAACGTGGTGAAACCTCAACCTACTTGAGGAAACATCGACGACTCCCTCTACAGAGTAAAAGAAAAATTTCACTAAAACAAATATAATAGTTACAAACTATTTAACTAACATGCAAACAACCCAGACCTATATAAGTTTAGGAATATACCCTCTGGTGTCCTTATAACTTCTCTGCAGTTCTGATTGTAGATGTAGTTCTCTCAGTTTGTTAACTTCTGATTTGTTCCAGCACTTTACATCGACTCTTGTTCACAAGATCTTATTACCAACACTTTTTGTGTTGTAGGGTGAAAGTGTTTGTGAAGGTGATTTCTAACACATGCATGTACACACACACACTTATTAAGTACAAACAGTCCTAACAAATTACAGTAACACTATATGCTGTGATCTTTTCTTTTTCCTTCTTCTTACAAAACTTTGAACCTTATTTGACCTTTAAATCAATCCCAGAATCCACGGATATCTTGCTCAGAAATCAGTCAAGATCTTAATCAATCTCAGTTTTGAAAAGATTTTCGAGTTTGAAAACCTCCAAGTGTGATTCCAAACTAGGTCAAAGGTTTAGTTTTATAAGAACTAGAAACAGAAAGCATTTATTGTTGATTTCAAAGTAAGCAAACGTTTTATAGAAAATAATCAACAATATATTTCTCAAGATGAGAAATAAAGAATGAAACTAAGTGTAATGTAACATGAATAACTCATATCTGAAATTTCTATGAAATCAGAAAGTAGATCTAAGTAATAGTTTAAGTTGAAAACAAGATCTAACGAATAAGAGGTTACAACAACAATTACACACTCAACTCAAACTCTCAAACACTCAAGAACACTCAGGGTAGTGTTTTAGATATGAAGGAGCTTTGAAGAAGTGTTTGGTTTTGGATTGAAGAGGTTTTGACGAACAAAGTTAGGGTTTCTAACTCTCTCTCTCTGGTTTCTCTCTTCTCTCTCTATTTCTCTCAGAAAAATGAAAATGGCAAAAGTCTTCGAAGTCTGAGATTAGAGTTCCTTTTATAGTGTGAAGAGAAGGTTCGAGAGACTGGATCAAAACCAACGGTTAGGATTAAGTCAAATTAAATTGACTTTGATCGAAGGGTTCAAAGAACGCGGCGCTTAAACGACACCTAATTGGTTTAAAAGGTTGTATTGGGATTCACCAAGACAACATGCAGATCGTCGATAACCAGTGATCCAAGGGTTAAAAACATACGCGTTAATAACTCAGTAAAGAAACACAATCTCAACCAATCAGATGAAGACAAGTGTTAGCCAAATAAAGGATATGAAACGCGCGTCTTAAAGTAATTAAAACCACACCCTAAGGTTTACCCCGCTTTCGAATTCTACCCAAGGTAACAATGAACCAATAAACCCAACAAAGTGTATTTACAGATTGACCACAAAAACTTATAAATCAAGTTTTAATTAAGAAATCCTTATTTAAAAAATGTTTATAAAATCCCAAAAAATTATTAAAATTCAAACTTAGGTATTTAAACACACTCAACACATGTACACACATTATTATGCAGTATGATATGCATTAAATAAATTCTACTGTGTGTGAGTGTTGACAATAATTTCTTGATCACTGCAAGATAGAGAGATGAAGTAGCAAACCAATTTATGAGGTTCTTTGGTTTCTAGGATGGACATAATTTTTTCACAATTTCCAAACTAGATGAGCACTTATACAATATAGACTCAAGTGAGTCAAAAGTATAAGGGCTTCAGATTGAACCTGATTTATAATTATTTTTCACTTTCTCAGTAACAATTTTGTTATATTAATTATTGTATCTAGGTTGACAACGTCGGACTTCTGGGATCCAGTGAACATTGGAAGTGATGGGATGGCCAAAAATTTTCTTAGCTCTGAGCACAAAAACCTTCCTATCCAATACATTCCTGTCTCTGAGGGTGTCCGTGGTCGTAACTCGGACAATACACTGATTAAAGAGAAGCTCAGTTGGGCTCCAACTAAGAGACTTAAGGTACATGTAGCAAAATTTATACTTACCATTTAAATGTTTATCAATTATGAACGTCTGTAAGGACAAAATTTCCAATTCAGTCCATTTATAGCTTTGACTTATTCCTGGAACAAAACTTGTTTGTAACTGTGTCATGGATAGATTTTATATTGTCATAATCCCACACAGTCTATGACGCATTGAAGTTTATTGAAGACGAAGCGACAAAGCTTTTAAGATTTATCATGCCCTTTTATGGGGCATATTTCGTGTTCAAGTCGTATTGCATTCCGAGATTTCGTAGGTGTGAATGCGTGATGTTATTGGGACTCAAGTAGTTTTTGTAAATGATAAGGATGGAATGTTATAAATAAAATAATTTAAAATATTTTAAAAGTGTTTGATTATGTTTACACTTCGTTTTAAACTGATAATGATGGATTATATTTGTGTTTAGTTTGAACTCTACTTGAGCAAGTCGCTCGAAGGACAGTGGAAGTCGTTCGCGCGTGATGGACATGTCATTCGCGCGAGATGTACATGTTGTTCGAACGACATGGACATCTCGTCCGAACGACAACCAATGTCATTCGAACGATGCGCTGCCTTAAAAATTACATTTAAGGTGTGTCCCAGTCCTTTTTCGGAGTGCGTGCAGAATGAAAATCAGAATATCAATAGTACGTTTTTCTATAACAGTTTTCTAAGGTTTTCAAGACAAAACACATCCTTAGAGTTTACAAAAATACGAGTTATCATTACATATGCTATTGTGATATTTTCTTGCACTAAGAGTGGTTTGTTCTACATATTAAATAACATATTTGGGTTTTGCAGTGAAGACGCGAAGAAGGTTACTTTTGTGTTCAACATCGTAGACGTTATCAAGCCTATCAGTGGACACCGACACATACGTGGTTGCGTGTATTATGGACAAGCATCGTAGAGACATAATTCTGCGTGGGCACTGTGAGAGGAGTGGTTGAAGATCATAAGATCTTAAAGACCCATGGGGATCGAGTCGTTGAGAAGTAAGACTTGTGTCTGTTCATTATAAATCCACATTCATAGTGATTGTATGGCTTGGGGCCGTCTGAGGTTTTTCCCATTTTGGGTTTCTTTGTACATCTGGCATTTGCATGTTTTACTTTAGTTTACTTGTTTTAATCACTTAGATGGATGCTTAGGATTAAACAAGATAAAACTGGTTTAGAGTAAAACTTGGTGCGTTGGTTTATTAATATTGAAAAAGAGTTTTTCAAAAAGAGAAAGTATGTTTTCATCTAAAAAGGTCATTGATATAAAAATAAGGGACCTACAAATTGGTATCAGAGCTTTAGACAAATTTTATTTGTGTGATCCTTCTTTGATCCTTTGAAGATGAATTTCGATGGTTTTGAGAATATGAGAACTCCTATTTTTTATTGCGCTAATTACACACATTGGAAAATGCGAATGAAAAGTGCACTTAAAATAATTGATGAACGTGTTTGGTTATATTATTCAAAGGGTTTAAATGTTATTTCCTCGTCTGTCATGCCTGAAGAGTATAATAGAATCATGACTTCTGAAACCTCAAAAGAGGCTTGGGATGTTTTAAAACGTACTCACGAGGGCACTAGCACAGTTAGAGCGTCAAAACTTTAAAACCATAGTTGAAACTATTAAGATGTTAGAAAGGGAGTCATTTGATAAGTTTTATGCTAGACTATCGATCGTTGTCAATTCGTCATTTAATTTGTGAGAAAAAAAATACCAGCCAACCATGCCATTAAGAATATACTTAGGTCTTTGCCTAGTAGGTTTGATACCAAAGTGATTGTTTTGAACTCCCTAGGTACACTTGCATCCACGAAACTATAAGAAGTCGTAGGTGATCTTCAAACCTATGAATTTGACATGTTTACCTCTAAGCAATTGCTAAATAAAGAAAAGGGTATTGCTTTGAAAACCCAAAAGGAGTAAACAATTGTTTCAAATGATGATTTTGATTTCGATAGTGAGAATATGGTTTTGTTGGCCAAGAAATTGAAGAAATTCTTAATGTTTCAAAACCAATCAAAAGATTTCAAGAAATTTGACAAATTTAAGAACAAGAAGTCGGAGTTTGTCCCTAAAAATAAAAGTGAGAATGAAAAGAGGGATGATTCAGATAGATGTTTTGGGTGTGAGGTGTATGGTCATAAAGTTAAGGAGTGTCCCCCTAGACTTAAGAAGGAGGGCAAGGATGGGTGGTATATAATGCCACCTTAAGGGATAGTGAACCAAAAGAGGGAGAGAGTTCCCCCATTGAGAATAATTTTATTGCGGTTATGGAATGTCATGTGAGTGACAACAATAAATCTTCTCACGAAGATTCTCATGTGAATGAAACTTCCAAGGATGTTGTGTGTAAATCCAAAGTGAGTGAGGGTGAAGAAAGTGAGGAAGAGGAGGTTGATGTGAAAGAGTTTCAAGTTGCATTTAATGAGTTGTACGCCGAAACGGTGAAGGTGAAAAAGGCTATCTCTAAATTACAAGATATGTTGAATGATTGTGCCATACAAAATAATGATGGTTTGATTGAGGATCTTAGGGCACGAAAGACGAAGTTAAAGGAGAAACTAGAATTTATGGGGAAGGAGAGAGATAGTCTTCGAGGTTTGATGGAGACTTTGAAAAAGGAGATTCTAGAGTTTTAGGACTCTAGGATTAGTGAGTTGGAAAAAATGTTGAAAGACTCGAGTGCGTTTAAGTTTGACATAGAGGCTAGGTAGGAAAAGTTGGATAGGATGTTAGGCACCATCCAAATTAAGGCAAATAGGGCTGGTGTAGGTTTTGATGAGAGAGTTGTCCCTATTCCCTCCGCGCATGTGAGAAACAATAGGAACGTTAGAAAAGGTCCACATACAGTTAACCATTCCCACCGTCACTACACTTGCACGTTTTGTGGTAGGAAATGACACCTTAGGTGTTATTGTTATGACCTTAAGAATGCACCTAAGAAGTTTAAGAATAAAGTGAATTGGTTCCCAAAACTCCCATGCATCATTTCACACCTACTTTGGTTAGGAAATCGGATTTGGTAGTTTTAGGAATTAAACTTCATGATTCTCATTTGGTTTCACTTGATTCTTCCCATGGTAAATCAAAAGGATGATTGTGTTGCCATGTATATTTTATATTATAGTTTTTCATTTGTGTGAGTCTTATTGAAAAATAAAAAAGATTTTGCATTTATTTGAGTAAAAAATGTTTGAAAAACCAAAAAGATTTACGATTTTGTGTTTTTGAGTTTACATGTTTAAAGTGGTATATTAGTGTGCTAGGACCCACTTTCAATTCATATCCATGTGGCTAGGACATTTGGTCATAATTATTGATGCTTAGAATGATCTTAACCATTGTATCATGGGGTTGTTTCGAAGTTGATATGCTTTACGATTCAACTTTGTTAAAATTCCATCTTTTCACACATGCACGAGTTTATGTGAATGTTTAACTTCTCTTGCATATATGAGTTTGGTGAGACGTTCTTATATCAATCTTGTCATCTTTGTGTAAGTATACTTAAGGAGGAGTGTTCATGTAAGAATCGTTTGGCGTGAGGATTATATTGCTCAAAATTGAAAATATTATGAGTGTGCATGGTATAGGTATGCAAAAGAATAATATCTTTGCGTGGAAAGCCGCCATTTAAAAAGAGCTACAAAATTGGGCCAATAGGATTTTCTCTAAGTTGAGATTGCTAGAAACTCAAAAAGAACTTGAAAAAGTATATATATGAGGGTGTTTGGTTGGAGAAAATTTTAATGGGTTTGCACAACGAATCATAAGTGTTGAAACTATGCATCATGACGCTATTGTTTGTAGAATCGTCAAAAATTTGGATTTATATGCATGCAGTATGTTTAGTTCATTAAGCTCAATTATTAATTGTCACATATGGATATGCTAAAGTTGGATGATATATCGCTATTAATTAGAGCTTAGTGATCCTTTCGATATTTTGGAATTATGACTCATTTGTTGTAGTTCACGCCCATTCAATTCAATGTTAATATTTGAGCACATTGGTACTATGTTGGCATGAAACTTAAATTGCGTTTTTATGTGTTTTTCAGTTTTTACTAATGTTTTAGCACTGTTTTGGATCTGTCAGGCCCTTACTGATAATTTTTTCTGGAATTTTTTTCACTGGGAAAAACTGCATGATTTTCTGCACAAATTGGGAGAATTTTATTTTCTCATTCGAGTGACGCCTTCATATCGTTCGAACGACATCCCTTTGTCACGTTAAGTTGTTCGAGTGACGTCTGGGATTTTTTTATGTCCTTTTATTTCAGTATCCTGCTGCATATTGGTATATTTTTGGTACTGCTGGTTACTTCTAGACAGTTTGTTTATATGCATAATCATATTGATCACATCTTTTTCTGCATAGAATCGTTTAGTCACACCTTTCTTAGATTTGATGATTCATTTGGTGTGATTTTAGTTTGCTAGTGACGATATTGTTATGATTGATCATTATTCGCTGGTTATTTCTTGTTTATCTAGATATGCTTTATATTGGTATATCTCATGCTAGGTTGGTTTCTCTTTTCACCGGGTTGTCTTTTCGAGACAAAAAGGGGGAGAGATGTATATGATGTAAGGGGAGATTTGTTGAGCTCGTATGCATTGCTATACACTTTTGTAGTATCTTTTCTGTTGATTGGGTTAACTGAATTGGTATCATAATATTTCATGCTCACATGTTTAAGAAATGGTTATAAATTTTATCATTTGTTCTTCCATAATTAACTGGGTATTTATTTGTCTGCTTCATGTGTGTAGGTATGCTTCAGCAATTTAAGATTTCAAGTCTACATCACATTCAGACAGTTCATGCTTGCAAGTCTTATATATACTCGTTTGTGTCCTGTAATTTTTTACTCTGGTTTATGGGATGGAATTTAGGTTTCATACCGCTTGACGGCCCGACTTAGGCATTTCACTAGTTTAGTTTTGTCCTGGAATAGTCAAAGGGGGAGATTTGTAAGGACAAATTTCCAATTGAGTCCATTTATAGTTTTGACTTATTCCTGGAACAAAATTTGTTTGTAATTGTGTCATAGATAGATTTTATATTGTCACGATCCCACACAGTCTATGACGCATTAAAGTTTATTGAAGACGTAGCGGCAAAGCTTCAAAGATTTATCATGTCGGTTTATGGTGCATATTTCTTCTTCAAGTCGTATTGCATTCCGACATCGGATAGGTATGAATGCGTAATGATAATGGGACTCGAAATAGTTATTATAAAAGATAAGGATGTAATTTTATAAATAAAATAATGTTTAAATGTTTTAAAAGTGTTTGATTATGTTGTATTTAGCCAGTTCTTTCTTGTCAGGTGTCCTCAATAATGATGTAATAAAACTATGAAATGCATTGTTGTTCCGTTGAAGCATTTTTGCTATCCATCTTGATTTAATGTTGAAACAAGTACATGTACTTAATAAAAGGATAAGGGTCTTGATGGTATTGTATTTTTCATATGAAAATGATTTGTACACCAACAGATTAGTCCAAAAGCATGAGGTGTAGTTATTATGAAATTGCACTTGTCATGTCATACGATGCACTTTTATTGTAAATTATTGGTTTGGGAACGGAACCAAGTAAGGAAATTAACGGGAAAAGAAAATGATTTGAATCGAAAATACAATGGCCAACTTTCAATATTCATTATTTGTATTTCTTTCTTACCTTTCTCGAAGTTAGTTAGAAAATACAAGGGTCAAATTGATTGGTGTCTCAAGCCTGGAGCGAAATGTTGTTATAATCATTGTATTCGTGTAAATCCCACACCACCAGTTAGGGGTGTGCAAAAAAAAATGCCCGAACCGAACCGTCCCGAATTGAGCTGAAATCGACAGGCTTTTTTAGCTCGATTCGGCTTATGATTGAAAGATTTAGAAAACTAACCATGTCAGTTCGACCAACACTTTTGACAAGGAGAAAAATAAAAAAAGAAGAGAGGGTGGGTCAATGCTCAACCATCACCCTCCTTTCCGTGTCTGCCTTTGTAGCACCACCTGCCACACACCATCTACGGATAAGGAGAAAAGAAGAGAGGGGTGGGACTCTTCAACTCTAGGGTTGGCAATTCTTGTTTATGGACAATGGTTTGGCTTGATATGATATGATAAATACTCGACCATGACATGACACAAAAACATATCTTTATAAAATAAAAATTGACACGAACATGACCCAATTAAAATATTCTAACATTCTTGACTAATACATGTCATAATATTGACAAACAAGGCACGATACAATTCCATGTCAAAAGTTCTGACACGAACACTACGATGTATGATGTTAATTTTGTGTTTAGTGTGTCATTTGTAAAATTGTACCCCTCCAAAACCACCCTTGTAGAATAGAGGAAGCGAATTTACCCATGGGTCTCAAAGGGTTAATAGATTGTTCTCAAGGGTATGAATAATCGTTAACGAGACCCAAGGCTGCTGTTGAGAAAAGACGATAAAAAATGGTGTGAAATGGGCCTTTGCCCACTGGCACTTTTTTAGTGTTGTTGGTTGCGTTCATTTGTAGCTGCAAAATTCAATTTTGGACCATAAAATCTAAAGATATTCAATGTGGGCCGAAAAGTTTGAGTGGGAGACTCCCCACTATCGACTTTTGAGTTCGGAGATGAACACGGGGGTGGGGGTGATGTGAATGAGAATATAAGGGTTAACTTGCAATATTCATTATTTGTATTCTTTCCAGACTTGGCAACAGGTCGTGTCGAGTCGTGTTCTATGGATTTTTATCGTGTTTGGGTCGTATCGGGTTCATGTCTAAACGGGTGACTTTTTATTATGTGAAAAATCATATTCAAACAAGACTCGTTATCTTAACGTGTTGTGTCATGTTCACCCATTATTACCCATTAAGATAACTGATTATTTTGAATCATATATAAGTTGACATATTAGGTCATTTTTAAACACAATTATACCTATTAATTCATTAACATTGATGACTCTCTCTTTTACTAAAATTCGTTATGATTATATTAAGAATAAGCTACATGAACTCTTTATAAGTTGCAGTAATATATATTATTAAAATAAACTAATGGTTCTTAACGGGTCTTACCTGGTATTAACGAGTGAAGGGAATTAACACTAACCCGACCTTTTAACTATCATGTCTTAGCAGGTTGACACCGATATGATCTGAAACCATTAATGGTCCACCCATTAACTTATAACTTTATACCGGTTCATGTCATGTTAACATGTTGTACTTCATTTTTCCAAGTCTAATTCTTTCACATTCTTTATCTTTATTTCCTGTTTTTATTGGTTAAATGTTGTAGTTACTATTAAGAATTATGTAACATTAGTGTTGTAACCCCTAGGTGGCAACACCATTGATTTGACTAATACTAGACTTTCCATAATTAGTTAACACCTTCTAGGAAATATTCTCATTTTACAATAATCTTGATGTAATTGGCATGTTACGTAAGAAAAACAATTATAGGTAAACTTGTAAAATTTGTTTTGCGCAAACTAGGTTGTGTGAAAGAATTACTTAGTAAAGGTTAGTATGAATTAATATTCCATCCTTATTTAGTAACTATACACTGTATGGTAAGCCAATTGTTCAGCGCCTTTCCTCGTGCTGTATATGATTTACCACACTTGTACATATCGTAAATGGTTAGTGTCGACCGAAAAAACTAATGTAGAAAATTGTGTGTATTCTTATTATATATTATATACAAAAAAATTCTTGTAATATAAAGCGATTTCTTGAAGAATCTTCAAAATCTTTTATCTTACTCAGATTTTGAGAATCCCACCTACTCCCCTATTATTTTTTATGGGATACTTTCAACTTACTAAATGAGGTGAGGTTATTATAATTCGGGATCTAAAGTATTTAGTCCCATTTTTAAATATTCATGTGTATTCAGTCCCGTATTTTTACTTTTTTAGTTGTTGATCCTATTGTAAGAACTATGAGACAAGTGTTATTCTCTATAGAAAGGAAGAGGAACGAGTACATAACAATTAGAGCCGATTTTGAGTGGTTACGAGACTTACTATAATTGTAAATATACATAGAATGAGAGATTATAAAATATTTGAAAATGAGACTAAAGCCAAAAAAATTATTATATTTTAACACACAATTACACATTTCAAATGTATCCCATTCTAGTTTACACGGGTATATTATAGTATGAGTCCCACTAATACAAACACTATAAAACACTGTACGTTATTGTCCTTTAAGCGTTAAATTGTTAATCCATATAAGTTTAATTCATTTTCAATATTTAAAATAGGGACACAAAGAAGGGATTCGTTTCTAAATAAGGAGAGAAGTGAGTTATCACCCCCATTTTTTTCTCTCCGGCACCACAGTAAATTTTTTTTACTACGTACAATCATTTTTGTGGTGCCCGGGAAAAAAAATTGGCTTGACTTTAGCATAATCCTTCTTTTGAATGTGTGAAGAGGAGAGTGCGGTTAAAGACTTTTTTTAAACAATATGCTGTGAACTGAAGTTTAAAAATTCTAGTGACGTGAAATGATTAATGGTTGAATCTAGGGGTTGTTATAGGTCGGTTTGGTCTGTATTTTACATTTACCAATACCATACCAATTTTTTGTTAGTACATTCGGTTTCAGTAGTTTTGGTTTTTTATTTTTCAAAAACCCTTACCAATACCAAATCATTCGGTATTTAGATTTTGTGAGTATTTTCGGTAAATTTTGCTTTCAGTAATTTCGATTGTTTTTGGCATTTATAGTTTCGGTTTTCTGTATTTTTTGCTCAATTTTATTTCCTATTATTTATTTTTTTTGTTACTTTCAATTCTCAAATGCAATATATTTAAACTAGCTCATAAGTAAACATATGTTATATTTTGTAGACCTAAAATATACAATAAACTAGACCAAAATTCTTCATATAAAAATTAAAAATATTTCGTCTCGAAAAAAATGAATAAGCATGTGTTCTTAATTTGAGAACTTATATACTTTCCAAAAATAAAAATACCACCCAATTTTGATATTAACTAGGGGTGGAAGCGGTACGAGTTTTTACCGTACCGTACCGTTTTGGTCCGGAAAAAAATGGGTTTGGTTTCATATATTAAAATACCAGAAACCAATCTTACCGAAACCGAAATTACCACAAAAAAGTTGGTTGTTTTGGTTTTAATATTTAAAAAACCGATTTACCGAAATTACCGTACCGAATTTACTGAAACCAAAAAATACTGTACCGAAATTACCATACCGTACCGAATTTACCGAAACAAAAAAAATCGTACCAAAATTACTGTACCTTACCGAATTTACCAAAATTACCGTTCCAAATTTACCAAAAACAGAAAAAAGTTTGTTTTGGCTTTGGTTTTCATATTTAAAAAAGTTGGTTGGTATTGTTTTTGGTTTTTTAGGACTTTTAGTGTTGTTTACTGAAACCAAAAAAAACCAGAATTTACCGAAACTAGAAAAAACCAGAAGAAACCAGAAAAAACCAAAATTTACCGAAACCAGAAAAAAAAACCGAAATTACCGAAAAAACCAAAATACCAGCCGGTTTGGTTTTGGTTTTGGTATTGATTTTGGTGTACCGGGTGGTAAACTGGTACGGTTTGGTTTTACCATCTAGAGTTTGGTTTTGGTATTGGTATCTACTATTTACTGACCAAATCGTACCGCTTACACCCCTAATATTAACTATTATGATAAATGAGTTCAACTAATGATATAAATTTAAAAATATAATATAAAATTTGTATTGTAATATATTAAATGGTCATTTGAAATGGTAATCGTTCTTTTAAACATGTAAACCAAACCCAACCACAAAATTTTTGATATTTTCGATTTCGATAAATTTGATTTGCGGTAAGGAAAAGTAGTAAACTAGAACCATAATTTTTTGGACCAAATGGTACGATGCAGTAAAAATGCATTCCGTAACCACCCCAGATGAGTCCATCTTTTTCATAATAAAGCTTTCAAACTTATTAAATTTGGTTCATCTACACTACACCAAATCCTGCGAATGGTCACCCCCAGGGGGTCACGACCCAACGTCATGACCATTTGGTCATGACCTCAATTCGTGGCCACAAAAACTTTGGCGTTACCATATCCATGACCAGTGTGGTCATGGATGCTCTTGGAAGTGGTCACAGACTAAATCCATGGCCAAAATGGGTGATGGACTTCGGCCGTGACCATTATGGCACCAAATTCACGCCAAAATTCCCTCCAATTTTGGTCACGGTAGAGTCACAGACAAGGACCATGACCAATGCACACCCATCGGGTCACGACTTTGGGTCGTGATCATCTCAATTTGCTCACGCGCGTGGGTCATGACTGAGGGTCGTAACCACATGGTTGCCTACACACTGATGTGAAAAAATTTAAGGATCATGGTATTTGGTAACAACTCTAGACCGTAACCAGGGTCCTTATACTAAAACCATATGCCTCCATTTCATTTCTTCTCTCTCTCTCTTTTTCTCGGTCTCTATTTCGACGATTTGCATTTTCTCTGTCAAACCCTAATTTTGGCTCCTAATCTCTCTCTCAATCTCAAAGGTAAACCCTAATTTTTGTATTTCTACGTCAAACCCTATTGTATATGTGTGTGAATGTGTGTGTATTTCTATGTCTGTGTGTGTTTGTGTGTGTATATGTGTGTACATGTGTATATGTGCATGTATGTGTGTGCATTTCTGTGTACGTGTGTGTATGTGTGTTTACGTGTGTATATGTGTGTGTATTTGTGTGTATGTGCGTATTCATTTTTTTAAAGAAAAGGGGATGTTTTATAATTTCATATTTTGATTGGGTATGTTATATTTAGGGATTGAATTTTATTAGGTATTAGTAACATTGATTCGGAATTGTTATTTAGAGTTTGAAATTAATTGAGTATTATTGGTATTGACTGAATGTGGTTACTTAGGGATTAAAATAAATTGCATTATTTAAAGGTATTGTCATTTAGGGCTTGAAATTTATTTAGAGTTTGAAATTAATTGAGTATTATTAGTATTGATTGAATGTGGTTACTTAGGGATTAAAATAAATTGCATTATTTAAGTGTACTATGATTTAGGGCTTGAAATTTATTTAGAGGTTGAAATTACTTGAATATTATTAGCATTGACTGAATGTGGTTACTTAGGGATTAAAATGAATTGAATTATTTAAGGTTATTATCATTTAGGGCTTGGAATTTATTTAGAGCCTGAAATTAATTGAGTATTTTAGGTTCCGCACCCACTGACTCAAAATCCTTTACATTCTCAAAAACTTAATCAAACTAATATACCCTTATATATTTGATGGGTCAAAACCTTAATAAAACTAATATACCCTTATACGTCTTATGTTTTAATTAATAGTTATTAATTAATTAGAGCCCTTAATTATAGGACTCATATTCACGCCCTCATATATTTTTCTCAGGAAAAATGAGGTACGTCGATAATCACTGGCAACAAGAGTGGGAGAGGTTGAAATTGGACCACACACATAATTATTTTATTAGTGAGTGTCATATAAAGGGTACTCCTATTTATAGGTATGGAAATAAAAATATCAAACAATTTACTACCTTCTAAATCATGGAGTTAATCTCCAGATCGTATTCTATTTTCCCTACCAGAAAACTGGGATGACGTTATACAAAATATATTTCACAAACATAATCCCGATGTAGCCCTGACCTAGGTTACGTTGTTGAAGAAGGCGGAAAAAAAATCCACCCGTTATGGATCCAACTGCGTACAGAGAGAATTGACATAGGCTGTGATGTCTCGCGCCATATGTACGTTAAATTGAATCTTTCCAACAAGTTGAAAAAGATGGGATTCCAAGTTCATTTCATGAATATCTACACATCAATCATAGATACCCGTACTCTTAGTTGTCCACGTGCAAAAATTCATAGATCTTTAAAAACTAATACCAAATGGATGGGGATCAGACACATTGAACACGTTCTAAAGTCTTACTCTCTGAAAAGGTATATATATAGTCATAAGCTTTATTAATTAATTATAATTTCATATTATTATAATTATTTAGTCACTTATGGTTTTTCATTTTTGTAGATAATATCGGGAGGAAACAACCCAAGGCTACTAAGTGATGATGTGACACTGCAACGAGGTTCACCATCTCATGCATAAACTGAATTCTCAACACCAATGGATGGGCAATTCATAACTCCGTCAACTGTTCCCTCCTCACCAAACCTAACTTCAAGTGCTCCAACGCCCTCATCCAGCACTCCCGTTGCTCCACTACCCCATCCAACGCTCTCGACGCCTCTTGCTCAATCTAAAAGAAGCACATTAGGTTCTCCCTTATCGAGAATAACTCGAAGGATGATAGGAATGACGTGATGAACTTTAAAGCCCGATGTTTGTCACTTGAAAAAATGAACATGGGATTCGATGGACCAAACAACTGGAAGCTTTTTTATCAAGCCATCACGATGACATATATGATCAACTCTGTAAGTATTTCTCATTTCTTGATCGTTTAAATAATAAGGTTCTATCTCGAGTTGCTGAATCATTGATTACATACAGGAGAAAACTTCGGAAGAAACATTTCATAAAGGTGGCAGTGAGCTGGATATTTTACCTTTGAAACAGAGAGTGCCACACAATGTTGAAATTTTAGTGGATCAATGGAATACTTTTTTGGATAATTAGGCGAAGGAGAAAAAGTTTGTTCAAAGAGAGAAAAAAATATGGTATAAAAAACTAATATCCACATGCTGGAATCCAAATCATATGAGGATTTGAAGAATGAATGGGGAAGTTGGACAAAGGATGGTCCAGATGTGGGTAAAAAACCAAATCAGACCAACTTATTTGTTCATGCTCGACGGGACAAAGATAATAAATTCTCATTGCACTTGGCTGAGATGTTAGAATCAATAGAGGCCATCAACAATCAGTAAGGTTCGAACCCTAATGATGACTTTGACCTTAAAAATGATGCCCTGACCCAAACCTTTGGAAATGACAAAAGGGGGAGGACGAGAGGTGCTGGCTCACATATGCCAAAAACAAAATTTCAACACACCACAACTCTCGTGAATGAGTTTTCTTTGCTCAAGGATTGTGTCTTGTCCAATGAGGAATGATAGTTGAAGACCGATGGGGATGTACAGGATATCAAAAATAACCTCAGAATGTTGACGAATCAAATTGGGAAACATGTGTCCCTTTTTCAAAATTATGGGGTCCCAGTGCCCCCTCCTTAAGGTTACCCTTACCCTCCTCCTCAAGGTTTCCCATATCCTTTCCCTTCAAGTTTCCCTTGGCAAAAGCCGCCTCATCCAACATTACCCTCCAAAATTCTGATTCCTTTAACATCCCCCTTGCCCGTGCCTCTTCCTTTCATGGGACTTAGAACATCATCAAGAACCCATGGTGATTATGGCAAAAAATACTACATCAAAGTCCTGGCAATAAGAGGGTTGTTAGGGTGTGCATACTCATCTCCATGGTTACTGAAACTTCGGTGCACGATCGACCTTTGGATAGGGGTGAGGCTCGAATATTGGTCGATGAAATATGCAATGGATGCGTATATGTACCTGTGAACGTGGACATCGGGGAAGGTATGGGATTGAGGAATTATGCAAACTCTTTTATTTATTGTCTAGTTTATTTGTTGGCAAGTTCTAATAATATTTTCTTGTGTTTCAGTTTTAATAACATTTTGTTTTATTTCAGTTGAAAGAATATTGGTTTTGTTTCATTTGTAAGAATATTGGGTTTGTTTCATTTGTAAGAATATTGGTTTTTTTTAAGTTGTAATAATATATTTTTTTTTATTTCAGTTGTAAGAATATTGTTTTTGTTTCAGTTGTAATAATATTTTTTAACCTATTATCACATGACTAAAATTTGAAGATTATTACATGAATTTCCCACAGTATAAAGAGTGGATGGGAGAGAATAACCTAATAACAAATAATCATGTAAATGATGTTCAAGAATTTGTTAAATACGGTTCTAAATATCTTAAAAGTGACAAGATTCTTTGTCCGTGCACCCGTTGTATGAACGAAAAATATAAGTCATTGGAAGAAGTTGAGTTGCATTCAATAAAGTGGGGAATCTGTTAAGACTATAAAATATGGACATACCATGGCGAAAAAAATATACATTATGTTATAGAAGAATTTTCGGTACCTAACCGCGTAATGGAACCCCAACGAGTGGAAGTGGTACATGATTCACTAACACATCGTCCATTGACCGACTTAATTGATGATTCTTATGGAATCCACAACCATAAAAACCACAAACCTATGGATACGAATAATGCTCTTTATGACCAACTAAATGAAAATTTTTATGTTGAACTTCCAGGAGATCGGGAGTACATACGGTTGAAAGTTGATGTGGCTACACCGTTGTATATAGATTGCGATGAATATCACCCAAAATTATTTGCAATGAGTGGTTTTCATAATTTAGAGAGTCAATTTGGTTTGTCTGGGAATAGTGTAACTAGAATTCTTAATTGGGTTATAGATATTCTCCCAAAAGAGAACACATTACCAGACAATTATCCTACCATGAAGAAGAGCTTTAAATGTTTGGGTTTGAAATACAAATCTATTCATGAATGCAAGTATGATTGTATATTTCAACTCAATGAGCACTAAGAGAAGGATTAATGTCATGTATGCAGTGAGGCTAAATATGTGGTTGGTGATAATGGAAAGGACAAAGCTGCAAAAAATCGCAAGTGATCGCAAGTCCCACAAAAGGTTTTGAAGTATTTTTCACTTGGTCCACAGTTAAAATGTTTTTTTACTGTACCGTGGATATCAGAGGACATGACATGGAATGCTCAATACGAGGTGAGTGGGAATATGATGTGTTATCCAGTTGATTCACCCATCTGGGAAATTTTAAATACACAACACCATGAATTTGTAAAGGAACAGCACAACGTTCGTCTTATAATCTCAATCGACGGGTTTAATCTTTTTGGCAATTTAAGTACTAGTCAGAGTTATTATTTAGTTCTCTTGGCTCCTACAAGTCTCCCTTCGACACTATGCATAAGAAAGGAGTTCACATTGTTATCTTTGTTGATACCCGAGTCGAAGGCTCCCAATGATGATATTGATATATTCTTAGCACAATTAATTGAAGAACTTAAAGATTTGTGGGATAAAGTCGTGACAACATTTCAGTCTCATAAGGGTGAAGAGTTCACACTTACATCAATGGTGATGTGGGCGATCCACGACCTTCCAGTTTATGGGACCTTATCCGGTTGTAATGTTCATGGTTATTATGGATGTCACGTATGTGGGGAGGAAACTAAAGACTTTTGGCTAAAACATAGTAGTAATATGAGTTACATGGGTCATCGTAGATTTTTGCCAACTAGTCACCCTGTTAGGAACGACAAGTCTAACTTTTTACCTATCGGTCACGAGCGCAAAACACCATCTGCTCGGCATTATGGTCAGTAGATCGAGGAGAAGGCGAAGGCTTCAACTGCGAGGAATATGTGCATAGGAAAACACCCCCAGTTTGTAAACCTAAAGCATAAAGCTAGGGGGGATCCGAACAACCCTAGTAAAATGAAGTCGTGGTCCAGACGATCAATATTTTTTTTATTTGCCGTATTGGAAAGATCATCATACAAGGCATGTAGTTGATATGAAGCACACAAAGAATAATGTTGCAAAACATCTAATAGGAACATGTTTGGATTGATCTCATTCGAAAGACGGAGAGCGGGCTCGCCTAGATCTACATGGTATGAAAATAAAGAAGAAACCGTGGTTAAAAAACGATCCTACAATAGGAATAATTTCTACACCCGGGTTGCTTTCACTTTGACTACTAGTGAGAATAAAATCCTCTTAGACACATTGTTCAACTTGTAGACTCCAATCGGTTATTCTGGAAATTTACGTAGGGTAGTAAGATACCAAGAAAATGACTTAAAACAGTGCAAGTCTCACGACTGGCACGTAATCATACAATTAGTCCCTCTATTATTTTGGCATTGCTTTTCTGAACGCAAAGATCGTCGTCGGGCACTTATGCAAATCAGTTTGTGTTTTACCCTACTTTCTGCAAAAGTGGGAAATATAAGGCACATTAAACTTATGAAATGAACTTTAGCCGAGGCAGTTTGTGTATTAGATAAATATTTTCCTCTTTCAATCTTCGATATGAACATCCACCTAATTGTGCATTTATGTGATGGTTCTTTATTATTCGGGGTGGAAATTTTAGAAATGACATGGAACGAGACAAAATTCACCCGAAATTGACACGATATGTCGTGTTCATGAAATGTTTTTTTGACACGAAGTCGTGTGGTGTTCGTGTCTGAATTATGAGTCGTGTCGTGTTATCATGTTTTTAGGCGTGAAATTTAAGAAATTTTGGTATCGGTGTCGTGTCGTGCCTTGTTGTTTTTTTATTTGGGTCGTGTTCATGTCAACAAAAAAACACGAATTCGTGTCATGTCGTCGTGTTTGAAAAAAACTTATCGTGTCGTGTTGGCTTGAAACACGACCCGTTGACCCGAATCGCCACACCTATTTATTGTGTGGTCCCATTAGGTATCATTGGATGTATCCTTTTGATCGATTGATGCAAACCTTCAAAGATTACATAAATAATACACGGTATATTGGAGGGTCAATTACTAAAGAATATGTAACAGTGGAATCATCGATATATGCTAGGGAGTATATGCCAGAACAAGAGATGAGGAGGTTCAATCCTCGTGGAGAATGAGGAATCGAGGAACCTGAGGAGTTTAAGGATGAATTTCTATTTTTGGAACCCTAAAGAGGTGAAACTCACAAATCTACAATACGAGCAAGCAACTCGTTATGTCTTCGAATTGCAAGATGAAGTCGAAGACTAGAGAGAGTGAGTATCTACTGAATTCTTCTTCTTTGATTATATGTCTTTTATATTTTATGATTTAAACTCTAAAATTTACCAGTAGGAAGTACAATAATGAAATTGCCCAAAATCAAAGAAGAGATTGCACGACAACTGATGTTAGGGCCTGTTTGTCAAAAGAGATCATTTTCACATCCTATGTGTGCATTTATTTATTCATGTGTGGTAAAAACTTGCCCTAATACAAATTCATTAATAAATGTAGCTTCTAAAAAGAGGTGATGTCTCTTCCAAACTTGCATGCCTAGCAAAAGGTCCTAGTTTTATGCGAAAGAGTTTAAGAAATTCTGCACCAATGGTTTTGATTTCATTTCATATCCATATGAGGAAAAGATTTTCACGCAAAATAGTGGAATATCAATTTCACATGTTACCACCTGTATCTCTGGCAAAAGAGATAAAAAAAATCCATATAATATTGTGCTATCCTATTATGGGATAATCCAAGAATTCCTAGAACTTGATTACTTAGATTTCATATAAATCGTATTCTATTGTGATTGGGTAAAGGTGGAGGATACAAAGAATGCTTACAAAGTTAATACTGAAACCAAACTTATTATGGTAGATTTATCAAAGCTGAAGAGTAAAGATCGCATAGTCGACGAGACGTTTTTTGTGTCTTTCAGAACGTACAGAAGGTATTCTACTCAAAGTACATAAACGATGTCAATTGGTTTATTATTGTTCATGCACCAAAGGCTATGACTACTCAAGTGGATGCATTAAAGTCTCCAAAAGAGTTCCAGTCATCTCTTGATGACAACCCTAATTTACAGGATCTTTTAGTTGATTTAGAGGAAGATTAAGTATCAAAATATTAAGTTGTCCCTGTCAATATTATTTGTATCCTATTATGATATTGTCATTGTATTAGCGCTTTACTTTTATGTATGAATATTTGGTTACTTTTACGAATGTTTAATATGATATATGTAAGTTAACTTTCGATAATATGTTATGTTCAGTCAAATGTTTAGTTATTTTCATAAGACGCTCGGTTTGAGAATAGAGTCATTTGAGTTTGTGATTGGATCAAATTGACCTAGATCAAGTTCAACGTGTTCTTGTACATATACATTTGTTGATCAGTTTTATTGATGCAGTCTTCTTAAAATGAAGTTAAATTAGCTTCATTTTATGAAGATTGTATTAAATAAACTAGTCATGAAATGTACATGTAATACGTTGGGGGATCCAAGATCAATTTGGGCTAATCACACATTCAGAAGACTCGATTCAATGGAGTTTTTGGATCACAGGAACTATGTAATCTTTACTTTAACCCAAGTAATTATATAATTGATATGAATTATCTTTTAAATCTTTTATATAATAGAAGGAGTACAGGATAATTATTGGTTTTGTTTGGTTTGACAGTTGGATAATTATTGGTTGTTAGCTTGTTATTAGATAATATGTTAGAAGGAGTACGGGATAGTTATTTGTTATTGGCTTGTTGTTGGTTTTGGCTATTGGATATTCATGGTACCCTCGGTTTGAGAACACGAAGTTAATTTGAAAATATCTAGACTTAGCTTAAAAACATGTTGTTAGGGGACGAAACCCCGAAACACCCCCCAGACGGATTTGTAAGCGACACCAACACCTCGCACGGAAATTTTACCACTTGTAGTGCAAATTAAATCCCCCTTTTCTTGATCTTTTCCCTTTCTAAAGTATTTACTCTTTGACTTAGAAAATAGGTTCTTTTTGGCAAGAAAATCTTCCTTTTTGGGCCTTATTAAATGCATTGTGTTGTAGATCTCGTTGAAATTGTTCTAGAAAGGAGTCACGGATAATACGATGCATTTTCCCATTTGGAGTTTGATAGAGTATTTCAAATACAACTCCTTTCATTACAGGGAGTGTGGCCTTCATCAAGAACCACCAATCCAGGACACTCCAATAGTATTTTGTCCCATTCTTGATGCTTCCCATTTACAACACTCCTTTCCCTTTCTTTGAGTGTTCCTTTATCGTGATTTTATCTCCGACAAGTTTTTCATATAAATTATGGCTTACCCCTAGGATGCTTTGGTCGTTCTGCCATGAATACACCTTCCTCAAGCATACAACTTCTTTACTCACACACCTATTCTCTTGGAGAAGCTTGAGATTTATATTTTCATTTCCAAATATGTTAGGATTATTGAGGTTATGAAATGGGAATTTAACTTTCCATTTTTTGTCAAAAGATGGAAATCTGGAAATACTCGATTCATAACCTCAAAAATCCTAAGAAATATGGAAATGAAAATATAGATCTTAAGCTTATCCAAGACAATTGGTGTGCAAGTAAAGAAGTTGTACGCGTGACGAAGGTGTATTCGTGGAAGAAAGACTAAACCATCCTAAGAGTAAGTTATAATTTGTATGAGAAGCTTACTGGAGAGAAAACCACGACGAAGGAACACTTAAAGAAGGGTAAAATGAGTGTTGTAAATGAGAAACATCAAGAATGGGGGAAAATACTATTCGAGTGTCCTTGATTGATGGTTCTTAATGAAGGAAACACTCCTCGTAATGATAAGAGTCGTATTTGGAATACTCTATCAAAACTCTAAACAAAAAAATGTGTCACATTATCTGGGAGTCCTTTCCAGAACAATTTCAATGAGCTCTACAACACGTAGCATTTGGTAAAGCGAGAAAGGCAGATTTTCTTGCCAAACAGGACCTATTTTCTAAGTCAAAGACAAAATACTTCAAAAGGGGAAAATCCTAAGGAAAGAGGACTTTAGTTTGCAGTACAAGTGGGAAAATATACCTTATGTCAAACGTCCCCATGAGAGGCACCAACACCTCGCACGAGACCAATGTAACTCATACGAATTGACCACGTGGTCACGGGACCCCCAGTTTTAGAGCGCGATGATAATTTGAGAATAACCACACTTCGACTTGAAAACATGGTGATAAAGTGAGAAAGCCCGAAACACCCCCCCAAACGGCCGCATGAGAGGCAACCACACCTCGCAAATGACTAATGTAACTCGTAAGAACTGACCGCGTGCTCACGGGACAAACCCTGGTTTAAAAGCATTATGATAATTTGAGAATATCTACACTTAATTTTGAAAAAATGGTGTTAGAGGGAAAAATCCCGAAACACCCTCCAAACGGCCCCCTGAGAGCCACCAACAACTCGCACGGGACAAATATAACTCATAGGATCTGACTATGTGGTCACGGGACCCCGATTTAAGAGCACGCCGATAATTTGAAAATATCTACACTTAGTCTTGAAAACATGGCTTTCGGGGGCGAAACACCCCACAAACGGCCCTGTGAGAGGCACCCACACCTCGCACGGGACAATGTAACTCGTAGGAAGTGACCGTATGGTCACGGGATGCACGATTTGAGAGCACCTCAATTATTTGGGAATACCTACACTCAGGCTTAAAACACTGGCGTTAGAGGGAGAAACTTCGAAACACCCCCAAAAGGCCCCGTGAGCGGCACCCAAGCTTTGTACGGGATCAATGTAACTCATAGGAACTGACTGCTTTGATTAATGGACCCCAGTTTGAGAGCATGACGATAATTTGAGAATATCTAAACTTAGGATTGAAAACATGGCCTTAGAGGGCGAAACCCTAAAATACCCCCTAAATAACCTCGTGAGAGGCACCAACACCTCTCACATGACCAATGTAACTCCTAGGAAGAGACCATGTGGCCATATCACCCCCAATTCGAAAGAACTATGATAATTTGAGAATATCTACCCTTATGCTTGAAAAAATGGCGCAAGAGGGAGAAGCCCCGAAATACCCCCCAAAAGGCACCAACACCACGCACAGGACCTAAATAACTCAAAGGAACTGACCACGTGATCACGGCACCATCAGTTTGAGAGTATGAAAATAATTTGAGAATATCTACACTTAGCCTTGAAAACATGGCGTTAGAGGGAGAAATCCCAAAACACCCCCCAAACAACTCCGTGAGAGGCATCAACACCTCGCACAGGACCTATATAACCTGTAGGAATTGATCACGTGGTCATGTGAACCCTGGTTTGAGACTAAGGAGATAATTTGAAAATATCTATACTCAGGATTGAAAACATGGAGTTAAAGGTTGAAACCTCGAAAGACCCCCCAAACATCCCCGTGAGAGGCACCCGCACCTCGTACATGACCTATATAACATGCAGGAAATGGCCGCGCAGTCACGGGACCTATATAAGTCATAAGAACTATCCACATGCTCACATGACCCCCTGTTTGAGAGTACGTCAATAATTTGAGAATATCTACACTTAATCTTGAAAATCTGGCGTTAGGGGGTGAAACCCCAAAACACCCCCCAAACAGCCCCGTGAGAGGCACCCATACCTCGCATGGGACCAACGTAACTCGCAAGAACTGACCCTGTGGTGACATGAGCCTCGTCTTGAGAATATGACGATAATTTGAGAATATCTACACTTAAGCTTGAAAACATGACCTTATAGGGAGAAACCCCAAAACACCCCCCAAACGGCCTCGTGGGAGGCACCAACACTTTAGACACCCCATTCTAGGACCCCTAGGTACCTCTATAGGTCCCTATCACTTACCCCTTTTCACATAAACCCTAGGCCATACTCTAGGCACTGATCTAGAGGCCATTAGGCTTCACCGAGCTCTGTTTGACTAAGATTAACATCAGTGTCAGAGATAAAGCTAATGAATTCTTAAAGGGCTCGGAATACCCTTTCCAATGGTCCACCCCATGCGCGAATAAGCATAGCTGTTTGAACGAATTAGACTTTTTACTACCAAAAACTAATCTTGAGGCCATTGGGCTCTCCCGAGCCACGATTTGACCCCATTTGACTCCACTATTAGATTGAAAGCTCATTGAATTCTTGAAGGGCACTGAAAACTCTTTTTAATGGTCCACCCCGTGCGTGAAATGATAAAATGGTCAGGACGAACGGTCCGCCGTCATTTTGAAAACTGATCTGAAGATGCCCGAGCACTACCGTACTGATCCAAAGTCAACTCTTCATCTTGACCGAGACTAAATGAATCCTCAAAGGTCACATAATACCCTTTCCAACGATCCATCCCGAACATAAATCAGACTTACGGTACGAATGAACTACTTGTTTTACTCTAATAGGTCACCGAGCAATTCCAGGCCTCAGTTGACCGAGGTCAACTTTTTGAACCGAGAAAAACTCTTCGGAATGTCTAATTACATCTCCTAAACTTTCCAACGATCCACCCCATTCGTGATTCAGACAAATGGTTCGTCGTCGTCCGACGGGCTCCCCTCCAAAAGACCTATATGGATTCCGAGCCACATTAAACCGAAAGTTAACTCTTGGACCTGGAAACACTCCAAATTACTTTCAAAGATATATGAATTACCTTTCCAACAGTATTCCCCATGCACTATTTGGATCAACGGATTGCGTTCTATGACCATTTTTCCATAAACATCTGCACGGACTGCCATCCGGCAGGTCCATTGCAGTGTGTCTAGGACCACCTGCCTATCGGTAGGTCAATTACATGGACGAACGGCACCTACCTCACGGTATAAAAGGAGAGAATGAGCTTACTCCCAAGGCATTACACATCTGAGATCTATCATCAAAATTCTCCGATCATCAAATTTCCTTGTTTGGAAACTCTCTCCACTTTTCACCCCCATCCCTTTTGAATCTAGTAGAATATATCCAACATTCTCCATTGAAGAAGAATATCTCCAACATTATCCATTGAAGAAGAAGATCTCCAACATTCTCCATTGAAGAAGAAGCTCTCCATTAACCAAGTCAATCCAAAATTCTTCAAAGGAAGGTATAATTTATTTCTCTCTCTCTTAATTTATTTACTTCTCATATTAGTTGCATAAATCTTTAAATTAGTTCTTACTTTAGATCATACTATATAATAATGTTCATCCTTTATTAGTATATTCCACATAAACTAAATTTCTATATAAAAAAAGTGGTATATTCATAGATATCAACGGGAATTTCTATCACGCTTTCCCGAAAATAAACAAATCCTTTCATACACACACATATCCTAAAATCCCATTCGGATCTATGGGTTAAATCCCACCCTTATGTCACATTCGAACTACGTGGACTTTGATTGCTTTATAGGCTACGTAGGCATCTCGGGGTAAAACCCGAGACTGGAGTCCTATTTTTCATCTATTCATATTTCTTATTTCTCTTTTACACACACACACACACACACACACACACACACACACATATATATATATATATATACACCATATCATTTTATAATTACTTTGGAACATTTCTTCAATGAACTCATTCCATCTCTTCCATAATGCGATTTGAGTTATTCTAATCTCCACTTATATATACACATGCACACCCTTCACGGAGAAATTAGGGAACATAGTAAGACAAGCTCATAAGAGACCAAAAAGGTGGAATGGGTGACTAACACCTTCCCATTTTGTAACTTAGCCCCCGAACCCTCGAACTATTGGTTTCGTATGTATTATTATATCTTTAGATGCCATCTCTTGAGATGACAATATTTTCTTTTGCCTGTTTTGAGTAAAACAGACTGGCGAATCCATTTCTTTACATTTGTCTCACACCGACGATGGTTGAAATGTTCCCAAGTGGGACGTGAGACCTTTTCCAAATTCCCCTTCTTTATTCCTATCTCCACACCGTCTTCATTAAAAGGAGGCAAGGAAAAACAAAGAGGAGAGGAAAGACACAGGGGAGAAATGGGGTGCACGCGCACGTCGTCTCCCTTTCTGATCGGGATGGCCACAATGGCGACTCCGCTTGGGACTTATTAGAAGGCTAGACTCTGCGTACATTGATATCTTGTGTTTTATGCATGTTCTTTCTTTTCTCATCTATTATTACTTGTACATACATACCTCATGCTTACGTATCCATGCTTAGTATAGTTTTTTATCCCCTGCTCATCAATAAAGATATCTGTCCATAATAAACTAATCAAGAATCATTCATGTTTGCACACTACATCACCAAAGAGCATTGCTATTGACCAAACGATTAACCCGTAACTGGGGGGTCACTTCGTAATGGGCACTGGTCCGGTAGGGTGCAGTTAGCCTAAGCGATATGATTCCCACCTTCCATTGGCCAAGTACCGTCAACGTATATTGAACGTTTACTCCGCATTGTATCATTTGACCAAATTCATGACGGGAGGTATATCGCAGGGAATTCATTCATGTATGTTTAGTATATCAAATTCAGTCTCACACGTACTCTCTCCATGAGGTATATAGTGAGGCAATTCACGTACACTCAGGTATATAAAATGGCTTTTTCACAAGTACCGATTGCCCTCAAAAGCAAGACGCATATCGTGGAAGTCATGCGAAAGGGGGGAACCCATTCCAATTAACCCAACAAATGCATACCCTCATATAGGCGTCAAACCTAGGGCACTCACAATTAGTTGTCCGGTTTATACCCGAAACTCTATCAAAATGATGGGTCGGCATGCCGCCCAAAATTTTGCATAATTTTCAAAACGGGATCTTATCCGTGAGCTTGGTAACAAATCCAAACCTTTTTTTAATTTTTCAAAACCCAATCTTTCCAAGCTCGGGTCCCGTCCGACATTTTCTTTCTGCATTTAGGCTAACCTAATACAAGTGAAAAAAAAAACAAAAACAAATAAATAATAATCATGCTGAGATCATTCCCTTATCTTTCCCTCTGTCCTTCCTATAAGTGTCTAAAACACTTCTCTTTCCTTTATCTTTTGAAAAAAAATATATTTCATATTTTCAAAAAACAAAATCTAAAAACTTTTTCCAAAAATATCCTCCCTCCCTTTTTTCCAAAATATCAAAAGCATTTTTCTTTCTCTTTCACCATATCTAAAATATTTTTCTTCTTTAAAAATAAAAGATGCTTTCCTTCTCCTTTTCAAAAAATAAATAAAAATCATTTTTTATCAGGTCGATCACATACTCTTGTCCTGGCTCCCTATTGGCTTCGGTCTTCAGTTAAAACTCCCCGAAACTCCGTCAGTCCTCTCACTTATTCCAAGTCAAGAATTCATCCACTTTCTATGGAGAACACGGATCAAGTACCGATTATGAAGCCAAATCTGATGACGGTACTAGATCAACTCACTGCCAAGATTGACAACCTTCAGAGTGAAGTCCATGAAATGCAACGAAATCAGGTCCATGTTCATAAAGAGCCCGAGGTCCTCTTCTATAATGCTATGGGTCTGCCCACACCCGAGACTATCTGGGTTCCCGAGGAATATCAGTACGCTCCATGTGCTCCTCTCGCTAATGGGTCATTTCTTGCCCATCTCCCCATGCCAAATCTTTCCCAACCAGGGGTTAACTTACTCACGACCGTTGATCCGAAGGAGGAAGAATTAAACAAGGTTATGGAAGATCTCAAGATTCCAACCAAGAAGTCTTACCAAGTAAGAATCTCAGGAAACTGCATGGACTACACCCACGTCTCCTTATCATAAAGCAAGGTTGCTAGAGAAGTTCAAGATGGACAACATCAAGAAATTTGGAGGTAATAGACCCCTGATTGTTCATCTACGTATTTATCACCGACCCATGACTTTCCTAGGGGCTTCTAAAGAGATAAAAGCTCAGATGTTTCAATAAACTTTAAAAGGGAATGCTCTTCATTTGTTTTTATATCTCCAGGAATTTTGAATTCGTAGCTAGGTAGCTGTGGCCTGAGAATTCATGTCATAATACAAGTACAATGAAGAATTGGAAGTCACGCGTCATGATTTGGAGCTACTCAAACAAAACTCTGAGGAATCTTCCAACAACTTCATAGTTAGATGGAGAGAAAAAGAAGTTACCATTACTAACCGACCTCTTGAGGAAGAGAAGGTCACCATTGTTAAAAATAATTTCTTACCCCATGTTCGATCAAAAATAGGAGGACAGTACTACCCTCATTTTAGAGACCTCCGAGAATCTAGAGTGGAGATTGAATAAAGTATCACCAAGGCAAAGGTTGAATCAAATAAAGTGTCAGGGTAATTCATTCCGAGGAAATATGACAAGTCAGCTGGTGCAACAGTCTCAACCATCAACATCAACTCATAACATGCTACCTCACGCGCACCGTGAAGTCATCCTAACCCAATCAATAAAGAATACACCGAGCTTCATGCTCCTCTCTCTAAAGTTTATCAAACCCTATTGACTCGAAATCTCATCAAACCCATGGACCCTCGTTCGCTACCAAATCCACTTCCTAAATATTTCTAAGCCGACGCCCATTGTGATTTTCACCAAACCACCATCCATACTACCAACCAATGTTTCCACCTCCAAAATTTAATCCAGGGTCTAATTGACCAGTGTACCATCGCCACACCAGCCAATCTGAAACCCAATACCACTCGCAATCCTCTTCTAAATCACACTAATCCTATATTTCTAGAAGAAAACACGGATTTTGATCCATCTACCTAAATCACATCCAATAAATCACACATCATTCCTATATACTCACCCAAACCCCTAAAAGTTTTCCATATTTCCTCTTACACCCCATCAGACTCACAAATCAGGCACTGTCACTCCTTACCAAAGCATGCATCATTATCCGTACTCATTCTGAAGATAAAGCTATGGAATTGTCAAAAGTATTGAACCAACTCCTACAGTTCGGGCTGAAATTTCCCTCCCAAATGATCATTGATTGCCAAGGATTAGGTGCTCTATTCTTAGGAGAACAAAAATGGGCATGAGAATCAGATGAATGGGTAGCTCATGTTGAAGAGGCCAGTCTAGATAATAAAATACAGGTTATGGTCAATTTGTTCCGACAGACTAACCAAATTTGTAACATAATTGAGTTTCTCGATGCTTTGAAGCTTATAAGGACAATTTGTCCCATCACCCGTACATCTCCCAGTTGAGTGGGAGGATTTGTATGAAGAATCCATGTAAGTGGTAGAATGCATCGACTTTTCATAGAAGAACGTCATCATCGCTAATGGATAGGAGGTGAATTTGACAGTTTAGTTAAAGGACCAATCTAAGAAGAAGTCAGTCTAATTGTCAGTGTCTGTGGAATGATATCCTTCAAAGACCTATTAGGTGAAGTCAATCGAATATCTAGAGAACGCAAAGTGGATGAGGAAACAGGATTTATGTTCTTCCCCTCCTCCGTGAATCACATGACCCGGTTTGGAAGATACTATCAGGGTTCAAATCCTCAATCAATAGCTATTGATAAAGGAAAAGGAGTCGTCCAAGGGCATCGTATGCCCAAAATGACCCTTGAGGAGAGTAAGATCCTCGGTCACCTGAAGAAGACTCAATATAACATCACCTTATGGGGACGCTTCATGTCTTTTCAACTTCATAAAAATGCTCTGATCAATATAGTCACCGGGCTCACGGTCCCTCCTTACACCATGCCAGAAGAAGTAGTGAATTTGGCCGATTCCCTAACCTCTATGAGAATGCTCTCTTTCTCCAAAGGGAAAATCCCTTAGATTGGGTCAAATCATAATTATGTGTAATACCCCGTATTTTTATGCTATATTAATTTGGGGATTTATTAAATTTAATGTGAGTTAATTATTTAATAAAAATCCGGGAATTAATTATGTTATAATTATTAACGTGACGAGAGTTAGTAATTATGGGAAATTTGTTGAATATTACTAATAAGCAAAGTAATATGTAATATTGATTATATTGAATGTCACGAGACAATAAAATGTCAATTTTGGAAATTTGAGTCGGGACGCGCTCGTGTCGCGTCAGGACTAATTATGGATAAATAAAAGTGAAAATTTTATAAGTCGTTCGTATGGTCGTTTTGAGTGCGCCAACGCGTCCGAAAGGGTCGAGATAGTCAGAAAAGTGTACCCGGGGGTTTAGTTTGGGTCTCGGGGCGTTTTTAGGCCTAATTGGTACCCTGGGAGGGCATTTTGGACATTTCACATTTATGGGTAATTAAACCCACGAAAATCCGAAACCTATATCAGCCATTTAGGTTAGTCAACTAGGGTTATAAAACTCAAACACAAGTGACGACCATAGGAGAGGGAAGAAGAAAGCTTCCAAGGCAATCCAAGGCCCCAAAAGCCATCTGTTTGCACCGCAACCACCACCAACGCGTAGATCGCGCAACGGGCTACGCAACCACACGAAAAACATCTACAAATCAGAATGTCAAAAATCCCAGGCAAGTGTTTATCTTCCTTATTTCGTTGGTGCAATTTCCATATTAGTTTAGGAATGATTCGGGATGAAATATATGGAAGAAAACCCAATTTGTGATAGGAAAATCCATGTAGTATTGGTTTATATGATGATTCTGGAAAACCTTGCCATGTAGAGGAAATTAACCACGAAATTTTGATGATTATAAGAAGGAAATTCTGGAGAAAATTTGTTAGAAACCTGTTTAAGAAAATTCTAGAGTTCTTGATAATTAGATAAAATTTTGGGGTGAAAGTCATGTTTAAATGATAAAAATACGCATGCCTTACGTTGGAAATGTCTAGTATATTGATATAATGTTAATAGTAGAATTTTTGGGACATTTGGGTTTGGAAAATATGGATTTGGATGAAGAAAAGTGGTTGAACCCGTAACTGCAATTCTGCAGAAATCGAAATACCTGCTTGATCGATCGATCGAGCCTAGAGCTTCGATCGATCGAAGGCTTGATCGATCGAGCCCCAAACCTCGATCGATCGACCCCTCCTGGCAGACTCCTATTTCCCTTATTAAATGAGTTAAATTTAATTTATCATGAAATAATTCTTGGGCATCCTTAATATAATGTTTTGGGAGATAGGGGAGACCATTATGTTATACGAATGAATTTTGGAGATACTTAATGTGGACCAAGAATTACATTTTGGGATAATTACTTATAAATCGATTAATTTATTTATTGAAGGGTAAGGTGCGTAAGAGAGTTACGTTGGAACATAATAAACACACCTACTGAATTTATACTTGTGAGGATAGAGTTCACGAGTGTCACGAAATGAATTGGAGAAACCCTTCAAATTTAGGTCAGATACGAGCCCTTATATGCGATACTAATAATGTGAAAATAAGGATTAATGTCGTAATTATGGGAATTGAGAATATACCCAATATTGATATGGTAATATTAGTATAGTTATATGATTGTGTATGCATATACTATCTATGTGTGAAAATCATGCCCACGCTACTTACTATCCCTGAGGTTTCCGCGCTGGGACAGTCTTATCTCAATGGGACCTTTATGGGGGATATTGACTTGTACCATAGAAGATAGATATCCTCGGTACAGGCTATCGATGTGATAGTTCAGACGGTCCTAAGAGACGCAGGCATGTGCCATCTTCTTAGAGACTTGGAATCTATTATCCGCCTTATCTTGTTTGTGTATAAATATCCTTGGTACAGGCTATCGCAACGATAGTTCAGGCGGTCCTAAGGGACTTTGAATCTATACTTCGCCTCAATATTGTTTGAGTATGTGTTAATACAATTCGAGAGTGATTCCGAATTTGTATTCCCCTTAATGTGAGTGATATGGGGTTTGGATAGTAGAGTATGCCCGCACCATAGTTATTATTTGGGGTGCTGTTATAATATATATTATACGAGTAGTTAATATATATATATATATGAAATTCTGAAATCTGGAACTGCCTACTGTGATTTGATATGTAGGACATAGTTGATGACTCAAATTGTAAATACTTGTTTTGTGAAAGTATAATATTACACTAGAAAACTTTATTGATTTATAAAGTTAAAATGAGAACCTTGGTTACTAACTGAAATATTCTTTTCAAATAATTAAATCGTTAAATTTTGAATCCTGTGAATAGTCTAAGATAAGTTAAACTATTGGGAAAGGATAGCGTGTTATATGTTGATATAGATCATTGGTAAGGTTAGTGCGATAGGTGTGCACATTAGAAGAGAGGTGAGAATTTCTCAAGAGAGGGTCGCACTAATATGTTGTTGCATTGGCCTGTATCAATTTAAACACTTGCTAAACAATTTTTAAATCATATACACTATCGGGCTCTGACCCGTTCTCTCTCTCTCTCTCTCTCTCTCTCTCTCTCTCTCTCTCTCTTGTATATATATGTATATATTACAGGTGCCCAGCCACAGGGGCGTCTTGATTAGGATCCCTTGGGAGGAACGTGCTGCAGCTTAGGTGGGAGTTGCAGGCCACTTGCATAGATGACTTCGTTTACTTGATTCCACTTCTATCATTCTCATTTATTGGGCATGTGTCGCCTTTTCCACTATTTATCTGTCTTATTGGGACATTTGTATTCAGTTATTTCTAGTACGGTTACTTTGGGATTTATTTCAGCATGAATGTTTTACTTTATGTTTTAAATGTTGGGATTTTGAATGTTGAATGTTTCAATTAATTGGATTATGTTCCAGGTTTATTGTGGTGTGATTCTTATTTATTGAAATGTTGTTAATAAATAAATAAATAATTTTTCTTTAAATAAAATTTGGAAAGTAATGTTTAAATATGGTTTTGACACTTAGCTTAATTATTTTAGGGTGTTAAATTGGAAAATTTATTTTACGACAGTGATGCTAAGAATGAACCAACTGTTCGCTTTGATTTAATTTAATAAAGGAGTGATCGCCCGGTATTTAATTAGGCGGGGTATCACAGGTGGTATCAGAGCATCAGGTTCTAGTGTCCTTTAGGATCTGTACGGCTTACTACGCTTTCAGCGTTGCTTTCTTTGATATAGAGCCCTAATATTAGGAATGTTGTGTTTATCTCTATACGATGGAAAATTCGTGCTTCCGCGATTTGTTTATACGAATGATGAACTCATCCAAATTTACTTAAATTTTCAGATGGATCGTCAAGAAGAACTAGCTAAAACGGTTAGGGGAGTCGACGAGCAAGATCGACTCACACCTCAGGTATCCCCAGAGAGAATATCAACCGTCGAGTTAGCAGGTATCGTGGCACAAGCAGTTACCACTGCGGTCTTGCAGTATTAAGAACGCAACACACAGCTCATGATGGGTAAAAGATCTAGAGAGTACAGTCAGTCTGTCGTGACTGGCAATAACAAATGTGGGAAGACACAAAAATCGCAACAGCAAGCTCCTCAGGCCCGAAAAAGCCACGAAGGTAACGAATTGTGCGGGGAAGCCCAAAAGCGTCAGGGTCAACAAAGACGGGGGCCGAGTGAAGTCACGAAGAGGTGTTTTAAATGCGGAATGGACGGTCATGAACGTCGAACTTGTCCGGATCAGTCTGGAAAGGAAGTTCAACCCAACCAGAGAGAACTTTCAAGACTCTGTTATAAATGTGTAAAGCCGGGTCACTAGTGGAAGGATTGTCCACACCCTGACATAGTTTTTCCGCAAATTTCCCCTCAAGGCCAGCAAGACCAAGGAAAGAGGGAATCTAGTCAACAATGTGGTAAAATGAAGCAGTTTCGAAAGAGGAATAAAGTCCCAAGTCAGCAAGGCCGACACGGACAGCAGCAGGGTCAGAGGGGGAGTAACTTCAGAGGCCGATGTTTTGTGTGTGGCACGCATGGCCATAAACTCCAGTATTGCCCAAAGGGTGTTAGGGCCTCACAGCAAGAATGTGCCCGTAATAAGCCACAGGGGCCATTTTTTTCAATCCCTCTCCCAGCACCAGCTCAGGTACTAGCCTTACCAACCTTTCCAGTAGCTCCAGTGCAGCAAGGGCAGTTACAGTACATACATATCTATAATGTCCACCAGGCAGCAGCCCCACAGGCAGCACCCGCGCTTTGGGGTATGTTTTCTATCCATGGAACTTTGGGTCGAATTATGTTTGTTACTGGGACAACGCATTTTTTTATAGCTACATATCAGGCGAAGACCTTAGGGTTATTAACCACAGTAGAGGGCACTATTAAGTATGTAGACTCACCACTGAGGAATGGTTCATTTTCTTTAAATGCCGGGGAGTGGGGGTAGAAATTGATAACTTATTATTACCTGCAGACATGTTAGTCTTAGATATGCATGGGCATGATGTTATTATCGGTATGGATTGGCTCGCAGCTTATAGAGCCATGATTGATTGCTTCGGTGGGAGCATTGTTTTTTGCCATTTCGGGGCAAGAGATGTTTGTAGTGGCGATGCCTCGCCCAGAGGGAGGTTCGACCGCTCATTTGTATTATATAGAGGAGGATGCCTCCAAGGAGGTTGTGATCCCTTTAGACTCGATCCCAGTCGTTCGTGAGTATTCCTATGTATTTTAGGAAATACCAGGCCTACCCCCAGTCGACAGATAGACTTTGTCATAGATTTATTGCCAGATACGAGACCTATAGCACGCGCACCGTACCGTATGGCTCCGACAGAGATGCGAGAGTTACGAGATCAGATAGAGCAGCTGTTAGGTCAGGGCTTCATTCATAGGAGTACCTCACCTTGGGGCGCTCCAGTCTTGTTTGTGAAGAAGAGAGATGGTTCACTGAGGTTATGTGTGGACTATCGGGAGTTGAACAAGGTCACGATACGGAATAAGTATCCGTTGCCTCGAATCGATGATCTGTTCGACCAGCTGAGGGGAGAAACCTCCTTTTCGAAGATAGATCTGAGGTTGGGGTACCATCAGCTACGTATTAGAGAGCAAGATGTTTCAAAGACTGCCTTCTTGACGAGATATGGGTCTTACGAGTTCAGAGTGATGCCATTTGGTCTCACAAATGCTCCAGCCGTATTCATGGACTTAATGAACCGAGTATTCAGAGAGTTCTTGGATCAGTTTGTCATCGTCTTTATAGATGACATTTTGATATATTCACACTCCGAGGAGGAGAAGGCTATAGCTTTTGCCTCCCGCAAGCTTAAGCCGCATGAGAAGAATTACCCCACCCACGACCTGGAGTTAGCAGCGGTCATTTTTTCATTGAGGATATGGAGGCACTACTTATTGGGGGAGAAATTCCGTTTGTTCACAGACCACAAGTCATTGCAGTACCTATTCACTCAGCGAGAGCTGAATATGCGTCAGCGCAGATGGATAGAGTTTGTGAAGGACTACCAGTTCGATATACAGTATCATCCGGGAAAGGCCAACGTAGTTGCGGATGCGTTGAGTCGTAGACCGGTAGACGAGGTAGCGGATGTTTGGAAAGCAAAGTGAAAGGACTTAGGCCTGTTATGACAATCACACCCGAGATTGTTATGAGGGTAATACAGGCCCAGACCACAGACCTATTTTGCCAGGAGCAGATTGTACGACTTTTAGACGAGGGTGCTGAGTCTTATTCTGTTAGTTCTGATAGGGGTTTGAGGTTTAATGGGAGATTAGTGGTTCGAGAAGGAGCAGGAATTACGTCATGCAGTGATGACCCAGTCTCACGGGTCCCGATTTGCAGTACATCCTGTAAAAGATAAGATGTACCAGGATATGAGGAGGCAATACTGGTGGAGTGAGATGAAGAAGGACATTGCTGAGTTCGTGTCCAAGTGTTCTACCTGCCAGCTAGTGAAGGTGGACCATCAGAAACCGTCAGGATTGCTCCAGCCATTGAAAGTACCCGCGTGGAAGTGGGAGAGTATTTCCATGGATTTTATTACAGGGTTGCCTACATCACAGCGAGGCCACGATTCTATCTGGGTGATTGTAGACCGTTTGACCAAGGTGGCTCATTTTCTGCCGGTGCGGACAGACTATACCATAGGTCAGTATGCTCAGTTGTTCATTGTTGAGGTTGTCAGATTACATGGGGTGCCCCTGTATATTGTGTCAGATAGAGACAAGATTCTTGTGTCACATTTTTGGGAGAGCTTTCAGGAGGCTATGGGTACTGAGTTGAGGTTGAGTTCAGCTTACCACCCACAGACAGATGGACAGACAGAGCGTACTAATCAGATCTTGGAGGATATGCTACGCATGTGTGTTCTTAATTTTGGAGGAGGTTGGGAGCCACACCTTCCACTGGTAGAGTTTACTTATAATAACTCGTATCAGTTCACGATTTGGCATGGCTCCATTTGAGGCTTTGTATGGAAGGCCTTGTCGTTCCCCAGCTTGTTGGCTCGAAGTGGGGGACAAAAAATTGCTAGGACCAGAAGTGATTCAGGAAAACTCCGAGAGGATTGAGATGATCAGGAGTCGCATTCGAGTAGCCCAGGACAGGCAGAAGAGCTACGTCGATGCGAAACGTTTCTTCCGGGAGTTTAATGTGGGGGACCAAGTGTTACTGCGTGTATCTCCTATGAAAGAAGTGATGAGGTTCGGGAAGAAAGGGAAATTGGCCCCGAGGTACGTGGGACCATTTTCCATTATCGAAAGGGTTGGGCCAGTAGCATACAGATTAGGACTGCCAGAACATTTACATCGCATTCACGATGTATTCCACATCTCGTCGTTGAGAGGGTATCTTCGGGATGATATGGCCCATACTCACATTGCGATAGATGAGATAGACTTACAGCCTGACAGCTCTTATGAGGAGAGACCGGTGGCTATCCTAGACTATAGTGAGAGGAAATTTAGGTCAAAGATAGTTCCACTTGTACGGGTCCAGTGGGAGCACCATAATGTGGAGGAATTCACTTGGGAGCGGGAGGCCGATATGCGCGAGAGATATCCAGATTTGTTCTTACCAGGTATGCTTTGTTTTTTGAATTTTGGGACGAAATTCCATTATTAGGGAGGAAGTATGTAATACCCCGTATTTTTATGCTATATTAATTGGGGGATTTATTAAATTTAATGTGAGTTAATTATTTAATAAAAATCCGGGAATTAATTATGTTATAATTATTAACGTGACGAGAGTTAGTAATTATGGGAAATTTATTGAATATTACTAATAAGCAAAGTAATATGTAATATTGATTATATTGAATGTCACGAGAGAATAAAATGTCAATTTTGGAAATTTGAGTCGGGACGCGCCCGTGTCGCGTCAGGACTAATTATTGATCAATAATAGTGAAAATTTTATAAGTCATTTGTATGGTCATTTTGAGTGCGCCAACGCGTCCGGAAGGGTCGAGATAGTCAGAAAAGTGTACCCGGGGGTTTAGTTTGGGTCTCGGGGTGTTTTTAGGCCTAATTGGTACCCCGGGAGGGCATTTTGGACATTTCACATTTATGGGTAATTAAACGCACGAAAATCAGAAACCTACATCAGCCATTTAGGTTAGTCAACTAGGGTTAGAAAACTCAAACACAAGTGACGGCCATAGGAGAGGGAAGAAGAAAGCTTCCAAGGCAATCCAAGGCCCCAAAAGCCATTCGTTTGCACCGCAACCACCACCAACGCGTAGATCGCGCAACGGGCTACGCAACCACACCAAAAACATCTACAAATCAGAACGTCAAAAATCCCAAGCAAGTGTTTATCTTTCTTATTTCGTTGGTGCAATTTCCATATTAGTTTAGGAATGATTCGGGATGAAATATATGGAAGAAACCCCAATTTGTGATAGGAAAATCCATGTAGTATTGGTTTATATGATGATTCTGGAAACCCTTGCCATGTAGAGGAAATTAACCATGAAATTTTGATGATTATAAGAAGGAAATTCTGGAGAAAATTTGTTAGAAACATGTTTAAGAAAATTCTAGGGTTCTTGATAATGAGATAAAATTTTGGGGTGAAAATCCATGTTTAAATGATAAAAATACGCATGCCTTACGTTGGAAATGTCTGGTATATTGATATAATGTTAGTAGTAGAATTTTTGGGACGTTTGGGTTTGGAAAATATGGATTTGGATGAAGAAAAGTGGTAGAACCCGTAACTGCAATTCTGTAGAAATCGAAATACCTGCTTGATCGATCGATCGAGCCTAGAGCTTCGATCGATCGAGCCCCAAACCTCGATCGATCGACCCCTCCTGGCAGACTCCTATTTCCCTTATTGAATGAGTTAAATTTAATTTATCATGAAATAATTATTTGGCATCCTTAATATAATGTTTTGGGAGATAGGGGAGACCAATATGTTATACGAATGAATTTTGGCGATACTTAATGTGGACCAAGAATTACATTTTGGGATAATTACTTATAAATCGATTAATTTATGTATTGAAGGGTAAGATGCGTAAGAGAGTTACGTTGGAACATAATAAACACACCTACTGAATTTATACTTGCGAGGATAGAGTTCACGAGTGTCACGAAATGAGTTGGACAAACCCTTCAAATTTAGGTCAGATACGAACCCTTATACGCGATACTAATAATGTGAAAATAAGGATTAATGTCATAATTATGGGAATTGAGAATATACCCAATATTGATATGGTAATATTAGTATAGTTATATGATTGTGTATGCATATACTATCTATGTGTGAAAATCATGCCCACGCTACTTACTATCCCTGAGGTTTCCGCACTGGGACAGTCTTATCTCGATGGGACCTTTATGGGGGATATTGACTTGTACCCTAAAAGATAGATATCCTTGGTACAGGCTATCGATGTGATAGTTCAGACGGTCCTAAGAGACGCAGACATGTGCCATCCTCTTAGAGACTTGGAATCTATTCTTCGCCTCATCTTGTTTGTGTATAAATATCCTTGGTACAAGCTATCGCAGTGATAGTTCAGACGGTCCTAAGGGACTTGGAATCAATACTTCGCCTCAATATTATTTGAGTATGTGTTAATACAATTCGAGAGTGATTCCGAATTTGTATTCCCCTTAATGTGAGTGATATGGGGTTTGGATAGTAGAGTATGCCCGCACCATAGTTATTATTTGGGGTGTTGTTATAATATATATATATATATATATATATATATATATATATATATATATTATACGAGCAGTTAATATATATATATATATGAAATTCTGAAATCTGGAACTGCCTACTGTGATTTGATATGTAGGACATAGTTGATGACTCAAATTGTAAATAATTGTTTTGAGAAAGTATAATATGACACTGGAAAACTTTATTGATTTATAAAGTTAAAATGAGAACCTTGGTTACTAACTGAAATATTCTTTTCAAACAAATAAATCGTTAAATTTTGAATCCTGCGAATAGTCTAAGATAATTTAAACTATTGGGAAAGGATAGAGTGTTATATGATGAGATAGATCATTGGTAAGGTTAGTACTATAGGTGTGCACATTAGAAGAGAGGTGAGAATTTCTCAAGAGAGGGTCTCACTAATATGTTATTGCATTGGCCTGTATCAATTTAAATACTTGCTAAACAATTTTTAAATCATATAGACTATCGGGCTCTGACCCGTTTCTCTCTCTCTCTCTCTCTGTCTCTCTCTCTCTCTTGTATATATATGTATATATTACAGGTGCCCAGCCACAGGGGCGTCTTGATTAGGATCCCTTGGGAGGAACGTGCTGCAACTTAGGTGGGAGTTGCAGGCCACTTGCATAGACGACTTCGTTTACTTGATTCCACTTCTATCATTCTCATTTATTGGGCATGTGTCGCCCTTTCCACTATTTATCTGTCTTATTGGGACATTTATATTTCAGTTATTTCTATTACGGTTACTTTGGAATTTATTTCATCATGAATGTTTTACTTTAGGTTTTAAATGTTGGGATTTTGAATGTTGAATGTTTCAATTAATTGGATTATGTTCCAGGTTTATTGTGGTGTGATTCTTATTTATTGAAATGTTGTTAATAAATAAATAAATAATTTTTCTTTAAATAAAATTTGGAAAGTAATGTTTAAATATGGTTTTGAGACTTAGCTTAATTACTTTAGGGTGTTAAATTGGAAAATTTATTTTACGACAGTGATGCTAAGAATGAACCAACTGTTCGCCTTGATTTAATTTAATAAAGGAGTGATCGCCCGGTATTTAATTAGGCGGGGTGTCACATTATGTTATCAATATCTTCGTCGAAGTCATGGGGAAGAGAGTACTTCTCTCTCTTGTTGATAATGAATTAGCTCTCAATGTATGCCCATTGAGAACCTTTAATATCTTAGGACTGAAAGTGAGTGACCTCGCTCCGACCTCTACTGTTGTACGTGCTTATGATAATACCCATTGAGAAGTAATGGGATCTGTAAAAATTACATTAAGGGATGTCCCTGTAAATCTTGTTATGGAATTCCAAGTCATCGATATTCTGACTTTATTTAATATGTTTCTTGGATGACCATGGCTCCATAATATTAAGGGGGTATCTTCCTCCCTTCATTAAAAATTGAAATTATTTTCCAAAGGGAAGGTCATCACCATCTTGGGCGATGATGAAAATACTGAGAATTTAGGCACCAGTAATTCGATACTTGAGATACAACATGGGTCAAATGATATGCCCCTATCAGGTTTCTGAGTTGAGCAACTTCTACTCCCAGCATGGGACGAGTTGAAAGACAATGTTTGTCCAGAATACAACCCTCATGGTAACATCAATGTAATACAGATGTTCAAGAACATGTACTTCATGCATGGACTGGGGCAGGGACGAAGACAATAAGGGTTACTTAACCCTATTGTGTTGAAGAAAGCTTTTTCTCCTTGTGGTTTGGGTTATCAAATGTCGGTAGAAGAGCTCAGATTGATCCGTCAACCGCGGCTAAAGAGAAGGTTAGAATGTGCCACATTATCTCTAGATATTTTTTGAATACAAGATTAATCATAGAAGGCGAAGACTTCCCCTTTTACGATTTTCTAGAGCCATGGTACGATTATGTAGACAAGAAGACGAAACCTGGAATGGCGATATTCTTCCAAGACAACTACTCATGGGTCGAAAATCCCCGACATCATGTGCAACCATCCATGGAGAAAACTGTTACTACTACCGAGGAAATAAACTTTAAAGACTCATTTGATCTACAAACACTGGGGCTAACACTCTGTATGATACACTCAGACACTATGCCATTGGACCCGTCTGTCCTCATCAAAGCTGCTAATGAACCCCTCCTTAACTAGGCTTCCATACCAGTCCCTTTTGTTGAGATGCAACCTAACCAACTATTTACCCTATCTCTTCTACTTCTATTGTTTCTCCTCTTTCTGATATCAATGTAACCGAGACCTCCTTTGATGAGGTTCTCAATGATGTTTTTCCTATTAATGAAATAAATGAAGATTTTGAGTATTTTGCTCTGTCTTACATTAATTATCTTGATTCTAAACATACTATTGATGATGATGATTTTGCAAATGAACAATTCTTAAATGATCTTAATAAGGTTCATAACAAACAACATTACTGCATTCAAGTTAATGAAGATAAAACTGTTGTTATTAATCTCAGTTCTAGTAGCCAACTACGCGAGATTAGGATAGGGACCACCCTTGACGAGCATGAGTGTGCGCAACTCGAAGAATTAATGAAAGAATTCATAGAAATTTTAGTATGGTCCTACGAAGATATGACCAACATTAATCCCGAGATCTCTCAGTACGAGATTCCAACTCTTTCGGGGTATAAACCGGTCAACTAAAAACTGCAAAAACTCCACACTTATTGGTCGCTCAAGGTTACGAAAGAATTTATCAAATAATTGAACGTATGATTCATCAGTGTGATTGAGTATCCTACATAGCTAGCCAACATTGTACCTGCGCCAAAATCAGGAGGGAAAGTTCACATGTGCGTTGACTACCAAGACTTAAACGAGTCCTCTCTAAAAGATGACTACCCATTGCCCAATATCAATATGATTCTGGACAACACGGCCAATCACACTCTGAAATCATTCGTGGATGGATTTTTTCGGATACAACCAAATTAAGATGAAACTTGATCATTAAGAAAAAACTACAATCATCACCCCTTGAGAACATTCTGTTACACGGTAATGCCATTCGGGCTAAAAACTACAAGGGCTACCTACTAACGGGCTACCACAACCATCTTTCATGATCGGATACACAAAGAAGTCGAGGTATACATTGATGATATGATTATCAAATCTGGGACAAGGGAAGGTCATGTTCACACTCTATTGAAGTTCTTCGAACGGCGGTGGCGATACTAAATGCGGTTGAACCCTTAGAAATGAATCTTCAGTGTAACCAAAGGAAAACTATTAGGATTTATGGTTAGCGAGATAGGAATCAAAGAAGACCCTGCCAAACTGAAACCTATACTTGAAATGCCACCTCCTTGAATGGATAAAGAAGTACGTGGATTCTTGGGAAAACTACTGTATATCAGTCGCTTCATGAGCCAGTTGATTTCAATTTGTGAACCCATCTTCAAACTCCTTCGAAAGGATTCTTCCAAAGTTTGAAACAAAGCATGTAAGGAAGCTTTTGACCAAATCAAACAATACCTGACCCATCCTCTAGTACTTTAACCACTACATCCTTGCCTCCCTCTACTTTTATACTTGACGGTAACAGACACCGTAGTTGGGGCTTTACTAGCCCAAACTTTAAAAAAAATCATAAGAAAAAGGCCATATACTACGCCAGTCGCAAATTGGTTGGGTACGAGGTTAATTATATAGCTTTAGAGAAAGCTTGTGTCGCTCTTATCTACGTCACCCAGAAGTTACGAATTTACATTCTTGCCTTTTCCCATCAAATTGGTATCCTAAATGGATACTATCAAGTACCTGCTCGAAAAGCCCGCTTTGTCTAGCCTAATGGATCGATGGTTGATGCTCCTAGTCGAATTTAATATCTCGTATGTCACATAGAAATTCGTTAAAAGGAGAGATATCTCTGATTATCTCGCTGGTTACCTTGTGGAAGAAATCGGTGTCTGGATCTCCGAATTCCCAAATGAGAACATTCTTTGCACCTCTCAGGAACACCTTCAATGTCAAATGTTCCTTGATAGTGCCGTAAATAAGAAAGGTTACGGCATTGGTATACTCCTAATTTTCCCTGGTGATTCTCACAATCCTATTGCCATCAAGTTAGATTTACTATGCACCAACAACATGACTGATTACGAAGCCTGCACGGTATGTCTCAATGTCAGGCTCAAGAAATGAATTCGATGTCTAGACGTCTACGGGGATTGATCCCTCATTATCAGCCAAGTACTCAAGAAATGGAAGGTTAAATATGAAGAGATCTTACCTTTCCACACCCACCTTGAAGAGCTATCCTCTCAGTTCCAATATATCACTTTCCATTATCTTCCCCGAGCAAAGACTAACCTGGCCAACGCACTCAAAACCTTGGCCTCCATGGTCGACATGCTCGAATGAATAACCATGACCCCCTTCCTGGTCCAAAAGAAAGATAACTCAACCCACTGTTACCACATTGAACTCATCACCAAGGAAGATTCTGATATAGCCGAGTACTGGTACTATGAAATTTGGCGGCTCCTCAAGCATGGTAGGTACCCACAAGATGCTAATAAGAAAGACCGAGCAACTCTCTGCAAAATGGTCGCCCAGTACATCATTTATGACAAATCGAGCAACTCTACTTAGAAAGAACTTCAATGGAACCCATCTACATTGTATCGCATGGGCTGACATTAAAGGAATAATTCCATAGTGGAGAGTGCGAACCCCACATGAATGGCCATATGTTCGCCAAGAAGATCATTAGACAAGGTTACTACTGGACCACCATGGTTTAGGACTACACCACCTATATCCGAAGATGCCAGAAATGCCAATAAATTTCCAACCATCATTACCTCCCCCCGCAGGAATTATACAGTATGACCCCTCCATGGTCGTTATCCACTTGGGTTATTGACATCATTGGGAAAGTCACGCCTAAAGCTTCCAACGGGAATGAGTTCATCTTAGTCTCCATTGATTATTTCACTAAATGGGTTGAAGCTGAGTCATATGCAGTTGAATGCTAAGAAGGTAGCCAAATTTATTCGAAAGAATATCATCTGCCGATATGGGGTCCCACACGAATTGGTGTCAAATAACGAATTGCATTTCGAGGCAGAAGTCACAAAAGTGGTCGACAAGTATGGGATCCAGAGACACAAATCTTCCCCCTATCGACCTCAAACCAACGAAAAAGTCAAAGCCGCCAACAAAAATCTCAAAGCCATCATTAATAAGATGACCGAGAACTGCCAAGATTGGTCCGATCGGATTCCTTATGCCCTCTGGAGCTACCGCACTTCAGTCCAAACTTATATTGGGGCTACCCCTTACTCCCTGGCATATAACATGTAAGAATTCCAACCCGTTGAGCTATAAATATCATATCTACATGTCATTATTAAAAGCAAAGTCAATGAAGAAGATTGACATCAGAGTCGGCTTGATGAGCTGTCATTTTTGGACAAAAGGAGATTGAAAGCTCTATACCATATACAAGGATACCATCACCGTATAGTGCGATCTTTCAATCGCAAAATCAAGGACCATGGTGTTCGAGAAGGAGACTTAGCCCTTAAAGAAATTATAGAACCCATCTGGGATGCGAGAGGGAAATTCAAGAACAATTGGAGTGGCCCCTACATCGTGAAAAAGATCTTGTCAGGCGGCATTGCTACGCTCACTGCCCATGATGGAGAAGAGATGATGCATCCAGTCAACCTAGATCATCTCAGGAAATTCTATCCCTAGTCTAAAATCTCAATGCACTACGACTCTTCTCATCCCCCTTCTATTCTAAAACAAATCGCCCCATTTCTCTCTACCCAGAACTACGTGGAGCCTGATCCTCTAATAACCTTTTAATAAAAGTGAAATTCAGGAAAATTTTCAAAACCCTCAGTGGTATGTAGGTAGCTCATACGCTTTATAAGGGCCTAATCCCCTTCTTTTCAAAAAATCCTATTATTTTCTTAACTTCGAGAACAACAGTTCATTTTATCATTTACGAGAACAAAAGGATTATATATGCCTTAGTAATTAGTATAAGATATTCAAACCGTAAAAACTCATCAAAAGGCACAACAAGGTGCTTAAAATCTCTTTTATTTCCATCTTGGGGAAATTCAGTACAAATTACATAAAATATCAACATAAGGAGTCAAACAACTTCCTCAACTAACCTAGCCGATTCCTGCAAATAATTTAACCCCATTTATTCAAAAACAACAAAAATAGTCTCATATCCGTAGCTACCGGAAGAACCTACTCCGTCATCATCTCCTCCATCTTGAGGACCCCAAGACTCCCCGCCTGCATGTTATATCGAATGCGCTCCAAGGAGCGATAAGCCCGGGCCATCCTGGGAAAAACCATTACACCCCATCCATGGTGTCCAACATCATAAACCACCTTTGTCCAATCTCCTCAGCCAAAATCTTAGCCACTACTCTCATCCATAACCATTTCATGTACTCTCCTAAAATGCGCATAGCTAAACTAGTAGATTGGGAAGGACGGGTTGATGATCGATGATTCTCCCATAGATAACTCAGATGCATTCTCAATCCCTTAGTTAAATCCTTTACATGAAAAAAATCTAGGGTATGGGAAGGCACAATTTGATCCCACCCGACCTGTAGCATTAGCCGTTAAGGGAAGTAAAAAGAAGTCTAGCGAAGTTCAACTAGCTGAACGTATGAGTATTACCCCATCTCCAAAATAGGTTTGAACTCCCCCCAACAGGGTATGGACCAGTGCAAACATCGAGCCCCATTCTCCACAAACTAGTTCTCCCAGCTCTCATTGTCCAGTTCCACACTGATAAAATAGTGGGAAAAAAATTTGGGCACAACCATCAAAGGATACTCCAAATAAATCACAAAACGGAATCACGTAGATAGCCACATGAATAGAATAAAAGGGCTACTCTTAAGAAAGTCGAAACGACCTTCCCACCAGACATCCAGACCCTTTAGGGTCTCTGCTAATATCACCATCGCGAGATTGCAATGGTACTACATCCATGAAGCAATGGCTGTAAGTTATGAATCCACCAGCAATTCCCCACTCACCAGTAGTAGTTTTGAAATCTAGACAAGAATAACGACTTCGGTATACCCAACATCACCAACATTTCGCAAATGTACAGAGTGCAAAACAGCCGGGAGAGAAATCATCCCACCAACAACCAAAGACCTAGTCGCCGAATGCAAAATGTGCGAAAGTCCCGCCAATAATTTTGGGGGCATCGAGAAAATTCAGGAAAGGTTTTCGACACACTTGGATTGATCCCTAGTATAGGAGAAAACACCTCGTAAGTCGGGCAAACTTCATCCAACCCAAAGCAAAAGACATGGTCTTCGGGGTACCAGAACCCAACCTCCGCCATCAACATATTCCATTCTACGGGTCAGTTGCACCACAAAGAAACTCTATGCATGTTGAAAGCATCGTAGTCCACATTATACGAGCACATGGACTCTAAGGTCTCAAGGTATGTCGCAAATTCAACACTACCTGGGAGAGGCATATCGCAAAGTGGGAAAAAGGAAATGCACAAGAGGAAAAGATGAGGAGGTGTGAAGAAAACACTCCACATTATTCTCCTTTTATACTTTGAAAAATTGGACAAAAAGACAAAAAATCTGCAAAATTCGGATTAAACCATGTCCCACCAAGTACCAATCAGCTGAACTAAGTGCAATCAAAATTTTGGGTTTATTGGACTGGGCTCATATGCCGATAGGTAGGACACAGGGGATACTGATTGGCATCACTCTATTTTTGGAAATATTCCTTTTTTCCTTTTTTGTCAAAAATTAAAGATTCAATAAAAATCATTTCCAAAAGGACTTTGTATGTTTCTCTATAAATAAACTGTCTTTTCTTGAATCCCATTTTCTTAATAAAATTCCCCTTTTAAATCTAATGTCAATTTACGGTCTCAGAAGCGAACTAAAAAGTGCATATAGATTAAGAAATCTAAATAAAAGGCATCGCATTTCATAAAATTTTCTGTATTTCCATTACATAAACTTTGCTTTGCAGAAAAAGAACATAAAAATAATAGGACTCAACCCGAAACCCCATCTATCTTTATCTCTCTCTCTCTCTCTCTCTCTCTCTCTCTCTCTCTCTCACACACACACTATAAGACCCTCGACCTCCGCGAACCACGCACTTGCCTCGACGGCGAACCGAACAACCTCCGCTACAAGAACCGAATCCCTCCCCCAAAGAAGTTGACGGTACCAAACAAAAAGGCATCAAAACCGAATCGCGAATGTGAGATGTAACAGAGGACACCCAATCCCGAATATCCCACATCCAAGTGGTGGACACATGGATTTCCTATAAGAAAATAAAGACAGATTCATCAGTTTAAGGCAGTAAATGAAAAATAGATATTTTAAATCAAAAAGTGAAGAGAAATATACTGCTAGTCGAAGGACATCCTCTGCCAGCCACAATACCTCTGGGTTCATCTCATTCGTACGATGTTATACAATCAACATACCCCCTCCATGCTATCTAATATTATAAGAAGGAGTTTCAATGTAAACAAAGGGTACCTCCGTCACTGTCGTCGCTGCTGCCGCCGACGTCGACGCACCACCTACACTGTGGGCAGACCCTACCGGTCGACTCGAACCCTTACCCAGAACTGCAGGGGGAGGGGGCATATTCACCACCTCATATATGCTTTACGGCATCATCCATGTCATCACAAAATCCATATAACCAATCTTCAGCATCGTGTCAGTATAGGACGAGTTAGGCTCATCAGTCATCGCTGCCACCCTCGCATCCTCATGCATCTCTCGCACCCGCCTCATGTACATTGGGGGACTCACAAGAGGCACCACCACCTCAACATCCACCACTTATCTCACTTCTCTCTCCCTAAAATACCAAGAATAGCCGAACTCGTGTGTCAACAACCGACGCATCTGAGCAGGACCCCCAGTTACCCCCGTATGCCGAATAGCCATACTCTAAAGGTAAAAGGTCACCTGCAAATTCCCCGAAAAGGGTCAGTCTTTAGAACACAACCAATAAATGATGCCCAAAGAAAAAAAAAGGTAAAGATATCTAACTCGAGCACTCGTCAGTCCATTCAAGACCTGACGCACAACCGCCAAAGACAAAAACTGTCGGGATTACCGATTGGACTTCTCCACCGGTACATCCTACAAAAGTCCCCCAAGGGATCATATAGATAATCTATAAAGATTACATCATGCCCAATCACCTTGTTAAACCACGCCTGCAAAGGAAAAATGATCAACAATCAGCAGGAACAATATAAGAAAATTGGAAAAGAATTATAAAGGAAATAAAGAATACCCTCCAACAGGTACGAGGCCCCAGTAAAAGTCTATCTGCAGCATCAATTAAGCATATCCAAAGAAGAATAAAGGGTCACTAAAGTCAAGCTCCACCAGTCATATGTGGGTATGTCCAAAAACACCGTCATATAAGGCAAGAATCACAAATGAAAGACGTCGCCACTCGTCGCCACCAGAAAACGTCCCAGCAATAGCAAAACAAACAAGTGGACCATCCGCCATGCCTAAAACCCATTAGTATCATCAATATACCGACTCAGAATCATATCTTTTAGGGCAAAAAGGAGAATGGAATCGCCAGACACTATATGACGAACATCGCCCAACGCCGCCTCTACCACTGTCGGTGTCACTCACAGAGTATGATCTACTTCGATCTTCATACCATCACAGTCTATCACTATCAGCTATTGTATGTATATGGGATTCAAAGTCATCTCCTCGAAGCCCAAATGAAAGGTGTGGGTGGTATCCCACCACCTTTCCCCTAAATCTCAGAGAACGCCCGTGGACCGTGTCATTTCATCTAAAGCAGTCGTCAGACGGCCAAAACCTATGGAGGTAGCCACCCAAAGAATGATAGGAGGTAGTAAATCTCATACATCCTTTATCCCCATCATCCCCAGGTAGCACAAGGTCAACATAGACACGTCGGTCTGTCAAAATAAGAGAAAATCCTTGTCAAAATTCAGAAAAAAATGCAAAAGGAATACCAAGAGTCATTTTTGCACTAACATAGCCACGAGGGTTCGACACCATTCCAAGTTCTCCTAGTCATCAGCATTTAACCACTCCTGGTGGGTCTTGCTGTTGGAGAAATTGGCCATTTCTTGATTTTAAACGCTACAATAGTTCATAAAGAGAAAGAAGAAGGGCTAGAAGCTATGAAAAATGAAATAAATATGCCTCCTTTTTATAGAAGTCTAAGGGTCATGCTGATCGGCAACACCTTAACACTCACCGATCAGCACTAACCCTTCACCTGCTCGAGGCATCCCAGAAGACTATGTCACTGCTGATTATCACCCCTTACCCCTTGTCGGTCGGCACCCCACCTAAAATTTTATACAAAAAATCCTAGAAAATGCCACAAAATTATGAAAATTCACAGAAACTTCCTAAAGTCATTCCATGCACGTGGGAGCATTTCTCCACTAATAAAAATAATTTTTAAACTCCAAAAATCCCCTGATGGATTAATATCATGTTTTTATCCCCGGCTTAAATCCCTCAAAAGGATCCATTTCCCTCGCGGAATCCCAAAATCCTCAGCAAAGGATAATGCTCGATACCATTTCCCCAGCAAAACTAACTTCCCTAGCGAAACTCCATTTCTCTCTCCGCAGCAGAACTCCATTTTCTCTCTTCCCAGCGGAAACCCACCTAAATCCCCAGTGGAATATCAAAATCCATGCACCACACCTCCCTACTTTAAGCTCACAGAATTGGCTTCGACCCTCAGAATTGGTCACCCTTCTTTTGGGTCAAAATTGATCTCGGCCCTTAGTCGTCACCTTTATTAGGTCAGAATTGATCTCGGCTCTCTTTCATCGCCTACTTTAAGCCCATAGAATTGTCTTAGACCTACAAAATTGATCACCCTTACTTTAAGCCCACAGAATTGGCTTCGACTCGTGGAATTGGTCATCCCTCTTTTAGGTAAAAAATGGCCTCCATCCCAAGTCGTCACCTTTATTAGGTAAGAATAGATCTCGGCTCTTGGTCGTCACCTACTTTAAGCCCGCATAATTGGCTTCGACCCGTAGAACTGGTCACCCCTCTTTTAGGTCAAAATTGACCTCGGTCCCGATTCGTCACCTTTATTAGGTCAGAACTGACCTCGGTTGTTGGTCGTCACCTACTTTAAGCCTGCAGAATTGGTCACCTGAATCTAAGCCCTTAGAATTGGTCATCCCTAAGCCCGTAGAATTGGCTTTGACCCGCAAAATTGGTCATCTTTAAGCCCGCAGAATTGGTCATCTCAACCTAAGCTCGCAGAATTGGCTTTGAACCATAAAATAGGTCACCCTCTAACAATTAGGTCCGAACTGACCATTCCCAACATCCATTTAGGTCCGCAGAATCTACCTCATTTCTTGAAAATCATGGGGTGTCTATTCAACGACTTTTTCTTATTTTAAACTCACCCGTTGAGGGGATCTGTAGACACCCCATTTTAGGACCCCTAGATACCTCCATAGGTCCCTAACACTTCCCCTTTTCACACAAACCCTAGGTCATACTCCAGGTATCGATCTAGAGGCCATTGGGCGCCCTCGGGCTCCATTTGGCTCCGGTCAACATCAGTGTCAGAGAAAAAGATCAATGAATTCTTCGGGCTTAAAATAACCTTTCCAATGGTCCGCCCTATCTAAGAATTGGCATAACCATTCAGACGAATGAGCCTTTTTACTGCCAAAAACTAATTTGGAGGCCACCGGGTGCTCCCGAGTCCCGATTTGACCCCAATTTAACCCCATTTGACTCCATTTTTAGGGATAAAACTCATTGAATCCTCAAAGGGAACTAAAAAACCTTTCCAATGGTATACCCCATGCACGAAACGACATTACAGTTAGGACGAATGATCTGTCGTCGTTCGAAAACTGATCTAGAGACCCCCGATCACTCCCGGACTCTATTTGACCAAAGTCAATTCTTTATCTCGATCGATAATGAATGAATCCTAGAAGGTCACATAATACCCTTTCCAACGGTATGTCCCGTGCATAAATCAGACTTACTGTACAGATGAAAGACTCATTTTACCAATCACTTATGGGCCTCGGTTGACCTAAGTCAACTCTCTGAACTGAGAAAAACTATTTGGAATGTAAAATTACATCTCCAAACCTTTCCAAAGATCCTCCCTATTCGCGATTTAGACTCATGGTTCAGACGAATGATCCGTCATCGTCCAACGGTCTCCCGTCTAAAAGACCAACTTTGGCTTCTGAGCCACATTTGACCTAAAGTCAACTCCCGGACTCAATAGAATTCCAAAGGACTTTCAAAGGTATCTGAATTAACTTTCCAATAGTATGCCCCTTACGTAATTTGGGTCAATGGATTGTGTACTACGACCAATTTTTAAGAAAATATGCACAAACTACCAGCAGGCAGATCCATTTCCCTGCCTATCGGCATGTCAAGTACATGGCCGATAAACACCCATATCACCCTATAAAAGGACAACATGAGGTCACTCCCAAGGCACTACACACCTGAGATCTATTAGCATCACTGATATCAATAACATTGTCCGATCTGCAAGTTTCCTTGTGTGGATATTCTCTCCACTTTTCACCCCCATCCCTTTCAAATCTAGTTGAAGCTCTCTAAAATTCTCTATTATAGAAGAAGCTCGCCATCATCCAAGTCAAGCCTAAAGTCTTCAAAGGGAGGTATAATTACCTTCTCTCTCTCTTAATTTCTTTACTTTAGATTGTCCAATATAATAATCTTCATCCTTTATTAGTATATTGCACATAAACTAAATTTGTATAAAAAAAACCAAAAACAACAAAAATAGGGTAATATTCATAGATATCAATGGGAATTTCTATCACGATTTCTCAAAAATAAAAAATCCTTTCATACACACACATATCCTAAAATATCGTTTGGATCTATGGGTTAAACCCCACCCTTGTGCCACATTCGATCTATGTGGACTTTGATGCCTTTATAGGCTACGTAGGCATCCCGAAGTAAAACCCAAGAATTGAGTCCTATTTTTTATTTATTCATATTTCTCATTTCTCTTATATATATATATATATATATATATATATATATATATATATATATATATATATATATATATATATATATATAAGTAGAAAATTTATATATGTCATAAGATTCAACTATGACATCACTAAAAATGAATTTTATTTGCCCTTCCTATTTTACCCTTGAAAATTTTAATTTCCCCCTCTTTTCTTTCTATACATTTAATTCCCACTCCTCCACTTTAATTCAAACATAAGGACTTTTTTGGTAAATTAACTCAAAATACATATCTGTTCACTACGCTCTCCCATTAACTCATCCCGCCCAAATTTTGCACATCACCCAAAAAAACTCTTACTTTAATTCAAACCCTCCCCTCTTATCCCAAGAAATCTACTCTCACTCACCCAAAATCTCCCAACTGCGCCTCCATCAATTTCTATCTTCCTTTCTCTTCTCAATCTCTACCTCACAAATCCACGATTGAACCAAAAAAAAAAAAAAAGTTTTGCTGTTTTGCTGGTGCGTATCTCACAAATCACAACTCACAAATCTCTATCTCATAAATCCACTATTGAACCAAAACTCAGGCCAAGCACAGGCATGATACGCTGCTCTCTAAAACCCTAGCTGAGCCTAAGGCAATCGCTTATTACACACTCTCATCTCAGCACAGCCGAAACCAAATAGAGAGAGCACAACCAATGCCAAAATGGGGTTTTTTGTTGAGGGTAAGGTGTTGGGAGTACAGACAGCGTCCTTCCATTGTGCGCGTCACTCACCCCACACGCCCGATAAGGCTCGACGATTAGGTTACAAAGCCAAGCAGGGTTATGTGATCTACCGTGTGCGTGTTAGACGTGGTGGAAGGAAGAGGCCAGTTCCCAAGGGTATTGTATATGGAAAGCCCACAAACGGGTGTCACTCAGTTGAAATTTCAACGCAGCGAGCGGTCCATTGCAGAAGAAAGTGTTGGTCGAAAGATGGGTGGTCTTAAGGTTCTCAATTCTTAAGGGATCAACGAGGATTCAACTTACAAGTATTTAATTGGATCTTCAAGCCTGTTCACAAGCACAGGGAGCTTCGTGGGCTCACTTCTGCTGGTAAGAAGTACAGGGGTCTCCGTGGTAAGGGACACTTGAACCACAAGGCGCGACCTTCAAGGAGGGCTACCTGGAAGAGGAACAACACTCTCTCCATTCGTCGTTACCGTTAAACACACTTTTGGTATTTTTTGCTGCTTCTATTATTATCATCATTATCCCCGTTTTGTCTTCTACAATGTTGTAGGATATTTAAATATTTCTTCGAGAATACATGTTTTGGGTTATCTTTAAAAAAATTGAACCAAAACTCACATCGTTCGCAACCAAAGAACCAAAGCTTCTTGAGGTGTATCTGGTGAACTTTTTTTTAGATCTGGTGCACCTCTTTTTTTTTACCTTCGTGTGAGAGAGTATTTTTAAATGGGACGATGGGGTTTCGGCGTCGGATGGGGTTTCGGAGGCATGCCCTTAAACTTCTTGGGCCTTGGTGCAGGTGGAGGTTGTGGAGTTGGGCTGGGACTTAGATGGGGATTTGGCAAGCATTTGGCGGTCAATATCAGTCTTCTAGGGTCACATTCCAGGGCAATGATTTTTTTATTCTGTATTGATACATTATTCTTTTTTGATTTTAGTTTTTTTTTCTGTATTGATTTTTTTTCTGTATTGATTATGCAGATCAAATCATCAATTAATGTGGTGTCAATACAGGGGCCTAATGTGTCCACATCAATCATAACAATATCACGAGGTAGTGTATTTGGCAAATAATTAATGACTAGCATGGTTTATATAATATTTGACTAGATATTTCCATTGATTAATTATATTTTTTATTTTTTATCAGGTCGCATTTTGAAAGTTACGGACAATCATTACAGTGGAATATGTGGGACAACCTCAATTAATATATGTGATTTTTTTGTAAAGAAGTTTGTTTCGTTAAAATATTTGTTTGATGAATTTGATCTTTTTGAATATTGTATGATCGGTTGTTACTCTTTAAGCAGGGTGGATATACCAATAAATAAAGGAGATTATGTCCATTTTTTTTTTAAATTTACACTTTGTTAATTTGAGACACAATGTAAATTTAATTGATGAATATTGATTTAGTTTGTTTTGTTAGGGAATGAAGTTTGTGTTATTTTGCAATTACGTGTTTTGAAAATTTGTCGTTTTGCGATTATCAACGTGCCTTCAGGCACGGGCATACCCTACTATATATATATATATAACTATGTGGACTTTGATGCCTTTATTGTCTACGTAGGCATCTCGAAGTAAAACCCAAGAATCGAGTCCTATTTTTTATTCTTGGATTTTACTTCGAGATGCCTACGTAGCCAATAAAGGCATCAAAGTCCACATAGTTATATATATATATATATATATATATATATATATATATATATATATAGAGAGAGAGAGAGAGAGAGAGAGAGAGAGAGATGCACCATATCATTTTTATAATTACTTTGGAACATTCCTTTGATGAAATCATTCCATCTCTTCCATTATGCGATTCGAGTGATTCTAATTTCCACTTATATATGCACACGCTTCACGGAGAAAATAAGGAACATAGTAACACAAGCTCATAGGAGACTGAAAAGGCAAAATGGGTGCCTAAAACCTTCCCAATTCGTAACTTTGCCCCCGAACCCTCGAACTATTGCTTTCGTACATATCAGTCAATCTTTAGATGCCGTCTCTCGAGATGGAAATATTTTCTTTTGTCTGTTTTGAGTAAAATAGACCAGCGAATCCATTTCTTTACTTGTATCTTACACCGATGACGACCGAAATGTTCCCAAGTGGGACATGAGGCCTTTTCCAAATCTCCCTTCTTCATTCCTATCTCTACACCCTCTCCATTAAAAGGAGGTAAGAGCAAAACAAATAGAAGAGGAAATACGCGGGGGAGAAAGGGGGCTCGCGCCCACGTCATCTCCCTTTAGGCTCAAGATGGCCACAAACACCTCGTACGGGATCAAAATAACTCAAAGGAACTGACCGCGTGGTCATGAGACCCACGGTTTGAAAGCACCGCGATAATTTGAGAATATCTACACTTGGGCTTTAAAATATGGCGTTAGAGTGAGAAACCACGAAACATCACCAAAAAAGTCCCCGTGAGAGGACCCCACACCCCATAAGGGACCTGTGTAACTCCCAATACTAACTGCGTGGTCATGGGACCCCCGGTATCACAACACAATGATAATTTATGAATATCTACGCTCACGCTTAAAAACATGGCGTTAGAGGCAAAAACACCGAGACACCCCCAAATGGCCCCTTGATAGGCACTCACATGTCGCACGGGACCAATGCTTCACATAGGAACTGATCGTGTGATCACAGGGCCCACGGTTTTAGAGAACCAGGATAATTTGAGAACATCTACACCTAGGCTTCAAAACATGACGTTAGAGGGTGAAACCTCAAAACAGCCCCCAAAAGGCCCCATGAGAGGAACCAACACCTCACACAGGACCAATGTAACTGGTAGGAACTCACCACATGGTTACGAGACCTCCAATTTGATAGAACGAAGATAATATGAGAATATCCAGACCTAGTCTTGAAAACGGCGAAACACCAAAACACCCCCTCAGTGGCCCCGTGAGAGGCACCCACACCTCACACGGGACCAATATAACTAGGAGGAAATGACCGCATGGTCATGGGACCCCCGGTTTGAGAGCACGGTGATAATTTGAGAATATATACACTTTTGCTTAAAAAATGGAGTTAGAGGGTGAAACCTCAAAACACACCGCAAAAGGCTCCATGAGAGACACTCACACCTCACTCGGGACCAATGTAATTGGAGGAACAGACTATGTGGTCATGGGAACCATGATTTGAGAGAACAACGATAATTTGAGAATATTTACACTTAGGCTTGAAAATATGGAATTAGAGGATGATACGCCAAAACAGCTCCAAAACGGACCCGTGAGAGACACCACACCTTGCACGACACCAATGTAACTTGCAGGAACTGATCGCGTGGTCCTAGGTCTGTCGGGCTGAGAGCGTGATGATAATTTGGAAATATCTACACTTAGTCTTGAAAATAAGGTGTTAGAGGGTGAAACCCCGAAACAAGCCCCAAACGGCCTTGTGAGAGGCACCCACACCCCAATTTGAGACCACAACGATAATTTGTGAATACCTTCACTTAGGATTGAAAACATATTGTTAGTGGATGAAATCTTGAAACCCCTCCCCCCCCCCCCCCCCCAAAAAAAAAAGGCCCCAGGAGAGGTACCAACATCTCACAATGGACCAATGTAGCATACAGGAACTGACCACGTGGTCACGGGACCCTCGATTTGAAAGGAATGCGATAATGTAAGAATATCTACACTTATACTTAAAAACATGGCGTTAGAGGGAGAAACCCTAAAAAACCCCAAAAGGCCCCATGAGATGCACCAACACCTTGCACGGTACCAGTTTAACTAATAGGAACTGACCGCATGGTCATGGTACCCCTGACTTGAGAACGCGACAGAAATTTGAGAAAATATACACTTAGGATTGAAAACATTGTCTTAGAGGGCGAAACCTTGAAACACCCCCAAAAGGCCCTGTGAAAAGCATCAACACCATGCACGGGACACTTTTAACTCGTAGGAACTGACAGCATGGTCACCGAACCCACAGTTTGAGAGCACGTTGATAATTTTAGAATATCGCCATCGAGGCTTGAAAACATGGCATTAGAGGGAGAAACCCTTACACACACCCCAAACGGCCCCGTGAGAGCCACTCACACCTCATAGGGACGAATGTAACTCGTAAGAACTGACCACGTGGCCACAGGACCCACAGTTTGAGAGCACGACGATAATTTGATAATATTTACACTTAGGCTTAAAAATATGGAGTTAGAGGGCGAAACCCCGAGACACCCCCCAAAAGGCCTCGTGAGAGGCACAAACACCTCGCGCGGGACTAATGCAACTCGTAGGAACAAACAATGTGGTCAAGGGACCCCCGATTTGAGAGCATGGTGATAATTTGAGAATATCTACACTTAGGCTTGAAAACAAGGCGTTCAAGTGAAAAACCCCAAAACACCCCCCGAAACAGCCCCGTGATAGGCACCAACACCTCGCACGGGACCAATGTAACGTGAGGAACTAACCACGTGGTCACATGACCTCTGGTTTGAGAGCACGACAATAATTTGAGAATATCTACACTTAGGCTTGAAAACATGGCATTACTGGACGAAACCTCGAAACACCCCTCAAACGGCACCATGAGTGTCACCAACACCTCGCACGGGACAAATGTAACTCATAAAAACTGATCGTGTGGTCACAAGACCCACATTTTTAGAACACGATGATACTTTGAAAATATCTATGCTTATGCTTGAAAACATGGAAATAGAGGGAAAAACACCAAACACCCCTCAAAAGTCCCTGTAAGAGGCACTAACACCTCGCACGACAACAATTTGAGAATATTTACACTTAGTCTTGAAAACATGGCGTTAGAGGGGGAAACCCCAAAACACCCCCTAAACGGCCCAGTGAGAAGCACCTACACCTCGCACGGTACCAACGTAACTTATAGGAATTGACCGCGTGGTAACGGTACATTTGAGAGAACGATGATAATTTGATAATATCTACACTTAGGCATCAAAACATGGCATTAGTGGACAAAACCCCTAAACACACCCCAAACGGTCCCGTGAGAGGAACCCACATCTCGCACGGGACCAATGTAATTCGTACGAACTGATTGTGTGGTCATGGAACTCCTGGTTTGAGAATATGATGATAATTTGAAAATATCTAGACTTAGGCTTAAAACATGGCGTTAGAGGGCAAAACCCCAAAACACCCCCCAAACGACCCCGTGAGAAGCACCTACACCTCGCAAGATACCAATGTAACTCGTAGGAACTGACCGTGTGGTAACAGGAACCACGATTTGAGAGCAAGATGGTAATTTTAGAATATCTAAACTGAGGCTTGACAACGTGGCGTTAGAGGGAGAAACCCCGAAACACCCCCCAAACGGCGTTACAGGGACCAATGTAACTCGTAGGAACTGACCGCTTGGTCACAGGACCTATGATTTGAGAGCACAATGATAATTTGAGAATATCTACACCTAGGCTTGAAAACATGGCATTAGAGGAACCCCCCCTCAAAACAACCCCCATATGAGGCACCAACACCTCGCACGGGACCAATGGAACTCGTAGGAACTGACCACGTGGTCACATGACCCCCAGTTTGAGAGCATTACAATAATTTTAGAATATCTAAACTTAGTCTTAAAAAGATGGCATTAGTGGAAGAAACCGCGAAACACCCCCCAAACGTCCCCGTGAGAGGCACCTACACCTCACATGTGACCAATGTAATTTGTAGGAACTGCCCGCATGGTCACGGGACCCCCGGTTTGAGAGCACATTAATAATATCTACACTTAGGCTTAAAAATATGGCGCTAAAGGGTGAACCACTAAAATACCCCGCAAATGGCCCTATGAGAGGAACCAACACCTCGAACGGGACCAATATAAGTCATCAGATCTAACCGTATGGTCATAGACCCCCGGTTTGAGAGCAGGGCGATAATTTGAGAATATCTACACTTATGCTTGAAAACATTGTGTTAGAGGGTGAAACCACGAAAAAAAACCCAAACAGCCCGTGAGAGACACCCAAACCTTGTACGGAACCAATGTAAGTAGTAGGAACTGACCACATTGTCACGGGACCCACGGTTATAGAGCATGACGATAATTTGAGAATATCTACACTAAGACTTGAAAACATGGCGTTAGAGGTCGAAACTTCGAAACAACCTACAAACGTCCCCGTGAGAGGCACCCACACCTCGTCTGATACCAATGTAACTCGTTGGATCTGATCGTGTGGTTACGGGATGCCTGGTTTGAGAGCATGATGATAATTAGAGAATATGTACACTTAGGCTTGAAAACATGCGTTAGAAGGAGAAACCCCAAAACACCCCTAAGCGGCATCGCGAGAGGTACCCGCACGTCGCACAGGATGAATGTAACTCTTAGGAACTGACCGTGTGGTCACAGGATTCGTGGTTTGAAAGCACTGAGGTAATTTGATAATATCTACCATTAGGCTTAAAAACAAGGCGTTATTAGGAGAAACCCCGAAACACCCCCTAAAAGGCCCAGTGAGAGGCACCAACACCTCACACGGACCAATGTAACTTGTAGGAACTGACTGCATTATTAGGGGACCCAAAGTATGAGAGCACGACCATAATTTAAGAATATCTACACTTAGGCATGAAAACATGACATTAGAGGGAGAAATGCCGAAACACCCCCCAAAAGTCTCCGTGAGAAGCACCCACACCACGCACATAACCAATGTAAATCGTAGGAACACACTGCGTGGTCACATGACCCCCGATTTGAGAGCACTGTGATAATTTTTGAATATCTACACTTAGGTTTGAAAACATTGGGTTAGAGGGAAAAATTGCCCAAAACCCCCCAAACGGCCCCATGATGGGCAACCACACATCGCACGAAGCTAATGTAACTCGTAGGAATGAATCGTTTCATACAGAACCACGGGTTGATAGCAGGATGATAATGCAAGAATATCTACACTTAGGCTCGAAAACATGGCATTAGATGTCGAAACCCCGAAACACCCCACAAAAGGCCCCGTGAGAGGCACCCATACCTCGCCCGGGACCAATGTAACTTGTAGGAACAAACTGCATTACCACAAGACCCATGGTTTGAGTGCACGACCATAATTTTAGAATATATACATTTAGGCTTGAAAACATGAGGTTAGAGGGCGAAACCTCAAAACACCTCCCAAAAGGCTCCGTGAGAGGCACCCACACCACGCAAATGACTAATGTAAATCATAGGAGTATATTATGTGGTCATGGGACACCGAGTTTGAGAGCAGGACGATAATTTGATAATATCTACACTTAGGCTTGGAAACATGGGGTTAGAGGGCAATACCGCAAAACACCCCCCAAACGGCATAGGCATCCACACCTCATACGGGACCGATATAAGTCGTGTGAATTGATCGCATCATCACAGGACTGACTGCTTGATAGCATGACAATAATTTTAGAATATCACCAATTAGGCTAAAAAACATGGCTTTAGATTGCGAAACCCCGAAACAGCCCCCAAAAGGCCCCGTTAGAGGCACACATACATCGCAAGAGACCAATGTAACTCATAGAACCAGACCATGTGGTAATGGGACCCGCGGTTTGAGAACATGATGATACTTTGAGAATAATTATAGTTAGGCTTGAAAAACTGGTGTTATAGGATGAAACCCCTAAACACCCCTCTAAAAGGCCCCATTAGACACACCCATACCTCGTACGGGACCAACGTAACTCGTAGGAATTGACTGCATGGTCATGTGACACATATTTTGAGAGCACGGTGATAATTTGGGAATATCTACACTTAGACTTAAAAACACGGCGTTAGAGGTCAAAACCCTAAAGCACCTCCCAAACGTCCCCGTGAGAGGCACCCACATCTCACACGGGATGAATGAAACTCGTTAGATCTGACCAAGTGGTCTTGAGATCCTTGGTTTGAGAGCACGATGATAATTTGAGAATATCTACACTTAGGCTTAAAAACATGGCGTTAGAGGGAGAAATCGCAAAACACCGCCTAAATGGCCCCATGATAGGAACCCACACCTCGTACGGGACCAATACAACTCGTAGGAATGGATTGCATCATCACGAGACCCACAGTTTGATAGCACGATGATAATTTTAGAATATCACCAGTGAGCCTTGAAAACATGGCGTTAGATTGCGAAACCCCAAAACACCCCCCGAAAGTTCCCGTGAGAGGCACACATACGTCGCACGAGACGAATGTAACTCGTAGAACATGACCGTGTGGTAACGGGACCCGCGGTTTGAGAACATGATGATAATTTGAGAATATCTACAGTTAGGATTGAAAATGTGATGTTACAGGTAGAAACCCCTAAACACCCCCCAAAAGGCCTCATTAGAGGCACCCACACCTTGTACGGGACCAATGTAACTTGTAGGAAATGACCGAACACATATTGAGAGCACAGTGATAATATGTGATTATCTACACTTAGACATGAAAACACGACGTTAGAGGGAGAAACCCCAAAGCATCCTCCAAACATCCCCATGAGAGACACACACACCTCGCACGGGATAAATTTCACTCGTTGGATTTCACTACGTGGTCTCAAGATCCTCGGTTTGAGAGCACTAAACATATTTATGCTTAGTCTTGAAAACATGGCATTCATTGGAAAAACACCAAACACCCTTCAAAAGGCCCTGTAAGAGGCACTAACACCTCGCATGAAACTAATGTAACTCTTAGGAACTGACCGTGTGGTCACGGATCCTTCTATTTTAGAGCACGACAATAATTTGAGAATATTTACACTCAGTCTTGAAAATATGGCGTTAGATGAGGAAACCCTGAAACAACCCCTAAACGGACCCGTGAGAAGAACCTACACCTCGCACGGTACCAATGTAACTCGTAGCAACTGACCGTGTGGTAACGGGACGCACGATTTGAGATAATGATGATAATTTTAGACTATCTACACTTAGGCTTGAAAATATGGCGTTAGAGGGAGAAACCCCAAAACACCCCCCAAATGTCCTCATGAGAGGCACCCACACCACGCATGGGACCAATGTAACTCGTTGGATATGACCGTGGGTTCACGGGACCCTCAGTTTGAGAGCACGACTCTAATTTGAGAATATTTACATAAGCTTCAAAACATGGCGTTAGAGTGCGAAACTAAAAAATGCCCCTAAACGGCCTCATGAGAGGCACCCGCACCTCACATGGGATGAATGTAACTCGTAGAAACTGCTCGCGTGGTCACGGGGCCCCTGGTTTAAAAGTATGGTGATAATTTGAAACTATCAACCCTTAGTCTTGAAATAGAGCATTAAAGGGCAAAACCCCGAAATGCCCCCAAAAGCCCCCGTGAGAGTCATAAACACCTCGCATTGGACCAATGTAACTTGTAAGAAATGATTGCGTGGTCACATGACCCCCGGTTTGAGGGCATGACGATAATTTGAGAATACCTACACTTGGTCCTGAAAACATGGCGTAAAAGGCCAAAACTACGAACCGCCCCTCCAAACGACCCCGTGATATGCACACACACCTCGTACAGGACCAGTGTAACTCGTAGGAATGGACTGCGTCATCACAGGACCCACGGTTTGATACCACTACAATAATTTGATAATATCTACACTTAGGCTTAAAAACATGGTGTTAGATGGCGAAACCCAGAAACACCCCCCCCCCTCCCCAAAAGCCCCATGAGAGGCACCCATACCTCGTACGAAACCAATGTAACTCGTAGAAACTGATCGTGTGGTAAAGGGACCCATGATTTGAGTGCACGGCGATAATTTGAGAATATTTACACCTAAGCTTGAAAACATTGGGTTAGAGCGAGAAACTATGAAACACACCCAAAACGGCTCCATCAGAGGCGCCCACACCATGCACGGGACTAATGTAACTCATAGGAGCTTACCGCATGGTCACGTGATCCGCTATTTGAGAGCACGATAATAATTTGAGAATATCTACACCTAGGCATGAAAACATGAGGTTAGAGGGCGAAACTACGAAACACCCTCAAAATGGCCCCATGATAGGTACCCATACCTCGCACGGGTCCAATGTAACTAGTAGGAATGGATCGCGTCATCACGGGACCAACGGTTTGATAGAACGGAAATAATTTCAGAATATCACACTTAGGCTTGAAAACATGGCGTCAGATGGTGAAACCGAAAAACACCTCCAAAGTGGCCCCGTGAGAGGCGCCCACACCTCGTACGGGACCAATGAAACTATAGTAACATATCGCATCGTCACGGGACCCATTGTTTGAGAGCACGACCATAGTTTAAGAATTTCAACACTTAGGCTTGAAAACATGCCGTTAGAGAGAGAAACCAAGAAACACCCCCCAAATTGCCCCGTGATAGGGACCCATACCTCGCACGAAACCGATGTAACTTGTAAAAATTGATCGCGTTATAACGGGACCCCCAGTTTCAGAACACGATGATAATTTGAGAATATCTACACCTAGGCTAAAAAACATGGGGTTAGAAGGCGAAACTGCGAAACACCCCCAAACGTCCTTGTGATAGGCACCCAAACCTCGCACGAACTCGTAGTAATGGACCGCATCATAACGGGACCCACGATTTGATAACACGACAATAATTTTAGAATATCTACACTTATGCTTGAAAACATGGCGCTAGATGGCGAAACCCAGAAACACCCCCCAAAGGTCCCCATGAGAGGCATCCATACCTCGCACGGGAATAATGTAACTCATAGAAACTAACCTCGTGGTAATAGGACCCGTGGTTTAAGAGCACAACGATAATTTGATAATATCTACACTTGGACTTCAAATGTGGTTTTAGAGGGCGAAACCCTGAAACACCCACCAAAAGGCCCCGTGAGAGGCACCCATACCTCGCACAGGACCAGTGTAACTCGTAGGAACTGACTGCGTGCTCACATGACCCACATTTTGAGAGCACGACAATAATTTGAGAATATCTACACTTAGACTTGAAAACATGGCGTTAGTGGGAAAAACCCCGAAACACTCCCCAAACTTCCCCATGAAAGGCACCCACACCTCTCATAGGACCAATATAACTCATTGGATCTGACTGCATGGTCACGGGATTTCCGATTTGAGAGCACGATGATAATTTGAGAAAATTTACATAGGCTTGAAAACATGGCGTTAGATTATGAAACCAAAAAAACCCCTAAACGGCCACGTGAGAGACACCCACACCTCACACGTGATGAACGTAACTCATAGGAACTGTCCGTGTGGTCACGGGACCCCTGGTTTAAGATTAAGGTGATAATTTGAGAATATATAGCCTTAGGCTTGAAAATTGGGCATTAGAGGGAGAAACACAAACCCCCCCCCCCCCAAAAAAAAAAGTCCCCATGAGGGGCATCAACACCTCCAACGGGATCAATGTAACTTCTAAGAAATGACCGTATGGTCACAGGACCCACGGTTTGAGAGCGAGATGATAATTTGAAAATACATACAATTAGGCTTAAAAACATGGTGTTAGAGGGCAAAAACTATGAAACATCCCCCAAAACGGCCTCGTGGTATACGCGCACACATAACACGAGACCAATGTAACTCGTACGAATGGACTGCATCATCACGGGACCCACCGTTTGATATCAGGATAATAATTTTAGAATGGCTACACTTAGGCTCGAAAACATGGCGTTAGATGGTGAAACCTAGAAACACCCCCCAAAAGGCCACGTGAGAGACACCCATACGTCGTACGGAACGAATGTAACTCATAAAAATAGATCGCATGGTATCGGGACCCGCGGTTTGAGAGCACAACGATAATATAATATCTACACATAGCTTTGAAAACATTGGGTTAGAGGGTGAAACTGCGAAACACCCCCCAAACGGCTCCGTAGAGGCACCCACGGGACCAATGTAACTCGTAGGAACTGGCCACATGGCCACGAGACCTCTGATTTAAGAGCATGAAGATAATTTGAGAATATATAGACTTCGACTTCAAAACTTGGCATAAGAGGATGAAACATCTAAACACCCCCAAAAGTCCCCGTGAGAGTCACCCATACCTCGCACGGGACCAATTTAACAAGTAAAAACTGATCACATAGTAACGGGACCCACGTTATGAGAGCACGATGATAATTTGAGAATATCAATACTTAGACTTGAAAACATGGCATTAGAGGGAAAAACCTCAAAGCACCCCCCAAACTTCCCCGTGATAGGCACCCACACCTCACACAGGTCCAATGTAACTCAATGGATCAGATCATCTGGTCACGGGACCCACGGTTTGAGAGCACGATGATAATTTGAGAATATTTAGACTTAGTCTTGAAAACATGGCGTTAGAGGGCGAAACCCCAAAACACCCCTAAATAGTTTCGCAAGAGGCACCCGCACCTCGCTTAGGATGAATGTAACTCATAGGAACAGATCGAGTGGTCACGGAACCACTTGTTTGATATCATGGTGATAATTTGAGAATATATAAACTTAGGCTTTAAAATAAGGCGTTACAGGGAGAAACCTCAAAATACCCCTAAACGTCCCCGTGAGAGGCACCTAAACCTCGCACGGGACCAATGTAACTCGTTGGATCTCACTGCGTGGTCACGAGACCCACAATTTGATAGCACGACGATAATTTGAGAATATGTACACTTAGGCTTGAAAACATGGAGTTTGAGGGTGAAATCCCAAAACAGCCCTAAACGGCCTCGTGCTAGGTACTCGCACCTCGCACGGGATAAATATAACTCGTAGGAACTAGTCGTGTTGTCATAGGACCCCTAGTTTGAGAGCACGGTGATAATTTGAGAATATCTACCCTTAGGTTTGAAAATATGTCGTTAGAGGGAGAAACCACGAAACAACCTCCAAAAGGCATAGTGAGAGGCACCAACACCTCTCGTAGGACCAATGTAACTCGTAGGAACTAACCGCGTTGTCACGGGACCCTCGGTTTGAGAGCATGGAAATAATATGAGAATATCTACACTTAGGCTTAAAATGTGGCGTTAGATGGCGAAACCCCTAAAAACCTCGAAAATAGCCCCGTAAGAGGCACCCGCACCTCATACGGGAGCAATGTAACTTGTAGGAACAGACCGCGTCTTCACGAGACCCGTAGTTTGATAGCATGACCATAATTTGAGAATATCTATACTTAGACTTTAAGACATGGCGTTAGAGGGAAAAACCCAAAAACACCCCCCAAAAGGCTCCATGAGAGTCACCTAAACCACGTACGAGACCAATGTAACTCGTAGGAACTAACCGCGTGATCATGGTACACCCGATTTGAGAGCACGATGATACTTTGAGAATATCTAGACTAAGTCTTGAAAACATGGGGTTAGAGGGCGAAACTGCCAAACACCCCCTAAATAGCCCCATGATGGGCACCCACACCTCGTACGAGACCAATGTTACTCGTAGGAATAGACCGCGTCATCATGGGACCCACGGTTTGATAGCATGATAATAATTTCATAATATCTACACTTAGTCTTGAAAACATGATGTTAGATGGAGAAACCATGAAACACCACCCAAAAGGCCCCAAGAGAGGCACCCATACCTCGCACAGGACCAATACAACTCGTACGGACTGACCGCATGGTCACGTGATTCAAATTTTAAGAGCACGATGATAATTTGAGAATATCTACACTTAGACTTGAAAATATGGCGTTAGATGGGGAAACCTTGAAACACCCCCAAACTTCTCCGCGAGGGAAACCCGCACCTCGCACGGGACCAATGTAACTCGTTGGATCTGATCGCAACGAGCACGAAAATAATTTGAGAATATCTACATTTAGGCCTAAAAACATGGCGTTAGAGGTAAAAACCTCAAAACACCCCTAAACGGCCTCGTGAGAGGCACCCACATCTTACACGGGATGAATGTAACTCGTAGAAACTGACCATGTGGTCACGGGACCACCGGTTTGAGAGCGCGACGATAATTTTAGAATACATACACTTAGCCTTGAAAACATGGAAAACCCCAAAACACCCCCTAAATTGCCCCGTGAGAGGCACCAACACCTCACGCGAGGCCAATGTAACTTTTAGGAACAAACCGCATCATCACGAGTCCTTCGATTTGAGAGCAAGGTGATAATTTGAGAATATATACACTTAGCCTTGAAAACTTGGTGTTAGAGAGTGAAACACCAAAAAAACTCCAAAATGGCCATTGAGAGGCACCCACACCTCATACGGGACCAATGTGACTCGTCAGGACATACCACGTCATCACGTGACCCACGGTTTGAGAGCACGACCATAATTTGAGTATATCTAAACATAGGCTTGAAAACATGGCGTTAGAGGGAAAAATCCTGAAACACCCCCCAAAAAGGCTCCGTGAGAGGCACCCACACCACTCACAGGACCAATGTAACATGTAGGAATAGATCATGTGGTCACGGGATCCCCAATTTGAGAGTACGATGATAATTTTAGAATATCTAGACTAAGGCTTGAAAACATGGGGTTAGAGGGCAATACCGCGAAGCAACCCCCAAACAACCCCATGATAGTCATGCACACCTGGAACGGGACCAATGTAACTTGTAGGAATAGACCGCGTCATCACGGGACCCACAGTTTGATAGCATGATGATAATTTCAGAATATCTACACTTATGCTTGAAAACATGACATTAGATGGCGAAACCATGAAACACACCCCAAAAGGCCCCATGAGAGGCACCAATATCTTGCACGGGACCAATGTAACTCATAGAAACTAACTACGTGGTAGCGGGACCCGCAATATTAGAGCATGGTGATAATTTCAGAATATCTACATTTAGGCTCGAAAATGTGGTGTTAGAGGGGGAAACCCCGAAACACCCCCCCAAACGTCCCCGTGAGAGGCACCCACACTTCGCATGGAACAAATATAACTATTTGGAAATGACTACGTGGATCATGGTGATAATTTGAGAATGTCTACACTTAGGATTGAAAACATGGTGTTAGAGGGCGTAACCCCGAAACACCCCCAAATGACCTCGTGAGAGGCACCCACATCTTGTACAGGATGAATGTATCTCATAAAAACTGACCACATGGTCACGGGACCCCTGGTTTGAGAGCGTAATGATAATTTCAAAATAGGCAGTTGGAGGGTAACACACCGAATCACCCCCCAAAATGCCACGTGAGAGGCACTTACAGCTCGTAAGGGACTAATGTAACTCATAGAAAATGATCGCGTCATCACGGGACCCTCAGTTTGAGAGCATGGTGATCATTTGATAATATCTACACTTAGGCGTTAAAACGTGGTGTTAGAGGGTGAAACCTAGAAACACCCCAAAAAGGCCCCATGAGAGGCACCCACATCTCGCAAGGGGCTAATGTAACTCGTAGGAATGGACCGCATATCCAAAATACCAATGGTTTTGTAACACAATGATAATTTTATAATATCTAGACTTAGGCTGGAAAACACAGGGTTAGATGGCAAAACATCGAAACACCCCCTAACAGGCCCCATGAGAGGCAATCATACCTCGCACAGGACTAATGTAACTTGTAGATACTGACTGTGTGGTAACGGGACCCACATTTTTAGAGAACGATGATAATTTGACAATATCTACCCTTAGGATTTAAGATGTGGCATTAGAGGGAAAACCCCAGAAACATCCCCCAAAAAGCTCTGTGAAAGGCACCAACACCTTGCACGGGACCAACGTAACTCATATGAACTAACCGCATCATCAAGGGACCCTCGATTTGAGATCAAGGCGATAATTTGAGAATATCTAAATTTAGGCTTGTAAACGTTGCGTTAGAGGATAAACCTCGAAACACCTCCAAAACGGCCCCGTGAGAGGCACCCACAACTCATATGGGACCAATGTAACTCGTAGGAACAAACTACGTCATCATGGGTACCACGATTTGAGGACATGACCATAATCTGAGAATATATATATCTAGGCTTGAAAACATGGCGTTAGAGGGTGAAACCCCGAAACACCCCAAAAAGGGCTCCGTGAGAGACACCTACATCACGCACGGGACCAATGTAACCTGTTAGATCTGATCGTGTGGTCATGAGAACCCTAGTTTGAGAGCATGATGATAATTTTATAATATCTACACTTAGTCTTGAAAACATTGCGTTAGAGGGAGAAACCTAAAACACCCCTAAATGGCCTCATGATAGGGACCCGCACCTCCCATGAGATGAATGTAACTCGTAGAAACTGACCGCGTGGTAACAGGACCCATGGTTGGATAGCACAACAATAATTTGAGAATATCTACACTTTGGCTTGAAAACGTGGCATTAGAGGGCGAAACCCCAAACCCCTCCCCCTAAAAAAGTCCCCGTGAGAGGCATTCACACTTCTCACGGGACCAATATTACTCATCGGAACCTGACAGCGTCATCACGGGATCCCCGGTTTGTAAGTACGTCGATAATTTGAGAATATATACACTTAGTTTTGACAACATGAGTTAGAGGAATAAACCCTGAAACACTCCCTAAATGGCCCAGTGATAAGTACCCAGACCTCGAACGGGACCTATGAAACTTGTAGGAACTGACTGCTTGGTCACGGGACCCACTATTTGATAGCACACCAATAATTTGAGAATATCTACACTTTGGCTTGAAAACATAGCGTTAGAGGGAGAAACCCAAAAACACACCCCAAAAGGCCCCGTGAGAGGGACCCATGCCTTGCACGGGACCAATATATCTCGTAGAAACTGACCACATGGTCATGACTCCTTCAGTTTGAGAGCAGGGCGATAATTTGAGAATATCTAAACATTGGATAGAAAACATGGCACTAGAGGGAGAAACCGAAAAACACCCCCGAAAAGGCCCCGTGAGAGGCACTAACACCTCACATGAGACCAATGTGACATGTAGGAACTGATCGTGTGGTCACGGGACCCCCAGTTTGAGAACACGGTAGTAATTTGGGAATATCTTCACTTAGGGTAGAAAACATGGCGTTAAAGGGCGAAACCCCAAAACACGCCCCAAACGGCCACGTGAGAGGTACCCACACCACGCACAGGACCAATGTAACTCATTGGAATAGATCGCATCGTTACGGGACCCTCAGTTTGAGATCATGGCAATAATTTTAGAATATCTAGACTTAGTCTTGAAAACATGGCGTTAGATGGTGAAACCCTACAACAACCCCCAAAAACCCCCGAGAGAGGCACGCACACCTCGTATTGGACCAATGTAACTCGTAGGAACTGACCACATTATCACGGGACCTCGAGTTTGAGAGCACGAAAATAATTTGAGAATATTTGCTCTTAGGCTTCAAAATGTGGCGTTATAGGGTGAAACCCCGAATCAGCCCTCAAAAGGCCCCGTGAGAGGCACCAACACCTCGCACGGGACCAATGTAACTCGTAAGAAGTGATCGCATGGTCGTGGGACCTGATAAATAACCAAAAGTGTATATTTTATATCCTGAATAGACGATTTTTAATTGCTAATTCTCAATAAATTGGGTCTTATATGCTTAAATGTTTTTCTTATAGGTCAAATGCCTATTTGCAGAGTTCAAATGCTTATTTCAAGGAAAATGCGCATTAAATAAGAGCTCAATACCATATCCCGTAAACCTAACCTAGCCTAAACCTACCCCGAGCCATGTGTGTGTTGGGTTTGTACTTTTTTATGATTTTTACTTTGAGTCGTTTTATTTTTTGGATTTATTTTTGATTTATTTAGAATTTTCTAGGATTTATTTTCTATTTTTATATTTCTTCAATTTGAGTTTGATTAGTTTTTAGTTTTTATTTTATTTTATTAGGATTAGTTATTTTAGGAATCCATTTATTTTTAGTTTTATTAGATTTTACATTTTTTTAGGACTTTAGTCTTTAGATTTTTTAATTTTTTATTTCTTTTTATTCCATTTAGAGTCTTTTTAGTTTAATAGGTTAATTATTTTTATTTTTATTTTCTTTTGGTTTGATTTTTATTTATTTATTTGAGTTAGGATTTTTTTTTAGTCGAGTGTTGTTATTTTTATTTTTAGCTAGTATATTTTTTTTAGATTAGGTACAAATTAAACACACACACACCACACTATCCTACCCTCACTTACACCCAACTACTCACTCACCCTCACCCTTATTCCATACACCCTACCACACACAAACAACCCCTCACCATCTTCAACCTTTCACCATCCCATTCTCTCTCCCCTCCATAACCAAACAACCAAACACCCACACCTCATCATCTTCCCCACTTCCACCCAGTATCTCTCTCCTACCACCAGGGTCGGCCCAAGGGGTAGGCCAATGAGGCAACCGCCTTGGGCCCCCAAATCTGATATAAAAATATAGGCCCCAAATATTGTATAGGTGTGTATTATATAAGTTTCTAAAAATAGGCCCAAGCCCAAAATATAAACTTAAAATCCACCCACCAACAACTAACCCTTCATCTCCACTTGCTCATTCATTTCACTCATTTAAGAATTGAAAGAAACGACTCTCACCCCACCCAAGACGAACTTTCCAAATTCCATGCAACTTCCAACCATTTAAACTCTCTTTCATTATCTCTAAAAAAAATCAACCCTCTTTTAAATGCTTACAATACTCTCAAGTTTCAGCCCAAAAAATTCGAGAGGTTTGTATTTTTTTATTCACCCTCTCTCATTATCTCATGTTAATTTTTTAGATTGAAATCATCATTGTTGTTAAATATAAATGTTATTTTTTATTAATTTATTGAACACATGTAAAATGATGTTAATTTTTTTGTTAAGTTATTCTTGTTCGTATTTTTATTAAATCCAGAAATATAAATGTCGTTTTTTTACTAATATGTTAAACCATTTTATTAATTTTTTTAAAGATTGTCATTTTACTAATCTAAGATTTAAAGTGTATATAAAGCTATCTCTTCATGTTGTCATTTTTTACCTCTTCTTGTTGTCATTTTGTTAAGTTTTTGTTGCCATTTTTTTAATTAATCTGTCATTTTTTAATTATAATTATTGTTGTTAATTTTTGGATTTAAATGCTGTTTTTTATATTTTTGAATTTAAATGTTGTTCTTGTTGTCATTTTTTTTATATTTTAAACACTTAGATTGGTACAAACAACATTTATATTTAAAGATTTAAATAATGTAGTTTAAAAGTGAATAGAAAGTTATATGTTCTTGTTATCATTTTTTTTGTTAATATGTCATTTTTTTAATTATAGTTTTTAGTGTTAATTTTTTTTTTGTTAAGTTCTTGTTATTAATCTTGTTGCTCCTTTTAATCTGCTATTAATTTTTTTATTCTATCAGCAAAACAGGTTCCATTGTTCCTTTATTTTTTTGTGGTCGAAAATTTTTAGATTGATTGTTGGGTTGTTGTGTATTCTATTTTGTTCTTTTCTTGTTAGCGTCTAAAAATACATATTATACTTTACGAAAGAAAAAATTATATAAAGGACCCAATTTTACAAGTTCGCCTTGACCCCCAAATCTTTCGGGCCAGCCCTACCTACCACTATAACCATTAACCTCTTTTCTCTCTCATCCCCTAAAAAATCGAGACTCATCTCCAAACCCAACCGGTCGAACCCACTGTAACCCCCAACTCTGGCCACCTAGCAGTGCTACCCCACCACTGTACCTCCACCTTCCCGGATGATTGTCAAACTCGGTCCCTATCATCGTCGACCCACCTGTACAAACCCACCTCCGAACCAGACCTGCTACTCCATAACTCAGCCATCTGCCCAAATCAATGTACCATGACCCGAGTACCCATCAACCCGAGTCTTAACCTTTACCCTCCTTTAATATCCCCAACCCCGTAAACCGAATTTTCTACCCAAGAACTCGGGTACCAAAATGAACCACGAACCCGGTTGCAAACCACCCAACACCCCTGACCCGATCTCCATCAGTAAAAGAAATTGAATAAAATAAAAAAACACCCTTTGACCATGCCAAAGATGACACCTATGTCAAAAAATTACGCATTTCATGCCAAAACCATTATCTCCAACACCCAAACATTTGTCCTAAAATAAAAGTCACATGTTAACATTTTATCCCTTTTTACCTAAACTACCCTTAACCCATGCTTCATTTCACGAAATTTGTTCAATTTCTTTCACGAATAGTGAAAGTGAAAGTGGGTAGTTTAGTTTTTAGTTTGAAATCTCCATTTTTGGAGCTCGTTTTTTGTATAAATTTGTATTTCTTCTTTTCTATTTTTTTTATAGTGACTTGACTGAGGGACATTATATGTGTAAGTTACAAATTGTGAGTGAGTGATATTATTTTTTTTAGTGTTGTAAAACTTTGATTTGTGGGTTACTATTTATGTCAAAGTTTGGGAAGTTAATATCAAATTCAATCAGACTTGGTTTATTTATTTATTATCATTCCATTTTATTTTGTCTGCCTCTAATTGTGTCATTATTACAATTTATATTTAATAATACCAAAGTGAAAGGCCAAATACCCCATTCAAGGGGTGAAATGAAACCCTTATCTTAATTATTTTTTATTTTCGGTTTGTTTATCTATTATGCCCCTTTGAATATTAATATTAAAATTTTACAATGTATATTTACGCCTCGAGAGATGGTGAATTTTTTCGAGAGAAAAACATAAATTCACATTATAATATTAATTCATTAATTAAACTAGGGATAGACAATTTTTGAATGGTATTATAGTTTGAATTTCTCTACTCTAAAAATGTATTTTTTTTATGATTTAAAATACTTTTAGTGAATTTTTTCTAGCGGGTGATTTAGTAGAAAATGTTTAAATCTAAATTTTGCGAGTATGTGAAATTTAAATATCAACGAGAGTTGATTTGTGAATTTATATATGATTTGGGGTATTTCAAATAGACAAACTAATTAATGAAAATAAATAGGTTAAGTGGTGAAGTTTTATCCCTTGAATTATCTCATAATTGTTTTCTCCTCGCAGTTAGCTCTTTTTATCAATTTCTTTATTTATTAGTGTAGTTTTAATTTTAGTTCATAATTAGTAGTATAAATATCCCTTCAAAATTGTTTTAAAAAAATTATATACTTTCTTCAACTTGGTCTTGTCCACATTAAGAAGTGCGGATTGACCCCTTACTTGCCAATATACATTTTTAGTGTGTTTGTAGATACCAAAAGGAATTTTTGAGAAACGGTATTTTACTCTACAACGACAAATGCACAAAAGGAGAAGCTATCAAATGGCGTCGTTGCTGGCTTTTTAAGCATTGGACGTTGCTCAAACTTTGGCGATTGACTTTTCACAAAGTGTCGTTGCCAACTTTTCGAGTTGAGGAGATTTTTGAAGAGTTGTACATTTTTTCATTTGTATATATATTTTTCTTTATTTTTCATTGATTGTTTGTATTAGGATATTGAGGCCTTGTACATTTATTTGTGGTGATTTTGAACACCAATTATTTGTAATAATTAAATAGATAAGCAAAAAGGTAAACGAGACAAGGTAGAGAGAGAGCGCCCTTGGAGTGGAATTTTGAGGCCTCTCTACTTTGGGTCCGTAGGACTCCCGGGGACAACTGAAGTTTGGCGAACATCCCCCCGGTTGACTCAGCTTGGTCTTCACCCTACTTGTGTAAAAGTCGTAAGAGGTACATTTCTTTATCACTCGCGCATCCCCTGTTAGCGAATCCATTTATTTTTTGGGTATATGCTCTTATGTGACTTTATTTTTTGCATAGTCTTCATTTGAATGGTTTGATGAATTAATTGGACTTAAGACCTAGACTCGGTCATTAAAACGAGAAGGGATTTAATCACCCAATTCAATCACTTAACTACACTTGCTTATTAACCCGTACCATCACTTAATTAAGATCAATCAACTAGCAAGCCAAGTAGGAGCATAATTTTCCAAAGCCGGCGTATAAGTTTTTGTGATTCTTCTCGCCCATGGAGTAATTAAAATTTGACTACCCATTCACGTAATTGAAGATAACAATTGGCTATGTGCTAGTTAGGATTTTCCTTTGCTTGTACATGCCTAATTCAAATCCTTTGGTTGTAAGTTTTGTGTTCTTCGTCCTAGTGTGTTTCATACCGAGTCCACTTTTATCCCTTTTTTTCAAAAATAAAAAAAAAATATTTTTAATTTATCTTATAAAATCCAAAAATAAAAAAAAGGTTTTCTTCCTTTATTTTTATAAAAATCAAAAAATGTTTTCTTTCCTTTTAAAAAATAATTAAAAAATAAAAAAAAATATTTCTCTCATTATGGCCGAAGAACATCCTTTACGAGATTACTTTGGCCATTTCCCATTTTCTCAAAGCATGTTTGAAGCTGAGCCCAAGTTGAACCTACATACCTTACTTAGTGGTTTTAACTCTCAAACACACACCGTTGATACTCTTGCATCGTCACACACTCATTTCATATTCCATAGCCTCCGATGACGAGTATCAATGCGTCACATTCTTCGCCATGCACCTATTGCTTTCACGCTGATCACTTGTCCATGAGTGTTCGTACCTTCCTTATCCGTCCGAAACCACCATGGACCCAGTGTATTCATATGATACTATTTCATAACCCACCTCGGCCTATTATCATGACGAACCTAATCCCGAGTGGTGCGAGTACCCGAGCTAATCGTGGAGGCCTGATCACCTTTCTACAGAATACAAATCCCAACCCGATGTTATGGATCCTCACACGTTCCAACAGTTGTCATGAAAATCATGTGAACCATATCCTAATTAGTTCCCTCACTATGCTCCCTATAATTTTCAACCTTTTGTCTCTATGAAGACACTTATTTCATGTATGATGAACTTGATCCCACTCCACACACTTCGAATCAGTATTCTTCGTATAGTCCCGATAATAGCGAGTTGTGTCCACCTCAACCATATACCGTTGCACCTCCACCCATCACTTCATCACCATCATACAGATCCTCTCTTGAAAACCTCTTGCAAAATTTCTTCCTTGAGCAAGATCAAGCCACTCAAATCCAAACTCAAGCCCTTCAATGGCTTGAACAAAGGTTAAATGAATTTGAGTGTGCGAGAGAGATGGATTTCACCCCAAGACAACCCATCATTTCACCTATATGGAGTGGTGATGAGTCATCTTGTGACACTGATTTTGAGTGTGACCAACCCTATCACCCTGAGAATCTCGTAGTTGAGACCAACCTGTGGTCCAAGCCCCAAGTTCACAATTATGTTGACTTATCCTTAGAACGTGAGACTAATCCATACCTCAATAATCGAAAAGAACCTAACGCCGAGGTTCTCCCTTACCTTCCATATCCAAAAGAACCCACATTTGAGGTTCACATTCCCATTGAATCCAAAAACACGCCCGAGTTTATACGTATTACCCACCCATTGAGTGTGTCCTCGAGATGCCCATTCCTTATAGGTTAGCTCCGAGTATGAGTGCTCCCTAATGCACCGAGATTGAATCGGAGTTGGTTTCCACCTCCCTTTCTATGGATCCTCTCCAGATATGTCTGGATCACTTTGAGTCCGATATTGGTGTTGATTCATATATCTCGGTGATCGAGCCAGAAAAGTAGCGCGTGTAAAGACGCTAATCGTTGTTTTCGTTTCGCCAACTCAATACAAAAACCTAAGTTACAACTACACTTGCGGGGCAAGTAGAGCGGTAAGTCGGGTATCGAGAATCCACAGGGAGTTATTAAATTTCAGATGTTAATTGCTTTAAAACTTCAGGAATAAAAGTGTAAAAGGTGATAGGTGGTTATGGTGACTAAAGAAAATGAGAAGTTACGCTAAATTAAAGTAAAGCGAGGATCGGGATCGCATTCTACCAAACGGATCGAAACAACTACTAACTAGAGTTAAGGCTCGAAAGCAATCTAATCGAACATTTCCAATTAAGCATAAACATCACACAATAAGGAATTTAAGCCAAAGTTGTGAGATTAAACATTTAATCAAAAATGATCACACGCGGATTAAACTCGGATTGTCGCTATAAACTCTAACGTTGCATGACAAAGAAAGATAAACGCTTAACAATCCAACTTTGATACGCGTGGTTTCAATTAAACGCGATTTTGCACTAAACCTAGTTTTCGGAGCTCGGGGCCCGAAAATGGCGGAAATGAAATCCCGACCCTATTTATCTAAGGGTGCATGGTGAGTTAAACTAAATTATGCTAATTAGACTAAGAAAGCAAGAATTAAAGCATGTAAACTAGTTAGAAAGCATTGAAACTAAATTACAAGGCAAGAGGAAAAGAAGAACAAACTATATAAAAGGAGAGGAAGTGAATAGTTCAATCTTACAAACCACATGGGTTGTCAATCCAAGAAGAAGAAGAAAGGAAATCTCCACACCAAACCCTAACTAACTATCTAATTCAGAATATAAGTTAGTTTTCTTATTACAACAAAAACCAACTTATATAGTAAGTTGTAATAAAAGAAAAGGAAAAAGAAAAGTAGCAAAATATCTGCAGGGGAAAAACAGAGGATCGATCGATCGACATCTGTTGTCGATCGATCGACCATGTAATTCGTGGCAAAAATAAGAAGGGTCGATCGATCGACCCTTATGGTCGATAGATCGACCAAGCAGGGCAGCCTGCAATCCTCCCTGTTTTGGCATACAATCCAACGTCGCTCCAATCGCCGTAACTTTGTCGTTATGCATCGGAATCGCGCACCGTTCGCGGCCACGCGAAGCTAGCGAGGAGAGCTACAACTTCCGTGTAGATGTCGGGCCAGGTGCCCAAGCTGTCAAAAGACTAAAATTCCCTTGCGCGTGCGGTTGTGTACGGAAATCGAGCGAAACGCATCCGGACTTCACACTTAGCATCCAAATACCTACAAAAGCTCAATTAACACCTGCGAAACATGTTATCATAGAAATCCGAGGGTTGTCTGGTTAACGAGCATAAATATAGGGAATAAGATACCCGAGGGGGCTAATAACGCGTAGGTTAACGGGTGAAATACGCAATATTTCCGCTGTATCACACCCCCTAACTTACACATTGCTAGTCCCTAGCAATGAAATAAGATGCAACAAGAAGAACTAGTAAACCAACACAGGAGAGAGTACAAAAGTATGGTATAAAAGTAATAAAAAGATAAAGCCACTTTCGCGGGCGATTCGATTGCATTTAGCATATGCAATAAGCCGTTAAACCCCTAGGTTACCCTAGTGGACGAGTGTCGTCTCGTGAGGGTTTTCAGGGATGAAACCCACAAACATCATAAAGTTTCCTCAAAATATGCCCAATCAAGTAAGACAAACTCATCAGTGCGAACAAGATTTCAACATGTTATTAGCATAGCAACGAATTCGCATGAGAAGTCCGTAGTTATTAACATTATCGAATGCACCTCAATGAATTGAAACTCTAGCATGTGGGAGGGAAGTGAGCATATGCAAAGTATGATTTGGCGAAAAACTTAAATAATTCGGATACTAAACATCAAAGCATGCATACATTCAATCCTCACGGGCATTACGCTCAACAAATAAATTCACTATGAAAAGGGAGGTAATACACGGGACATGCGGGCATAAGGAGTAAATGTAAATGGAAACTAGGCCGCACACATGTCACAAATGAGGAACGCTATATAGGAAATAAAAATTGCAATCTCAGTGAAAGGATACCGCACACTAAAAGAGGCGAAATGCATTTTCACAGATTATCAAAACTATTTAAACATTTGAATTACATCTACTTAAGATCACATAGGACTTGTAATAGGGTTGTAATGTATGGCTAGGTTAAGGTACGAAATGAAAGGTATATGTACGGATTCAAAGTGTTTGGGGATGAAAATCGGAATAATGTAAAAAGTGGGCAATATCAAAAGTTGGACAAAGAATGTCCAAACGAGCATAGATATAACAATCGAGAGAGTAATCAAAGCTTATTGAAACACTACAAACAATATTTACAACTTTCTCTTTTTTTTCTTTTCTTCCTTTTTTTTCACTTTTTCTTTTTCACTACTTTCTTTTTCTTTTCTTCCTTTTTCTCACTTTTTCTTTTTCACTACTTTCTTTTTCTTTTCTTCCTTTTTCTCACTTTTTCTTTTTCACTACTTTCTTTTTCTGACACTTCTTACTCTTTTCATACTCAAATTGCAACCACACAACAATAATAACATTCAATTCCAAGCAACAATCCAAACAAGGGTATGTAAGGTAATATATATGGTATAAAACTCCAATTTGGAGTTGGTTATGGGATTTTGGGTAATGAAAAGAAAGGCTAGTATTTAGGCTCAAGTGGGTTGACTAGGGAACATATAAAGGTGAGGTCAAGGTCATATGGGTGATATATCAAAGAGGGCCTATGATCATTTCACAAAGTATACGCAATTCGCGAGTCAAAACAACATAAGAAAATCATGGTCAAGTAACACATTTCAATGATGAACTCAATTAATGAACGATCAATGAAAGAATAAAGAGATTACCAATGACTGTAACGTTTTCAATGAGAAAAGAATAGTGTATACACTCACAAATGAAGATAAGTCTCTAATCTCACTCGGTGTAAGTATATACAATGCAGCAAAAGCATACCGAGTTATAAAAATCTTAAGCCAATTCAATATAACAAGAATGGTGCATATGTTCACGGATAAAGTTTAATTCATGAAGTTATTCATAATATTAATGATTTAGGGACTAGAATCTAATAACTTCTAAAATCGAGAACATGCATAGTTGAATTGTCTATTTGATCGGGCAATTATTAAAATTTATCACTGGAAACAAGGCAAAATGCCCAACAAAGGAGAAAAAAGAAAGAAAATATTTTTGAAATTTTTGAAATTTTAACAAAAACATGCTTTGTAACTAAATTGTAATCAAATCCAAGGACTAAACAGCAAAATGGATAGACTATCCTACACCCCCTAACTTAAATGTTGCATTGTCCCCAATGCGTCCATTAAAGAACACAACACAAAGCTAGGAAAAGAATGATATTACCCACACGTGGAGCGATCTCCATAAGTACAAGTCCAAATGAAGCTGCAAAACAAGTTAGTACAAAGAATATGAAGAATATGTACCGATGTATCAAGTGAAGAGAATCTATGTCACAAGTCACAATAATATAGAGGGGCTGAAGTGCAAATACTAGATAAATTGATGGTGAACTTTTTGATTTTATAAAATGGAAGGTCACACACATCAAAATCCAATAAACAACCACAAACTACATTTTCATTTCTCATTTCATAAGTTCAATACAAAATAACTTAATACATAACAACTTCTGAAATAAAAGAAATACAAATACAAATAAAAATAAAAATAAAAATAAAAAGTACAATACTATCCGATCCCAAAATACAAAAATGAAACCCAGCACAACAACAGCCTAGTGGCCAGAACCACTAGGATCGGAGGGGTCCTGAAAATGAGGAGGCACTGGCGCGTCGGAATCACTGCGCTGCAGATAAAGATCTCTCATCATCCGCTGCATCATCCGGTACTCCTGTCTACTCTGTGCCCTGGCCTGCCTCTGCACTGACCACTCCTACCGCTGCTCGGCCTGAAACTGCTCCTGATGAGCCTGCTACTGAGCCCACTGCTGCCGCTGATCGGCCTGCAACTGGTCCAGGCGCGACTCCCAAGTCGCCCACCTGAGCTGGGTCTCCTCCCAGCGCTGGTCCTGCACAGCCTGGTATGCCGCAAAGCGGGCATCATCCTCTGTGTGTGGCATGCCAGAACCCTCCCCGGTCTCCATCTCTCTGATCTCATCCTCCTCGTCAGGCAAGTCAGGTGTCTCTGCCCTCTGTCTCTTCTCATCCGGTTGCCCCCACTCGCGCCTCAGCATTCTTGTGATGTTGTCTTTTGAGAGAAGCCCGAGTGGCACATGCCTACGGTCTGCGTCTAACTCCTGGCAACCGTGAGAAATACATATCTTCGTGATAAGGGCAGGAAAAGGAAGGGAAAATCTCCAGGCGACCTCCTTCGCCGTAGCGCACATCATATCTAGAAAAATAGCGGGCAAACTGATACTGCCCAATCCATTCAGCATAGTGTAGATCAGTGCAGCATGCCTGTGACGAACCTCAGACCTGTTGTTCGTCACCATGAAGGAATGGACATTGATGTAGTGGAGTAGTCTAGGCAAGTCCTCCATAGCAGCCGAGCGTAAAGCACCCCTCTTCCACGGCTCGCCCGGTGCAAGGGCCTCTATCAATGTCCCACGGCCGTAGATAGACCCATCGAGAAAACTGACTGGGTCCGCAGGGAGAGGAACATCCATAAATGCTGCTAAGTCTGAAATACTGAATGGGATCCTCACCCCACGAACCATGGCCTCATATGTGGTAGGCCCATCTCTGCTCTTCACCTCTACTAGCGTCGCGTAGAAAATCCGTACTAACTCTTCGTTGACGCGCCCATTAGTAGAAAGAAAGGGCTCCCAGCCCTGACGGCGCAACAGAACCCGAGCCTCCCTCGGTATATCCTCAAGGACCCATGCAAAATGATTACCAAGCGGTCGCTCGGAAGTGTAGAAATGTGCACGTAACCAATCTCGCTCTTGTTCTGTGCGGAACCCATCGACGCCCCCGGCGGGCACACACCTAGTAGAAGCATACTTTTTCGGCGCCATTTCAACCTACAAAACACAAATTACACAATACAAGCAAGTGTAAGCACAATTTATGGTTAGTAGTGTGAAAATTGAAATGGTGGTGCAAGTGCGCAAAACCGAGGTGAAAACAAGCAACAATGCGATGAAAAATGTCGGAATGCGACGTGGCATGAAAATCACCCAAGTGTGCGTCAAAATAAGGATTGAAAACTGTTTTAGGCATTTTGACGAACACTTAGCGTGCGCAATGTGCGTCAAGGTCGAAAATACCAAGTTTGGACCAACAAAACCTCCCCACTCATGAACAAACAACAATGTAGCAATCTAAACATGTTCATGAGTGGATTTATAACAAGAATCATGCAAAATTTCAGTTGGAACAAACGAAATCAGGGGAAGAACACCACATTCCCAACAAGTGTCAAACTAGGGTTTAAACTGTGTAATATGTGACACAATCCTAACAACAACTATAAATTCAAGTAAAACAAATTAATATTATACCTGAATGTGTAGAAATTGGAAGAACAAGGGGGAATTTGGTGTAGGGAAATGTCTAGGGCACAAACGGTTTTGAGAGAGGAGAGAATAGAATAAGAGGAATGGGGGGAAAAATAGGCAGACCTCGGCTTAAACCTGGTCGATCGATCGATCGACCCCCAGGCTCGATCGATCGATCGAGCAGGGGAAAGCCTACTGCATCCAATTTTTAAAAATGGGGGGGAAAATGCATTTTGGGGATAATTATGGGGTATAAAAAGAAAATAAATATAAATATAGTATATATATATATATATATATATATATATAAATGAAAATATGAAATAAAAATAGGAAAATAAAAATAAAAATAAAATACACATAGGCCTAAATATACACACCAAGAAGGCCTAGGCTAAAGAAAATAAAAAAAATAAAAATAAAAGAAAATAAAAATATGTACACGAGCAACGCACACGCATAATCACGACAACAAATGAAAAATAAAATAAAAGAAAAGTAAAAACAAATGCAAATGCGTGAGAATGCGAGTGTGAAAAACAAAAGAGAAAAAATGTTTTTGTGATTTTTGATTGTTTTCTTAACAAATGTGTGCCGGGCGCATATCTCCGCAAATTCAAGTCCGTTGAACCTACAAAAGAGTTAGAACCAAGCATACGAAAAGAAATAAAAAGAGTTTAGCTAATTACACTAGGCTAAAATCAAGAAAAACAAAAATAAAGAAGTTAGTATATACAACCTACACTCGGAATGCGCACTTAACTATATACCAAAAGTCGAAATTTTTGAGGGTCCATCCAAAACACGATTTGAATTTGGAGGATCAACGGTGGACCCTCCCGAGCATGCATGCCTCCCGGAAAATAGGAATTCCGTTTGAACAACGGAAGGCATGTGGGCGGTGAAAGTAATGAACCATCGCAAATTTGAAATTCTAGGCGGACGATGGGGGATTTGGATAACAAGGGGGAAAAGTACACTTGAGGTCCAAGAAAAATCGATTCATCTCCCAAAGGTTTTTCAATTGGAATGGGAGATGGTGCACACATCGGGACAACATCCATCGAAAACAAGTCCGGTAAAGAGTCCTCGTCGGCAAAAAGTGTAGAAGTTTTAATTTCTACCGACTCACAGGAATCAACCGGTAATTCTAATGGTTCGATCACGGAAAACGAATATGGTGATGAAACAAATTCAATCTCAATCGACTCATCGTCGGAAGGAGATTGAATTTCGAGGGAGAGAGATTCACACTCGATGAGAAATTCTTTGAAGAATTGAGGTGAAACACAAGTTTCCACCTCCTCGTTGTTTTGTGGAAAAGAATTCATCTCATCGCAAAGTGAACCAAGTCTCATTCCAGCATCATTTAGGCTTTCCAAACCTTGGGAATAAAGAAGAAAAGTCTCTTCCAAAGTAGGCTTCCTCGGCTCAAGAGCCTCGGACTCCTCATTTGTTTGAAATTCGTCTTCGAAAGTAATGAGATGAAGATCGTCATTGGATTCGAATAATGAATCCAACTCAAGCTCCCAATGACGATTTTCATTTCGATAAATGTTTTCAAGTCTTTCACTTTCAAGAAAATCTTGAAAACTATCCCCAAAGTATGAATCATTAGAATAACCGTAATTACTATAAAAGAAAGACATGGTTACCTCGTTGTTGAAAGATGGAGAATCCAAGAAAGAAAGTGAGCAACCGCGAATAGAAATTTCTTAGCGCTCGAAGTATGCAAATCCTGCAAGAAAGGTTAAAAGAAAGAATACAAATAGGAAAGGAAAAATACTACGAAATCAGAAAACAATTACTATCTAAAACAATAAATCCCCGGCAACGGCGCCAATTTGATCGAGCCCGAAAAGTAGCGCGTGTAAAGACGCTAATCGTTGTTTTCGTTTCGCCAACTCAATACAAAAACCTAAGTTACAACAACACTTGCGGGGCAAGTAGAGCGGTAAGTCGGGTATCGAGAATCCACAGGGAGTTATTAAATTTCAGATGTTAATTGCTTTAAAACTTCAGGAATAAAAGTGTAAAAGGTGATAGGTGGTTATGGTGACTAAAGAAAATGAGAAGTTACGCTAAATTAAAGTAAAGCGAGGATCGGGATCGCATTCTACCAAACGGATCGAAACAACTACTAACTAGAGTTAAGGCTCGAAAGCAATCTAATCGAATATTTCCAATTAAGCATAAACATCACACAATAAGGAATTTAAGCCAAAGTTGTGAGATTAAACATTTAATCAAAAATGATCACACGCGGATTAAACTCGGATTGTCGCTATAAACTCTAACGTTTCATGACAAAGAAAGATAAACGCTTAACAATCCAACTTTGATACACGCGGTTTCAATTAAACGCGATTTTGCACTAAACCTAGTTTTCGGAGCTCGGGGCCCGAAAATGGCGGAAATGAAATCCCGACCCTATTTATCTAAGGGTGCATGGTGAGTTAAACTAAATTATGCTAATTAGACTAAGAAAGCAAGAATTAAAGCATGTAAACTAGTTAGAAAGCATTGAAACTAAATTACAAGGCAAGAGGAAAAGAAGAACAAACTATATAAAAGGAGAGGAAGTGAATAGTTCAATCTTACAAACCACATGGGTTGTCAATCCAAGAAGAAGAAGAAAGGAAATCTCCACACCAAACCCTAACTAACTATCTAATTCAGAATATAAGTTAGTTTTCTTATTACAACAAAAACCAACTTATATAGTAAGTTGTAATAAAAGAAAAGGAAAAAGAAAAGTAGCAAAATATCTGCAGGGGAAAAACAGAGGATCGATCGATCGACATCTGTTGTCGATCGATCGACCATGTAATTCGTGGCAAAAATAAGAAGGGTCGATCGATCGACCCTTATGGTCGATAGATCGACCAAGCAGGGCAGCCTGCAATCCTCCCTGTTTTGGCATACAATCCAACGTCGCTCCAATCGCCGTAACTTTGTCGTTATGCATCGGAATCGCGCACTGTTCGCGGCCACGCGAAGCTAGCGAGGAGAGCTACAACTTCCGTGTAGATGTCGGGCCAGGTGCCCAAGCTGTCAAAAGACTAAAATGCCCTTGCGCGTGCGGTTGTGTACGGAAATCGAGCGAAACGCATCTGGACTTCACACTTAGCATCCAAATACCTACAAAAGCTCAATTAACACATGTTATCATAGAAATCCGAGGGTTGTCTGGTTAACGAGCATAAATATAGGGAATAAGATACCCGAGGGGGCTAATAACGCGTAGGTTAACGGGTGAAATACGCAATATTTCCGCCGTATCACTCGGATCTTAATGCCTCGTTATACCCTTTCACCATTACGGATGGTGACACATTGGTGGATAAGTTGATCTCTCCATCACTTGACATCACACTCCCTCTACAAAAGGATATTGAGGATCATTCGTACCCACCAAATGAGTGAGTATCTCCAACTATCAAGTTAGATCATCTTCCCCCATGTATTGTCCCACCCGATCCACCCATCGTCTATCCCTCCCCGCCACCATGTTTGGACCGAGTCACTATACCTCTCCAATTGCCAAATATATCTTTCGTTCCTTACTTGCTCCCACCTTCCATCTTTGAACTCCACGATACAGCTCGTGAGTTCTTTATCCACCCCACTACCCATGAGAGTATTTGTGGTGCTACTCTCCACTTACATGACACCAAGCTTATTCCTTTACAAGCACCACTTACCTGTTGTGGTACTTATTACTATTGTTAGCTCGTCGATGTGTCACGACGTGACCATTATCATCGCCCATTTATAGAACGGTCACATTATACACATGAGCGTCGTCACATCCAAATTCCCCAACCTTTTCTCCTTCCTCACAAAATTGAGCATCATGCTTATAGGGCCCTTGTTAGCCTCACCTTTAGATCAATAACTCCCGTGATCGGTGCCTCTTCACTCTCCACCTTTCCACAGTTCCATATCCATTCCTTCCCACCCACCCGTGGTCCACTGATGCTTTGCATCGCATGAAGCACTTTGACATACAAGTTCATTAGCCCAGGTAGCCCATGTCCAAATAAAACTAATTTTTCAGTCTTTTTTGGGGGTGATTGTCATCACCCACATGTTCTGCCACCATGTGTTATCATAGTTCATATCTTTAGGGGTGAGTATGCTTACGTATGGATGAAGATGTTAAACATAGTGCTAGCGGGAGGCAACACATCATTTCTTATTTCTAAGTGCGAGTCTTATCAGGTTTGGGGGTGGTGCTTGTCACCACCCAATGCTTTACCATGTTTATAGACTTGTACACATGTTTGTCTCATTGCTTATTCAGGTTTCATCTTGGATATGTGTAGTGAAATTTTAGTAGCGGTTGATTTTGGTATATTCTTTCATTCCCTGTGCTTTAAAAAGTTCAAAATCTATTTTTAAACATCGAGCATGATGTTGTTCTTTGTTTGGGGGTGGGGAATTTCTCAAAATCATACTTATTTTGAAAATTTTCGTTAGAAACAAGTTATATTTTCACTTTTAAAGCATTTTTCTTATCTTTGATGTGATTTATCTATCATCCATCATCAAAGCCTAGAATACTCTATGATGATCCTTGAGTCGATTTTCAAATTTATAAGCTTGAGTAATACTTCATAAGGCATATTGCACCGTGAATTCCTAGGCTCAACACTTCTTGTGCACTTATCACGTCATTATAGTCTAAAGTTGAAGAGTGAAAATATTTTTCATTAAAATCTTAAAAACCGTTCCTAGAGACTTAAACGAATGAGATTTCATATTCTCTTCTTTTTTGAGAATTGTTATGCAATCTCCGAGTCACAAGTTGACTCAACTTCCTTTGGATATTGTACTTTAAGTCGTTGCATGATCTCATTATCCTTCAAATGTTGGCATAATCACTAAGGATGACATCACGTTTGAGTTATAAGAAGCACGTGTCCTTTAGTTTGTCCCAAACACTAATCTTTCCCCATTTTCCATTTCCCACCATCCATTTTCCATATTACTACATCATTCATACCATCCATATATCATTATTCCATCATCACCCTTTGTTTTTTAGAAAAAGAGTGTTTGCAATTATATATGTAAAATGTCTTCATTCTTGCTCTAAAAGATGGATCGTATCGCATAAAAAAGCAAAAAAAAAATAGCGATATATAAAGAAAAAAAAAAGAAAAGCATGCGATCAAAATTTTGTGAAATGGAGAAATTAATTGTTCAAGATGTCCACTCTTCTCAAAATCCTAAAAATCATCATATCATCCATATTACCCATCTCATTTCCCCTCATCCTTTACATTAAATCCCAATCTTACCTTTGATGAAGTGTTCGGATAAATGAAAAGTCTGCATGGTGAATAACTCGACATTCTTGATATAGTAATTTGCATTCCCTCCTTGAGATAAAATTCTTTCATGTGTTCATCATTTTTATATGTGTGTGAGACATTTGAACTTACACACAAGAGAGATACACTTACCCAAATCTCGAGAGATCATTTTAGAGAGATACATCCGGTGAGATTTGGAAGTTGAAGCATTGATTTTAAAAGGTGATCTACAAATTACTCTTACGATACTTAAAACTATTTTAAGTGATTCACACTACATACGTTGAGTTCTAGAAAGGATTTTCCTTGGGTATTATGTGAGTTTACTTTATTATACTTCATACTTCATTTCTCGTATTCCTTTAATGATGGATAGTATGATATCTCTCTGTCTAAAGATGAGATCAACATTTTTTTCAAATAAAGAATTTTGTGGGTATATTCACTGCAAACCCTCACGAGACAACATCATCCTCTAGGGCAACCTAAAGGTTTAAAGGCTTGTTGTACAAGCCAAGTGCAATCGCAAGTACCCACGAAAGTGGTACACTTTTGTTTTCTTATCTTTCGTTCTCTCTATATTTTTACTCGAGGACCAACTGAACCACGAACCCGTTCGCAAACCACCCAACACCCCTTACCTGATCCCCATCAGTAAAAGAAACTTTTAAAGAAAAAAAAAAACAAAACAAAAAAAACACACACCCTTTGACCATGCCAAATCTGACACCTCTGTCCAAAAATTACCCATTTCATGCCAAAACCATTATCTGCAACACCCAAGCATCTGCATTTGTCCTTAAATAAAAGTCACATGTTAACATTTTATCCCTTTTTTTTCGAAAACTACCCTTAATCCACAATTTATGCCTCTTTAAAAAGAAGACTCTTTATTTCACAAAGGAGGAGCCACCAGATCCAACAACAAAAAATGTGCAAGAGGGTAGTTTTTAGTTTTTAGTTTGGAGCTCAATTTTTGGTTAAATTTGTATTTCTTCTTTTCTATTTTTTTTATAGTGACTTGAGTGAGGAGATTATATTTCTAAGATACAAATTGTGAGTGAGTGACAATATTTTTTTAGTGTTGTAAAACTCATATTTGTGGGTTACAATTCAAGCCAAAGTTTGGGAAGTTAATATCAAATTCAAGGAGACTTGGTTTATTTATTTATTTAGTCTCATTCCATTTTATTTTGTATGCCTCTTATTGTGTCATTATTACATTTTATATGTAATAATACCAAAATGAGAGTTTAAATACCCCATTCAGGGGTGAAATGAAACCCTTATCTTAATTATTTTTATTTTCGGTTTGTTTATTTATTATGCCCCTTTGAATATTAATATTAAAATTTTACAATGTATATTTACGCCTCGAGAGAGGATGAATTATTTTCGATAAAAAAATCATAAATTCAGATTATAATATTAATTCATTAATTAAACTAGAGATAGACAATTTTTGAATGGTATTATAGTTTGAATTTCTCTACTCTAAAAATGTAATTTTTTTATGATATGAAATACTTTTAGTGAATTTTCCCTAGCGGATGAATTATTAGAAAATTTTAAATCTAAATTTTTTGAGTATGTGAAATTTAAATATTAATCTTCTAAAAGGACTATATGTAACTTTACATTTGCAGCGAGAGTTGATTTGTGAATTTATATATGTTTTGGGGTTTTTCAAATAGACAAACTAATTATTGAAAATAAATAGGTTAAGTGGTGAAGTTTTATTCCTTGAATTACCTCATATTTGTCTCACTTTATCATTTTCTTTATTTCTTAGTGTAGTTTTAATTTTAGTACATAATTAGTAGTATAAATATCCCTTCAAAATTGTTTTGAAAAAAATCAACACTATCTTCAACTGGCTCTTGTCCACATTAAGGAACGCAGATTGACCCCTTACTTGACAATATACATTTTAGTGTGTTTGTAGGTACCAAAAGAGATTTTTTATTACCTCTCTTTTACTCTACAAGGACAACTGCACAAAAGGCAAAGTTACAAGGACGACGATTTGAGAGCACGACAATAATTTAAGAATATCTACATTTAGGCTTGAAAACATGTCCTTAGATGGCAAAACCCCGAAAAAACCCCTAAACATCCCCGTGAGAGATACCCACACTTCGCACAGGACCAGTGTAACTCATAAGAATTGTCCGCGTGGTCACGAGACCCACGATTTGAGAGCATGATTATAATTTTAGAATATCTAGAGTTAGTTTTGAAAACATGGCGTTAGAGGGAGAAATCCAAAAACAGTACCCATAAGGCCCCATTAGAGGAACTCAGACGTCCCACGGGACCAATGTTACTCGTAGGAACTGATAGCGTTATCACCAAACCCCCAGTTTGGGAGCACGACAATAATTTAAGACTAACTACACTTGCGCTTAAAGATATGGTGTTGGATGTCGAAACCTCGAAACACGCCTCAAAAGGCCCCGTGAGAGGCACCAAGACCTCGCACGGGACCAATGTAACTCGTGGGAACTGACCGCGTGATCACGGGACTCTTTATTTGAAAGCACGATGATAATTTGAGAATAAATACACTTAGGCTTGAAAACACGGGGTTAGAGGGTGAAACCCCGAAACACCCCCCAAACGACCCCGTGAGAGGCACGTACACCTCTTACGGGACCAATGTAACTTGTTGGATCTGATCGCTTAGTCTGGGGACCCGTGGTTTGAGACCACGACTATAATTTGAGAATATCTAGACTTACTCTTGAAAACATTCGTTAGAGGGAAAAATCCCAAAACACCCCTAAACGATCTCGTGAGAGAAACTCGCACCTTCCATGGGATGAATGTAACTCGTAGGAACCGACCACATGGTCACGAGATCCCTGGTTCAAGATCATGATGATAATTTGAGAATATCTAGACATAGGCTTGAAAACATGGAGTTAGAGAGTGAAACCTCGAAACACCCCCCGAACGAACTCGTGAAAGGCACCCACACCTCGCACGAGTCCAACGTAAATCGTAGGAACTGATCGCTTTGTCACGGGACTCCCGGTTTGAGAGCACGGTTATAATTAGAGAGTGTTTTTACTTTGTCTTTAAAACATGGCGTTAGAGACCGAAACCCTAAAACACCCCCCAAATGGCCCCGTGAGAGGCATCAAAACCTCGCACGAGACTAATGTAATTAGCAAGAACTGGACGCATGGTCACGGGACCCCCGATTTGAGCGTACGACAATAATTTAAGAATATCTAGACTTGGACTTGAAAACATGGGGTTAGAGGGTGAAACCTCTAAACATCCCCCAAATAGTCCTGAGAGAGGCACCCACACCTCACACGGGACAATTGTAACTCATAGGAACTCACTGCGTGGTCACGAGAATCTATATTTGAAAGCACGACACTAATTTGAGAATATCTACACTTAGTCTTGAAAACATGGCGTTAGAGGGTGAAACCCCGAAACAACCCCCAAACGACCTCGTGAGAGGCACCCACACCTCGTACGGGACCATTGTAAATCATAGTTACTAATCGTGTGGTTACGGGAACCCAAATTTGAGAGCACGATGATAATATGATAATATATACACTTAAGCTTGAGAACATGGCGTTAGAGGGCAAACCCCTGAAAGACCCCCCAAACGGCCTTGTGAGAGGCACCCACAACTCGCACGGGACCAACATAATTCATAGGAACTGACCAGTGGTGACGGGACTCCCGGTTTGAGAGCATGACATTAATTTTATAATATCTATACTTTTGCTTGAAAACATGGCGTTAGAGGGCGAAACTCCTAAACACCCCCCAAATGGCCCTGTGAGAGGCACCCACACCTTGCACGGGACCAATGTAACTCATACGAAATGGTTGCATGGTCACGGGACACGTGGTACTGCCCATTTTTTTAATTGTAGTTAAAATTGGTCACTGCCTAGGGTTATGACCAAAGCCATGACCATCCTTTTATTCCAATGTATGCGTAGCGACTGAGGGCCGTGACCATATTCTATTCCAAAGTATGGGTCACGGTTCAGGGTCATAACCAGAGTCGTGACCATCCTTTTATTCAAAAGTATGGGTCATGTATGGGGTCGTGACCAGAGACGTGACTATCCTTTTATTCCAAAATATGGGTCACGGATGAGGGCCATGACCAGAGTCATGAACATCCTTTTATTCCAAAGTATGGGTCACGACTAAGGGCTATGACCAGAGCCGTGACCATCATTTTCTTCCAAATGATGGGTCACTACTGAGGGCCATGACCAGACGAGTGTGTCGATCACGTCTCAAGCCCGTGACCATGTACAGTGACCCTTTAGGTTCGTGACCCATCGTTTGGTCAGGGATTTGGGTCACGACCCATGAAAATGGTCACGATCGAAATGATCCCGGCCCTTGGCCACCCGTACTCCTGGTCAGGTATTTTGGTTGTGACCATTTGCAGGATTTGGTGTAGTGATAACCTTAACTGCCCCACCTAATTTAACATAAAGAGTAAGAAAACAATGAAAATGTCAGTTGAATGGTTCAAAAGAGTGATATGTGATTGCACATAAAAATGTAATTATCCAAGTTGGTTGATAATTACTGCTAGGGTCTACTTAGTTGTAGAAAATAAGGTTATTTTTCAAACGCGATGTTGATAATTATCCAAGTTGGTTGATAATTCATTTACGAAATTCTGTTTGTCAAGTTTTTTTTTATAAAAAACGAATAGGGCTTTTTATTTTTGAAAAAAGACAAATATTTTACTATTTTATTGTAACACCCCTTGTTTTTATTAATTAATTTAATTAATTAATTGGAATATTCAAGAAAAAATAATAAATACTTTTTTGGATTTAATCATTTTTATTGGTTAAAAATTTTGGTTATAATTTTAGAAGAATGAAACTTCAAGCGGAATTAAAATCGGAGTTACAACGGATTTTTAAATATTTTCGCATTATAATTTTTAAGGCGAACTGTCAGGTTTTTTGTGCAATCGATCAATCGACGCCAGGGGGTCGATCGATCGACCCCAGCAGAAATTGTGCACTGCAAGTTGTTTTTAATTAGAGTTTGTTTAGGATTATAACTCCTAATCACTATATAAACTTAATAATCCGTAGGGGACTTCTCATAATCACTTTTTCTCAAGTTTTTCACCAGAGAACACTTCCAAATATTTTTCCTCTCAACCATAATCATCAACCTCCAACATAATCAAGTATTTTTGTCACAAGTTTTGGGAGGCTTAATTTGGGGCTTAATCAAGTTTGTTCAAGAATACTTCTTCACTAATTTTTCGAGAGGAATCTAGATTTCTAATCAGATTTTCAATACGATCTTCGCAGGCATGAATACTCTATTATTTTCCTTTAGTATTATATGTTTTAAGTGTTGCCTAAACCTAAATTCAATGTTTTTTTAAATCAATTAGCAATCTAATTAAAGAAAGTGGACACATAAAACTTGGGGTTGTTTTTACGAAAATATTTTAATATGAATAATATTCATAACCCCTTGGGTACGTAGGATTCATGAGTGATTTTGAGTTTTATTGGTGTAGGTTACATGTAGAAAAATCCTAGCCTTAAAATAAATGGATTTGGGGGCGTATAACGCATGTAATTTGTGTTGATAAAATGAAATTAGAATTTTGATGTTTTAAATGATAAAATAGCGGTATATTTAATTTAAATATTTAAATGAGATTAATTGGATGTTTATGGCAAGGTGATAATTAAATTAAGATTTAATAGAATTTGTGTATTATGCGTAATTTGGTACTTTGATTAATTGTACTTATTTATGTGACTTGTTGGTATAAGTAAATTGCCTATTGTGACAACAGATTTTTGGATAATTTTGCTCTCCCTTTATTTTAGGATGCCTTTTAGGTATGGGACTAGCCAGGGTAGATTATTGTGACTTTATTATGTCGGGGGTGGGTTGATTTTTGATACTTTATCTGTGTTACGCTAGCCTAGTCATGAGACTATGTCGAGATTTAAATTAGAAATTCATCCTAAACATAGGGTAGGACGTATTGATATCTTGTGGACCCTTAGGTATGGGACTAAGGGGTATTTTGAGGATCTCACATCGATTAAAAGGGTGGGGTAATTTATAAATTGTGAAATTGAGAATTAATGCCTAAGATAAAAACAGGTATTAAAATTTGTGGCGACATAATGTGTTGGGGACGATAGTTTAAACGGGTCAAGGGGCGATTTATGTCGTGTCGCGTGTGAAACCTTGTCATGTGTCGGGGTCGACAGTTTAAACGGGTCAGAGGGCGATTGACAAGGGTAAGTGTGACACTTTGATAAAAAAAGTGAGAACGATAATAAAAGTTGGTGAATTTAATTAAACTAATATCGTGGGAATTGGGAATTCAAAATCATATGGTGTGCCTTTATAAATGGAGATTTCTGCTGCGTAGTTAGTGATTTATATTTATTGCGTCTAATTATACCGTTTAATTTAAAATATTCTACTGTGATGTTTATTACGTATAATGTTACTGTCTGGATTCAAGGATCCTATTTAAGGGGAGTAGAGTGTATTCTTGCTCGGGGCTTTGGCTTTGTCCCATGGGTTGACTAATCTTTTTAGGATTAGAATTGGAGAAGCTGCATAAGTTTATCAAAGTTATCATTTGGAGGTGCAGCAGGAGCTTAATTACTTTATTGCTTTATTTTAGTTTAGACTTTCCTTTCAGTCGTATTTCATTATGAGACTCAGTTAAGAGAGTTATTGGGCCATCCAGTTCCAAAGTTATTTATGGGTTTTATTTCAGTTATTCCGAGTTGGATATTTATTCAGTTTTATAATTATTGGAAATTTGATTTATTCGGAGTTAGCATGTGATGGATATTTTATCTCTTAGTTGTTTATGATCATTGGAGATTGATTCAATTATTTATCTTATGGACTGATTTATTTATGTCTCATATCTGTCTCATGCTAAGAATGGTATTTATTTTGTTCACGCCCGACTTAGTTCGGCGGCGGTGGATGGCCACCCTGTCTATCGGATTTTGCGAGGTGTGACAGTTCTCCTTAATCTCGTGAGTGTTATTCCCATTGATTTCATGTGATTATTGCACTCTTATTTGAATTGTTAAATTCATTGAAATCTGGAAAAATAATTGTTGAATTATTTTGATTCATGTGGTATTATTATTGTGTTGGGCATATTGTCATGAAATTTTAATATGGCACTGATCTTGGGCACTCGCAAAGACTTTAATTTTTGTCTACTTGATAAAGTATGGGCACAGTATGGTGAGTCCTGGTGACTCTGATTAATGTGCTGTTGAGAAATTCCATTGATAAAAATTCTTATGAGATTCGCATTTGATTTGAATATTCGTACTCGTATTGTTACGTTTTATTCACCTCAAATATTTGTTGACCATCTTTCCATTCGTATTGTGTACTTCCCCATATTTTCTTTTAGTTGGCAGGTTAGCGTGGATTTGAGCGCTATGGACCTCTTAGGATGATTTTCGTGAGGATTATTTTGGGAAGAATATTCGAGTATACAAGCTGAGAAGAATTGTATTTAGTTTTACTGTATAGAGCATTGGCGATTTATTTTTATTCGAGCTAGATAGTTGTATTAATTTGAGAGACTTTGGGTTGTATTTAATTTGAAGAGACTGAGATTAGTGGTTTCTCTTGCTTATTGTGGGTTTTATTGACATGCTCTAAACCTTGTTATTTTTGCATTTGGATTTATTTTATCGATGAGTAGCACTCCGCTAGCTCTCCCCGGGCGCGCGGGGTGTTACAAAATGGTATTGGAGCATGGTCTTAGGTCTCGTAGGTTATAAGTTCGTTTATCTTCGACTTTACCGATCATTAATTCCCTTTATTGATTCGTACTTCTTAACGTAGAGGGTCTAGCATACGTGTTAGATGTGTTTCTTGGATACGTGAAGCTTTATGCTAAGGACGTCGTAGGCATTGAGTTTAGAATTAGTAAGCTTAATGTGAGGATCCTTAATATGGATTTTGGAGATGACAATTATTTTAGAGATTTTAGTGAAGATGTTAGGTATTGTATGTATCAATTTTTGATATTGAGATTTAATTTGAGGATGCTATCTTTTTTATGACTTTCGAATATATGACCGAGTGTGGATTTGTGGGAACGTGTGGTACGCCATTATTTTCACAATTATGCGTTCTATATAGGCATTATATATTAGTTTGTTGCTCGTGGGGTAGGTGCGCATAGAATTGGGTGTATGGGCGCCTAATTGTGTTGTTCTAGAGGGTAGGCATATGTGAGCCTTATATTTATTTTTTGCGAGATTTACGTGTTGATGTGTATGCTTCGTCTAATTTCTAGGACGAAATTCTTTGCTATTTATTAATTAATTTAATTAATTAATTAGAATATTAAAAAAAATAATAAATAAATTTTTGGATTTAATAATTTTTATGGATTAAAAATGTTGGTTATGATTTTAGAAGAATAAAACTTCAAGCGTAATTAAAATCGGAGTTAAAACGGATTTTTAAAAGATTTTCAAATATTTGTCCCTTATAAATTTTTTTGGGCGAACTGTCAACTTACCTGGGCGATCTATCGATCGAAGCCAGGGGGTCGATCGATCGACCCCAGCAGGTTTCGTGCGCAGCAAGCTGTTTTGAGGAGTTTTGTTTGGTTTCTAACTTTTTTTATTTTGACTTACAAAATAAGGTCGTGGGTGACGCTTTTCGCACAAGTTTTTGGCAACAAACATATTTTCTTTTCTTCTCCTTTTTATATACACTTAGCCCCTATGATTTATGCTTTCAACCCTAGATTTTTGGAGGTGTCTTGGGGTTGTTTTGGTGTTTGTTCTTGGAGGTTGTTTTGATGATTTTGGGAGATGTTTTTTATGGTGTTATCAGTGATTTTTGGGCAGATTCTTATTGGTTTGTTTTGGTGGTTTAAGGTATGGGATTTTATATAATATGCTCCTTAATCTTGCGAGTGTTATTCCCATTGATTTCATGTGATTATTGCACTCTTATTTGAATTGTTAAATTCATTGAAATTTGGAAAAATAATTGTTGAATTATTTTGATTCATGTGGTATTATTATTGTGTTGGGCATATTGTCATGAAATTTTAATATGGCACTGATCTTGGGCACTCGCAAAGACTTTAATTTTCGGCTACTTGATAAAGTATGGGCACAGTATGGTGAGGCCTGTTGACTCTGATTAATGTGCTGTTGAGAAATTATATTGATAAAAATTCTTATGAGATTAGCATTTGATTTGAATATTCGTACTCGTATTGTTACGTTTTATTCACCTCTAATATTTGTTGAGCATCTTTCCAGTCGTATTGTGTACTTCCCCATATTTTCTTTTAGTTGGCAGGTTAGCGTGGATTTGAGAGCTATCGACCTCTTGGGATGATTTTTGCGAGGATTATTTTGGGAAAAATATTCGAGTATACAAGCTGAGAAGAATTGTATTTAGTTTTGATGTATAGAGCATTGGCGATTTATTTTTATTCAAGTTGGATAGTTGTATTAATTTGAGAGACTTTGGGTTGTATTTAATTTGAAGAGATTGAGATTAGTGATTTCACTTGTTTATTGTGGGTTTTATTCAGATTCTTTATACCTTGTTATTTGTGGATTTGGATTTATTTTATCGACGAGTAGCGCTCCGCTTGCTCTCCCCTGGCACGTGGGGTGTTACATTTATTTCGTTCAAACGAGATGTTATATCATTAGATAGTTCATTTTGATATGTTTTCAAATGAGGGCTCACTGCCTATGTTTTCTACAGGTCGTTAGAAGTGAACTAAGTATCGTTCGAACGAGATTCACATCTTATTAGAATGACCCTTAGACGTCATTTTAATGATCGTGCCACCTCCTAATTTGTGAATGTCCTATAAATACATGTTTTGTGTTCAAAAAGTTTAAGAATTTTTCCAAATACTTTTCTGCATAGCTTAATTTCATGTTTTAGTGTTCCAAAACACTTTTTAATTCAAAATCAAACATCCTTGAATATTGTTCTTGTGAATTTGTTTCAACCCTAGAAAGTTTTGTATCTTTGCTTACACTTGGTGGAGGGGATCTCCATGGCTGACTTGTATACCTGAGGGAGATCACTGCTGAAGACAAAGGCTGAGGTTGAAGATGAAGGACTACGGTCATGTGATTATCGAGAGGGTCATAGTTGTTCATTAGATATTGGCAAAGATTAGCACGCTATACTTGTGGCGGATATCAAGTAGTATTATAAGTCCACTGACTTGTAGATTTCTAAAGTGAATAAAGGTCTTACCCGAAAGGTTTGTTTCCTTAAACCTTGACTTTGTTGAATTCTTGGTTTGATTTTTCTATTTTATCACATATATGCATGTTTAGGATAAAAAGATAAAATTGAGTTAAGATTTATTCATTTTACAGTTAGGGGTAAACCCAAATTATCCTTAAATGAATTGTGTTACACCGTTACTAGTCGAATCGATACTCTCAACATTTAACAATGTATTTATTGAGTTTTTTACGAGCCATAGAAATATAAAAATAAAAAACTATTACTTCATGTTCAATTCGACAATATTTTATGTTTATTTACATCTATGACTTTTAGTCTCTGATAGTGAAATTAACACATGATAATGACATTAGTACATGTCGAAATGGTTATTAGCCCCCATTGGAGTTAAAACTAAATGACTTTTTATATATATTAAGCATTAGTTGGGCCTAAAAATATTGTGTTAGGTGCTCACTCATTAACTACCATTAAACGAATTGTTACATTTGACATTTATCCATGTAATTTATTATTTCTTAACTATAAACAAAAAAAAAGTTTGTTGAATTAAAAAATTAAAATAGTAATAAGTACAAATAAATGGAGGCTGTAACTTATTTTATGGGGTTAAATACAAAATTAATCCTTCAAGACATAATCTTAAGGGCTTAAGTTTGGGATTAAATTCAAAATAACATTTCTTTTTATTTTTTAATTTTATAGTTTTAGTTCTCTTTAAATTGTAGGCAAACGTTTTTTTTCAATTTAAGTGTTAGTTTTTCTTTTCTAATTAAAGTATGGCTCGAATTTGTTTGAGTTTTGTGAGGTATGGGAGAGGGTAGGGAAAAGGGTCCCTGTAGTTTTACCCGTGCTTTAGTTTGTACCGCCGGTTCTTCTATAGTTCTGTAATATGGTGATCGTAAAAGTTCTATATGTTTTCTATGGGTGGAAATTCACTATTTTTTGCTGGGTCACGAGATAAAATGACATGCCACGATACGATTTGATATTTTTAATAACACGAACAAGATCCGCATAGAACGCGACACGACTAAGATGATTTCATAAATTTTATACAGAATTTTACATAAATAGGCACGATAACCCGAATAAAAATATGACAAGACATAATAACATGACTAACACCCATCATAATTTTGACACAAAAACTATATGACATAAGTTTGTGTCAAAAAGTCCAACACGAACACAACATAGTATGTTAATTTTAGATTAATTTCATGTTGTTTGGTACTTTCATGTCGATTATAAAGTTTGACACCACTAATTATTACTATTGGTGCAAAGAAAAACTAATGATGTATGAACAACCTCCGACTTTTCTTCTTCCATTTTTGTTTCATGACTTATGTAATACATGTAATATCTGACATGCAATCGGGAACATCACATGTAAAATATCACTAATATAAATAAATCTTCCTTGTTTGGCAAAAAAGTAAAAAAAAAAAACTAGAATCAAAAGTGTATACCTAATGATTCTACATTCTTATACATTTCTTGAATAATATTATAATATATCACTATGGAAGCCCGGTTGGTTCTCATGTATATCATGGTGTGGTCCCACTATAATAAAACACTTTAACAATATTGGTGAATTATCATCTCTAGGGGAGAGAGCAATTGGTATGGGGTCATTCTCAGTGCCAAAAAATAACATTGGTGTGGAGTTTGAATCTTATCATCAATATGTGAGTCTCTAATTTACATTGGCCTAGAACCGTAAGATCGGAGACATATGACCCATGAATTAAATACTCGATAGTGTTCACAAAGTGGCGCCAGTTGTGGACATCCTGGTTTGAAAAGGGGAAGGAGGGTTTATTCCCTCTCTCGCTCCTCTTCTTTCCATGGGCCCTTGCCTCCATTTAATGGAGAGGGAGTGGATGTGGGAGAAGATATGATTTGAAAGGGTCTCACGTCCCACTTGGGGAACGCTTTGGCCGGCGTCGATTTAAGGTAAATGTAAGAGATAGAGTCGTGAGTCTATTTTACTTAGAGTCTATTTTACTTAGAGTCGTGAGTCTATTTTACTCAAAAGATAATACCTTCGCCTCGAAAGACGATGTCAAAGACAGACTGATGCATGTGAAACCAATGATTTAAAGGTTTAGGGGCTAAGTTCGAAATGGAAAGGTGTTAGGATCCCATTCCACCCTTTCGATCTCTTTATGGTATTTGTGTTATTATTTTCCTCTATTTCTCCGTGGGACGTGTGTGCGTGTACATATGAATAGAGATTAGAATCGCTCAATTCGCATCATGAGGAAGATGGAATGATATCATCGAAGGAATGTTCCTAAAATTACTATTAATAAAAGATCATTCACAATGAGGTTAACATTTATGAGAGTAAAGATATGAAGAAATGGAAAAGAAAAGAAAGATGACTCAAGTATCGAATTTCACATCGAGACGCCTATGTAGCCTATAAAGGCATCAAAGTCCACATAGTTCGTATGTAACACTGGGGTGGGGTTTAATGCATGGGCTCGGAAGGGTTTTTATGGTAAATGTGTGTAAAAAGAGATTTGTTTAGTTTTGAAAAGGCGTGATTAAAATTCCTGTCGAATTCTATGAGTATGACCCTCTTTTGGGGGGTTTTGGGCTTTTGTAGAAATATGATTTATGTGCGATATACTAATAAAAGGGTGAAGATTATTATATGTAATGATATAAAGTAAGAACTATATTTAAGTATTTATACCTCTAATAATATAAAAGGTAAAGAAATTTAGAGAATTTATAGAGAAAGTGAGAGATTGGACCCTCTTGGAGATCTAGAGCTTGATCTTGGATGTTGAAGGGCGGACCTTCCTCTTGGATGAAGATGATGCAATGTATTTTACCGAGTTTGGTAAAGGGGTTATGAAAGGGGAATGTTGGAGATGGGTTTGGATATGGAAATCACGCTGATTTCGAGAGAATATTGCTAAGATCATTGAGGTGGATGGATCTGAGCTCTTTTATCCTTGAGAATATGATTAGGCCCTCCTTTTATAGGGTGGGGGACTTTCAATTGACCTTTTACTTGCACTGCCTATCGACAGGTGACCTAAGACACACTACCAATAAGTAGGGAAATGGACTTGCTAATTGGTAGTCCGTGTTAATTTTCCAAAAAAATGGTCGTCGAACGTAATTCGTTGATCCAAATCGCGCACGGGGCATATAGTTGGATAGTTAATTTAGATACCTACAAGAGTTATTTAGATTTCTCCTGGGTCCGGGAGATGACTTCGGGTCAAATGTGGCTTGGAAGGGTATATTTATCCTTAGGACGGGAGATCGTCTGACGATGATGGATCGTTTCTCCGTATGGTAAGTCGGAAATGCGCATGGGGTAGACCGTTGGAAAGGTTTGGAGATGTACTTAGACATTGCAAATATATTTACTCGGTCCGAAGAGTTGACTTTAGTCAACCAGGGCCAAAATCGCCCGGTGACTTGCCGGAGTAAAATGAGTCGTTCGTTCGTACCTTAAGTCAAATTTAGGTATGAGATGGACCGTTTGAAAGGTTATTATGTACCCTTCAAAGATTCATTCAGTCTCGATTGAGATGAAGAGTTGACATTGGTCAAATGAAGTTCGGGAGCGCCTGGGGGCTCCAGTTCAATTTTTAAACGACGATGGGTTGTTCGTCTGAACTATAAGTCAGAATCGTGCATAAGGCAGATCGTTGGAAAGGGATTTCAGTTCCCTTCAAGGATTAATTGAGCTTTATATTTGACAATGGAGTCAAATGGGGTCAAATCGTGGCTCGATAGCGCCCGGTGGCCTCAAGATAGATTTTTAGTAGTGAAATGGCCCATTCGTGGGAACGATTATGCCGTTTCGTGCACGCAGCGGACCGTTGGAGAGGGTGTTCCAAACCCTTCGAGAATTCATTGAGATTTTTCTCAATTAGGGTCCGAGGGCACACAATGTACTATAAGTCAGGACTCGAAGTACGACCCAAGGTTTGCGCTGAATGGAGAGGTGTTAGGGACCTAGGTAAGGATTTAGAGGGTCCTAGAATGGGGTGTCTACACAGCCCCTCGACGGGTGAGACTGGGACAAGTAAACGTCGTCGATTAGACACCATATGGTTTCGGGAAAAGAGGTCAATTCTGAGAACCTAAAAGTATGATGATGAATGTTTCAAAGGGTCGGGGTCAATTTTGGAGATCTAAATTGCTGCTGGGATGGTCGACCTTGGTCACAAGGAGTGTGACGACCAAGGCTGATGTAAGGCCCTAAAACATGATTAGGAAGGTTAATTACATGATTAATTATAACTTAGGAGTTATAAGTTATAGATTGGTTATGTGTGTTAAACGTGTTAATTATCATGTTTAGGGGATGCATGCTCATGTGATATATGTGTTGTTTACATTAGGTGTTAATTGAGCTTACGATCGGGAATACCATGTTTAGAACATATGATTAGTTATGTGGTTAAATGCATCATAAATTATGTTTTTAATGCATGATTATGTTTATAAAAGTAAATAAGGGCGTTGATACGAAATTGGCAATTTTTGGTCGCCAAATGTGAAAATTTTGAGATTTTCGGTAAATTGCTACTTTCCTGTTCGATGCCCAAATTAGGCGTATTAGTTTATGATTTTGGGAAAACCCAAAATAGGAAAGTTTTAGATGTTTAATCTATCTACTCATAGACACAAAGAGAGAGTAAATCGGGGCCCGTGATAGTGAGTAATGGTAATTTTACCAAGGTGGGACAAATGTGTCATTAATGGAATTGTCTAATTCGACCTTCCAACCAACCAATCACGTGTTACCACTACCCCTATTGCTATTGGACCACTATACAACGTATTTCTGATTATAAATGAGAGGTATGTGTTCTTTCTCCTAAGAAATAACAAGTTTTGCCTAAAGAGAGAGAAAGAGAAGAAAGTTAAGGAAGAATTTCTTTGAAAATTCACCATAAATCGAGGAATTCTCGTGAGGTAATTACATCTTTATTAAAGTTTGTCACATGGATGAGTTATATACTTGGCATGTTTTTATTTTTTATTTGGATATATATTTTAATGATACCCATATTTCTGAATTGTGTTGGAACAAGGATGGGTTAAGAGCATAGGTTAGAACCAGAGCTAGGATCGTAAATGCATACTTTAAAGCCCTAAATTTACATCATCTTTTCGTAAAGCATTTTGATTTAGAAAATCCATAATTATGATGTATATTTCTGATAAAACATGTTTATTATATGTTTCCATGAATTATACTCAAGGTCAAGGTTATGTATGCTTAAAAATGTTAAGTTATGCCTTAATGTTGTATTTTGACCTAGTTATGCTAAAAATGGTATAAATCATGGAATACTTATTGGAATTGAGTGATTCAAGTTGGAGAGTAAAATAAACTCATACATGTATAACATATCCTAAAATTGTGTAAAAATACCAAGGAATGAACCCTTGGTGATAGTTTGAAGTCGTGGTTTAAAATCTGCCCTAAAGGAGCAAGAATGCATACCAAGTGTTTGACGTTTTGCTCGACATATAAAATGAGCCCTAGAAATTATGAAACATTAAATTTGTATTATTCAATGTGTTTACTGATATTGGGTGGAATATCATGAAAATTTATGTTGTACAAAAATTATGAGAATTCCAGGAAGTTGAAGTTGTGTTGTTGTTTTTCTTGAGAAACGATTTGGAAAAGGCTGTAATAAAATGGGCATAACTTTGTCTAGCAAATTCGTAATTTAATTCTGTAAATTGTGTTAGAACCCTAATTAATTGGGTGTTATATAAATGTGAAGTGTCATATGTAATTCCTCCTTAGTTATTTCTGATTTACCAAATTATGTGATGTGTTACTGGGTTTGATGTTAATCGGTGTATTCAAATACTAACGACATTGACTTGTTAGGTGGGGAAGCAGCTAATACTACCATACCAAGGAGGTAGTTGGTATTAATCTTAGCACTAAATCCAAGGTCTTATGAAATATAAATTCTTATAATTTCATATGGAAATGTGTAGTTAAACACATGTGTGAAAATGTTTATGGAAGTAATGTTGTATTTATGAAACATATGCATATGATTAAAATGTTAAGCGATGTTATATGATGACATGGACTAGTGAGTCCTTTATCTAGTGTTAAGGACTGTGGTGGGTCCTACGGGATGTGGTGGTCCTGTTAATCCAACTTAAAGGTTTGTGTACTCGAGCCTAATAAAGGGATGTGGTGGTCCCTAATAACTGTGGTGGGTTAATTGGACTGTGGCGGGTCCAGGCTTGCGAGAGTTTCACAATTCCTGTTGGGTTATAGCATTAGAACAAAATAAAAATGGTTATTCAAATTGGTTATATGTGTGGTATGTGGTCATTCACTAAGCCTTTATAGCTTACACTCCTGTAATGTTTTGTTTCAGGTATGCTTATAATTTGGAGTTCACTGCCAAGTTAGGACCTTAAAACGGGGGAGTGACAGATATCTAGTATGGTTTGAATATCAAGATTCCTTTTGTGTAATTATTAAACTAAGGATCTTGGTTATGTAAAGTTATGTTGTACTTATAAGTTATAAGTAAAGGAAGTTATGTTTTCATCTACACATACCTTTGGAAAAAAAAATCTTATGCTATTTTCCTTAGAGATTTAAATTAAAGCATTGTTTAAGGCAATTTATCTCTAATTAACAGGATGAGTTTAACTTAATAAGTCGGGGCGCGACAACTTGGTATCAGAGCGTGGTTATTTGGTTCTGGATAGGGTGTGAGGGTCTAGATTGGCAGTGGACACTAGAAAGTGAGTTTGTTATGCATCTGGATTTTGACTAACAATGTTAATATTAAACTGCTGCTATTATATTTTGTTTAAGTTAATTATATTGCAGTGAGTGATGGATCCACACGAGCCGCATGATAGAGCAGAGGGTGAGGCATCCTATGTACCTAATAGTCAGCAAGGACATAGACCTATTGAAGTGGATGAACCAGAGGTGAAACAACAACCTATTGATGATGTGGGAAGAATATTACATGCTGTGGCACAACTTATGGAACAAGCAAGAGGTGGAGAACATGGTGGGGATAGGGACAAATTATATGAGAGGTTCATGAAGTTAAGTCCGCCTGCATTTACTGGGACCTCGGATCCGTTAGTGGAAGAGGGGTGGGTTAGAAAGATGGAAACAATATTCAAGGTGATGGAAGTAAGAGATGAACAAAAGGTTTTATTAGCAACCTTTAGGTTAGAGGCTGATGCAAAGTTATGGTGGGATGCAACAGAAAGGTTACTTACTACAATGGGGGGAGTGGTGCCAATAAATCCTCCACGAATTACATGGGAGAGGTTTGTGAAAGTGTTCTTTGAAAAATATTTCCCAAGGCTTTATAGGAAGGAGAAAGAGGAATAATTTATCACGTTGAAATAGGGGAATCGAACAGTGGCAGAGTATGAAGCTTTATTTATATCCTTATCTAGATTTGCACCTGACTTAGTGAGGACGGAAGAAAGTAAATGTGATCGGTTTCAAACCGGGCTGAGTGTAGATATAAAAAGCATGGTTGCTAATATGAAGATAACGGATTATGTGGACTTGGTGGATAGGGCCATGGTGTCAAAAAAATCAATAAAAGAAATGCAAGTTGAACACTCGAAGAAAGCTGGACATGATAGTATAAGATCATATGGATGGGAGGCGGGAACCTCAACTCAGAGTGTAGCACGAGGAGTGCCTAAGGGCCAAGAGTTTAAAAATAATAGAAATGCACGTGGAAGATTTCAAGCTCGAGGTGGAAGGATTAGGATGAATCGGTCAGAAAATGCATCTGTGATGGGATCGAGGGCCATATTTTTTTATAGATGTGGTGGTCAAGGGCACATGTCTCGGGAGTGTACAATAGCTGAGACGACACCTTTATGTTTCCATTGTCATCAACCGGGGCACTTACGAAAGAATTGTCCAGCGATGGGAGCTACAACTTCAGTTGGGAGTGTGACAGCAGGAGATAGGATTTCTACACCGAAAGTACACAGGGGAGGTAGAGGAGGCGTGTCTCAAAACCAAGGCCAAGGCAGAGTGTTTGCACTAACTCAACAAGATGCACAAGCTATGCCTAACGTAGTGACAGGTACACTTCCTATTGGTGATAAAGATGCTTATGTGTTGATAGATCCTGGTTCTACACATTCTTTTGTGTCTTTGCTTTATCTGTTGCATCTTAATAAACCATTATAATCATTAGATTCTGGTTTAGCTATTGTTACTCCAGTGGGGGGGTTGGTTTTTATTGAGATGGTATATAGGGAGTGTGTGGTGCGAGTGGGTGAAAAAGAATTACTAGTTGACTTATTACCTCTCGATATGCGTGACTTTGATGTAATACTGGGTATGGATTGGTTAGCTTCATATCATATATGTTTGGATTGCTTTAAAAAGGAGGTAGTGTTCCAGTTACCGGGTGAACCTGAATTTAAATTTATTGGGGAACGAAATGTCACTCCAACTTGTTTGATTTCTGCTACAAAATGTTATGAACTGCTAAGGAAAGGATGTGAGGGTTATCTTGCCCATGTGGTGGACATACGACAAGAGACTGGAAAATTATCAGAGATACCAGTAGTTAATGAGTTTGCAGATATCTTCCCAGAAGAACTCCCAGGGTTAGCACCAGATCGTGAGGTAGAATTTGCGATTGAGTTGGTACCAGGCACCGCACCGATATCTATTGCACCATATCGCATGGCACCTGCAGAATTAAAGGAGCTAAAAATACAGTTGCAAGATTTGTTAGATCGTGGTTTTATAAGGCCTAGTGTATCACCGTGGGGAGCCCCAGTATTGTTTGTGAAGAAGAAAGATGGAACCATGAGGCTGTGCATCGATTATCGTCAATTGAATAAGGTGACTATCCGTAACAAATACCCACTACCCCGCATTGATGACTTGTTCGATCAGTTGCAAGGAGCCAAAGTGTTTTCCAAGATCGATCTCAGATCCGGATATCATCAATTAAAAGTAAAAGATTGTGACATTTCTAAAACTGCTTTTCGTTCCAGGTATGGACATTATGAATTTCTTGTCATGCCATTTGGGTTAACAAATGCACCGGCCGTATTCATGGATTTGATGAACCGTATATTTCACCCACATGTGGATTCTTTTGTTATTGTTTTCATCGATGATATTTTGATATATTCTCGTAGTAGGGATGAGCATGAATGTCACTTGCGTATTATTTTACAGACCTTGCGAGAGAAGCAGTTGTATGCTAAATTTTCTAAATGTGAATTTTGGCTAGACAAGGTAGTATTTTTGGGGCATGTTATTTCTGCTGATGGTATTTGTGTAGATCCCAAAAAGGTTGAAGCAGTAATGAATTGGGAAAGACCAACTAGTGTGACAGAGGTGCATAGCTTTTTGGGATTGGCGGGCTATTACAGGAGGTTTATACCGGGGTTTTCTTCTATTGCATTGCCATTAACTAAGCTTACCAGAAAGGAGAACAAGTTTGTATGGAGTGGCGATTGTGATAAAAGCTTTGAAAGTTTAAAGGGTAAGTTGACATCAGCTCCAGTATTGACTATCCCAACGGGTACAGAAAGTTTAGTTATTTATAGTGATGCCTCGTATCAAGGACTCGGTTGTGTGTTAATGCAGCATGGAAAGGTAATTGCTTTTGCTTCTCGACAGTTAAAGATACATGAACGCAACTACCCTACACATGATCTTGAGTTGGCTGCAGTAGTTTTTGCATTAAAAATCTGGAGACACTACTTATATGGTGTTAGTTGTGAAATTTTTACTGACCATCAAAGCTTAAAATACTTGTTTACACAAAAAGACTTGAACTTGAGGCAAAGAAGGTGGATGGAACTTATAAAAGATTATGATTGCACGATACATCACCATCCGGGTAAAGCTAATGTTGTTGCTGATACTTTGAGTAGAAAATCTCTAGGCATATTATCTTGTATTTATTGTATTCGAGTTGACCTGCTGAGAGAGTTAGCTTTAATGGGGGTGGAATTAACTTTGAATGAGTCTTACGGAATAGTGGCACATTTAAATGTTAGACCCACGTTGATAGACTGGATAACACAAGCACAAGCAGGAGATACATAATTGGAGAAAGTTAGAGATAATATGAAACAGGGTAAAGCAAATGAATTTTCTATTCGGGATGATGACATTGTTATGTACAGAAACCGTTTGTGTGTACCTAATGTGCCTGATTTAAGAAGAACGATTTTTGAGGAATCCCACTGTTCTTTATATGCTATGCATCCAGGGAGCACGAAACTGTATAGAGACTTGAAACAATGTTATTGGTGGCCGGAAATGAAACATGACATTGCAGATTTTGTTGCTAGATGTCTAGTTTGCCAACAGGTGAAGGTGGAGCATCAGAAGCCAAGTGGTTTACTACAGCCCTTACCTATTCCTGAGTTTAAATGGGAGCATGTTACTAGAGATTTTGTTATAGGTTTACCAAAATCATCACGAGGGTTTGATTCTATTTGGGTTGTCGTTGATAGGTTGACTAAGTCTGCACATTTTCTTCCTGTTAAAGCTAGTTACTCCATGGATAGATATTCCAAATTATATGTGGATGAGATTATCAGATTGCATGGTTCACCTGTTTCTATTATTTCTGATCGAGATCCTAAGTTTACTTCTCACTTTTGGCCTAGTTTACAAGAAGCTTTGGGGACTAAATTGAAATTTAGTACAGCTTTTCATCCTCAAACTGATGGGTAGTCAGAAAGAACGATCCAAACACTTGAAGACATGTTACGAATCTGTGTGTTGGAGTTCAAGGGGAGTTGGGATGAACACTTGCCACTAATAGAGTTTGCTTATAATAATAGCTATCATTCGAGTATTGAGATGGCTCCTTATGAAGCTTTGTATGGGAGAAAATGCAGAACTCCAGTGTGTTGGACTGAAGTAGGAGAACGAAAACTACTTGGGCCAGAAATCGTACAGCAGACTACTGAAAAGATAAATCTTATCCATAATCACTTGAAGGTGGCGCAAAGTAGACAGAAAAGTTATGCAGACAACCGAAGGAAATAATTGAAATTTGAGGAAGGTGATCGAGTATTCCTACGTGTTTCTCCTTGGAGAGGGGTTATGAGATTCGGGAAGAAGGGAAAGTTAAGTCCCAGGTACATTGGCCCTTATGAGATAGTGAAACGGGTTGGAGCTGTAGCTTATAAATTGGCGTTACAACCAGAATTATCCCGGATACACGGTGTTTTTCATATATCCATGTTACGTAAGTATGTGCCCGATCCTTCACATGTGTTTATCTCACAACCGATAGAGCTTCAAGATGACTTAACCTATGTGGAGGAACAAATTGCTATTGTAGATCGAAAGGAGCAAGTGTTACGTAGTAAAACCATTTCGCTAGTTAAAGTGATGTGGAGAAATCGGAATGTGGAGTATGGCACTTGGGAAGGGGAGGATAACATGAAGAAGCAATATCCTCATCTATTTGGTAAGTTTCTTATGCGTTAAATTTCGAGGACGAAATTTTTATAAGAGGGGTAGAATTGTAAGGCCCTAAAACATGATTAGGAAGGTTAATTACATGATTAATTATAACTTAGGAGTTATAAGTTATAGATTGGTTATGTGTGTTAAACGTGTTAATTATCATGTTTAGGGGATGCATGCTCATGTGATATATGTGTTGTTTACATTAGGTGTTAATTGAGCTTACGATCGGGAATACCATGTTTAGAACATATGATTAGTTATGTGGTTAAATGCATCATAAATTATGTTTTTAATGCATGATTATGTTTATAAAAGTAAATAAGGGCGTTGATACGAAATTGGCAATTTTTGGTCACCAAATGTGAAAGTTTTGAGATTTTCGGTAAATTGCTACTTTCCTGTTCGATGCCCAAATTAGGCGTATTAGTTTATGATTTTGGGAAAACCCAAAATAGGAAAGTTGTAGATGTTTAATCTATCTACTCATAGACACAAAGAGAGAGTAAATCGGGGCCCGTGATAGTGAGTAATGGTAATTTTACCAAGGTGGGACAAATGTGTCATTAATGGAATTGTCTAATTCGACCTTCCAACCAACCAATCACGTGTTACCACTACCCCTATTGCTATTGGACCACTATACAACGTATTTATGATTATAAATGAGAGGTATGTGTTCTTCCTCCTAAGAAATAACAAGTTTTGCCTAAAGAGAGAGAAAGAGAAGAAAGTTAAGGAAGAATTTCTTTGAAAATTCACCATAAATCGAGGAATTCTCGTGAGGTAATTACATCTTTATTAAAGTTTGTCACATGGATGAGTTATATACTTGTCATGTTTTTATTTTTGATTTGGATATATATTTTAATGATACCCATATTGCTGAATTGTGTTGGAACAAGGATGGGTTAAGAACATAGGTTAGAACCAGAGCTAGGATCGTAAATGCATACTTTAAAGCCCTAAATTTACATCATCTTTTCGTAAAGCATTTTGATTTAGAAAATCCATGATTATGATGTATATTTCTGCTAAAACATGTTTATTATATGTTTCCATGAATTATACTCAAGGTCAAGGTTATGTATGCTTAAAAATGTTAAGTTATGCCTTAATGTTGTATTTTGACCTAGTTATGCTAAAAATGGTATAAATCATGGAATACTTATTGGAATTGAGTGATTCAAGTTGGAGAGTAAAATACACTCATACATGTATAACATATCCGAAAATTGTGTAAAAATACCAAGGAATGAACCCTTGGTGATAGTTTGAAGTCGTGGTTTAAAATCTGCCCTAAAGGAGCAAGAATGCATACCAAATGTTTGACGTTTTGCTCGACATATAAAATGAGCCCTAGAAATTATGAAACATTAAATTTGTATTATTAAATGTGTTTACTGATATTGGGTGGAATATCATGAAAATTTATGTTGTACAAAAATTATGAGAATTCCAGGAAGTTGAAGTTGTGTTGTTGTTTTTCTTGAGAAACGATTTGGAAAAGGCTGTAATAAAATGGGCATAACTTTGTCTAGCAAATTCGTAATTTAATTCTGTAAATTTTGTTAGAACCCTAATTAATTGGGTGTTATATAAATGTGAAGTGTCATATGTAATTCCTCCTTAGTTATTTCTGATTGACCAAATTATGTGATGTGTTACTGGGTTTGATGTTAATCGGTGTATTCAAATACTAACGACATTGACTTGTTAGGTGGGGAAGCAGCTAATACTACCATACCAAGGAAGTAGTTGGTATTAATCTTAGCACTAAATCCAAGGTCTTATGAAATATAAATGCTTATAATTTCATATGGAAATGTGTAGTTAAACACATGTGTGAAAATGTTTATGGAAGTAATGTTGTATTTATGAAACATATGCATATGATTAAAATGTTAAGCGATGTTATATGATGATATGGACTAGTGAGTCCTTTATCTAGTGTTAAGGACTGTGGTGGGTCCTACGGGATGTGGTGGTCCTATTAATCCAACTTAAAGGTTTGTGTACTCGAGCCTAATAAAGGGATGTGGTGGTCCCTAATAACTGTGGTGGGTTAATTGGACTGTGGCGGGTCCAGGCTTGCGAGAGTTTCACAATTCCTGTAGGGTTATAGCATTAGAACAAAATAAAAATGGTTATTCAAATTGGTTATATGTGTGGTATGTGGTCATTCACTAAGCCTTTATAGCTTACACTCCTGTAATATTTTGTTTCAGGTATGCTTATAATTTGGAGTTCACTGCCAAGTTAGGACCTTAAAACGGGGGAGTGACGGATATCTAGTATGGTTTGAATATCAAGATTCCTTTTTGTGTAATTATTAAACTAAGGATCTTGGTTATGTAAAGTTATGTTGTACTTATAAGTTATAAGTAAAGGAAGTTATGTTTTCATCTACACATACCTTTGAAAAAAAAAAATCTTATGCTATTTTCCTTAGAGATTTAAATTAAAGCATTATTTAAGGCAATTTATCTCTAATTAGCAGGATGAGTTTAACTTAATTAAGTCGGGGCGCGACAGCTGAGGTCAATTCTGACCTAGAAAAGGTGACGAACAGGGGACGAGTTTAACTTTCACCTAAAAAGGGTGACGACCGGGGGCCGAGGTTAATTTTGACCTAAAAAGGGTGACGACCGAGGGCTGAGGTCAATTATGACCTAGAAAGGGGTGACAACCGGGGCTGAGGTCAAATCTGACCCAGAACATTCAGGGGTCTAGGTCAATTCTGACCTAGAAAAGGTTACGACCGGGGGCCCATGTCAATTCTGACCTAAAAAAGGTGACGATCGGGGGCCGAGGTCAATTCTGACCTAAAAAAGTTGATGACCGAGGAATGAGGTCAATTCTAACATATAAAAGGTGAGGACCGTGGGCCGAGGTCAATTTTGACCTAGAAAAGGTGAAGACCGAGGGTAGAGGTCAATTTTGACTGAGAAAAGGGGTCGATCGGGGGTTAATGTCAACTCTGACCTAGAAAAGGGGTCGATAAGGGGTCGAGGTCAATTCTGACCTAGAAAATGTGATGAATAGGGGACGAGGTCAATTTTGACCTTGAAAAGGTAACGACCGGGGGGGCGAGGTCAATTTTGACCTATAAAAGGTGATGACCGGGGGCCGAGGTCAATTCGGACCTAGAAAATGTGGCGACCGATGGCTGAGGTCAATTCTAACCTAGAAAAGTTGATGACCGGGGGCTAAGGTCAGTTCTGACCTAGAAAATGTGATGACCGGGGCCCGAGGTCAATTCTGACCTAAAAAAGGTGACGAACGGGGGACGAGGTCAATTCTGACCTAGAAAAGGTGATGACCGGGGGACGAGGTCAATTTTAACCTAGAAAAGGTGACGATAGGGGGCCTAGGTCAATTATGACCTAGAAAAGGTGATGATCGGGGGCCGAGGTTAATTTTGACTTATAAAAAGCTGAAGATCGGGGGTCGACGTCAATTCTGACCTAGAAAAGGTGATGACCGAGGACTGAGGTCAATTCTAACCTAGAAAAGGTGATGATCGGGGCCAAGGTCAATTTTGACCTAGAAAAGGGGTAGACTAGGGATCGAGGCCAATTCTGACCTAAAAAAGGTGACGACTAGGGGCCGAGTTCAATTCAAATGTAGAAAAGGTGATGACCAAGGGTTGAGGTCAATTTTGACCAAAAAAATGTGACGACAGGGGGCCGAGATCAATTTTGACCTAGAAAAGGTGACGACCGGGGGCCGAGGTCAATGTTGACCTAGAAATGGGATAACTTTATCTGGGTGAAATTCAGAGACTCTACTAGGGATATGTTCCTCTGTGATCAAGATGGGGATATGGGATAACATGTTCAGGTTTCACTGGGTAATAGGGAATGATTCAAAATTCGGATGTTTTTTCTGCCTAGGGGAATTCTTTTAATTCTTGGGGGATACGGAATCAATTTCAGGAATTTTACTGGGGTGGTAAGGGTCCAATCGAGAAAGTGAATGAAGTTTCGCTGGGGAGAACATAAAGGGGAGTTCCGCTGGGGAGACGAGAAAGGAGATTTCCTTTGGGGAATCTAGGCTTGCTGGGGAAATGATCCTCGGGATTCCCTGAGAATTTATAGTGGGTAAAAATACGATATTGACCGGTAAGGGGTTTTTAGGGGTTTAAAAAATGGTTTCCATGGTGGAATAATGCTCTAATAGGCTTCAGATGATTTTTGGGATTTCCCAGAGTTTTTTCAGAATTTTCTAGCATTTACTGGGAAATTCTGTACGAAATTTGAGAGAGGGTAATGAACGGCATGGTTCAAGGGATATCAATTGGCAATGGCATGATCTTTTGGGCTATCACGAGAAGGTGAAAGGTTAGTTCCGATCGGTGGGTGGGGGAGAGTGCCGATCGACATGCCTAGCTTCCTATAAAAGGGGGGGGGGGGGTTCTCCTCATTTTTCATAGCTTCTTGACATTCTTACTTCCTTACTCTCTTTCTACGAACTGCTTCCGTGTTCCGAAATCAAAAAATGGTCGAATTCTCTAACATCGCTTCTCATCTGGAGTGGTTCGAGGTTGATGATTGATCGGACTTAGAATGGCGGGCTAGGGGGCCCTTGCTCTGGGCAGCGATAATTCATTTGATTCATTTGAGATGGTTGTTGATGACCTAACCCTTCTCCGTGAGTCGGAACACTATCGATCTTCTAGGGTGTTGAACCGTGGTGGTTATGTAAATGCAAATGACTTTGGTATTCCCCTTTTGTACTTTCCTTATTTTTTCTGAATTTTGACAAGGTTTATTGGGTTGGATAGACTGACGTGTATATGTTGACCTTATGCTCTCAGGGGATGACAAGTATTAAGGATGTATGGGACTTTCTTCCTCCTTTGGTGCGCTAAATAGTTACCTTTGTGGGTTTTGGTCGTCTGGCAGTTGCTTTAGATGAGACGACGCGGTCTACGATCGTGCTTTGTGCTTTGGGAGAGAGGTGGTGGGATACGATCCACACTTTTCACTTGGGTACTAAGGATATGACTATAACTCCCATATATGTACATCAGATGCTGGGTATAGACTGCGAGGGTATACAAATTGAGGGAGACCATACTATGTGAGTGACGCTGGTAGTAGCAGAGGCGACGCTAGGCGATGTGAGCTGTATATTTTTGGGGGGATCCATTTATCTTTCTGCCTTGAAGGGCAAGCTTCTGAGTAGGAAGATTGATGCGATAGATGGACTGCAGGTGCTACAGATGGATCGTTTATTTACTTCTTTTGATAGGAGATTTTCTGGTGGTGACGAGCGGTGATGTCATCCATTTATGGTTCTTGCCATTTTTAGGGTGTTTTTGAACATCCCTATGTATGATTGGGGGAGACTTTCTTTGGCGACCCGTTATTATTCTCTGCATGTGTTCAGTTGGAGCCACCGACCTACTTTTACTGGGGCCACGTACCTATTGGAGGTATTCTTTATTTTTCTGCACTTCCGTTCATGCATTTTATTTTTGGTTTTGCTAAATGTTGACCTTGGGTCCTCTTACAGGTGTGGTTTTATGAGGTGATTGGGCGTAACACCTTCTTGGTGATCTTAGAGGATGAGTTCGTGGGGGACTTTTGTAGGATGTATCGGTAGAGGAAGTCCAACCGACAGTCATCACAATCTCTGTCTTTGATGATCGTGCGTGAGGTTTTGAATGGCCTGACGAGCACCAAGGTATGAACTTTTCTCTTTTAATTGCCCATCCTTTTATTTTTGGCCTTTTTAGTTAGTGACTCTTGGTTGGGGATCTGTAGGTGACTTTTTATCTTTAGGGGACATCTATCCAGAACACGTGGGTGACTAAGGGTCACACTCAGATGTGTCTGCTGTTGGAGCATGAGTTTGGTTATTCTTGGTATCTGGGGGAGAGAGTCATTCGACATGTGGTGGAGCATGATGTGATGGTGCCACCTGCAAGGCCTTCGATTTATATTAGGTGGGTACGAGAGATTCCTGAGGATGCGAGGGTGGCGATGATGATTGGTGAGCCTTACTCGTCCTACACTGACATAGCGGTGATGTATGATTACATGGATTTTGTGACAACCTGGTTGATGCCTCCCAGTATATACGAGGTGGAAAATATGCCCCCTCCTCCTGGATTTCTGGTTGGAGGTCCGAGTCCGCTAGTGGGGTCTGCCAACAATGCAGGTGGAGCATCATCGTCAGCGGGGGGAGCCTCGGCAGTGTCGGAGGTTCCCTTTCATTACCTTTCACCTCCTTCTTAGAACATTCGACAGCGTGGAGGGGGGACATTGACTGTATCACATCATCCCAATGAGATGGACCCGGAGGTATTGGGGTTGACAGAGGATGTCCTTTGACCGACGGTACACTCTTTCTCCTTTTGAATCTTTCTAATTTCATTTACTGCTTTAGACTAATGAATCCGTGTTTATCTTTCTTATAGCAAATTCGCGTGTCCACCGCTTGGCTTAGGGATATTAGGGATTGGGTGTCTTCTGTGATTGTCCAAATTCGCGATGTGGTTCCGGTGCCTTCTTGCTTAGTGTCGTCGGCCTCCTCTGGGGTAAGTTATAGGTTAGGTAGTCAGTTCGTCATCGGGTCAAGCGCATATGATGTGGTAGTGGGGATCTGAGAGAGAGAGAGAGAGAGAGAGAGAGAGAGAGAGAGAGAGAGAGAGAGAGAGAGGGTTCGAGCTGAGTCTTGCTATTTTTTGTGCTTTTCCTGCAAAACATATTTATGTGATACAGGGAAATATTTATGAGATGCAAATTTCTTTTATTTATCTATTTGGATGTATTAATCTACATGCACTTTTATTTTTCTGCTGAGATCGTAAGATGACATTTGGATATAACAAGGGGATTTTACCAAGAAAATGGGATTTTGAGGTAATTTTTTGCAGAATATTTATTACAGAGAAAACACCCTAAGTTCTTTTTTGGAAATGATTTTTATTGAATATATTTTAAGAAAAGAAGGAAAAAGGAATATTTCTAAAAATAGGGGGTGACGATTAGTATGGCTTATGCCATGCCTATCGGCATGTCAGTCCAGTCTAATCATCCCAAGGATTTCATTGCACTTTTCCTTATTGATTAGTACTCGGTGGGGAAAATTTCCCTCCGCATTTTGTCTTTAGCCATAGTTTTCAAGTATAAAAGCAAGGTAATGTGGGGTGATTTTCCTCACTCCCCCATTTTCTTTCTTCTCTTGCACTTCTTCTTGCTCACTTTTGCAATATGGCTCTCCCTGGGAGTGTTGAATTTGTCGCCTATCTAGAGCCTTTGGAAGCGATGTGTTTGTATCATTTCAACTATGATGCTTTTAACATGCATCGAGTTTCTTTGTGACACAATCGTGTCATAGTTTGGAACATGATGATGGCGGCGATATAGTTCTTGTACCCTAGAGACCATGTTTTTCGCTTTAGCCTGGACAAAATTTGTCCGATTTATGAAGAGTATTATGCTATATTGGGGGTTGATCCCAGTGTGGCGACAACAATGCCTGAATTTTCTCGGTCCCCTTTGGAATTGTTGGCGGGACTTCGGCATATTTCCCCTTCATCTTCCAGGTCTTTAGTTACTACGAGGTGTTTTCCCTCCCTGAGGTGCTGCGCTCGGTGCATTTACAGGAAGTTACTGATGCAGGTTATGCCAGCGCAGTTATTCTAGGCTTGCATTCAAAACTATTGTTGTTGACTGGGGAGTTACTGGTTGATCCACAACTTGCATTTATCGCTTCTTGGATGTCATACTGCCGCAATCCTGCAGCGGTAATATTAGCGAAAAACCCTGAATGACCTAGATGCTTGGTGAGAAGGTCGTTCTGACTTTCTGAGTGGTATCCCTATGATGATGTTCATGTGACTATCGGAGAGGTTCCGTATGGTGGTTCCACCCGAGTATCCGTTGCCAGCAGTGATGAAATTTTTCTCATGTTACTTTATCAGTGCAGCTATTGATGTCAAGAGTTGGGAAAATTGGTTTAGGGAGCTTGGGGCTCGAGTTTTGCATTGGTCAGTGCCATGGTGGGGGGAACTGTTGCCCATTCAAAACGTTGTGCGGTCATCTTTCAACCCTTAGATTGAAATTCAAAACGTTGCATTGATCTCAACCGTTCATTCCCTTCGATATTCCACACCCTTCCATGATTAGTATAAATAGATACCTTAGGGCCCCCCTTTGAGGACTTTGGCATTTCGTTCATTTGAGAGAAAAAAGAGAGAAGAAATAGAATAGAGAAAATAAAAGAGGGAAAAAGAAAAATCGTCTAGAAACTCTGTCAAAATTTCTTCAGAAATTCATTTTGAGATGTAGGGTTTTATATTCCTCATAGTTTCAATCTCTCTCTCAACCACCTCACAATTTATGATCTCGTTTCTTTTAAAAAACTTGAATATCTAAAATAGTAATACATTCATGTTTAGATTTCTAGGTTGTTTTTGGTTTCTTTTTTTAAGAAATCGTAATCTCTCGTTGGATTTTGTTTCTAAAGTTTTTAAAAAAATTTAATCCAACATCTCTTATTTTTACAAAACTAAAATCACGACTTGCATGTTTTAGATCTGAGAAATTTTTCATTTCAAAAAATTGTGTTTATAAATAAGTTCTAAGGACCTGAGTTTTAAATATCCAAAAGGCAATTAGATATTTAACTATTTTTACAAAAGAACTAGTCTACATTTCAGAAGTCTAAAAGTATATTTCATTTTTATGGTATGTTGTAATTCATAGGATCCGTTTGTAATTAATTGTGTTTGAGTACATGCATGGCATTTAGGCACACCAATCACTAAACAATCACCCACAAACACTAAAGTGTGTTGTTGGTTGAGAGATTTTGACTACTGAGTCGACATTGCATAAAAGGAGAAAGGTAGCAGAGTAAGGAAGAAAGAAAGGACAATCAAATTTCTTAAATAAGTCAGAAAGGATACCCAGAAGGAGTGGAGTATCGTTCAGGTATATTTTTGGACTTAGAATAGGAATTGATTGTATGATTTGTTATAAGGTTGTAACCTAAAACTATTTATAGTGGATTTTGGTTTGTGGCGTAGAGGTCACCGTGGATGCTTCCCCAATTGGGTGGGATTTTACCACGTTAAAAATTATTGTCTCTTGTTTGTGCTTTTTAGTTGTTCATTACTACATTCTGAAAATTAGACTTAGGTTTATTTTAAAACCTATTTCGAAGAGACTGAAATAAATCATTCATTAAACGGTTTTACACATATTTTGATCTTACAAATATTTTTCTAATAATTTCTTCAAAAAGTATTTTCGAAACTCATTAAACCTTTTTAACATTTGTTAAAATAACATAGTGCGGGATTTTCATCGGCATGGTTTTAAACTGTGCCAGATTTTACAATTAATAAAAAAATTATTATTTGAAAACAAATCAGGAAAGTCAAAAAATTCCAAATCTGGTAGGAAATTCAGAAATTGCAAATCTCGAACGTTGTTTATAAACTAATGTACACAAAAACTTTAAAATATTACAAGTAGTTCACAAACCCAAAAACAATTGGACAAAGTTTCCTTTATTTTCTAGACATTCTAAAACCTACGTAATGTAAAGCCCGCACGACCATAAAATATAACAATAAAATTATAAAAGCCCACACAACTATAAAATTTAACAATAAAACTAAAAAAAGCCCGCACGACCATAAAATATAAAAAATAGAATCATGCACATTAACGACATTAAATAAATAATCCCTTTGTCATAAACCATTGACTTCTTTGTGTGTTCCACGTGGATAAAACCTAAGGATAAAATGTTAACCCGCAAAAAAATAGGATACAAAAAAGAGATGATATTGGTAACAAAGTAATTTTAAAAAATTGTATTCAAGATGAAATTTTTTATATACGAGTTACAATTATCATTATATTATTGAATCGAAAGTCTCATGACTACGAAGTCAGTTCCTACGAGTTACATTGGACCCATGCGAGGTCTTAGCGCCTCTTACGGGGCCATTTCGGGGATGGTTTGAGTTTTCACCCTCTAACGGCATGTTTTTATGCCTAATCTAGATATTTTCAAATTATTGTCATATTCTCAAATTGGGAGACCCGTGACTACATTGTCAGTTCCTACAACTTACATTCATCCCATGTGAGGTATTCATGCCTCTTAAGGGGCCGTTTAGGGGCCAGTTTGGGTTTCACCATTTAATGGCTTTTTTAAAGCATAATCTAGATATTTATGTAACACCCCGCGTAATTCAAGTGTCGGCCGCCACCAAGACTATGCGGGACGTTACCGAATTAAATACCATTCTTAACATATGACAAATATGAGACATATAAAATTTATTCCACAAGATAATCATGAAATCAATCCCAATAAATAATAATCATCAATGCGATATACAATTCCTCACCATGCTAATCTCCAATAATATCTAACTCAAAAATAAATATAATTTCCAATAAACTGAATCCATAACGAAATATGTGAATAAAAATCGTAACAACTTTGGAATCGAATGGCCCACCAAATCCGTAAACTGTGTCCCAATATAAATGCGAAGGAATGGAAAACTAAACTAAACTACTAAGCAAAGAGTAAATACTCCAGCTTCACCTCAAATATATATCTCCAAATACTCCTATCCTGTTACTCCCGCACTAATACATGAAAAATGTAAGTCAATGCACAGGGTCAGATCCCCGAGCATGAATACCTGCTACTCCCTCCAATTAGGGTCTGTGAACCCTGACAATAGCATTATACATGATAAATATCATAGTAGAGTATTTTAAATTAAACAACATATGATTAGATGCAATAACCATAAATCATTATCTACCCAAAATAATTCTTATTCGAAAATCCAGAAATACTATTTAAATATCCAACAGTCTCATATTATATATTTAATTAAAATTGCCCAATTGATCATTCTTCTCAATTTATTATTATCCATTGCGGTACTGCCGCATAAAATTCTTACTCCAATAATTCACATTATCATAGCGGTCCTCCCGTCTTGGGTGGTACTCCCACCAAAATACATTATTATAGTGGTCCTCCCACTAAAGCTGTACCATAATTTGGCATTGTGTTTTCATAGAAAGTCTTGAGAAAAAGTGATCCGCGAACAGGTATTTATAAGAATAAAACGTTCTTAAGTCGGCGGGGTCTTTCGAACGACATTGCATCTCGTTCGAACAAAACTAAACTAAACTACTAAGCAAATAGTAAATACTCCAGCTTCACCTCAAATATATATCTCCAAATACTCCTATCCTGTTACTCCCGCACTAATACATGAAAAATGTAATTCAATGCACAGGGTTAGATCCCCGAGCATGAATACCTGCTACTCCCTCCAATTAGGGTCTGTGAACCCTGACAATAGCATTATACATGATAAATATCATAGTAGAGTATTTTAAATTAAACAACATATGATTAGATGCAATAACCATAAATCATTATCTACCCAAAATAATTCTTATTCGAAAATCCAGAAATACTATTTAAATATCCAACAGTCTCATATTATATATTTAATTAAAATTACCCAATTGATCATTCTTCTAAATTTATTATTATCCATTGCGGTACTCCCGCATAAAATTCTTACTCCAATAATTCACATTATCATAGCGGTCCTCCCGTCCTGGGTGGTACTCCCACCAAAATACATTATTATAGTGGTCCTCCCACTAAAATCTGTACCATAATTTGGCATTGTGTTTTCATAAAAAGTCTTGAGAAAAAGTGATCCGCGAACAGGTATTTATAAGAATAAAACGTTCTTAAGTCGGCGGGGTCTTTCGAACGACATTACGTCTCGTTCGAACTGAACAACGATGTCGTTTGAACGACTTGCTCAAAAAAAATAATTTTTAAAACTACATCTACAGGTCTTAGAAAAATTTATTTCCGAAAACTCAAAACCCTATTCGTCTTTTTGATAAAAAATAAACATCCTAAATACAATTATATGAATTACTTCAAACTCTAAATCGTTTTATACCTTTTGGGATACCGGAAAGTCTTAAAGCTTAGATATGATTACGTTCAGTTTTTCTTGACATTGCGTGACGAATTGTAATGGTATACACCAAAATAGCCTAATCCTATGTTATGAACAATCCTAGAAATATTGTTCTTACAAATACATTATTATAGAGGTCCTCCCGCATCGGGTGGTACTTCCACCAAACTACCCAATCCCCTCGTCAATAGTCAGCGGATTCCTTCAAACTATCGATCCCGCAATATGAAGAGGTTCCACACACGACACGACATAAACACCAGCTGACCCATTTAAATTGTCGGCCCCCGCACATTATGTCGCCAATAAATTTTAATACCCGTTTATTTTCTTAGGCATTAATTCTCAATTTCTCATGTTTTTTATTAATTTATATTTATTCCCCCTACCCTTATTAGCGATGTGATATCCTCAAAAGCACCCTTAGTCCCATACCTAAGGGTCCCTAACACATAAATACGTCATACCATAATTATAGGTTGAATTTCTATTATAACACTTCCTAGTCTCATACTAGGCTAGCGAAATGACGACACGACATAAATATGAGCCCTGTCCCAGAATCACCCAGTCATAAAAATCTACACTTAGGAATCCTAGACCTAGAAAGTGTAAATCGCAACTAAGGCCTACCTACTAGTTCCATACCTATAAAGCATCCTAAAATATAGGTGAGAGCATACTACCAAAATCGCATCGTTCCCGCGATGATAAATATCAACATTAATAAATCACATAATCCAACAACACATATTAACAATATCACAAATTTATTCGTGATGGCACAATTTAATTTAATTTAATTCAATAAACATATCGTCGTCATTCTTTATATAATTATTTCCATTTAATCATTATAAATTAATCAACATGCAACTTTATGAAACACACCATAATCGTCCACTCATTTTAACTACATAATTTTCATGTGTTTGTAAACGTCCCGATTTTTATTTAAATAACCCCCATAAAATTCTATAAGCGATCCTACACCGATAATAACCAAAATCCACTACTCTCTCCTACGCACCCAGGGGTTTCAACTCTTATTCCATATTACAAAATTTCATCAAAACAATACCAAATTTAGTTTACACTTTTTCTAATTAAGTTGTTATTTTATTTTAAGAAAAACATGGCATTAAGGGTTTAGGTGACACTTAAAACGCATAATACTAACAGAAGAGAATAGAGTATCCATGCCTGAGATAAAAGTTGATTTATAATTCTGATCTTGAAGATGTAATTCTCTCAAAAAGTTGACAAAGATCCGTTCTTGACGTGTCTTGAGAAATCCAATTAAACTTGACAAATCTTGAGTTGAAAGTTATGTAGAATGAGGCTAGGGTTTGGAGGTTGAAGAAGATGAAAAAGATGAGAGATCTATGCTCTCTAGGTTGATAAGAATGTGTTTTAAAAGTCCTTCCCCGAGTTGGTTTTATACCAAAAATAAATAAGAGTTTGAGTGGTAAAATAGTTCATTAAAAACATGACTGTTCTAGAGAAACAGACAGGGGGACCGGTTCGGTCCGACTTAAATCTATTGGTTCAGTTCAGTCGCAGAAAAAAAAAATAATTTAAATTTCCATTTTGACTCCGATTCTAATTCTAATTAAAATCCTACTTTTCATTATTAAAACTCAACATTTTAAATTAATAAAAATTAATAGATTCCAAACTTTTATTTTCCTCAAATTTATGAGTTAATTTAAATAATACCTTTTTAAATATACGGGATGTTACATTTTCAAATTATCACCATATTCTCAAACTGGGAATCTCGTGACTACGCGATCAGTTCCTATGAGTTACATTGGTCCCGTGCGAGGTGTTAGTGCCTCTTACGGGACCGTTTGAGGGATGCTTTGGGTTTCACCCTATAACGACATGTTTTTAACCCTAATCTAAATATTTTCAAATTATCGTTATATTCTCAAACTGGGAGACCGTGTCTATGAGTTCAGTTCCAACAAATTACATTTGTCCCGTGTGAGGTGTTTATGCCTCTTACGGGACTGTTTGAGGGTTGGTTTTGGTTTTTAACCTTTAACGGCTTATTTTTAGGCCTAATCTAGATATTTTTAAGTTATCATCATATTCTCAAACCAGGAGACCCTCAACTACGATGTGAGTTCTTACGAGTAACATTGGTCCCGTGCAAGGTGTCCGTTCCTCAAACGCGGTAATTTGGGGGCTTGTTTGGGGTTTCTCCCTCCAACCATATGTTTTTAAGCCCGAGTCTAGATATTTATAAATTATCCTCCCGTGACTACGTGATTAGTTCCTATGAGTTATATTGGTCCCATGCGAGGTGTTCATGCCTCTTACGGGGTCATTTGGGGCTAGTTTGGGTTATCACCCTTTAACGGCTTGTTTTTAAGCCTAATCTAGATATTTTTCAAATTATTGTATTATTCAATAACTGGGAGACCCGTGACCACGCGTGAGAGTGAAAATAATTGCCAAGGGTGATTTCAAATAAATATTGCAACAACAATTTTAATTGCGGAAGAGAATTTTAAATTGATTTTATCTTATTATCCTAATCGTGCATCTATGGTGATAAAAACAGATAAATCAAACCAAGCACATATAACAAGGCCAAGTTTCAGGAAAAAAATCCTAGTAGGGAAAAAACCTTTTATTCCACTAATAACTTGCCATCGCAACTTACAAAATTACAAGTGAAATAGAATAATGAATTTCCATAGAAACCCACAAAGATCGCAACCATAAACTCAACAATGATTTCCTCGAGAACCACAATGGACCGCAGCCTTTGTCAGCCTCAGCCTTCATCTTTAACAGTAACTCACCGCATGTATCACAAGTCACCAATGGATATCCTCTCCACAAAAGGTGTATGCAAAGATACAAAACTTTCTAGGGTTCTAAACTAATTCACAAGAGCAATATTCAAGGATGATTTGTTGTGAATTACAACAGTGTTTTTCAACATAAAGCTTGAAGAACTTTTCTAACAGATATGCAGTTACGTTTTCGCAAAAGTCTTAAAACAATCTAAACATGAAACAGGTATTTATAAAAAAAACTTATGGGGGTGCATCATTCGAATGAGATAAGAAGGTCATTTTAATGACAAAGAGATGTCATTTGAATAACTTGTACATGTCATTTGAACGACATACATATGTCGTTTGAACGACCATGAAAATGGCCATCTAAAAAACATAATAGTAGCATGTCGTTTGATCCAAAATCGATCCAAACTAAAAACGAGGATCTAAAGACCTATAGATGTCGTTTGAATGACATAAATGAATATTTATTATTTTTCAAAACTCCGCCTATAGTATCTCAGAAAACTTATTTTTCAAAAATAAAAGTTCTTGTTCATTTTCATAAAAATTAAACATCCCAAATATAATTCCATGATTTAATTCAAAGTCTAAATCGTTTTATAAATTTTGGGATGTTGAAAAGTCTTCAATCTTTGAGATGCTTGAGTTCAATTCGTCTTGACAATGCATGACAATTTGTAACGGGAGACGCCAAACTAGCCTAAAGCTATGCTAAGAACAATCCTAGAAAAATTGTTCTTATAAATCTCCCCCATTGGTTATTCCGGTACAAAATAAACAAAATGACCGAGCACCAAATTAAAATCAAAATATCCTATAATAAGAATACTAATACCCTTCCCAACCCTAGAATGGAATGACATAATTTTCTTCTTCCCGTTGTGCAAACTTTGTCTTCAAACGAGCGTCTTGAATATTTTGAAAGGGAACCTACACATATGAGACAACAAACATATACCTTCATGACACATCGAGTTTGAAACAAAGTAGAATTCATAAACAAATACTCCCCCAAAATTCAAACTCGTCAAAACTCCATTTTAGTTTGCTCTTCCCTTTTGTTTTTATCGAAATAGACAAATATAGAAAGAAGTAGACAAAATAAAGATTAAGTGAAAAGAATCATGACGAAGAAAATATATCATCACAAAATATATAAATCAAGTGCATGTAATGATAATCTCAAAGGTTAACAACCTGCTATTTTTAAAATTCTTCAATTTTTTCAAACAATAACAAATTTCACAAATACAGCACACAATACCATATATAATATATGCATAATATATCTAATCAAATTCATCACACATATATAGGTATAAATGACCATAAAACATGACACAAAACACATAAATCATGCACACTAGCATAGTATCGATGTGTCCAAACATGTGTGGGATGGAATGAATGGGCGTGAACTAGCAACAATAGAATTATAACCCAAACACTCGAATATGTTCAAGAGGTTCTAATTGACGGCAAAACTTTATCAAACTAAGCTTTAGCCTTAAGTGATAAGAATTTTAAACTTAATGAACAAAATAAGCATAATGCACACAACGTTTGAATTTTAATGATTCTACAAATCAATAGCGTCATGACTAACACTACAAGAAAAATGGTCATTTATGTCAGTCAAAAACTGACATAAATCAGTTTTAAAAATTTTCAAAACTGACATATAAAGCCTGACATAAATAAGTTCACATTTATCTCAATTTTTAAGAACACACATAAAAACTACAACATTCAACATGTTTTTAATCACTTTTTCATAAAAAACTGACATAAATAAAATCACATTTATGTCAGTTTTAAAAATTTTATGAGAGTTTTTTCAAAACTGACATAAATGTTAATATAAAAAATTTATAAAAAAATCATTAATCCATCAATAGACAACTATTATTTGATATTAAATTAACCATTGCAAATAGATAATAACCAAGGTCATAAATATCACTAACTTGATATATATCAAGATATTTAGAATCAAATTGATGTTAAGCTACATCATATCGAAAAACTACCTATCCAAAAACTAACGTCTACTTATCTATGTGATAATATCCTAAAAATAGTGATGTTACATCAAAATATCCAAAAACTAGCATTGCGAATTACATCATAAGTATCACAATCCAAAATAATACTCAAGCTAGGACGTTGTCGAACGTAATACTGGATCAAATTTGTTCTCGACGCTATCCAACCCAGAATGAGTAACCCTGCAATCAAATATAATCAACATAGTTTTCATCAAAACACAGTCATCTCAACACATTTTCATTACAACGTAACAAAATACAATTACTCGGAAATACCTAATATATATAATCCGTAATGAACTCAATGAACTCCATTTGAACTTCATTTATCTCATTCAACGTGTAGGTCACTTTACTGGACAATCTTCTCATCTAAAAAATTGAAGATAGAATTGAATTTATTATTACGGTATATAATAGTTAATAACTAAACAATATTTTATATAATAGGACAAAAAGAGAACATTGGTAACATACCTTTATTTCAAAAGGTATGAAAGGATCCTCCATGAAGTACTTCATGAACTTCAACACAAAATATCCGCAATAAAGAGTACCATTTCCTTGCATTGGGCACTAGTCAACACAAAACATTACTAGTGAACATATAATAAAGAGTACAAGTCTAAAATATTTTTTATACAACACAAACAAGTGTAAAAACTATAATAATTTTGGGCAGAATTTCCTCTCTTTATAGGACTATCCACCCTATTCAAAAAATATAAAATACTCCAACAGCAAAACTAATAGTTCATAACAACTCATGGGCTTAATGAGAGTTATTTCATTTAAAATCTGTCACACCAATGTGAAGAGAAAAGATGAAATTGGATCTCCTTGTATCAATCCTATTAGAGATCCAATTTCTTATCTAGGCCTGCACTCACAAAAAATCAGATATTTGGCCAACTAAAAACTGTCAAGTGCACCTCATCCATCTAGTTGAAAATCATTGTACTCAAAAACTAAATTTCAAAATTTCAAATTCACATGTCCATATGCCAACTACCTCATTCTCTATGATAGCAAAATTGAACATTCGTCTATTCCTTACAAAAAAAACTCTTGGATCTTTGATATTATGTCATTAAAGACTAATCGATGGGCTTTTTGACAAAACCTTTAATTGAAAAGAGTCGTGGTTCCGGACCAGGGATGTTTATCATATATATATGGTATGTTGAATCACTTGTGAAGTCGACTTCACTTGACCGTGTCTGCTTCAACTTTACCCTAGACTCGTGTCGTGTAGTGTAGCAAGACTAACAAGGGGTCAAGTGAATTTATGAACGAGCAACTATTATAAGTATAAGCAATACCTTTCTATTTTTTTTCCTCCACTCACCTCCACGGGCGAATATAGTCTACTAAACTCTTTATTGACTCGTGGACTAATCTCTTTCTGCCTCTATATTCGAGCCTGCTCTCCACCAGTTAGTTGTTTTCTCTAGAACTTCATGGTTGTCGCAACCTCAGCTGCTGAGAAGGAGGTGACTCTCCTCGGAGCTGCTTTCGGCGTAGTTTGCTTTGTTTATCTCTCTTTTGTTCGTGTTCATTGTATTGTCCCTATACTAATTTAGGATGGGTGTGCTACCCTTTCCCAAATTCCTTCCTTCATGGAAGGCAGTGAACTCAAGAACACCCACTCATTCTGAACACTAGATCGAAGTAAGCAAAGCTGCACCTGAAAAGGCAGCCATTCCAGATACGCCCTATAGTATGGGCGTCGGATGTAAAAAATGTATTTCTATGGATTAGCTGGTGGCTCCGTACTTGGTACTTAAAAGAGAGTCTTGAAGTCGAGTTGTAGAGAGTCTATCTATTCTCATTCCAAAACCCGTTAATCCCATCACATCAAGCCCTTTTTCTTCTGTCCTATCAAAGGAATTTCGACATCTAGGTCCCCAAACATTTCCATTAGATATTCTACAGCATATATATATATATATATATATAACAACATATAACAGCATATATATATATATATACTGCTGTTGCATATATACATAGCTCGAACTGGAAATTGCGTGAATAGTGGAAGAACACGCCATTCGGATTAGAGCTGTGGCACGAAAAGGCCGGTGCCTTAATCGAGACCTTTTTTGGCGTGAGTTGCTTAGTGTTAAGTGTATAGCCACAAAGAAATTACACAAGGCATTTCAAACTCGCTTTTCGGAAGGAATCAAAAAAGCAGGTTGTTCGCAGAACGAATATCAAGTCTTTCATAAATGCTTTATGGAAAGAGTCATGTTTACAAGCTCGAGGAATCTAAGGGGCGTAAGCGTTAAGAAGGCTATAAGGGAATCTTTCTTTCAATTCAAACCTAGAGCATTGAGTTATACTATGAGCCTGACTATATCGAGTAAACACAAAGTCACAAAGTTGCAATTGGTTTCTTAATTACAAGCCTATGCACAGTCTCAAAGTGAACTCTAAAAGTCCCCATACTAATACTAGGTGTACTCAATAGGGGAAAACAAGAAAGATTAATGCACAATTGAAATGCATCTAAGTCTGACTATATAAAGTGAACACAAAGTCGCAAAGTTACAACCAATTTCTTTATTACAAGCATATGCACAGACTCAAAGGGACATTTAAAACTCCCACACACTAGTATCACATGTACTCAACACGTGAAAGCAAGAAAAAATAATGCACGATATACTTTTTTTTATTCAAATGTTGATTAAAAAAGCAAGCAAATCAAAACATAAGCAATAAACTAAAACATATATGGTCCTTTGAAGTCTCTCTTTGTAGTATGGGGCTTCCATCTTTTCTAAAAAATGAAAAATTAGATGGTTCTAGGTAATTCAAAATAATATTTTTAAATTACGTTGAAGTCAATTCAGTATTTATTGCAACACAGAACACATGAGAAAGAACAATGACTTTAAAAACACACTTGTCACTTTTGGGCTACAAAAATTGACAATTTTAAAAAGGAGAAAGAAAGATATGTCTGTAGAAATTCATTACATCTTGTGTGGAGGAGCTGAGATTTTTTTAACTAAGGTCTTGTTAGGTTCTGTATTCAGTTACTAGCTTTCAGAATTTGAAAGTGCTGGAAAAAAAACAATACACTCCCTCCTTTTCAATTTAGGAATATCACATTGTTTCTTCGTACGTCTCATATTTAGAGAAGTATGTTCAAAATCAATGTACCGAATTCCAAATTAGTTATATAGTTTAAATTTTGACCAATGATGACATTAATAATAGTATTCATTAAAAATATTAACTTTCAAATTACCACTCTCGGTTTGAGACAGTGTATTTCATATCTCGGTTCCTTCTAATTCATGAGAATTTGGACGTTAAAATTCAAACATAAGTTGTGAATTGGTAACTTAGAATTCAATGAACAAAGATAAAGATAATTTATCATAAAAAAATTGGGGGGCTCATGTGTTCAAGTAACAAACGGCTTAACTGGAAGAAGGTTCACGATAGCCTTAATTGGCAACTGAGCTACAATTCCATGCTTGAACATTTGAATGTAATCTTTTTGAGTTTTATTGACCTACCATTCTACCTAATGCACAGTTGCATGTACTATTGTGTTTTTTATGATGGTTTTCCTATCAAAAGAAAAATAATTGAATCGAATTTAGGTAGTAGAGGGGTTTATTATAGAAAGAAAAAGAATTAAAATGAAGAAGGTGGTAGAGGACTAACTCATGGAACTTATCTTTCGAAGCATGATCCATGTCACTAACATTAATGATGGTGGGAGGGTGAAGACATTTAGAGTTCATAACATAATGCGAGAATTGACTGTGACGACATCAGACTAAGAGAAATTTGTGCACAACATATGACGGTAGAAAGTTAAGGTTAGAATGGAAATACCAGCGCCTAGTCTACAACAAAGGTGAAATCATCTGATTATGCCGAACTATGTCACACTATCTTTGCGCTTTCTTCATATTTGAAACAAATTCGTGCTCGTCATTCTCTGAGAGACATATCATCAAATTTTAAGTTACTAAGGTCCTTGACCTATCGGGGGTGTCTATTAAAATAATAGTTGACACGTTGGCTGGGCTATTTAATTGATGTACTTAAACTTACGGGAAACCAAGGTTAGAAATCTTCCCAAGTTAGTGGAGAGTCTAAGAAACCTACAAATACCTGGATATCAAGAACACTAGTGTGGAGGAGCTACCAAGTTGGATATCTAACGTGCCACATTTAAGACATTTGTTTTTGTACCGTAATAAAAATAAGGGCACCGAAACATCAAGTTTCTAATGTCGCAGACAGGGGAATAGGGAAAATACGAAGATTACAAACTCTATTATGCGTTGAAGCAGAAGAACTAATCGAAAAAGTTGGAAATTTCTAAGTTAATATAGTCTTGTTAATTAGATAGTGATTATTCAAGCTCCATCAAGATTAAATTCTAAATTATACTAATGATGCTTAAATACATATAATAAATGTTGAAGTTACAAGCATACAGAGGAGTGCTTCTATTCACATCATTAATTCCAAAATAATATGTCACAAAAACTCATTTTAACCAAGACATCATAAAACTCAATTCCTCCCACAATTTCATTGTAAAACATGTATATATAGGGAGATGACCATACGTCCATTTTAATTGAATAAATAAGTACAAGAAACAAATACATAAACTTATTGTCCACATTACAATATTTAAGTTCTTTTCGTAAAAGAAACATTGTTATCCGTTTATATTTTCTCATGTGAATTTGACAAGAAAAATATTATACCTTAGTACCAGTTGATCACAAAAAATGGAAGGATGCGTTTTTATTTACCCGGCGAAGAAAAATTGAAAGCACAGAATGAGAGTTTCACTTAAATTATTTAGTCTTCGATTTCTCCAAGTCTCTTGAGACCTACATGAGTAAAGCCTAGAGACGTGCGAGCCGATTTGGCTCCACTGAGGGTCTAGTTTGAGGTTCATTAAGATGGGAATCTAAGGTATCGATTAGAACAACCACCTTTGGAGGAAAGATATAGGCAACCTAGGTCTACTCAAATATCATGCCTCATCGTAGCCTACGAAGTAATGGTCCAACGGCAAGAGGAGATAGCTCGCCTTTAGGTTGAAGAAAATTCTTACCTCCAACGGCGACTAGAAGATATGGAGATAGAATTTTACCAGAACCAAAAGTTCTAACCTTGGACTCCTAGACCTTAGGCGAGCAAGACTCGCAATCTATAGTGCGTAATCAAAGGCTTCAAACTTGTGATGCGTAAGGTAAACATATATAAATCTATAGTGACCATCAATGAATATCGTAAAAATCTTAACCAAAATTCAACTACTAAGCACTAAATGAATTGACCCTACATTTCTAAACATCTAAAAATTATACATTAAGCATAACATTTTGCATTACGTCAAAAACTAGATATTTTACATTTAACTTAAATATTTTAAGTCAATCAGGACAATTAATGTTTAATCGCTAGGAGCTAAGTATATTTTACATTTAGTCCACCTTATTTTTTTAATTTTGCAAAAACTCCCATGTTTACTTTTTTTGATAATTATTTCATAAAGTTTAGGATAAGATAAAAAAAAATTTGTAACTGTTTTATGCAGCGAGGGATCTTTTGGAACAAAATAAAAAAGTTTGGACGATATATTAATTATAAAATTATCGAGGGACTATTCTTCGAATGACCCTACTTTTTTTTGCAACAAGTCATTAACCAAAATTATTAAACATTGAACATATAAACTGAAAAGCAAATAAAATTACGCTTGAAACTAATGTCACTCAACTATTTCTTTAATGTGTATTTTTTTTAAAAATGACAATATATAAACTGAATTTATAATAGACACAATTCTTTAAAGAGTATTAGTGCTAATAGTTGTAATAAATCTAAACAAATAAAGGCCTGAACAATGCTTGGCACAAACATAACTATTTACTAATGTAAAAATAGTTGGTAAAGCAACGTACCCAAATTCTCTATGTGCAGACTGGGCCGGGGTAGAAAACAGGAGAAGAGGGAAGGCGTCCCAACTGCGAGTCTGATAAAAGACGCAAAATAAAAAGGAATAGAAATCGATTAGGTTTTCAAACAAAAATTACAAACTCATATACACAAATCAAGAAAAAATGGCATATACAAAAATCACACACATACATATCAAGAACAAATCGCATATACACAACACATATACACAAATCGAATCCATATATATACACAAACCCTTGAAAATCCATATTAGGGCTTTTTGTACCTGATTGATGTCGGCGCCGGAGGTGATGAGATGTGAGAGGGTCGGAGGTGAAGTGAGAGGGCTGTACTTGCGAGCCAGAGAGAGAGGGATGCAGCGAGCCAGAGAGAGAGAGGGTCGTACGAGCTGGACGCAGCGAGCCAGAGAGAGAGAGAGAGGGTCGTGCGAGCAGAGAGAGAGAGGGATGCAGCAAGCGAGAGAGAGAGAGAGGGACGCAGCGAGCAGAGATAGAGGGTGGTCGTGCGAGCGAGAGAGGGAGAGGGACGCACGGAGCAGAATAGGGGGCGATCGTGGGTTTGAGGAAGGAAACTTTTGGAGCGGGAATGAAAAAAAATATCCCTGCCTCTTTTTTTTCATTTATCTCAGTTTTTACTGAGAAGGTTGAAATAATTAAAGTATATTTATGTCATCTATATATAAATATGAGATAAATAATTTGTTTTTTATATCAATTTTACGTAAATTGAAATAAAAATTTACTTTAAAAGTCAAATTGACATAAACAAATATTATTTATGTCAATTTACATTTATCTAACATAACGTTCATTTTTTTTTTGAAATAAATATATTTTATTAATAGATGGAGAAAAAGCCTCTCCAAGGGCACTTACAAGCGCTAAAGCAGGACTCTTGCAAAAAAGAAACAACAATCTAAAGCAAATTTAAAAAGCATTTATGATCTACGATTTCTTGAACGTGTTCGCTTGCGGACGACATTCCAGTTGTCATTTTCTGCAATAAAATTTACATCATTAAGATCGGAATCCACTGCAGATGCTGGATCAAGTTTGGGGAGATCCACAAATAAATCAATGCCGCGATTGTCATGAATTTGTACACAAATAGGATTAATTTGGGATAACTCGTCACTTGTATTAGTATTTTCTAAAGGAGTCATATCTTCATCACTTTTAGAGTCTTCATCAGAAGATGATGTCTTAAAAAGATCATTGCGTAAAACAAGTCTATCTCCTTTTAAAATGATGGAATCGCGTTGGATTAATTGATGAATATAGCTTTGATTTTTCTTTCTTGGGTTGCCAAAAGAAGATCCATGATGTTGATTGTTGATAGCAGTTTCAGAAGGATGAACTTCACTCGACTCCTCATTATTAGATAAATCCCCTTCCGGAAAATTCTCATTTGTATTATCTTCCTTATGAACAAAGTTTTCGGGGTCACTAAAATGAATACCAATATTTGATGAGTCAAAATAATGACAAGTTTTATCTATTGGAACAAATAATGTGGTTGCCTTTATAGACTTTTTCTCATGAGGTTTGTTTTTGTCCACGTTACCTGATATATAGGTCTTAGTTAGACCTTTTTCAAAAACCTCCCGATGTGGATTGATTTTGGCCGATATTTTTGACTCTGCTACTTCATGAACATATTTATCTCCATTTAAGTTTAAGTCATCAACCTTTTTAGCCTCATATTTCTGAACTACTTTTCCACGTAACTCACTTATATCCGGAGTTTTTGGGATATTTTGAATAGGTAACAGTTGCACAAGTCCGGCCAAAAGTTTGGACTGGTTTCGGCACATCTGAATTATGCCGAAATCACCTTTTTCAAATTCTTGAATGAAATTTTTTCCCAAAGAAAACTTACGGCCAGGAGGAACATTTCCTGTTGAATCTGCGACAGATTTGGTGCTTGCAAACGAGATTTGTTGATTCTTTGAATTTGGATGAACCACCTCTTTCTGTAATTTCTTACACTCAGTAATTAAGTGCCCAACTGATTTGCAAAAATTGCAAAACAAAGGAAGAGACTCATATTTAATATTGACAAAGAAAGAACCATTCTCTTTTTCAACCAAAAGACGCTCGGGAGGTTGAGAAGAGAGATCTACCTCAACTAAGACTCGTGCGAAACTGCCATAAGTCCTCTCCATAGTGGCTTTGTCAATACGTAATGGCAGGCCCACACCCCGAGCAATTTGAAGTAGCAATCGTGGGTCCCAATAATCTTGGCATAGTCCCATAAAACGAACCCAAACATTCAGAGTAGAAATAACATGTGTTTCTGGGCAAAAATCAGGAACCCATTCAAATAGCCTAAATGTTCCAGTAGTTAGTTTGAAACTACGAAAAGGTAAGGCCTTACTTCTTTCTAAAGGACAAGAAAAACGAAGGTTAAAATAACCCTTACCAATGGGTGTGAGAACCAATGTCTGTTTGGTCTGCCATACAGATGTGAGCTCCATTTTGAGCTCAGATAGTTTCGAAGGATTATTCCCTTTGACAAGCATAATACGACCAATAAGTGATGAGGAGCCGCAGTCATTCATCACATCATTATAAGCATCATCCAGCAGTCGAATTGCAACCGAGACTCCACGTAAATATGGACTGGATAATGGAGGTAGGCGAGGGCCTTCAAACGGGCATGGAGGTGCCTTTTACCAACTACATCAGCAAAAGAACGTGATTGGACAACAGGTGTGTAAGGGATATCAAGGGAAGCATCACGAATTGTTTGGTATAAGCTATCAGCAAAAGGCTTTGGGTCAAAGTCCAGGCAAGGACTAGCAGCCATGGAAAAAGTGAAAGGAAAATTAGAAAAAGAGAGAATAGTTTAGAGAGAAGCTTCTCTCACTAGAATCCATTTTAGCATATCTTGATTTAAAACGCTAAATATGATGTCATTTTCCATGTACGGCTAGATACAAAATCCGTTGTTGGCATGTTATGTGAATCATGGATCCAATCAATTTTGATTGGTTCCAATTTCTCATATCTTAACGTTCGTTTTTAAACTGACATAAATGATGTTTTTTCTTGTAGTGTAAATAAGCTTAACTATAATACATTGTCATTGTAAAAACCCGTTGATATTTCCATACAAACTCCCTCAAAATTTAATTATTTTCTTTTCTTTTGAATGACCATATCAAACTAAACTAATTGGCCTGGCATAATATTATTTTTATTGCCTCTATTTTTTTTTTGGTGGGGGGGATCTTTTCAAACGGTGGCTTTCATGACGAGTTCATTATACTCTCGCAGCCCTTTTCCATGCAAACCCATCTTTTTTTAATATAAAATAAATTCTCACGGGCAATGGTTCTTACATGCACAAATACTCCATAGTCAAATAAACATGTAGGTGAAAAAATTGATAAGATAACATCTCACCAAGCTCAAATGTACACCATGAAGTCAAAATCCAATAAGCTCGTGCATGTGTGTGAGGAGGCATAGACAAATTCGAATCTATAAAGCAAGTTAAGCTCTAAACAACTCCATAAACATGGTTAAGATCAATCTAAGCATCTAAAGTTATAACCAAATGTCCTAGCCACCTGAAAGTTGAGAAGTGAATTGAATTCAAACACAACAATATTCCATACTAAATGTGTAAAACTAAAATACACAAAGAACCAAAAATCATTTTTAATTTTTCAAAACACTTTTTTTAAAACAATTTGTTTGAATTTTTCAAAAAATACATAAAACCACATTTTTTTTGTATTTTTCAAATATGACTCAATAAAGAAAAATATAATACAAAAGTACACATATCATCACACTAGTAAACATATATCATAAAGTGAAACTAGAGTATGACAAACATTCTAACACAATCATCTATAAGATATAACAAGAGAAGAATCATGTGCAAGAAAATAATAATCAACTAGTCTACCATCTAGTGCCTCTAAAAGGAATATCCTAACCCAAGTAGATGTATACCTAACGTGATGGGGCTTGAGAACCAATGGAACACTAGACCTCAACTTCCTAGAACCTCTTTGAAGATCAAAATAAAAATGCCTAAGGTGGCCTTTCCTATCACAATGTGAACATAAGAAAATGAGAGGAATGTTACCTATGGGTTGATCTTTTCTAATGTCCTTGGATTTGTTTTACCCTCTAAAACAAATAGTGGTTTTGGGTTAAACATTCGAAACACTAGAAACATGTGAGCCATTACCATTACTACTAATACTACTCGAGTCTATTAAATCATCTTTAAACATCAAAATTTTATACTAAAGCAAAGAAAATGGCTCTTCCAATTGTAAGGACTCCTTCTTTATATTTTCAATCATAACTAGAAGGTTATCATCCCCCCCCCCCCCCCCCCCCGATGAAAGCAAACCTATCCCTAAGAGTCTTCTCACATGCCTTATAATTACAAATCAAATTGTTTTTATCCTCATTGGCACAAACACAACCCTTAGAATTTTTTAACTCCTCTAATTCTTTTTCTAGATAAAGGACTCTATCGTCACTCTCCTTTTTGGTGACTTTTAAAGATTTAAATTCATCATATAAAGTACCAAACTTCTCACGAACGATATCTCTTTGATTTTGAACCATTTGCAAAAGTTCCAAAACATTTTTCAAATGATTTCAAGAATATCAATTGTTTTGGAAACTTCAAATTAAAATGAGAATCCATCAAGAGAAAACAAAATCAAGAACAAGAGAGATGAACAAACAACCACCCAAAAAGCATGTAAATAAGATCAAACACAATAACTTAGTGAAACCTGCTCTGATACTGATTTGAGAGTGCAAATAATTGCCAAGGGGTGATTTCAAACAACGATTGCAACACCCATTTTAATTGAGAAAGAGAATCATAAATTGATTTTATCTTTTTATCCTAATCATGCATATAGGCTGATAAAACAGATAAATCAAACCAAGAAAATATGACAAGGCCAAGTTTTAGGAAAAAAATCTCCGCAAGGCAAAAACCCTTTATTCCACTAATAACTTGCAAATCGCAACTTACAAACTTACAAGTCAAATAGAAAAATGAATTTATGAAGAACCCATAAAGACCGCAACATTAAACTCAATAATGATTCGCTCGATAACCACAATGGACATCAGCCCTCTATCAGCCTCAACGTTTGACTTCAGCAGTGAATCCCCGCGGGTATCACGAGTCAGCAATTGAGATCCTCTCCAAAAAAGGTCTATGAAAAGATACAAAACTTTCTAGGGTTCTAAACTAAATCAGAACAACAATATTCAAGGATGATTTTTTGTGAATTAAAAAGTGTTTTTCAACACAAAACTTGAAGAACTTTTATAACAGATATGCAGTTACGTTTTCACAAAAGTCTTAAAACAATCTGATCATGAAATAGTTATTTATAAAAAAAATAAGGTGGAACGTCATTCGAACGAGATAAGCAGGTCGTTTGAACAACAAAAAGTTATCGTTTGATTGACATACATATGTCATTTGAACGACCATAAAAATGACCTTCTAAAAAACAAAACTTTAGCATATCGTTTGATCCAAAATCGATCCAAGCTAAAAACGAGGATCTAACAACCTATAAATGTCATTTGAACGACATTAGGATGCCGTTTGAATGACATAAACTATTTTTTTTGTTTTTCAAAACTCCTTCTCTAGTATCTCAAAAAATATATTTTTCAAAAATAAAAGTCCATGTTCGTTTTCAATAAAAATTAAACATCCCAAATATAATTCCATGAATTAATTCAAACTCTAAATCATTTTATACCTTTTGGGATGTCGAGAAATCTTAAAACTTGGAGATGTTTGAGTTCGATTCGTCTTGACAGTGCATGACGATTTGTAACAGGATACACCAAACTAGGCTAAAGCTATGCTATGAACAACCCTAGAAAAATTGTTCTTACAATGAGATTAGTTCATATGAGTTATATTGGTCTCGTGCGAGGTGTTCGTGCCTCTTACGGGACCATTAGGAGGTTGTTTGGGATTTTCGCCCTCTAACGGCATGTTTTTAAGCCCAAGTCTACATATCTGCAAATTATCATCATATTATCAAATTGGGAGTCCCATGACTATGCGATTAGTTCTTACGATTTACATTGATCTCGTTTGAGGTGGTTGTGCCTCTTACGAGGCCGTTTGGGGGTTGTTTTGGGTTTTCGCCCTCTAACGGCATGTTTGTAAGTCTATATGACGATATTTGCAAATTATCATCATATTCCCAAACTAGGAGTCCCATGATTATGTGATTAGTTCCTATGTGTTACATTGGTCCCGTGCGAGGTGTTTGTGACGCTTATTGGGTCGTTTGGGGACTGTTTCAGGTTTTGGCCTTTTAACGACATATTTTTGAGCCTAAGTCTAGATATTTGCAAATTATCATCATCTTCTCAAACTGGGAATCTGGTGACTACATGGACAGTTCTTACGAGATACATTGGTCTAGTACGAGGTGTTTATGCCTCTTATGGGGCCGTTTGGGGGATGTTTTGGGTTTTCGTCCTCTAACGGCATGTTTTTAGGCCTAAATCTAGATATTGCAAATTATCTTCATATTATCAAACCCAAACCGTTTTAATATAGAAGTACGCAAATTCAAAATTCATTAGCAAGCCACGTGATTCAGTGATCGATAACCTTACTTTTAATGTATTTGAGAATTAGAGAATTTGAAAAAAAAATAGTAGCCTAATTGAGAGCTTAAAAAGAACCTAATGGGTTGATTTGACTAATTAAGATGTCAATACCCTAAACTCAGATATCAATATGACAGTAAAATATATCTTGAACTAAAAATAAATCTTGAACTAAAAATTCAAATGAAATATAACAGTCAAAACATTGGCGAACAAAAAAGAAAAACTTGGTTTAGGAACTAAAATGAAATACGAGGAAACATTGTTGATGAATTGATTTGGTTCAATTTTCTTATAGATTCCAGACTTAAGTTATTTTCGGAGTTAGCAGATTTCGAATTCCAGACCAAACATATGAAATTAAAACATATGGCGTAAAATATTTATGAAAAGTGAGGGACATATAAGAAAAAAATATTTACTTTCTTCCTCAAATGACTCTTCCGTGCAACTTTCTGATTTTGAGCCAACCTATGAAGGGTATGCAAGAATATGGCCGAAATTGACAATTTTGTTAATATCAGTTGATGCATATTCAATAAACATATAAGTTAATGCCATCAAATTTAAATATAACTAGATTAAACAGCCAGACCACATTCAGCGGGGGAGAGTATAGTTGCCAATCTTATATCCCCCCTCCCAAAAAAACAGGATATAAATTGACAGAATAAATGAAGATTACAAAACCTTGACCAGAATTACCAATATAAATCAGCCTAATTAACTTTAAGAAGATAAAATGTCAAGTGGATTTGAGAATTGATATGAAGTTTAAGAAGCCAAAGTTTGCTAAACTGGCAAATCTAACATAATAATGTACTTCTAATTCCGATTCCGATTCGATTTTGTTTCAAAAAATTCAGAACAAGGGCAATCAAAATTTGAAAATGTCATTCTAATTTTGAAAGAAAGTGTCATATATTGAAGAAATTGAAGTTTGTAAGAAACACACCCTTAAGTACAACAGGGTTATGAGTTTCGAACCATAAAAGGGTGTCACACGGATATTTTTTTTTTCTAAAATTCTCTAGTGAGGCACCAAGTTTTCTCCCCTAAAACTGGGTCAGCCAACCAATACTCGTGGTTCACTAGAACAACCTTCTTTTAACATGATTATAGAAAGTAAAATAGCAAACCAAAACACAATATATGAGGCACATGCACACAAGACACAAAGTTAAATGAATTCAACTCCCAACCTTTATTAATTACTCAAAAGATTACAAAGGAACACTCAATTTCGGCTTAAGGCTTTCTGCCTAAAAATAAAAGGGATAAATGATTATAAATAGAGTACAAAACGTTGTTGACATACCCAACTACTAGGACATGTGTCTTAATTATAATGCTACCAAGTTTCTCCATGAAACTACCTTCAAAACTGTTGCATTAGCTCTCCAACAAGTTTCCTGGGAGTTATCCCCATGATCTCCATGTGACCAACTGATGCAATTCCATTTTTACACTTGTTATGACCAATCACTCCCATAGAACTACCCACAACTGATGCATTAGCGTCCCAATAGGTTTTCAGGTAGTTATCCCATGATCCACATGTGCCAATATGGTGCAATCCCATTTTTACACCTATTCAACCTAATAATTCCCATGAAAACTACCCAAATCAATTTTCAGGACAAGTAGAACCGATCTTTGAAGTCAACTAGCAACAACCCATGAATTAAGACAATGCCACCTCTTAAAATAAGAAACTCAACCCACCGATGCAACTCGATGTTGCAAAATAGGGGTGATCGAGGAATTTCTTGATTATGCCCCAAAATCCATGCACTACCAATCCCACATTTGGTATATGGATATCCCAAACATGCTTACGAAGTTGCCAAGAGCCTAGGAGCGCTCATAGCTAAATACCGAATTTTGCCTTGAAGGTACCCCGTCCTTATATATGTTCTTAACGAAAAATCCACAGTGGTAGCCGTAGACGTTAACTACCAAATGATCTAAAGAACCCAACTCCTATAATCTGACAACTTAGAATTGCATACCCACTTTGTTCCAACTGAATGCCTTAGCCAAAGTGAACTAAGACATTTCCTTTAGTTTCGAGGTTTGCCTGTACCATAAATCACACACTTGCTTTTAGGAGATAAACCATTACCATGTCCTTTTCCTTACGAAGTAAGAAAAAATCAAACATGTAGCAGTAAATGTTCTAACTACTTGTAGTGAGAATACTAGCCTTTTCGATATTTTACTACTATTGAGGTATATGAACTTTCCTTAACTAAACCATTATAGTTTAGACTTATATTTTTCCTACTGCACCCTTTTTGGGAGAGAAGTAAAACTCTTCTCAAACAACTAATACCAACATTTTGTTATCGATGATCCTCAATGCACTATTATAAAATGGTATCGGGTTTGCCCACCTTGTCTAAACCAAATAATCCTTTTTTCAAATAATGATAAAATAATTTTATGAACATAATTCTTACTTGAGTGTCATGAAAGTCTACCAATTCTCATTAGTAAATTATTTACAATCAAAGACGTATATATAGAACCTCCCCGTTGAGGGCATCGAACACATGTAACACCTAATTTAAAAGAATCACCATGTATTTTAAAATACCGTGATTCCATGATTAAAATCATCCGTTGGGGGTCCATATGAAATTAAGCGAGTAGTTAGTTATATTTTTAGTCCTTGAAACTTATTTTAATTAAACTTTAAGAATAAAGAAGTGAGAAAGAGTTGAAATAATTTTTGAAAACTTAGAATCATGAAATCGAAAAATTTAATTTATAATTAACACACAAGAACTAATTTGATTCAATTTTAAAAGTGGTATCTCTCAAGTGCCAATTTTTAAAATTAATCTCGTTGAAAATCCTAGTTCCCTTATGAGGTGATCTTTCTCGTTAGGATCTTAAATCTCCCCACATTTAACTATAAAGGTTTCCAACTTTCATTATGTTATCGGGGAGTTCAGGACCATCTGTCCAACATAATGAATAGCCAACATTACGTATTTTGTGTGTATCATTGTTGTAAATACCGTTAATAAGAGATCCCTTTTATTCCTACAAATATAATAAAACATGTATACAAGGAAGTAAGGGGTCAATCTGAGATCCTTAATGTGGATAAAAGAAAAGTGAAGACTATGTAATGGGTGGATTTTTAAAACAACTATTAAAGGGATGTTTATAATACTAATGATGAACTATTGTTTAAACCAACTAATTAATGAAAACTAAAATAAGAAATGAGTGAAATGAATAAATATGAGAGCAAACAAGGGAGGAGAATCCACTTCTATGGTTCAATTATTTATTTAATTTAAGTGACTTAAAATTTAGAATATTCCAAGATTTTCATTAATTACAAATCGACTTTCATTGCAAATATAATATAAATAAAATGTTCTTTGGAAAATTAATTTTACACTTAATCTCAATTATTGATATCAATCGAAGTTTTTATAATCTCCATTCTCTAATATTTAATCCCTCGTCATCATTTCACCTTCGAAGATAGAGAAAAAGGAAATGTAGGGTTCTTTAGGGTTTCATCTAAATAAATAGGTGTGAGGGAGATTAAGAGGATTCGAAAGTTTTTTTAGTGTTGAAGATGTCTTCAATTTATCTTGGATTTCTGGTTTTCCAACTATGAACCACTCTCACATTTTTAACACTTGATTTTTCTTTATAAAGTCATGTTAAAAAAATAGAAACAGCTTAGACACTAGTTGGGGGTTCTCTTTTGAAATATCTGTTCATGTTTTTAATTAAAACCTTTTTATAGTTATGATATTTAGTGTTGGATCCTCTCTTGCATGATTTATTTTTTAGATCTAAGAAATCAAAATATATTCAAAATATTCCGAAAGTGTGTTTAGAACATAATAAACTTTAAGAAATGATTTCATATCTTTTCAAATCTTTTATTTAGTACATATCCTTTTAGATCTTTTTTTTTTTGTTAATGTTTGAGATCTAAAATCTTAAAGAAACTTTCAACATATTTTGGTTTATACTCGTTATTATAGAACACTTTTGTAATTTGATAGAACTACTTGTACTATTAAGTGTGTGTGCGACTTGCATGTTCATATAGACAGTCACTTTACACAAGCACGAGATCAAAGTAGTCCTACCCATAGAACTCGATTTACCATTATCACAATTCATGCTCGAAATTCAAGGGGTGAAAACATACTGGGTCCAATCCCGTTATGACGAACTATCTCTCCTAAACTAGAGGAGTGTAAAAATCCATAATTTTGAGAATATTTAAATTGCAAATATTTCAATTACACGTGTCATAGTAATGTAATTAATTTGAGAAATAAAATGAATTTAAATAAATATTATTGAGTGAGAAATGGATTAATATTTATGTGTTATTATATTTACCTGTGTGATTAGTAAATGAAATTTCATTATTTTATATTACATCGTAATAGAGAAAAATCGATGGGTTGATAATATCTTCTTCGGGATGAGATGGTAAATTGATGATGGGTGACTCAGATGATGATTTCTTGTCCATGGTTGATCCGGAATAGGTCAAAATAGTCATAATAAAGAACCTGAGGGTATTGTTTGGGTCTCGATGGCTTTTTAGACTAGTCGAGACTAGTATATGGACATTTTGGTATTTTTAATCGCATGTGAAGAGACAAAAACGGGATTTGTGTTATAAATTAAAAGTTTTAGAGAAACAAACCATCATTTTAAAAAATACAAAAGGTTATTTTAGACAAACCAAAAGGTTATAGATAAAGTGAAGAGAAAATTAAGAAAAGCTCAAAAGTTTTAAAATAAAAGCAAAGGAAATTTATAGATATCTCAAGATTGGAAGATTGGTGAAGGAACTTGGAGATTTAGTCATCATCTACAACAAATTCAGACACAACGAAACTTGAGGCACGTAATTACCTTGATAATCGATTGTGTGTGATTTTCAGTTCATTTTATAGTTGGGAACTTTTGAATTGAAATAATTTTGGGATCGAATTTATATGACAATTGGGTTTTGACACATGATTTAACAATAATTAATGGGTCAATTATTAGAATAAACATCTGGAAATATGAATTCCCATGTAGTTTGATTAGATTATGAAAATCGATGATTGAAATAGTTAGAAATTTGATGATATAGTAATATATTGCATTATCTATAGAGATTAGTTTAATTTCCATGTAATTACCATATGTAGAGGATGATTATGTTTATGATGAATCCAATTCATTCAAGGATTCAAAAAGGATAATAATTTAGTGAAGAATTATGATTTGATTATCATTTGTTTGGATTGAAATTGCTGAAATTCGAGGAAAATAAGGGAGGACTTTGTTATCTGCAGGGGCCGAACCGGTTCGCCCCCTGCTATAGATAGTCCCAATTAATTGTTTAATTAAGATGTAATTTTAAATCGGGATTTAATTTGGGATGTCCTTGGAATTGGTGTGAAATTTTGGAGTTTTAGAAATGATAATTTTAACCTTGATTTAGTTTGTGCTTATATTTTAGGGTTGGTGTTAGAAAAACGTTATTGGAGAATCAATTATATCGGGAAGGTATTCAATGAAAATATGATGGAAATTTAGGTAAATAGGGATGCAGACTGATTTAGAATGTTACATGTCCAGAATAAATGTTTTTCAAATCAATTAATTAATTATGTGAATAATTAACCAATTCAAAATGGAAATGATATTCGTAAAATGTTAGGCTAGTGCCACACAAGTAATAGGATGGTTAGCCAAAATGATTGAGAAAATATATACAGGTATAGAGACAGTATATATAATATTATATCTTTGTGTATGATGTAATTATGTGAACATACCACTCTTGTGCTATCATCGGAGGTTGTGCGATATTGGTGATCTTCCCTGGCGAAAAATAATAGGCTAAGTATGGACTCCAAGTCATAGCACTACACATGTGCCCTTTGAGGTTTTTTGGGTACGGTTATGACTCACTATCGATAAACCTATGCCCGCATCTAATACGTTTACGATTTTATCAGGGTTCGATGTAAGAGTCTGACCTGGTGGCCCAGGATGATGGGAGTATGCCCTGGTGCATGATAGCATTTTAGAGATTCGCATCCAGTGGGTTATTACTCTGAAGGATGGCGATTATACTCATATAGCGATTGATATATGTGTATGTTTGAGGGTCTATTGAAATATGTTTATATATGTGTAGAAAATATATCTGGGCTTAAGACATTAATTTTGGATAATGATGTAATAACTAGTGAAAGTTATTGAAAATAAATTAATATATTATAATTGAGAATTACATTTATTAAACAGTTGTGGAAGTTAATTTTATAAAATACAAGTGAAACGGGGTAGCATATGGACTTAAGGGTTTATTGAGACTAGTTAGGCTGGGTAGCATAACTAGGTAGAGAAAATGTATACGTTAGGTGCGAACTTTAAATGAGGGGTGAGTAATGTCTCATGAGAGTGCGGTAACAATTTAAATATGAAAGAACTAACACATAATTTTAATTACTTGCAAAACATTTTCAAATGTATTTGGGCTCTGAACCATATCAAAATATTTTCAAATTCTTTTAGGTGTTCAGTCAAAGGGACGACAAGCATGAATATCTTTCGAACTTATTGTAGTTGCTACAGCTGTAGAGTGTTTTCAGGAATTGATATAGTTGTCTCCTATTTTTTATATTCTAGATAGGAATCTTCTCTTTACTATTCGGGAATGTTGCACAATGTTAGACTTTATTATTCATTTTAGTTATTTCAGTTTATTTGAATTATTGTATTGATTTTATACTGGTGGATTAATCGGTTAATTGGCATGTGTTAGATTTTAGTATCCAGATATGTGATTGTTGATTTCTTTATTTATCTGGATGAATTATAGTAATGGTTTTATTTGTTAATTTAATTAAGGTATAGAATCGACACACCACTTAATTAAATAATAGGTTGTTAGTAATTAATTGGTTTTCGACAGTGATGTTAAGAATGAGCCAAATGAGATTCATGTTTATTTTAGTATTGGGTTGTCAACCCTTGTTTTAATAAGAAGGTCATCACATATGGTATCAGAGCATCATGTTCTATAGTCCTTAGGATCAATGAGGAATTATTATATTTTCTATCGTAGCATTCTTTAATGTAAAGCCCTACACTTAGGACTGTCGATTCCTATTGCAATTTATATTCTCCTGCTATAGTGTATAATTGAAGTGAATCACCTAAAAAAATTTTAGGCTTAGTATACCAAAAAATGGGGGACGACCAGCAAGGGCCGTTAGAAGGAATGTAGGAAGAGAGGCTCAACTAGAGCCGCAGACTATTCTGGAAATGGTGGCCGTAGAAGAAGTCACCACGATTGTTGCTTGGGAAGTTAACGCTGTGATAAATGATAGATCATAATAGTTTCCCTAAACACTACCACAAAAGATGGTGGATCAAATTAAGAATCACCCAGTACAGTCGTTATGGGAGAGTCAATGGGGCCATTCAGAAGGGCCATTCGTCGGAGTCTCCGAGAAATGCGAACATGATATTAACTAGCCAAAGGAATGGAAACATCCAAAGGATTTTGAGTATGGTGGAGTGTAGTGAAATTCAAAAATAAACTTTGTATACTTTCAAGCTCATAGGAGCGACGTTATTACTGTGGGAGTCACTCACCAAATCTGAGAAAAGATAGAATATAAATATTAAGAACTTTTTGGTTCAGTTTGACCACAAATCCTTTCACCTGTTGTTCAAACAGAGATGTGAAGGAAATTTTTGTACTTATTACGGAGGGTCAGACAGTGGTCGAGTATAAGGTTAGAGAACTTCGTACCTGATAAGGTGGATACGAAGGAGAAATAGGGTCCTTAAGTTTGAGGATGGACTCACAAGTAGAATTCGCTAGCACTTTTGGGGAAATCCAACTTGGACGACTTATTTCAATGTCATCAATACCATATTGTTATCGTGTCAATATCAATGCTTCCATGTGAAGGGAGCCAATAATTAGAGAGTATAGCCAGTGAAGCATAACAAGATGTATTGGACGATGATCACAGTCAGGACTAGTAGAAGCGTATCCACTGAGCATTCAATAAGAGAGTCAAAAATCAAAACATACAAAAGGCTTACCTAGTCATCAAATAGAATTCCAAAATATCACGAATACCTAGATGGATGTTTTCACCCAACTGGGTAGGAACCTACCTCATTACCAAAATAAACTACTGCGAGGCATCTACTATAGCCGATCTCGACAGAATCACATTTCCCAACCCTTGAATATCGACCAATTAGAGAAATTATTTCCTTAAACTTACTATTGCTGAAAAGAAAAATGCTAATTAAACACAAAAATAATCGTTCACTTCAGGTATTGTGTAACTCCCCAACCCAAATTTATGGGCTACCTGTTGTCAACCCCATCCTAACCGAGCGTTAGTTGTGAAGTGGAATGAAGTAACCTACGTAAGGTTACTAGTCCTGTTTTATTTATTTAACATTTCACTTGTTTAACATGCTATTTCCATTTAAATCAAGATACGTGAGGGATCCGTAGAAAGGATCCCCAGAAACCAATCATATAGAGCTACTAACGTAAAAAAAAGGTTATAAATAGCCTGTTACTCGCAAAGGGTGATTTCATCAAAAATTACAACACCAATTTTAATTATGCTAAAACGACTTTTTAATCCTATTTTATCTTGTTTATCCCAATCATACAACTATGTGATAAAATAGAAAAATCAAACCACGCAAATACGACACGGTCAATATGAGGAAGAAAAACCTTTAGAGCAAAACCTTTTATTTCTCTATAAACTGTAAATCGCAACTTACATGGATTATAATGAAATCTGAAATGGATCAACAAATGAAAAATCCAAAAGAACCGTGGCTCTAAATCAGCAAGAAAAACCTTTGAGTCGTCCCAATGACTGCAGTCGTCATCATCAGCCCAGTACCTATCTCAAGTGCTACTTAGTCAGCCATGGAATGCCTCTCCACAAGGTGTTGGAGATACAAAAAATCTTGGGTTTCAAATTAATACATAAGAATCCTATTCAAGGATGCTTTGGTTGTGAAATAAAAAGTGTTTTGACACACAAAACTTGAAGAACTTTTGCCTAGAATTTGGCACTGCGTTTTCGTGAAAAGTCTTGAGAAAACTGAACCACGAAATAGGTATTTATAGTGATAAAAAATTCCCTAAGGCGGAGACTCGTTTGAATGAGATCAAATGTATCTTGAATGACAGACATGTAACGCTTGAACGACCAGCAGCGTCGTTCGAAAGCATGTTTTGTTTCCTTTTGGTCCTTGACTTAGCCGCAAAAAGGTTTTATAAAAAAACAATTTACTGCTCAAAACGTTTTAACAAATAGTTATAAGATACCTTTTTATAAAAACTTTTATAAAATCCTTTTATATCAAAAAAAGTTTGTAAAGAATTATTTTCACTTAGGACAAAAATATTGTTCGTATTTTTGATAAAAAAAATATAAACATCCCAAATATAATTCCATGAATTAAATCAAAACTCTAAATTAGGTTTATACCTTCTAGGATGTCGAGAAGTCTTCATTCTTTGGAGATCTTTATGTTCGGATCATCTTGACATTGCGTGATGATATGTAACGATATACGTCAAACTAGCTTAAAGCTATGCTATAAACAACGTTGAAAACATGTTCTTACAAATCTCCCCCTTTGTCTATGCCGGAACAAAACAAACAAAATATCTCAAACACCAAATGAAAATTAAAAATCTCCTAATATAAAGTTACTAATACCCTTCCCAACCCTAGAAAAAATGGAACCGTATAGTTTCTTCGTCCTCAAAAACTTCATCTTTCCTTTTACAAGCATGTATTCATCCGTGTTTTTTACCATTCAGCAATTAGTTATCTACACACATGACGCAACAAACATATACCTTCATGATGCATCGAGTTTGATATGAGATAAACATAGATCAAAATATCAATGAGATAAGTATCAATGCGATAGACATAAAACATATATCAAATCAAATCTAGTCTCCCCCATAATACAAACTCTAAAACTCCCCCATAAATCAAACTCCTAAAAAAATACATTTTAATTCTCTCCCCCCCTTTGTTTTTATCAAAACAGGAAAAATAACAAAGAAGTAAAACAATAAGCATTACGTGCAAGGCATCACGACAACAAAACTCACTAACTATTTTTGAAATTTTCAATTTTTTTTCAAAAAAATGAAACATTACAAAAATATCATATAAACAATCTCAACACGCGACAAAAAATACATAAGTCGTACACACTAACATAGTATTGATGTGTTCAAACGGGTGGAATGGAATGAATGGGTATGAACTAAAACAAATGAATTATAACCCAAACACTCGAAAATTGTTCAACAAGTTCTAATAACCACTAAAATTTTCAAAAATAAGCATTATCCTTTTATGACAAATAAATTTGAACTTAATTGAACAAAACAAGCACAATGCACACAAGCCTATAATTTTAATGATTCTATAAATCAATAGCGCCATGACAAAATAATCTCAACTAGGATACATTGTCATTGTGCAAACCCATTGATATTTTCATCCAAACTCCCTCAAAATATTTCTCTCTCCTTTTCTTTTGAATGAATATATCAAACAGAACAATTTGGCCCTTTTTTGTCCTGTTATTCTTTTTATTGCCTTAATTTTTTTAGGCTCTTTTAAACGGTGGCTTTTATGACGAGTCAGTTTTACACTCTCGCAACCCTTTCCCATGCACTCACCATTTTTTCAATTCAAAATAAATTCCTCACAGTAAACGGTTATTATATGCTCAAATCCTCTATAGTCAAATATACATGAAAATGAAAAGATTGATAGGAGAACATCTCACCAGTCTAAAATATACATCATGAAGTCAAAATTCATTAAGCTCGTACATGTGTGTATAGGCATCAACAAAGTCGAATCCATAAAGCAAATCAATGTTAAAACAACTCCATAAACATGGTTAAGATCAATTCAAGCATTTAAAATCATAGCTAAATGTCCTAGTCACATGGAAATTGCGTAGTGAATTGGATCCAAACACACCAATATGCCACACCAAATGTGTAAAACTAAAATACACAAAGAACCGAAAATCTTTTTGACTTTTCAAAATATTTTTCAAAGAACAAAATATTTTTGTATTTTTCAAAAAATATATAAATCAAAAATCTTTTTGTATTTTTAAAAAAAAATTCAAACCCAAAAATCCAATACAAAAAGTACATGTCAAAGCACTAGCAAAAAATATATCATGAAACCACAACTAGTGTATGATAAAAATCATGCAAGCAATCATCAATATGAAATAACAAGAGACGCATCATGTGTAAGCATGTGAGAATCAACACGTCTAAAATCTGGCTTCTCTAAAAGTGATTTCCTAACCCAAATGAATGTGACATGATGAAACAGGGATTTGATAACCAACAAAACACTAAACTTCGACTTCCTAGGACTTCTTCCAATATTAAAACAATATCTCCTAACCTTTCCTACCACAGTGTGAATATGTGTAAACGGCAGGAATGTTACCGAAAGTGTGATATTTTCTAATGTCCTTAGAATTTATCGACCCTCTAAAAAAAATAATGGTCTTATCTTTAGCAACGGAAGCATTAGGAATATGTTTGCCTTTACCATTACTACTAACACTACTCGATTCTGGAGAATCATTTTTTAACATCACAATTTTAGACTCCAACAAAGAATTTGACTCTTCTAAAGTTAGAGATTACTTCTCTAAATTTTCAATTACTCCTGAAAGGTTATCATGTTCGTTCTTAAAATAGGCACAATTGTCCCTAAGAGTCTCCCCACGTTCCACAAACTCATCGAGAAAAATATTTTTATCCACTTTGGCACAAGCACAAACCCTAGAAATTTTCAAGTCCTTTAATGTTTTTTCTAAAAATAGGACTCTATCATCACTCTTCTTTTTGGACAATTTTAAAGCATTAAAGTTATGGTCCATAGCATCAAACTTCTCATGATAAAAATATCTTTGATTTTGAACCGTTTACAAAAGGTCCATAGTGGATTTAAAACGAGATTTTTCTTTTTCTAAAAATTTAATTCTTTTTGCAAATGTCCAATTCAAACTATTTACATCATCAAAACAGGGAGAATATATCGAGAGTAAAAACAAGCACATTAGCAATGAAAAAAACACAATCACCCAAGTAGCGGTAAACAAGATCTAATGCAATAAATTAACCTAACCCGCTCTGATACCAATTTGTAAATAACCAGTTACTCAACAAGGGTGATTTCAACAAAAATAGATACACCAATTTTAATTATGCTGAAACGACTTTTTAAATCGATTTTATCTTGTTGATCCTATCATGCAACTATGTGATAAAATAGATAAATCAAACCACGCAAATACCACACGATCAATATGAGGAAAAAAACCCTTCTGGGGTAAAACCTTTTATTTCACTATAAACTGTAAATCGCAACTTACGTGGATTATAATGAAATTTGCAAGGTGTCAACACGCAAAAAATCCATAAGAATCGTAGCTCTAAATTAGCAAGAAAAACCCTCAAGTTGTCCTAATGACCACAATCGTCGTCGTTAGCATAGCACCACTCTCAAGTGCTACCGAGTAAGCCATGGGGTGCCTCTCCAGAAGGTGTATGCAAACAGATACAAACAATCCAGGGTTCTAAATTAATTCACAAGAATCATATTCAATGATGCTTTGGTTGTGATTTAAAAATAGGTTTTGACACACAAAACTTGAAGAACGTTTGCCCAGAATTTGGCACTATATTTTCATCAAAATGTAATACCCCGTAATTTTGCATAATTTTAAATTATGTAAGTAGAGTAATTTAATGGGATTAATTACGCACTTTAATTAAATTACATGAGTAGAGTAATTTAATGTGATTAAATATGTTTGATTTAAATTACGTGAGTAGAGTAATTTAAATAGATATTATATTAATAAAGAAGAATATGTGTTATAGAAAATTACTAAGGTGAGTAGAAATTTTCAATGCTGATATGTACGATCTAGTGACTATATGGACGTACCGGATGTAACTCGACAAAATTAAGAATGAGAGTAGAAAAATATTTACAAGACTCAAATGATAATTTAGAGTCTACAGTTGATTCCGAAAGGGTCGAATTAGTCAAAATAGTGTACCCAGGGGGTACTAGTTGAGTGCCGGGTCACTTTCGGACTAAACCGGGACCATTCGGGGGCGTTTTGGTCTCTTTACAATTATGGGAAAGAAGACCTACGAATTTTTGTAACCCTAAATCTGATTATAAGAGTGGTGGCTAGGGTTAGGCAATTAAAGTTGCACCATAGCCATTAGAGAAGAGAGAGAGAGAGGCAAATTCCTTAGGCAAGAAGGAAGGAGGGATCATCTTAGGAGGATTTCACCACAAGGATTGTTGAGAAAGAGGATTGAAGTATCAATATCATCAATCATCATCAACAACCACGAATTCAGACCCTACAAATCTTAAGGCAAGTGGTTATTTGCAAAATAATTGAGTTATAATACCCATGATTAAGCTTGAGGAAGAACATGATTTTTATGATATTCTTGGGAACAAAGAATTGATAATAATCCATGATTGATTAGGATTTGCATGTAGGACGTTTTTGAATTACCAAGTATGTTTATATCATACAAAGCTTGATGAAAAATTCGTATGAAAATCTGAAAGTTTGATGAAAAATATAAAGAATGCAGTTTTAGGGTTCTTGAATATTAGTGAGATTTTCAGTGAATTTGGCCAAGATTTATAATGATTTTGATGTTTTAAATCATTAGTAATCATCCCAGAATATGTAGGAATGATTAGAAATTGTTGGTTGTGAATATAATGGCCTATCATGAAAGTTAGAGGTGTAAAAATGGTGAAACCCGTAGGAAGAAGATGAACTGGGTCTGTCACTACTCGATCGATCGATCGACCCTTGAATGTCGATCGATCGAAGCAGTCGATCAATCGACCATCTTCCTTCGATCGATCGACCCTGTCTGAACTATAGAAAATTGTGTAGAAATTTCTTTAATTGCCGTTACTTAATGGGAACCTTAGAATTGATATTTTTCCTATGAGGGGACTTGGAAATTACCAGTAGGTGTGCCATTAGGTTCCTCCACTAATGATTGAGTAGGAATGTTGGAGAAATAGAATGACGATAGAACGAGTGACTTAGCCGTGAGTTGAAATGGTTAATTTAATTACGGAAAGAGTGAGACTTAATTCCGGAAAGAAAATACCAGTAGGTTAAAATTAACTTAACTACTGAATTAAGGGAGGGGTAACTAGGACCCTTAGAGTTATGCGAATACTCGAATAAATACAATAGTGAGAGAATATTGTAATTAATAAGTACGGAGAATATAAGTAAAATATATTACGTACGGGTATGATTTATTAGGTCGAGTGTGTACCTACTATATCTATATAAATAGGTTTGGGTTATGAGAATATTACCTAAACTAATTATGTTAGGGTCGATGTGACATTCCGAACTAACATAAAGTTATTTGGGGTCGATGTTAATGCCGAACCAAACTTTGAACTGGTGCCGCGATGAAAGAGTCCCGAACCAGAATATGTGTATATATTTATATTGGCAGATAGTTGGGGTCGATGAACCATTCCGAACCAACTTTCACTTGGAGTTGATGAATCATTCCGAGCTAAGGGTCCTTTGTGTGTAATAAAAGGATATATTAGTGGTAACTTATATTATATACATTGTTGTGGGATAAAATGTTATATGTGCTTAATCTACAAATTGAGAATAGTAGACAATGAAGTGATAAGTAAAGGTTTTAGTAATAATTTATAGCATGATGTAATTATTACAAGAATGAGGTAACGAACAGTAAATGAGTTAACTACGGTTATGGGTAGTATAACTAAGTAGACCAAGTTTCCTCGATAATTACATACTATGTAAGAGAGGTGAGGAGGTTCAAGGGAGTGTGCGAAACCTTAATATGTGTAATCAATAACTTAATTGTGATTACCGCTTGCAAAATATATTTTCAAATGTTTTGAGTACTAACTCTTGCTATGTAAAATTTTAAAAACCTTTTAGGTGCCCAGCCACAAGGACACCCAGCTTGATTTCATGTCAGAGATTTGGAAGCTGCAGCCAGTGTGGAGGTTGCAGGGATTGTTTAGACGCTTCCTTTTTTTTTCAGTTCTAGTGCAGGATCTCAGTTTTATTATTCCTTGTTGGAACATGTCGTTCCACCTTTACTATTACAGTTTATTCTAGTTATGGATTTGTAGTTGTCTTTTTGGGCCGTGGTTTACGGTAAGACTTTATTTGCTTTCAGATTATTTTATGTACTCTGCATTCATATCTAGTTTTGGTAATGTGTGGTTTGTAATATTTGTTGTTTAAGAAAGATAAAATTTGGCACCCGTTTCAATTTCATTTAGGTGATTAGTAATTTTAAAAGGCGTTCGACAGTGATGCTAAGAATGAACCATTAAGAAACCTGTTTATATTAAAATAAGGCTTGATCACCCAAGGTTTAATTAGGCGGGGTGTCACAGATGGTATCAGAGCATCAGGTTCTAGTGTCCATAGGATCTGTACAGCTTACAACGATTCAGCGTTACGTTTGTTTGTATTAGATCCCTACTACTAGGATTGTTGATAAATTTCCAACTGTTGAGTTATCGTACTTCTGCTCTTAAATTTTGTATAAACTGTGTACTTATACAATTTGAATCTTATTTCAGATGCCGCCAAGGAGATTGAGAGCATAGAGGGCTGAAGCCAGAGAGGAGGTGAGGGAGGCTCATCAGGAGCCACAAGTACCGGTACCACCACCCCCACCCGAGCTAATCTCCACTACTCAGGTTGCAGTGATAGTGGCTCAGGTAGTTGAGACAGCGATGAGGGCAATGGTAGCCCATTTTCCTCAGCCCCATGTACCTACCCCTGTGGCACAGGCAGTGCAAGTTCCGGTAGGGCCATCTACTTGGCAACGAGTCAGGGAGACATTTCAGAAGGGGCACCCACCCGAGTTTCAGGGCAGTACTGATATAGTGGAAGCGTGCAACTGGAAGAAGAATATCCAGTGCCACTTGCGCATGCTAGAGTGCACCGGAGTACAGGAACAGATGCTAGCCACTTTCCGTCTGTCAGGAGTGGCCCTACAGTGGTGGGAGTCAATTACCACCACCGAGGAGAGAGATACTTTAACTATTTCTGAGTTTTGGGTGCGGTTTGACCGCAAGTATTTCCCTCCATCAGTAGAGTCTGAGATGAGAAAGAAGTTCAGCGAAGTGGTTCAGGGGGATCGCTCAGTTGCTGACTACGAGGAGGAGTTCACCCGCTTGGCCAATTTTGTGCCAAACGAGGTGAGCAATGAGGAGAGGAAGAAGTCCAAATTTATGGAGGGCCTAACCTGGAGAATCAGACAGCATTTAATTGGTAATCCGACATTGGTAACCTACACAGATGTCGTCAATGTCGCTCTACTACACTGGCAGGATCACCGTTTTCATACTAAGGGAAGTAAGAGGGGTGAGCCTAGCCAACCGGGCAAGGTGGATGGAGGTAGTGGCAGCAGCACACAGCAGCAGGCAGTGGGATAGTTGGGGCAGGATTCTCGACAGGGGAACCCTGCCAAGAAGTTTAAGCACGGGAAGTATCGCTTCGACCGGCAGGGCCAGCAGGCTCCTCAGCAACCAGTCCCTCAGGGTCGACAGGGCCAGGGTAATCAAAATGGGGGACAACAAGGCCAAGGGCGACAGGGACAACGTCAGGGCCAACATGGCCAAGGACAAAGACAGTTCCAGGGTCAGTGCTTCACTTGTGGTCAGTAGGGTCACAAGAGCAGAAATTGTCCACAGCAAGACCGGCCACAACAACAGGGTGCCCAACAGGGGCAGCAGGCACCATTAGCCCCAGCAGCAGTACAGGCCCCACAGCCAGGGCAGATGCAGTACGGGTGTGTGTTCAACATCCGTGACATTCCATTTCAGCCGGCACCGCCAGCACCGCCGGCAGTTGCGGGTATGTTTCCTATTCATGGGCTTGAGGGGAATATTCTGTTTGACACAGGGGCGACGCATTCATTTATTTCCACTAGATTTGCACGGGCAGCCGTCCTATTAGCGACAGCAGACACTCATCTTATGTGTGTGGAGTCACCGATGGGTAGTGGGTCCCTCATACACTCGATTTGTAAGGGTGTGGACATTATGGTCGGGAGATTGAGTCTAGCGGCGGACCTTCTAGTGCTGGATATGGAGGGATATGACATCATCCTAGGCATGGATTGGTTGGCACATAATAGGGCAATGGTAGATTGTTATGAGAGGACCATCGTGTTCTCTATCCCGGGGCAGGAGATGTTCCTTGTAGCTATGCCACTTCCCGAGGGAGGATCGCGAACTCACTTATATTATATTGAGGAGGAGACCTCACATGGGGTGGTCGTTTCTCTGGACTCAATCCCAGTCGTGAGGGATTTTGAGGAGGTCTTTCAGGAGATACCAGGGTTACCACCTAGCAGATAGATAGAGTTCGTAATTGATCTAACACCGGGGACGAGAACGATTGCCAGAGCACCATATCGCATGGCTCCTTCGGAGATGCGGGAACTGAGAGAGCAAATCCAGCAACTATTAGGACAGGGTTTTATTCGACGGAGTACATCGCCATGGGGTGCGCCAGTACTGTTTGTGAAGAAAAAGGATGGTTCACTTCGTCTGTGTGTAGATTACAGAGAGCTGACCAAAGTAACGATACGTAATAAGTATCCATTACCGAGGATTGACGACTTGTTTGATCAATTGAGAGGGGCTGCATACTTCTCAAAGATCGATTTGAGATTGGGTTACCACCAATTGCGCATTCGTGAAGAGGATGTACCTAAGACCGCTTTCCTGTCGCGGTACGGGTCATACGAGTTCAGGGTGATGCCTTTTGGGCTAACTAATGCGCCGACAGTATTCATGGATCTCATGAACAGGGTATTCAGGGAGTTTTTGGATCAGTTTGTGATTATATTCATAGACGACATTTTGATTTACTCCCGTACGGAGGAGGAGCACGCAGAGCACTTACGATTGGTCCTACAGACATTGCGGAACCATCAGTTATACACCAAATTTGATAAGTGTGGATTTTGGCTTCGGGAGGTTCAGTTCCTAGGCCACGTCGTATCTACCAGGGGCATTGCTGTTGAGCCAAGTAAGGTATCGGTGGTGAGGGAGTGGGGACAGCCCACGACACCGACAGAAATCCGTAGTTTCTTGGGTTTGGCTGGTTATTATCGTCGCTTCATTAAGGGATTCTCAAAAATTGCCGGACCGTTGACGAATCTGACTCGAAAGGGAATTCCCTTCGTATGGAGTGATAGTTGCCAGCTAGCATTTGATGAATAGAAAGACAAGTTGACGTCAGCCCCCGTTCTTACCTTGCCTAAGAGCGGAGTGGAATACCGAGTCTATACTGATGCGTCCTTACAAGGACTTGGGGGTGTGTTACAGCAGGAGGAGAAGGCTATAGCTTATGCGTTACGAAAGTTTAAGCCACATGAGAAGAACTACCCCACCCATGACCTCGAGTTGGCAGCAGTTGTTTTTGCATTGAGGATTTGGAGACACTATCTTCTGGGCGAGCAGTTCACGTTATTCACGGATCATAAGTCTTTGCAATAACTGTTCACTCAGAAGGACCTGAACATGAGGCAGAGAAGGTGGCTTGAATTCGTGAAGGACTACCAATTTGATATATAGTACCATCCTGGTAAGGCTAACGTGGTGGCAGATGCATTAAGCAGAAGACCTACCGGAGAGTTAGCAGAAGTTTGGAAGGCAAAGTGGAGTGAGCTCCGACACGAGGATAACATGGCGAGAGCATGTATGGAAGTTCTAGTTATCACTTCCGAGAACGTTATGCGGATAGTGAGAGCACAGGCAGAAGACCCATTTTGTCAGGATAAAGTACGGCAGTTACTGGCCAAGGGGGCAGAGTTCTACTCCATCAGTTCAGAGGGTGGACTACGCTTCAACGGTAGACTGATAGTACCCGAAGATGATGATTTGAGGCATGCCGTAATGGCAGAGTGTCACGGGTCAAAATTATCGGTACATCCAGGTGGGGACAAAATGTACCAGGATATGCGATGAGTATATTGGTGGTCAGGTATGAAACGAGATATTGCATAATTTGTCTCGAAGTGTGTTACATGCCAACTCATAAAAGTTGACCATCAGAGGCCTTTAGGGATGCTACAACCACTAGATATTCCCGTGTGGAAGTGGGAGAGTATCTCAATGGATTTTATTACCGGGTTACCAACCTCGCAGAAGGGCCACGATTCCATATGGGTGATAGTGGATCGTTTGACTAAGGTCACACATTTCTTATCGGTTCATACGGATTACGATACTATGCGGTACGCGTAGCTTTTTATTGCAGAGATTGTTAAGATGCATGGAGTTCCTATTAATATCGTGTCGGACCGAGATAAGATATTCGTGTCGCACTTTTGGCAGAGTTTTCAGGAGGCTATGGGCACCGACTTACGGTTGAGTACGGCATATCACCCACAGACGGACGGACAGATGGAAAGAGTAAACCAGATGTTAGAGGACATGCTGAGAATGTGTATTCTAGATTTTGGGGGAAATTGGGAGTCATATCTTCCTTTGGTGGAGTTTGCGTATAATAACTCTTACCAATTCACTATTGGCATGGCTCCATTCGAGGCGCTATACGGGAGGCCTTGTCGTTCACCCGCTTGTTGGTTAGAAGTGGGGGATAACAGGCTTCTAGGGCCAGAGATGATACAGGAGACTTCCTCCAAAATAGGGTTGATTCGAGGACGTATTCTAATAGCCCAGGATAGGCAGAAGAGTTATGCTGACGCCGGCAGAAGGCATGTGGAATTAGATGTGGGAGACCAGGTGTTAATTCGAGTATCTCCTATGAAAGGGGTTACGAGGGTTGGCAAAAAGGGGAAGTTAGCACCGAGATATGTGGGGCCGTTTCCTATCATTGAGGGAGTGGGACCGGTAGCTTACAGAGTGGGACTCCCTGAGCATCTTCAGCGAATACATGATGTGTTCCATGTGGCATCGCTGAAGAAATACAAGAGGAGCGAGAGAGCCTTCTGGCACATTCCACTAGAGGAAATCGGTTTGCAGCCTGATATCTTGTATGAAGAAAGACCCATGGCTATCCTGGATTATAGTGAGCGCAAACTAAGATCCAAGGTGGTACCCTTAGTGTGAGTACAGTGGGGGCATCACAATATGGATGAGTCCACTTGGGAACGGGAAGAGGATATGCGAGAACAATATCCAGAATTATTCATACCAGGTATTTTTCTAATTTCGAGGACGAAATTCCTTTTGTAAGGGGAGAAGTATGTAATACCCCGTAATTTTGCTTAATTTTAAATTACGTAAGTAGAGTAATTTAATGGGATTAATTACGCACTTTAATTAAATTACGTGAGTAGAGTAATTTAATGTGATTAAATATGTTTTATTTAAATTACGTGAGTAGAGTAATTTAAATAGATATTATATTAATAAAGAAGAATATGTGTTATAGAAAATTACTAAGGTGAGTAGAAATTTTCAATGCTGATATGTACGATCTAGTGACTATATGGACGTACCGGATGTAACTCGACAAAATTAAGAATGAGAGTAGAAAAATATTTACGAGACTCAAATGATAATTTAGAGTCTACGGTTGATTCCGAAAGGGTCGAATTAGTCAAAATAGTGTACCCGGGGGGTACTAGTTGAGTGTCGGGTCACTTTCGAACTAAACCGGGACCATTCGGGGGCATTTTGGTCTCTTTACAATTATGGGAAAGAAGACCTATGAATTTTTGTAACCCTAAATTTGATTATAAGAGTGGTGGCTAGGGTTAAGCAATTAGAGTTACACCATAGCCATTAGAGAAGAGAGAGAGAGAGAGAGGCTAATTCCTTAGGCAAGAAGGAATGAGGGATCATCTTAGGAGGATTTCACCACAAGGATTGTTGAGAAAGAGGATTGAAGTATCAATATCATCAATCATCATCAACAACCACGAATTCAGACCCTACAAATCTTAAGGCAAGTGGTTATTTGCAAAATAATTGAGTTATAATACCCATGATTAAGCTTGAGGAAGAACATGATTTTTATGATATTCTTGGGAACAAACAATTGATAATAATCCATGATTGATTAGGATTTGCATGTAGGACGTTTTTGAATTACCAAGTATGTTTATATCATAGAAAACTTGATGAAAAATTCGTATGAAAATCTAAAAGTTTGATGAAAAATATAAAGAATGCAGTTTTAGGATTCTTGAATATTAGTGAAATTTTCAGTGAATTTGGCCAAGACTTATAATGATTTTGATGTTTTAAATCGTTAGTAATCATCCCAGAATATGTAGGAATGATTAGAAATTGTTGGTTGTGAATATAATGGCCTATCATGAAAGTTAGAGGTGTAAAAATGGTGAAACCCGTAGGAAGAAGATGAACTGGGTCTGTCACTGCTCGATCGATCGATCGACCCTTGAATGTCGATCGATCGAAGCAGTCGATCAATCGACCATCTTCCTTTGATCGATCGACCCTGTCTGAACTATAGAAAATTGTGTAGAAATTTCTTTAATTGCCGTTACTTAATGGGAACCTTAGAATTGATATTTTTCCTATGAGGGGACTTGGAAATTACCAGTAGGTGTGCCATTAGGTTCCTCCACTAATGATTGAGTAGGAATGTTGGAGAAATGGAATGACGATAGAACGAGTGACTTAGCCATGAGTTGAAATGGTTAATTTAATTACGGAAAGAGTGAGACTTAATTCCGGAAAGAAAATACCAGTAGGTTAAAATTAACTTAACTACTGAATTAAGGGAGGGGTAACTAGGACCCTTAGAGTTATGCGAATACTCGAATAAATACAATAGTGAGAGAATATTGTAATTAATAAGTACGGAGAATATAAGTAAAATATATTACGTACGGGTATGATTTATTAGGTCGAGTGTGTACCTACTATATCTATATAAATAGGTTTGGGTTATGAGAATATTACCTAAACTAATTATGTTAGGGTCGATGTGACATTCCGAACTAACATAAAGTTATTTGGGGTCGATGTTAATGCCAAACCAAACTTTGAACTGGTGCCGCGATGAAAGAGTCCCGAACCAGAATATGTGTATATATTTATATTTGTAGATAGTCGGGGTCGATGAACCATTCCGAACCAACTTTCACTTGGAGTCGATGAATCATTACGAGCCAAGGGTCCTTTATGTGTAATAAAAGGATATATTAGTGGTAACTTATATTATATACATTGTTGTGGGATAAAATGTTATATGTGCTTAATCTACAAATTGAGAATAGTAGACAATGAAGTGATAAGTAAAGGTCTTAGTAATAATTTATAGCATGATGTAATTATTACAAGAATGAGGTAACGAACAGTAAATGAGTTAACTACGGTTATGGGTAGTATAACTAAGTAGACCAAGTTTCCTCGATAATTACATACTATGTAAGAGAGGTGAGGAGGTTCAAGGGAGTGTGCGAAACCTTAATATGTGTAATCAATAACTTAATTGTCATAACCGCTTGCAAAATATATTTTCAAATGTTTTGAGTACTAACTCTTGCTATGTAAAATTTTAAAAACCTTTTAGGTGCCCAGCCACAAGGACACCCAACTTGATTTCATGTCAGAGATTTGGGAGCTGCAGCCAGTGTGGAGGTTGCAGGGATTGTTTAGACGCTTCCTTTTCTTTTCAGTTCTAGTGCAGGATCTCAGTTTTATTATTCCTTGTTGGAACATGTCGTTCCACCTTTACTATTACAGTTTATTCTAGTTATGGATTTGTAGTTGTCTTTTTGGGCCGTGGTTTACGGCAAGACTTTATTTGCTTTCAGATTATTTTATGTACTGTGCATTCATATCTAGTTTTGGTAATGTGTGGTTTGTAATATTTGTTGTTTAAGAAAGATAAAATTTGGCACCCGTTTCAATTTCATTTAGGTGGTTAGTAATTTTAAAAGGCGTTCGACAGTGATGCTAAGAATGAACCATTAAGAAACCTGTTTATATTAGAATAAGGCTTGATCACCCAAGGTTTAATTAGGCGGGGTGTCACACAAAAGTCTTGAGAAAATTGAACCAGGAAATAGGTATTTATACTGATAAAAAATTCCTTAAGGCGTCGGCTCATTCGAACGAGATCAAATGTCGCTCGAACGATAAACAAGTGTCTCTTGAATGACACTTCTCGCAACATGGGATGTCACTTAAATGACCAGTAGCGTCGTTCGAATGACGCGAGCGCGTTTTGTTTTCTTCCGCTCCTTGACTTAGCCAAAAACAAGTTTTATAAACAAAAAACTTACTGCTCAAAAAGTTTTAACAAACTGCTACAAGAAACCTTTTTATAAAAATGTGTATAAAATCATTTTATATCAAAAATAGTTTGTAAATAATTATTTTCACTTAGAATAAAAATCCTGTTCATATTTTTAATAAAAAATAAACATCCCAAATATAATTCCATGAATTAAATCAAAAGTCTAAATTAAGTTTATACCTTTTGGGATGTCAGGAAGCCGTCATTATTTGGAGATCTTTATGTTCGGTTCGTCTTGACATTGAGTGAGATGTGTAATGGTATACGACAAACTAGCCTAAAGTTATGCTATGCACATTTTTGAAAAACATGTTCTTATAAAGGTAATACTTACATGTATAACCTCTCAAAATACGAGATGGCACCCAACTTGTCGTAACAAAGTTGAGGGAAGTAGCCAAATCCGTAGTGCAAAAATACAAGAATGAAGTATAAAATCGAGCGACATGAAGAAGACTTTAACACGTTACATCTACGTGCACAAGCAAATACCATATATATATATATATATACACACACACATATATATACTTACGTGCATGAAATCATTTTTACTCCAAAAACGTTACTTTCCCCAATTAATTTACCTTAATCTTGTAAAATAATTTTCCTTTTACCCGACTTGAAATTTATTCCTTGATTTAATACACCCGGTTAAATGCTTAAAACAGTACACTTTGTTTAAGAAAAATAATTTATTTCATCGAAACTAACCACTTTTATTGTACCAATCCAAGTTAGTATTTTCATTAAAATCACCCTTTTAACATACGCAAATGCCATGCTAGAAAATACTTAGTTTTCCTTTGAAAATCTTTCATAAACACACCCTTGTGTTAATTGTGGGTTAAATCTCTTTAGGTTGTTCAAATATCCATTTAATTCCTTCACTTTACCATTCCTTTAATGAATGGAGATTAACCGGTTTTCACATTACTTGTCCGCTTTATCTTTTACCGGAACATTTAATAATTTAAACAAGTTAGGTTATCTTTTCGCGTATTCACCACACAACCCATTTTTTGAAATGTTCCATTTCATTAGCTTTTTCTCGGAATCTTCCAATATCTGCATACTTTAATTGGCACCACACTGTTGGTTATGCTATATGCTCTAGCCTGTGATTCTGGATCTTTCACTCCAGGGCTCCCCGCCCTCGTTAATTTTTTCGATGTCATCCGAGTCCTTGTTAATGTGTTTTAACATTTTACAAATGTCCACATTATTTCACTTTTCCTTTTTCCCGACCGAAGGCAAAACTCGGGGTTCCACCACAACTTATTTTACACTTTGAAATCATCATTTTCGGTCCTTTTTTCTCTAATTTTGATTTTATCCCCAAATCATATTCGTTATGACCCTTTTTGCATAACAACCATTCCAAAAATTTTCTTTTATTAAAATGTTACACGTTTTTGTAATATTACCATTTTACCCATTTATTTCCAAACTTGTCTTTTCCTCCATTTTTATAAGTGTTATATTTCAAAATACCATTAAGTTACCCACACTAACTGGTTAAATATTTTTAACACATTAAGACATTTTTAACATCTTGGAGTAACATTCTTCTCAAGTTAAACACAAATTTATTTCATTACTTTCTTTTTCAAGAAATCATTGGACATTTAAACACTACTTTATAAGAAAAGCATCATTTTTCTTCATATTGATACATTTAGTCTTAAAACCATATACGGATCATATTTTCACCCCCTTTTTACACACCTCAAAGTCTAAAATTTCTATTTTCATTTATCTCATATTTAAACCCATTAGAACCCTCAACAAACTTATTTATATATTCAACATTAAAATATTACAAGTTTATATTCACGAGAACGTAAATTTTAAGTCCAAAAATCCTATTAAATGGGTCAAACATATAATTTATTATAGAAATTTCAAAATATTAGCATAAGCATACTTTTCAAACTAAAAGACAATTTTATTTCTCCAAAACATTAATAAATGTCTATTTATACAAATATCCTATTTTTCACAAGAAAACTTTGAAACATTTGTTCACAAATTATTCCCAACAAATTAAATATTCTCCCAAATTGTTTGTTTCAAAAAAATGTTTAAACACCAAGTTTTCTTGAAATATCATTTTGCTCAAAACCATTGAAACCCTTTATTTTTAAAAGCCATTTTGACAAATAATAAGAAATATCATTCTTAATTCATGAATGCATCCTACTCTTACAAACTATAACCACATGACCAACACTATAAAAAAAATAGTTTTTATACTAAAGAGTAGAGTTTTTTCCACCTCAAATGAAGCCCGAAAAATGGTGGAGGACGAAGAACGTGATGGCAATCACCCACCTTCCATGGCGGCCTCAAGAAGATTTTCTAGCTCCACAAAGCTTGTCTCCATGCAAGCTCCAAGGAAAACCCCTGTAAGCTCCATAAATCTTTTGTTCTTCTTCCTTAAAAGATCCCAATAATCACCCCAAATTTTGTAGCTACACACAATATTGGTGGAAATGGGTGTATTGGGCTTAAATATGAGGGAATACTAGTAGAATACGGTTGCATGGTGTGAAAATGGTGTGATGGGCTTGGGGAAGATGAAACATTCAGAAAAGAGAGAAAGAGAGAGAGAGAGAGAGAGAGAGAGAGAGAGAGAGAGAGAGAGAGAGAGAGAGAGAGATGATGAAATTATGAGGGAGGGCCCCTACACCCCTTCTCTCCTCTTTAAACCCCAAATAAAACCCACAAAACCCTTATAAAAAAAACCTCCAAATCCCCTTTTTGACCAATACGGGTTCACCATAACTTGACACATCATCGATTTACTTGTCCAAAATGTGACAACACATAAGGGCAACCAGATTTAAAAATTTATGAGCAGGTCATTCGAATGAGGTCTCATTCTCATTCAATCGACCCTTCAAATGACCTTCTAACGGAGTTGTGCACCCATACAATGTTGGTTCCTAGGATCATCGTTAGATCTCCACTTCGAACGAACCAAGAACCACTGTATTCTTGTTCGAATGGAATGGGGATCTCTTTCGAAGGACTTCTATTTAGTTTTATCCACACAAGTTTTTCCTAAATTTTCAATTTCTCCCAATCACTTCCACATTTACCATCAAGGCCTAAGGATAATTAAATATAAAGATAAAACACCATGCATTAATGATCCAAACCTAAAGAATTTTATATGGTCACAAATTACATGGGAAGAATAATAAATTACTAGGTGCGAGTATTACATTCTGGATTATTGAGAGGATTTTAATGTTCCTCTCCTGTCTAGTGAAGAAATGAGTATTCATAATTTCTCTTTCAAAACTATTGAGGAAGAAGAGGAAAATGATCTTTAAGAAGATTATGTTAGACTTTATGAGGAATCCATAAAACTCTGAAGGCATAACATGGAACTCTCCCCCATGATTGCAAATGTCGATAACCAAATGGGTATGGAGAATGAGAGTAGTGTAAGACAATTTGTTGTTCCACATGGGATGAGTAGTGTGTCACATTTTAAATGAAGTTCCATTTAATTCATTCATATGGAGATTAGGTTCCTTAGGATGTCCCTAAATGAGATTAAAACCTCAAGAATATCCCTAGAAAATAAAATCTCACTGCTTGAGATTGAGTTACAATCCCCCACCACTTTTAAGATGAGAGTGGTTTTGACTAAAAAGTTGGATAAGATGGTTTTTGGTGCGAAGTTCTCCACTTCGGATAAACAAGGAATCGGTTTTTTGAGTAATGGCTCTACATTAAACCAAGCTTTCATTGAATCCCAATTCAATTGTCCATATACCTTTGGTGAATCTTAAAGTTGTTCTATAATGCCCATACCCAAACTTCTGGTATCACCAACATTTTGTACAATCGGTTGCCACCACCTTGATAAGTCTATAAGAACCTTAAGTAACTATTGGACATACATATTTAAAATCAACAAGACCGTACATCGTGATAATTAGCTAATGACTAAGTACCACCAATAGTATCATCCTAATGATTATACTTCAATCATTCAGTATTGCTTCTAAACTCAAGGCTTTGATCTTTCACAAGGTCAAAAATCCACATGACTTCCTAAGCAACTAATGAGTCCTAAGTACCAAGTTATCCATCTTAAGGACGCCTTTTCACCATTCTTGCACGCAATCGACCTAATTGATGTATTTTATCTAAACATCAATCTAAATCCAAAAAAATCAATGAATACTCTGCCACGAGGGGAAAGCTCAACTGTATATAAAACTTTTCTTAATAATCACCCGTTTTAATGACCATACAGTCAATAATAATCACACGTGTCTCTTAATACTAAAACACACTCATGCAACTATGCATGGAAAATCCACGTATGACTCATTTCTTAAAGTCTCCTCAACGAATGACGCACAATATAATAATAATAATATTTTTAATCTACCGACTCTAAATCCCTTCTTCTCATCACCATATTATAAATGATATGCATCAATTTCCCCTAACCACGTATTAAAGTAACTTAAGACTAGGAATTACCTCAATGTAAACCTCTATCAACTTTTAGCATTATTCTAGTGCAATGATAAATGTCTAGACGAGGCACCTAACGACTTCCAACAAATAGTCACTATGTTTTGACTACGCTACTCCCATCTCCTAATCTCTGATTGACACTATTTTCCCTAGGAATTTTTCCGTTGACTATCTCTAAAATTTAGTCTATCCTAAATATGGTTAACACACTCTCAAGATACAACATGGAGTGGCCTTTCCCATTTATTCAGTACACCAATGGTATCTCACATTCGAGGAGAATACACGCAACTACTTGTTAACGAAAGAGTTTATATTGCTTGTCGTAATTATTTGGCTCTAATGTCGCAGTCGCATGAACATACAAATTGGATTTCCCACTTGTCCTACGAGATTGAGCCCAAACTGAACCTTCACGATCATAGGATAAAATACCAACCTCAACCCGAATCCGCTCGAATGCGTTAGTGTGAAGTGACGTGAATCAATCCTAGATAATATTGGTAGTCCTTTTTATTTAATCAAATTTTCTAATATTTAGCATGTAGTTTCATTTTCCAACAATATAAAAAAATATTTAGAAAGTGTACAAGACATTATAGTTCCTTAAGGGATCAGGTAATCAAAGATATCAATGTAGGATACTAAGGAACACTTACCTATATAACACTCTGAAATACGAAACCACATTGAGCTAATGCCTAGTTAGGTTCTTAACAAAATACAATACAAAATTGAAAAGTAGAAAGAACGGATGCTACAACATAATGATAACTAGAGTTACACCCAATATATAACCATATATGTAAAAACCTTATTTTATGTAAAAATGTTTACTTTTTCTGGTTAAAATACATTAACCCCTTTTACACTCCTTCCATTAACATTCATATGACACCTATTTTTAATTCCATTAACCTAACCCGCTTAATTAAAGAAAATACTTTCTTGTCACATTCTTAGAAAATGATTCTTATTCCATAAATATCATTACATAACTTCATTATCGTTTCAACACACACGACCGATGTTGTGAGATAATTACTCATACTTTTTAACTTTATCACCCTTAAGGTACACTTTTAAGAGCACCTTATCGTGTAATCTTAGGTTTATGCCACTTTAGGCCACTTAATTAGACATATTTTATCCTTTATTAGATACTCCTAGTTAATTGTTCCATGGACTTTATTGAATTTACATTGAATTCCCTTCGTTGTTTATTATAAATCTTTACCCAAAATTACTTACGTATCCATTTAATTGCATTTATCATTTCCATAATTTTAACCAATTTCAATTATTCCTTTATTATCTTGGTGTTAACCTTACACCCATCTATGTTTATGGATATTTACCGCCCTCCATAAATTTTGTGGCCATGATTTATTGGATAGTTATTCTGGGTGTTTCACCCTAAGGCTTCGGTCCCTCCTTAATTATTTTCCGGTACTACTTTGTGAAACCTCTTTTATTTTTCATTAATACCATTTACTTGCGCTCAATCCGCCATTATTCAAAACACTCGGCTTATGAGCCTACTTTATTTATAACAATATATATACCTTTAGTATCTTAATATTACTTTAACCGTTTGCCCATGGTAAATACCATATTTTCCTTCTTTTTATACACTTCAACACATTTTGTCATTTAGTCCTTATTACTTATCTTTGAAATATTATCAATATTCTCACTTTTACAAACTTTATTCTTTTTCCAAGTTTCAGGATTTGTATTCATTTGAACCTTAATGTATAATTCTTTACATTTTTACTTAAAATATATTAACTTAAAGAAACCCTTAGTTTCGCACCATTTCTAATTTACTTTAACAACTTAACCTTTCTACATTCCCACTTTTAACCCAAACACTAGCATTTTTGTTACTTGAAAATAATTATTTAACATAATATAACATACCTTCAAATTTTTTTATTTAAAAAAAATGCTCATTAAATATTCTGAAAATTTAACATCTTTAAACCCATTTTGAATTGAAATTAACATATGAAATCCTACTATATTCGACAAGAATGGTATTTGAATACAAAATACACACACACACACACACACACACACACACACACACACACACACACACATATATATACATATGTAATAATCATGCTTAAAACTTGAATATAATACCAAATGTAATGGGATATATTTTTTCCACTCCAAAGAAGCTCTGACAATGATGCAAATCGCTATGAAGGTTGAAAGCCCGCACCTCCAAAGGTGGCCTCAACGGAGTACCAAGATTACTCTCACTTTGTCCTTCTTTTTCTCCAAAAATGAACCTTCTTCCTACCCTTCAACTCCATGGAAGTTATATTTCCAAAAACACACTTCAACTTCATCACCTTTCCGACACTACCCATACCCATTACAACATCAATTAAACGCTTTATAATTGAAAGGAGAACTTGTGGTGTAACAATATTAGATTGTGGGGGAGGGGGGGGGGGGGGGGGGTGTAAACATGGAGGAATAATTTAGATAATGGAGGATTATAAATAGAGAATGGTTCTAATTTTTCTTAAGATAAAAATGGAGTCCCCCCCCCTTCTTCCGTTTATATCCACAAGTAATGGATTAAACCAACTTAACACATAAGTTAAGCTACTTTTACTAAATTAGATAAAAAAAGTTTATCTCCCCTCTATAACCAATAATACAATAATCTCAACCGTTCAAATCTTGATATCTCAAAAGAAAGACCAATTATCGCATACTGGGGTCCGTCGGATCGATCCACACCAAATTTTGGATCGATCCAAAATTCCTTTTTTAACCTTTTTATTTTTTTACGCCATAAATTTCTACGAACTTCACAATTTTTACAATTGATTTTGATATATTTCACAAGAAAACTCACAATTTAATTGGATTGAATCCTTACAAACATGCGAATAATATCGATTATCACGAACTTAATGAACTCTCTAAAATATCCTTCACAAGTTGCTTAAATAAAAAGTCCAGGTATTACACATTCCAAACCCGAAGAAAACCAAGGAAGGAAAATAAATAACACACATTAAAATATATTTTCAGAGAATGATGAGTCTTTATAACCTCCAAATGAACCCTTTGAAATGCGCCTTCGGAGTTTCTGTAGAAAATTTCCTTGGATATTTGGTATATCAAAAGGGAATCCAAATTAATCATAATGAGACTAAAACTATTATTAATGCAAATCCCTCAAGAACAAAAAAATAATTATAATGATTTTTAGGTCAATTTAATTTTCTTAGAAGATTTAATTCTAATGCTGTGAGAAAGACTACAGTATTTTCTCCTTTATTGAATATAAAAGACCACGAGGAGTTCGATTGGAAATATGATCATGATAAATATTTCCAAACTCTCAAGAAGTACCTAAGCAATGCACATGCTTTTCTCCCCTAAGAGAAGATAGGACACATAAGTTATACATTTCAGCCTCACTATAAATGGGAAAAATAACATGACTTTTATTTCCTTCGTAGTTTCTTAAATGGCTGCAAATGTAGATATTCTGTAATGGAAATACTTTGTTTAATATTGTACTTTGTTTCCATGAAATTAAGATATTATTTTCTTCCATGAAAGGTGTATGTTATTTAAAAATTTAATTTAATTAAAGCCATATTAACCAAGCTTATTATAAGGAATAAAATTGGTAAATGGGTGATATCCTTATCTGAAGTTTGTCTTTACTATGGACCTCAAAATTCAGTTAAAGGCAAAGATTTGGTTGAGTTCTTAGCAGATCATCCATGTGAGGATAAACCATAAGGGAATATGAGATTTGATATGTGTCTATAATCCCTTGGAATATTTGGTTTTATGGTTGGAAGACATAAGTAATGTCTGGAATTAGGCTTGAAATTGAACCCTCAAAGCACATTAGAACAAAGCATGATTATAGGCTAGAAGAAAAAAATATGTATCGATAATCAGATAGAGTATGAGGTTGTAATAGTAGGTATATAGATCATTCAAAGTCAAAATGCTATAGAAATTGAGATCGGTGCTGACTCCCAACGGGTTATAAGATAATTGACTAATGAATACACATCTAGATATTTACAACCAAATATAATTAAACTATATTCCCAGGTTTCTAAATAATGAGGCTAATGAAATGACTTAAAAGGAATCAGGTTTCAATGTTTATGATGACTTTGAAGTCAAACTAAATATTAGTAATATCGATGTATTTCTACCTCAGCTACATAAGAAACATGCAATAATGGAAATTAGAAATATTGATATTCAAAAGGATTGGATAAGACCAATAATTAAATATGTAAATGATGCAAACAACAAAACATACATGATATTAGGTCAAGAGTAACCAATTATGTTATATATGCTAATAAGCTATTCAAAAGACGTGTTGATCGAGTAATCTTAGAGTGCCTAAATAAAAATAAAGTGTTAACAACTATATCTTAGATCCATGAAGGTCTTTGCATTGAATTTTCAAAGGAATGGAAAAAATGTCAATAATATGATCCTTTGAAGAACATTTCTTCTATTGACTTAAAAAGTGCATAATTCTTACTTCGAACAACTCCTAATTCTTCCAAATATTTTACCACTTTAGTTTTTTGGCTTTAGAAATGGGCTCTGTTAACAAATAATGATTTCCTTTCACCTCTTCCTGAGCCATTGTATTATGTCTATATGGGAGTGAATAAATCTCAGCAAGTATTGCAGTCACAACATCCCTTTCTAAGCCTGGAGTGAGAGAGGCAATAATATAATGTTTTCATCCCAGTGGGAAAAATAAATTATCCAGCTCTTCAAATGGCAGCCTAACAAAGCTTCTAAGTTGCTCTTAATCTTTAAAAGTCTCTAGCTACTAAGAGGGAGGAGTGGACTTATCTTGGATAAGGATTTCTAATTGTGACTCCATGATGTTGTCCACAATTTCAAAGTCTTAAAATGGGATTTAGAGATTATGTCTTTTAATCTCCCATGAAATGCAAACAGATATTCAGTAGTCATAATAAAAGAAAGATCTCTTGTTATAGAATTCACTTCGACTAGAGGAAGCATCTCATGTTGAGAAGTGGTAAGTGAAACAAAAGTAGCTTATGGAGGAGGAGAATTATCAAGTGGAATTGAGTCATGAACCACTGAGAAGGATGAACCAAATGCTCTTTATTTTTGGGATCTAAAATCTCAAATGCGCACCTTGAGTTAAAAGTAAAGGCATGTGAGTGTCGACTGCCACATAAATAGTTTTTTCATCTATAAATGGATTCTAAGGAGGTATAAGTGATGAGATAGGATCACCAAATGAAATAACCAAAGGTTCATTTATTAGAGATGCTAAAGGTGGCGGTTTGGAACCTTATTTGGGAATGGAGTTATCCTAACCCACTAGGTCTTCAACTGAGTTTTTATTGAGGGAAAAACCAATTTAAAGTCAAAACTAGTGGTGTAAATGATTCCAAAGGACTTAACAAATCACATAAAGAATAACATATTGGCTCACCTACTAGCAGTGGGCTATCTAAGTAAGATATTTCCTTCATTAACTTGATAAGAGGAACATGATTCACTTTTCCATCTTTTTCTCTAATTCCCAGCAGAGTTATTTCAACCTTAGAGGTATATTTCCTATTATGAAAATATTCATAATCCTCAACATTTGGATCTTAAACAAGAATTAGAATGGTTGTTTTAAGGCAATTCAATAAATAATAAAAAATGAAATCAACAATCAAAGTCTTACTTGAAGAGGTGGCTTCGAAGAGGGTTTCTTTGGTGACAGCAGCTTCATGAATATCTCATCATGATTTGGCCACTAATCTTTAAAAACGGGGGTTATACCTGCATGAAAATATTATCCATCCATGGAAAAAGTATATCTAACTCTATGATACTCATATTTACCATGCTTTATCACTACCTTAGAAACTTGGGAAGCTCTCACAAACAAATCAGAGTTCAATTGGCTCCTTGAGCGGACTGGTGAGACTCAAGTTGCCTAGGAAATTGGGTAGTAGATTTGATTCCCCAAAAGACTTGGAGGCCGAATATGCATAGGGGAAAGTTCCATAGTACAAGTCTCTTGAAATAAAAAAAATCGCCAATAAAGGTTCCCATTCTCTCAATAATGACGATTTTTCAATCCAAGAAGTAACCATAGTGTGAATTTAGGTGCTTTAGCAAAGGATGCATATAAGAATTAGACCTATCAATTGTTATTCTCCTACATATAAAGATAATCTCTTTAGAATACTTTTTTGGGAGCATAGAGCGGCAAAAATGAGACATTGGTTAAATTTGGAATCATAGGTGAGACAACCAATCTATGAAAAATAGGAATGAAGACACATTCGTAAAATCCACAATGTCTAGCCTGATTGATGTTGAATGGGTCCAAAACTATCTAGTACAAGACTTATAGAAACATTCTAAAATACAAGGGTACAATGTGACTTCTCTACCCTCCATGACGTGGGATAATAGGAAGGAATACTCTAGCATTACTCTTTGGAATTTAACACAGAATAAATGCCTTGATAATCAAAATAAAAGAAAAAAATACTTTGTTTCGCTAACATGAGGGGTACCCATCACATGAGTATTCATGAAGGTTGAATAGCCCATCTTTTGGCTACCTTTTGGAAATTGGCAAGGAGGATCACTACACCAAAATGTGTGATTTGTGAGTGTTGTTAAAAGTCACAAATGATCTTTATAATTGCTATTTACCATCATAATTTAGGAGGTGACAAAATAAATATTGTAACTCCTAACAGTAGTCATAAATTTTTATAACCCCTATGGGAGTTCTGACTAGTGACCCCAATTTATAACCGTTGTTTATAACTGTTTTCAGCAGTTATTAATATAATATTTGTAACTACTGTTAGCACTCACAAATATTTATGACCCCTAATTTTTGTAACCGCGCACAGTGGTTTGGCAATAGTGACAAATTTGTGACTGCTTTTAGTAGTTACAAAAGTTGAACTTATTAAATGTGGTAAGATTTGTTACAAGTATCTTTATATTTCCATAAAATGATGAAATGATGAGAGAAGAATAAATGTCACAAACATGTAACAAGTCTAAAAAAATTCAACAATATTTCATTTATATTTATGATATTCCAAATATCTGGTACACATAAAACTTGTTTAAACTTAATTTAACATCAAACAAACCCTTCTTGGGTGCCAAGTACAACATGAACATAGAATAAAAAATAAACTAAAAAAATAAAGACACAACAATTCGATGAGAGAATATGTAATGAACATGTAACAAATCATTCTAACCCTAGATCAGGGGTCACCACGCAGTGGATACACTTCATGAAGTCTAGGTATATCAATCGTGGGGGGTATTGATGCGGTGACATCCTCCCTCATATACTTGGAATACGCCTACTGAGCAAGTTCAATGGACTCAATATTTTTATATGTGGAGCCTTAGTATCCATTGACTTGTGGTTGTGTTGCTTGCCACGAAGTGTAAACACCTGGATTTAGGCCTTTGAATACTACGTATGCCATCTATATACCTGCAAATAATAAAATATAATTGGATTCAGAATTGTTGGCATCAACATCTTTTAAAATGAGGTGTAATTCAAAATAAACACGGTTTCAATCCATGTATGAAGATCCAAGACAAGTGAATATTTTCAAGAGATGCGATGAAACATGGTTATCAATTGAATATTTCTTATTGCAAGAAATATAAGTTTCTTATTGCAAGAAATATACGTGCAATGGATATACAGTCATATATCTAAGTAATAAACTTATAAAAAATGGCTTTTCCCAATAAGTATTGAAGAAATAGTAATACATGCTAAACTTATCAAAATTCTTAGTTCTGCATTATCATGTTTATTTTGGATCAAGATTTTGAAGCAAACACATCATGTTCAAAGAACCCAGTTTATATATTCCCATCTTATCTTTTCCTTCATTTCATATTCAATTAAGCAGAGTGTTGACCAAAATAAAGGTACGAAATGGATAATCACGTATACCAGATTCAATCAAATACTTTAGATTCTAAATCCCTATAATAGTATGCATAATTTGGACCTTTTCAGTATAATAAGAGAAGTGCAACCCTGCATAACAATTGTAATTTGGACTATAATAATTTGGACCATTTCAGCATATATGGAATTGCACTAGAATAATTTGGACCATTAACTGACCTCAGAAAATATCAATTGTCGTGGTATATACTAACAAATATGTGAGACACATATCAATTAACTGACCATTTTAGCATATATGGAATTACCGTACAATGCCTCGACAAAGAAATACCACTTACACAAATATACGAGACACAAAGTACAAGTATGAACATAGAGCCAATAGCAGGTGTGCTAACTAATTACCAGGAGGCCACGTGATCACTTCATCTTGAATTAAAACTGTAGGTATATACTAATAGGAGGTGTGCTAACAGATAACTTCGTGCAGTTATTGGTTCACCATGCAACCTACTCCCATGGTAACTGACTCACCATCATGAAGTTTACACATTATCAATGGATTAGAAAGTCATGTTTATAATAGGGATAATTAACTGTTGTACTCTACCTCATTAATGTTTATATTTGTTGTTCAATGTTTTAAAAACAAATCATTATTCCAAGCCCAGCATACTAAATTGTTATTAAAAAAATCATAGGTGAACAAGGAATTTAGGTTGATTCTTCTTCACAGATGCAATATATATTTGTTATTTATTATCAAAAGTTGTTCGAAGGCGAGGGTGCTAAATAACATAATCATCTTATCATCTACATCACAAGAATTGTGACTGTGATTGGGGACATCAGAAGAATTATGACTGTGGACGATAATAGCACCTTGGTTGTATCGGATGGATGATACGACTGATGATGCTTCCACAACATATGGGGTGGAAAAGTAGCTTAAGAGAGTGGTCAAACTTAAGAGGGTATAATGCCAGAGGAGGCCATTGAGTTGTATAACCTCAATGACCTATATTATGACCCCGACATTGCTGATTACAAGGTCCTAATACAACTTTCATGTCAAAGTCCAGATTATGGTGGCGACTTTGTCATAGTAATTATTTTGAAAGAAAAACTCTAGATGGAAAACTTTTTTCCCAAACACTAATAAAAAAACTTTCTTCCCAAACACCAATTATAAGTCGATTACTGCCCAATTGTCAATATAAATCACGAATATTATGGACTAGGCCACACGCCACCATTAAAATCTTGCCCATATACCATCATGAAAATGTGAGACAGGGACAACAGCTGTTAAGGGGTGTAGCACGTAATGGGAGGTGGGAAGAGGAATTAGTGATTTGGCCGTGGGGTAGTGCGAAGAGGATATGAGGGGGTGGATTGGCTGGGAGGTGAGGGATTAAGGGTCGGATAGTGGGTTAGGAGGTGGGGTTATAATCAGGATGGGGTGTAACATGTTAGCAGCAAGATTAGGTTAGCAGGTAGGAGGTAATGGTCAGATTGTTACAATTTGGGAAGGAGGGGTTGTGTGCGTACAGGGAAGAGGGTAGGTAGAGGATGCGTGGGTATTGATTTGGGGGTTGTTAATAATATGGACAAGTCCAAATCGTAATATGCACAAGCCAAGAAGTGTGTGCAGCCAATCAATTACTAATATGCACAAGATAAGCGATCTTAAAATGTGTTTATACCTATTTTATGCATACACAATCAATTAGTATATGTGAGTGTGTGCAACCATGCTCCTGAAGATATAAGGAATCGGTCTTAATGTGTGTCTATATCTATTTGATCAAAGGTGTTCTTTTTTAATTCAAGCCGAGTTCTTTTTAATCCAACTGATTGTGCTAAAAAAATCAAAGCAAAATAAATGGAAAACAATAAGTTCCAAACTACATGTATAGCTAAAAGATAACCCTTGTCCTATTAATTTCCAAACCGCAGGTATAGGACATAAATAAAATTACATTACCTAGACCACTCCCACCGTGTATGGTACTTTTACATGTTGGTATAGTGAAAAACTGTTACAAAAAGTATAAGTTTAATAGTGACTATGTGATAAAAGTTTAAACTTGCATCTTAAATGACGACGCATAAATGAAAAGGGGTTGAAATGAGTGTTTAAAATAAATCAACCCGGAAATAACAAAAACATATGAATCACATAAAAAACACAACAAGGCAAGCATAACTAAATCTAGACATGAATCGCGATTCATAAATCATTAAGCCTAAAAGTCATTAACAAAATAACAACCAAAAACAACTAAAATGTAATGCAAATAATTTCAAATACTGCCATAAGTGCAAAAATAGTCCAAAATTTTGAATAATTGAACAAAATACTCGAAGTTTGATATTCTTAGATAATCCAAAAGGAGCTAAACAAATATTAGCCAATTATAGATTGTTCAATCTTTAGAAAACTTTGGTCATAAATGGAATTACCTTGCTTATAGAACTCCCACCATCGTGTATGGTGTACTTTTACACGTTGGTTAGTGAAAATACATTACAAAATGTATATATTTCACTATGATTATATGGTAAAAGGATAAAGTCACAAATTAAATGACGACGCATAAATGAAAAGAGGTTAAAATGAGTGTGTTTAGCTCAGTCTAGGAAGGAACAAGAACATTGTGTAATGTTCCTTTTAAGATTATGTTTTTAAGGAAAAGTAGTTGTACGGAACTAACTTTTGTCCTGAAATTTCTCGACACCGTTATTTAGCATTTTGAATAGAGTTCCATCCCAACTATATTGGGCCCACTACTTGACATCAAATATGGTACTGGGAATGCTCTTAGATTTCCAACTATACTAAAGTCACCAGATTTAAAATTCTCAAATCATTAAACACAAAATAGATCTAGACTATCATTGAGCAAACACTCAGATAACTCAGCCTAATATGATTTTACATAAATGAACTTTTTATAAAACTGAATTTGGGAGAACAAAGAAAGGTGCTAATAAAGGAACCTCTTAAAATAGTATGTGCATCTCATTGAGACCATCTCCAAGGCATAGAGTAAAATAGCATTTTGTTATTTTCCCTCGATCATTTGCTAATTTAGGCTTTCCAAAACATGGAACTGGAGCAAATTTTGCTACTTCTCAACTAGCAAATGCTTGTCCGCGAAGAAGTTGGAATGCTTCTATGTATTTCTACATACCGACACTCCTTTCAGTCGACTATAATATTAATTTTCACATTTTTATGAAAATAAACTATTTTCACTCTTTTTAAAGTATTATAATTAAATATGCCCTTATATGGTTCTTTTACCAATTAGTCTCATTTACTAAGTATGTAGTTCAATAAGTCCTATTGTAGTTGAAAATTATTTTAAGACTATGCACCGAGTAGAAGCAGAATACATGTATAGATACTTAAAAACTTTTTAGGAGAGTGGCAGAGCCTTATGGGAGGAATTTAAGGTAGAAAAAGAACTAAACATGAAGAACTTTTAGCTTTTGATAATAACCCATATAATTTTATTAATAAGATATAATCCTTAGTTACAGGAGAAGACCCTAATTTAGGACATATTGGTATTCAAAAAGATGAAATTGTCATAGAGTTGCAGGAGACGACTCTAACATTGCATGTGGAAGAGGAGACGACTCTAATATCATATTATCAGTGTTTATTGTCAGGGTTGTTGACTATTACACGTCATATATCAAAATTTATTTTTTGTTTGTTTAGTTGCTTGTGTCAGATGTGTGGTACACATTGTTTAGAATGACCACCGTTTTGCATTTATGGCTTCACTATAACATTCTTGAGGAACATGGTTGCTTATGAATAGTGTTCCCCTAATGTATCACATTTTATCTTATCTTTTGCTATGCCCATGGACATAATCATTGATTCTAAGGAGGATGTTGAATTATTTATGTAGGAAAACGTGTGAGGCAACCCTCTTCTATATTGCTCCTAAATATCTTATTTTTAGAGTATCAACACGTGTTCCCCATGAATACACCTTAAAAGGACAACAAACATACAATTATGGTTAGCCAACCAAATGTTAACAAATAAAATTCTCCCACTCGTACTAAAGAACATTGAGTATGAACTTCTATTAGATACTAGTGGTAACCTATGCGATGCGCGAGAAAGTGTGGGTGAAAAATTTACTATTTTTTAACCGAATATGGCCTTTCAAATAGCATTATTCCCCATAAAATGTAAAACTAACAAATGTTTTGGAAAAAAACTAAGCAACTTCAGTTAAATACTACGTGAAAGTTAACCACAAAAATATTTATGTTTCATATACAGTGAATAAGATTTGTTCAATTAGATAATCAATATTCACTATTTGTCTTGAATTAAAAACAAGACATCAGTTGCCACATAATTATCAATAACAACTTCACATTTTAGTATGTTTTAATCTCCTAAAAAACTGTCCATTACAAACATTAGACTTCCTTCATAAAATAAAGGACTTCAATAAACATACTTATTGCTTATTTTCCTCTCAATTGTGAAAGTTTATGCTTCTTGGTCATGAAGACAACATTTATGCATGTTTGACCTTATAATTGGTCTAGGATTCACCACTAAAAATCAATCAAATAACATTAAAAATCAACAAGTGATCCACGCAATCAATGGATCAAATTTCAAAACAACATTAAACTATATCGAATCCCTAAAAATCATAACCATCATTAGATTTAATCTAATCTAGATCTGATTTCACTAAAAACTTATGCATTTGACGCAATCATCCATGAGTGCAAAATGATTTGAATCTAAGATCAATCCAAAAATGATGAGGTACCATACTTTGGCACCTCTTAGGGTGTCCATGCCTATTTTTAGGCCACTCAGTGTAGGTTCCCAAAGTATAACTTTTTCTATTGCGGAATTAAGTTAAGGATGAATGCAAATCAACTTTCTATTTTTGAAAACTCTTTTTCAATTTTATCAAACCAAGTTGCGACAAAAATTAACTTAACCAAATTTTATCTTGATTAATCCTAAACATGCATCTAGTGATTAAAGCAAGTAAAGTTAAGTAAAGATGCTCACAACACTGGATGTACGAGGAAAACCCAAAACGGAAAAAAACCTCGGACGACCCAATCCAGACAGTAATTATGAACAATGGTTTTACAAAGACAGATTAGCCTTACCCACAGACTCGATCCCCACGGGTCTTGACGCTCCTTCTTATCTTCTACCGTTCTTCAATAGTGCCCACGCAGAAATATTATTTTCCACGATTTTTATCCTCAACACTTGACTCCATGAATGTCTCGGTGTCCACCGATATGGCTTAATTCTTCTACGATGTTGAATACGGCGATCGTCGCTTCTCCACCGCAAAACCAATAATCACAAGTATTCAATGATGAACAAAAATAAACTTGGTGCAGCAAGGATCACATAAACATTATGCTAATGAAAGCTCTAATCTTTGCAAACTCTAAGGATGTGTTTATGCCTTTGAAGCCTTAGAAAACATGTGCAGAAAAATGTAATGTTTGAAAAGTGAATTCGTTCTGGATGCACACCGAGAAAAGGACTAGGACCTGACTTAAATAGAATTTTTAAGTCGCTGCAAATCTTGTTCGAGAGAGATGCCACGTCATTTGAACGACAGTGGATCTCGTTCTAACGACATCTAAAGTCGTTTGAACGACGTCGTCAGATAGAGTTCCAAACTATTCCAACATTAAAAGAGTTTTATATAAAACCAACTCTAATCCAACACAAATCCATCCTTTATCTGATGTATAAACATTTAAACATAAAAAATATTTTCCTTTAAAAATAACATCCTTATTTTATAAAATGAATTTCGAGTTTCATTAACATTATGCATTCATGCTTGTGTGATCTCGGAATGCAATAAAACTTTGAAGATGAGAAATTGCACCAATTAAACTTCGGCATGATTAATTCCATGTAGCTTTACCACAACGTCTTCAATTAATCTTCGATATGTCATAGACTCGTGGGATCAGATAATAAAAGACTATCTATGACTCAAGCATTTTTGTTTCGAGAATAAGTCAAAACTAAATTAAGACTCAATTGGAAATTTTGTCCTTACACTCAGTTGCTATTTTGAGTTTTCATCTCCTAAATACTTTTTTTAATTCTTAAAAAATCATGTATTAGTCAATTGAAGATCGAGAGTCCACTGAGGACATGATCACTTCCCGTAGGTTACTTTTGTGCATCTTGGGCTGTTCGTGCCTCATTTCATGCTACTCAGATCGTACAATATCAAGTTTATCTTTTTAGATTGTTTAAAAATTGTGACATTACTTGTTTGTGTTTACTAATTTTTTGTTTAAATTAGAATTTTAACTAATGGTTGCCTTTTTATTTATTGCTTTCGGGTACCAAATTATATGTTCATATGTTGGAGTTTTTTTCCCAAAACTTAGTGATTTGAATGTTAAAATTAGCATAAACTTAATCAGATTAATATCATAAACTACGTGCAAAAGGACATTAATTAATTAACACAAGCAAGCATATCAATAATTCTAACTAACATTCACACAAATAAGTATACAAATATTATCATAAATTAATCTTAAAAGTATTCTACAACAACAAATTGACAATCTAAATTTTCAATTGGCTCACCCTCAACCTCATATCACCACTACAAATCAATTTGGTCAAAAAAATAATGATATTAAGCAATAACCAAGAATTAAAACTACCTTTTATAGGCATCAATCTACATATTGAAACTCTGCTCCGTATATAATCTTTTATGTTGGATCCTCCTATATAATCTTTCAACCAATTCAATTAAGAACATAAACCCTTTAGCATGCAACAATGGCATAAAAGATAATAAAAATAGTCAACAAAAAAGAACTAATATGTCTGACACGATATTGTCAACTTAACCATCCAAGTGGTGAGCTGTGATAGAGGCCACCAACGATGAATCAAGCCCTTTGGATAGTAAAACTATAAAAGGCACATCAGGAAAAGCAATGATAGGAACATTGTTTTCACAAACAACCGTACATACCAAACATGTTCACAATACACTAAATCATGTACATATTTCAATTCATTATTAGAAAACGATATTTATAATTGTCCAAAATTCAATTCATAGTTAAACCATGTTAACAATACACTAAATCTAGCACACCAATTATATCTACTATACTAAATCTAGTAGACCAATTATATTAGGTAGAACTGAACTAAACAAAATCAAAAAGGCAGTAATTTCATCCTAAAAAGAAAGTAATTTCATTCAAAACATTAGTATGTTCATAGCAACATACATTCAAAACAGAGTACAAAACACTAAAATAGTTCCAAACAGTACTATAAGTAATTATAATACTATAGAAACCTTATAAGTAAGAATCATTCTAAGCATAACACTAAAATCGTTCAATATCTTCGATTTACTTAGCTGGAATCAAAACCTTATAATTAATTATAACACTGTAAAAATACAACCAACAAGGAAAATTGTGAAGACTCGCAAACTCCATGTAATTATAAGAATCAAATAACTAAGAATCATTCTAAGCATAAAAATAACATCGAAAATATTGATGACACAAGCCATAAGAATGTCAACAAATATAAATCAGAATTTTCATACATCCCTGAATCAATTTAAATGATAACGAGTATAACTCTACAATACCATAAACATAAAGTAAGGGATAAAAATCAAAACTAGAAGTCTAATGTAAATAACTGAATACAACTATGGTAACCTAACTTGAGGAACAACAATAACCAATTTCTCGTATCCCACTTTCCATTCTCATCCATTACCTGATGAATTTTTAGTTACATTTAAATCAAAAAACAAATGTAAAATTTACATATAAAAAATCCCAAACATTTACATAAAAAAACTCCAAACATTTTCATCAAAAAACCCTCTAAACATTTACATCAAACGTAACATTGAATAATGAGAATGAGAGAGAGAGACACTTAGAGAAATTGAATAATGAGATTGAAAGAGAGAGAGAGAGAGAGAGAGAGAGAGAGAACAAAACATTTCCTACAGATCGATTTCCAAAGTGAGAGGAATAATGAGTGTAAGAGTGAAAAGAGAAGAAAGGGATTTCAAGAGGAGAGGAAAATTTAATCCAAAGGCCAAATTTTTGTGACCCCTAATAATAGTCACAAATTAATTCTTTATCAAAATTTGTGACTACCAAAAGTAGTTATAAATTTATGACTGCTAATAGCAGTCACAAATTAAGTCTTAGGCCAAAATTTGTGAGTCACAAATTTGTGACTGCTAATAGTAGTCACAAGTTAAGTGTTAGGCCAAAATTTGTGACTGTTCATAGCAGTTATAATTTTATGACTGCTCATAAGAGTCATAATATAAGCCTACTGATAAATTCATGACTGTTTGTGATAGTTATAAATTTATGACTACTTATAGGAGTCCGAAATTAATTAAATTGCAACATTTGTGATTCTCATTAGGAGTGACAAACTAATTGACTCAAATTTTTTATTACCCCTTGATTTCATCACTCCTAATAGGATTTACAAATAATTTTTTGACTGCTTCCGGGAGTGATAAGTTTGTCACCCCAATTAGCAGTCACGAAATTAGCATTTTGTGTAGTGGATTAACCCTCATCGTGAATGGGTGAATGTCATCCCTCATAGATTTAAACCAAGTAAATTGGAGGAAATCTGAGAGGGTAGGACCTACCACCCTATAATTGAACTCAAATAAATTGAAACCAAAGTTCTAAAAGCATATGGAACTTAAAATAATATATGGATCAAACTTTTTATCCTCTTTATAGAGATTGACAACATAAAAAAATCCTAGATTTTTTCAGATATTTGCCTTTAACTGCCAACATCCTCATCACCCATTTGGTCCAAGTTTATTTGTCCTCTTTGAGATGATCCAACTTCCTAGGACAAAACCTAAATTTAAATGGGAAATTTACCTAAAGAGTGTCCAACTCCTGAACCAAGAGCTTATGGTCCACATATCTAGGATAATAGGGGGAAACTTTCTATGGATGTTCTATATAAAGGTAAGGACCAACGGTAGTTAATACAACCCCTTTCGAGTTTTTAATGGGACAAAGAAAAACATCCAAAAACAACCCCCTCATGAGCAAAAAGTCTATCAATATTCACTTAGTCTATTGATAGTCTTTTCAAACTCCAAGAACGTATTAACTTTAATAGAGCCGAATACCACTGATGGTGAAAGGTTATAAAGAAAGTTGAAAATGTTTTTAAAATTTTAAAGGTTTGCTAGAAAGATGAATAAAGGGTAAAAATAAAACGTAAAAAGAAATAAGCTTAAGTAGCTTATTATCATCGTTTGAATTAAAAAGTGAATGAAGGGAGCAACTCCTCATGTTGTTGCAAAAGGTTCACTCCAAAAAGTAATAGTTATAGGGAAGTGGAGACACACACATGACTTTTGATGGATATATTCTCCAAGTATTTTAGCATGATTGGTTTTTGATACAATAATAACCAAAATAGCTCAGGACTAAGAGGGTGACAATTATAATATGAGCCCAATGCATTACCTAAAACAAAATTATAAAAGTTGTCCATATCTTAATTGATTGTCTATTTTGGCAACTAAAAGTCATCATTCTGAGGGTTCCACATGTGTTCTGATATTTGATGGGTCCATTTCCAATAGAAAGACATGCATTCAGGTAGGCCTTTATTTTAATAATCTAAGGGTTTTCAAGTCTAAAAATAATTTGATAGTTTAATTATTAATTTGAAGTGGATGAAAGTTCTTTTTAGGCCAAAATTAATTAAAATTGGTTAATCTCACCATTACACCAGTCTAAAACATGAATAAAACCATGAAATTTGTTTAATAAAAAAGAAACTATGAATAAGCATTTGGAGAAAAATATTTCCGTCCATTCATAAAAAAAATGACGAGCGCTATAGAAATTAAAAGAAAAATAACAGGAGGGAACAATAACCATTTCGAACTATACAATAGTAGGGAATGACATAGGTAACATACTTATCGAAAATACTCCATAGGCTTAAACATTATCCATGCTCTGAATCTGAGTATACAAGTTCCTTAGACACATTAAAAAGGAATAGATGGGATGATTTTAACCTTCGAAACATACCATTTGCCTCAAAAAGATGCAAATTAGAACATAGGACAATTTTCTCATGAGAAAGCTCATCAAGGGAGAGATCTTTGGGATGCTCTTTTCACGAATATATATGGAGGAGGACACCATGCAATCTTCCATAGCGCAACTAGCCTTTGTAAAAAAGTCTACCTATACACCCAACCTATGGTCACGATCTTCGAAGTCAAGCTTATACTATTTCAGTCTTCAAACAAGTGAAGGGTAAATGTTGAGGAATAAGGAAATTTGTGCTTGAGGAATGGGGAAAATATTTTCAAAGTGTTGGACCATCATAATGGCCCAAATGAAGTTATTAAATGCATTACCTTTCAATAAAAACCATTGGGAAAGATAAGAGAAGGAGTAGAGAAAATCTGAGGCCTTGCGAACATTATTGGTAGAAGAAATGTGAGAAATTGAGTTATAGCCAATCATCAACCCAACATGGACAAGATTTTTTGGATCTCTGAAAGTATTACCTAATAATGTAGGGGTAAAACAACTATCTGTGCAAGACAACATTAGAAAATTGGATGACCTAATTCTTTTGAAGGCCTAAGTATAAAGATGAGACCCAACATAAACAGAAGTTGAGGGGAGCTCATCTAAAAATGTTAGGAAGTATTATGCGTAAAGTAGAAACAGGAATAATGAGGTTTCTTAGACTTAGGAGAATTACCCCAACCATACAAGATGTTCAGATAGGCGCTCCTCTCTTTGTCAAAAAATTCATAAGGCTAAGCAGGTCGTAACCAGGCACGAGCATCGTGAGGATGGATGTAAGAGTGGTATAAACCACTTGAGCACGACGATCGACCATAAAATATGGGCGAACAACTAACAATTCAAAAAACTTTCCTATCTCATCGAGCCTCATCTTCATTGGTGCTCTCCATGAACACCCAAATGTGGCATTTGTGGGAGGATCACCATAAACTCTAGTGGAAAGAGTGCCATCAACATTAGAAGGGATATGGAGAATATAATTTATCTTTTATTCAAGACTCTCAATAAGAGCTTCAAGATCATGTTCCACTATATCTTTAGGTTGTTGTTAATCTCTCACTCAAGGAAGGATATTATAGTTCAGATTGGATAATGCAAAAGTCATAGCCTCTACAAGAGGAGGGAGTAAAATAGTCAGAGTAATCCCATATTTTCACTCAATTAGTATAACTAAAAATATTGTAATCATAGAGTTAAAATGGTTGTTCTTTTACATTTGAGGATATACAAAAGGTTCGCGAGGGAATTTGGATCTAGTCACACTAATGCTTTGTGGATCAATGGATGAAGACAAAGAGAAAGAATGAAGAAGATAAATATTCTTACAGCTCAGACTATGGTGATGAGTGATTTTAGGTAGTGATGGTTGATATCCTCTTTACACATATTTATGTCACAAAGTAATAATGGTTAATGTGTGTTAGTGGCTTAGAGAACTAACACTTCAACAATTAATTTTTTTCAAAAATCAAATAGTACAAGGGTACGTTTACACTATATGAATGAAAATCAGTGGGGTCCTTCCACATAATATTTAGCCCCCCTAAAATAACTAAATAATATTATGAAAATACAAAATAACAAGCCACTTACGTTTTGAATTTGTACATTAAGTGAACCAAGAGGGTACTAAATTGTGTAAATAACTACTCAGTAGTTACCGTAGTAGTTATGTTGCATGGACAAGAAACACTGTAAATAATCAATGAATCCAAAGAGTAAGAGAGAACTCCCTCACCAAAAATGTACTTACATTAAATTTATCCTCTTTTTCGTTTCTTTTTGTTATGTATTTATTTACTACATGTCTTTCAATTTCGCAAGTAGATTGTAAGGTAGCTGTAACATTTTCTTCAACGTTATTTAAAGTTTCTTGCCTTTACATTTTATGTTGTTTACCTTCCTACAAATCATTACTTAAATCGCAATTTACTTTCTTGTAAAACTTTTCTTTAATCTCATTTTCTTTTTCTTATTTAAAAGATTTCCTTTTATTTATTTCATTCCATTTACAATTTTTGTCCTAGTTAATTACCACAACTTATCACTTCCACCAAGTGTTCCCTAAGGTAAGTAGAATTCGTTTTAATTGAGTCATCGAACATAACACAATCACCTAATAACTAACTGTAGGCAAACATATTTGGTTGACAAGACCATAAATCTTATTTGGAACACTCGTAACCATAATTAGCCAAGTGCAAATAACCCAAATGGCATTTACATCTCCTTATTTAACAAGGCTCTTTTTACATAATTTTGGTCTACTGGTTGGAGCTTTACTACAATAATATCGCGCGCGACCTACTAGAAAATTGCTCGTTATATCCATATCATCGGGTTTTGTTCAAACACCAATTTTTAGGGGGACTTTAGTTTTTTTTATCCATTTATCTCTCAAAACCTCTTTCACCCATAATAACCTCCTGCCTTCCTCCCAGCATAATAGCGTGGAAGTTTTTTTAGGTTATCTTAGCCTCATTCTAATGGATTATTCATCTTGTTAAGATTTCCCTCCATAGAAATTCTGACTCACTCCCCTTTATAGTTAGCACTTGGTGATTACAGTTTTGATAGTTTTTAATGAAATCTTTTCAATTATTGATGAGCTTTTATTTATCTTAAGTTTAAATTGAATCTCTTGAGTAGCTTTTAGTATGTATACGATTCTCTTTACATTTTTGGTATTTGTATACTCATAGTGTTAGTATAGGATCTTTAGTTTTTATTCTCATTTCTTTTAGGATTATTGTGCTTGTGTCTTGGTGTGTGTTTTCATGCAATACCATGGCTCCGAAATCTGTCTTATATGTTTCGAATTCCACCAGTCATTCTAGAATTGATGAACTCTTCACTACACATCCTACGCATTGGGAGAGGTTAATTAATTTTTTTTTTCGTATTCCTACATTCTTGGGTGATAGAAAAATGGATTGGTATTTTCTCTTAAAGCAGACCATGTTACCCCAACTTGGTGAGAGAATTTTATTAGACTCTTGTAGATGGCGAGGATAACTTAGGCGTTAGATTTATTTTTTCCCAAGTAAGGGGAATTCATATAAAGATGTATTCTACGTGTATAAGAAACCACTTCCAAGTTCTAGAAGAAACATATCCCGAATATCCTTACTAGTCAATTTAGAGTGAACCTCATAATTGGGACGTGATCATTCATTTGACTAATAACCATTGTTAGTCCTCGAATGGAAATATTTTTCCTCATTCATTTATTTCTATGTACTTTTATATAGAGAACACGTGTGTTTCCTTTTGTACTTTTATGACATATCACCCGCACAACAACGTATCTTTCAAACATGCTAAATTATTGTTCCTCATTGGATCAGGTGCGAGTATGTGTTTGTGTGGTTTGATCATGCGTTGGATTTTTATCACATTAAGGACAATATGAAGTCTCACACTTTTCCTTTCGCTCAATTGATCATGCATTTTATTTTGGAGGTTGGATTTTGTTTACTTCCCGATGAAGTTTAAGAAAATCTACAATCTCATTAACTAGTGATTCATATTATAAATTGATTGCTCACTTTGGCCACTATATTGGCACACATATACCACCACATGTTGTTCCTCCACCACCTCCTCGTCCTGACCCTGCATCACGAGAATCTAGTTCATAAACTCTAACTGACAATGAGTTGGATTCTATCGTCTCATAGATATCTATTCAATTGGGTTCTAGTTTATTATCATTATTTATTTCGAGGAGCTTTTATTTCTTCAGTGATTTTCAACACACCATTAATGCTCATGTATAGAATGTAAGGGGTGCCTTACACGACGCTAGCAATGATATTATTGATTTTTTATTTTCGGGATGGCAAGTAAATCAGATGTAATTTATTTTTTATAGTTACTTAGACGTTGAGTTGTCTCGATTTTATTCTTCATAATCCTTGTAGAGACTTAACTTTTCAAATGCTTATCACTTTTTAGCATTCCTTATATATTTGTTTGATATATTTTATGCTTATTATTCTATTGATTATATATTTCCTAGACTCATATTTTGAGTAATCACTCTGTATAAGATTATTCTCTATTTGTTGTTTTAGTTAGCATGTTGTACTCTCCTAAAATGATGTGTGAACTTCATTATGTTATGTGCTTAGTTCTTTCCTTTGTTGATTTTCGTGATAAAAGGGAGAGAAGTTTTTCGATAGGGGGAGTATGTTGTGAATGTGTATTAGGTTTCTTAGAGTTATTTGTTGCTACAATATGTTTACTGAGAGGAATTGTATATTGTTAAGGAAATTATTTTAGATCTTGTTCACATGATCAAAATTTTGTATTCATATGTTCATATTTACATATTTCTTTACAATTTACCTTGATGTGTTTACTTGTGCGTGATAGAAAATTTTTGTGAAAGAGATTATTTTTTAGCCATAAAGATGGTTGAGTCTCTCGCGGTAATTCGAAACTTACAACAAATATAATTTTCTATGTATGTATTTGCCCTTGGACAGGCGCGTCGTAAAATATTAGATTTTCTTCTTTTGATTGTAATTTTTCCTTCATATGTTGTCTCGAAACTTGGAAAATGTGGAAGTTGTAAGAGTATAGTAAACTCGACATAGAATAGACTATCTAAATTCATTGACCAAAACATGTTTAAGTTTTTGTGTAATACTTTTTATTTTCATGGATTTAGGTATTATTTATTAAGTGATAATAAATTATTAAATTGGATTCATATCACTTGTATGATTTGGTAATAATAAAAAAATCTTAATTTATTGGGTAATTAAATTTTCATATGAGGTGATCTTGTAATATGTCTTGTACCTAATTAACTGTACCTAATTAATTGGTGATGTTAATTATATGAAATTGGACTATGTGTTGCGCATATAATAAATAATTGTGTAATTTATTTTACATTATGAGGTTTCACCTTGAGGTTTTAGGCGTAACAAGTTGAAGAAGACTCTAGAGTTATACGAAGACCCGATTACGTGTTTTTGTCATCTTAAGTTAGGCCTAGGGCCTAGGTTTATCCTTAGGCTAAGTTTCAAGCTTTTCGGGTAGTCTTTTAGGTCCATTTAGGGGCCCAAAAATGGGTCTTACATAGAGGTGAGGAAATTAGAGGCATTTAATATATTTAAATTTGATTAATTAATCACTTTACACATTAAAAATAAACCCTAAGAACCCTAGAAAATTGGTAGAAGTTGGGACGAACTTTGAGGATGATGAACAAGGAATCAAAGGGTGGAGGATTCACCGCTCATCGTGTCAGGTAATAAATCTCTTGCAATACACTTTTAAATATGTGAATTGTTTAAAATACATATTTTTCAATGTTTATCTGAGATTATAATGCCTTCTTAGGGCATGATTTAATTAGTCTTAAGCATGTTTGTGTATATGGGCGTATTAGAAGTTGAATTAATTTTCTATGCATTGAGGACTTGTACTTTTACAGAGAGAATATGAAATTGAATGTTGTAGATGTTTAAATCTGGAATATAACTTGGTTTTTAGGGTGTGCTTATGATATTAAGTAAAATCCCCATGTTAATTTATAGATTGAATCTGAAATTGTAGAGTAATTGGACCCTTTTTGTGTTAATTATGAAGTAGATTAAGGGTATGAACTTGATGAATTAAATCTTGCTTTCTATTGTCTCGATCTTAAATAATTGTTAAAATACATTTAGGATCATAACCCAATAGTTATGTTGAAGTTTGGTTGGGTTTTTCAATTTCATTTAGGAGCTTGGAGAAGCTTTAATAGAGGTTCTGGAGGACAAATCCTGTAAAAAAAAAGAAGGTCCCTTATAAAGGTTACCTTAATCGATTAGACCTAAGTCTTAATCGATCGAACTCCCCCCTCCCCAATTGTAGTAATTGAATTACGAATGTGTAGGCACACATTCTATATTTTTTTTAATGAATTTCTTGCCAAAATTTTACCAACGGCGTGCAAGACTAAAATTTTGGGTTAATGATTTTGGGTTGGGCTTTCGTTTAACGTTGTTTAAATTAGTTATTAAGAAATTATACTTGGTCAATATTTGGAAATTGGGAGACTTATTGGACATTAAGTACACTACTTATGAAATATTAAAAGGCTTAGATATACCTCGATTAATTTCTTTTTATAATTGCAAATACTTTTTCATTGACCTAGGTTTTGAAATTTTTTCAAATACACATGCAAAATTACTTTTTATATTGAAAAATATATTTTATAAAGAATTGAATCCTTTTTTGTATTTTAAGTATGGGTGATCATGCGTAAAACAATCATACTTAATGTTTGATTATAATTTCATATTGAAAAGGCAAAGTGGACAAAATTCTCTGGACACTCGCACAACCTGTTTCATCGCAGCAATGCTCAAGTGGAAAATGTAATCCTTGTAGATATAGTCTCTCACTGGACACCTGTGTCCTCGTGAAAAAATGTCTACACTTTGGCGTGACTTGGATTGCCTTAGGTTCGCTCCAGGAAAGGATTTTTCGACTGCAACAACACCACAGTGAAACGCGTCTGACGGTGTTGAAAATAAATTTTTCCCAAGATCATTCTTAAAAATCTTCATGGTTAATGTGTCGAGTGCAACTACTTTGGGTGACTAAGACCTAGGTGTGACTCTATGACAGCATAAAAGTTTGACAACTAACTTTTCAACCTCTAAACATTTTTTGAAATCCTAAGGCTATAGGTTAACTTTTCTTTAACTCTTCCCAACTAAGAGTGAGATATTTTAAAATATATTTTTTTAACCAAAACAATTCATTAATTTGATAGAAAAAAATTTCACTCCTTTTATTTGAGTTCTTTTCAAGCTATTGTTTCTAGTTGAGGTATATTTTCTCATCTTGTACTAAAAAATATACTTTCATTATTGAGTAAATATTTTCTCTTCCTTGTTTATGAAAAACTCATTTTGAGATTTTAAAGCACCACGCCTTTGCAAACATCCCAACACACACATTTATAGGTTTCTCTAAAAAATCCTAGGTCTAGCATTTTTGTTTCTTAAAGGTTCCTTCTAGGAAAAAGATTTATTTCAACTATAAAGAAGAAAATTTTGGAGAAACATTCAAAGGCGTTGGATGTGGACCAAAACTATTCACGATTGTGCAACATTATCTAGTTGTTGGTGCTCTCTAGATAAGATATGATAGGAAATAGGGTCCAGTCAATCATTGCATCATAAGGGTGTAAGTCTATATATTGTAGTTGTAAAAATCTACCATAGTGCATTTGCCGTCCTCATCGTCTCAAGGTTTTCCCTGTTAGTAAGGTTTTTCCCTGTACAACTGAGCTTGTTCTTAATTTACTCTTCCCTCACTTTTTAGAATGATTACCTTAAATAATTAGATTAAACTTGGTGATTCTAAAATTTATTTAACACTTTTTCATTTAGACTTTTGGATTGTTAAACCCTTTTCATAATAATAAATTAACAAACATTTTTTCTTGAATTGGGTGAATTGATTTTTATTTGGGTAGCTACCATCGAGAAGGTCACTCTGATAGACCATTCAATTAAAGTATATATTTGATTAAATATGTTAAACGATCAGTTCATTTAGTCTTTATCTCCGCCAGAGGACCTAAAGGTGTAATAGACATAAGCACCGAATGCAACAATTTATAGAACTCCTACATTCGTATTCACAATTGATGTATCGGGAGCTAGTCTAATTATTTAGGCTTCACCTTTTGGAAAATATGGTTGAATAATAGTAATCGCTTTAGGCATTTTCAAGGTAATTGATAATGACTTTAGTATCAGGAATCTTAATTTAAATCTCTGTGAAGAAAGAAAAGCATGAATTCTCGGGGTAGAGACTCGATAATGGACCTTCCAGACCACTATGGTGTCCTTATACATGTAGTTGTAGGAGTCTAGGGGTACGGTCGCATCCTTGAGTGTGCGACCCATGGGCAACCTAGGATGAACAAGACTTTTGTATTATATATACAACATATGACAAACCTATTTAGTTTAATGCACTCTTTTATGAATTGGGAAATTACATAACCATTTACTCTTCAATCGTAAACCGGTAAACCTCCATTAGAACTCACTTAAGCATATTTTGAGATCTTTGCACTTGGACTTTTAATATTATCAAACAAGATATTTTGAATATTTTTGAAAAAGGATCAAGTTTCTCAATTTAGATTTTCCAAAATACTTTCATACGAAAAAAATAAATCTATTTTTCTCTTTAAGGAATAGTTCTTTTAAATGTTTCCTAAATTCTAATTATTCATGTTTTCAAACTATGATTCGGAGGGAACCTAATTATGGAAAGTCATAACCTAATTTAAAAAATTATTAAAATATGTAATTGGATTTAATACTTGAAATCTCACGTTTAGAAAGTTGGACCTTGTTGTTATGGGAAGATTGGATTATGGAACATATTAAATTCATACGAATCTTGAAGATATTCGAAGACTTATGAAATCATATAAATGGTGAATATTATGTAGAACATTATACATTGTTTAAATTTATTATCTCCTATGTTTGAACCGTTTATGTAGAACATTATATAAATCCCTCATGCATTAGAATATTGGATTTTTACAACTTCTTTGTATATTTTGAAGAAATTGTAAACTATATAATAAAATTGATTTAATTTACATGTAATGAAACTTGTATATGTATGGGATAAAGGGAACGACTTTGGCTGAGAGAAGATAAAAATTATAGAATTGATACATGTTAAAAATGATGACATTGTTGGGACTATTGGGTTGCACACTTTAGTTTTTACATGGATTTATATTATTTTTAGTTGATATTTTCTAGGTATAGGGCTAGTGAACTATCACTTTATAGTCGGTTGTTTCCTAGGTATGAAACCAAGGGACATTTATGGGTATTGAAATCGGAGATATGTGTTATAATGTTGAGTATATCATAGGTAAAGGACTAGTGAGTGGATTATTATTTTTGATACTCCTAAGTATTGAGTACTAAACACAATTGTTTTTCTTAATGTCTAGGTATGGGACTAGGGATGGTTACTTTATGATGACTGAGTGTTTTGACAGAAAGTGCTAATTAACAAAAATACAATAAAATAAAAGAGAACATAATTAATACCTTGGATAATAATGGGTATTTCAGATTAATGGCTTACGGCATCATTGTATGTTCAAGTGTATATCAACTAGATACATGATATGTGTGGTAATGACATGATCTTGGATACATGAACGTAATTTATCTTTGGAATTATGTTATGTGCACTATCTAATATTGAGTAACTATGATAATATGTGCGGAACCTAGGCAAGCTTACAATAGAAATGGTTTTGTATCTGCATCATGGTAAGTGTGGTGTGTAGGGTTGGTTTTCTATTATTATAGATGTAGGAGCTTGGAAAATCTGGTTATAGTAACGGGTATTATGTGGATGTACAACACGAAATGTGTGGGGTGATATTATGGGTCATCATCATATATTTATGTATGGATTATTAGTGAAATGAAATGGATGGCACACCATGGTATGTCTAGTGTCGCAGTGTCACAATATGCATATATATACACTAGGTTGTATCCGTGTCGATGTCGCAGTGATCAGTTATCTTCCGAGTATTTTTTGTTATAGCACACTCATACCTATGAAACGTGTTATTTTCTCTTTTAAAAAATGTTGTAATGCCATGTATATCATTATTCATTTGACATATTTGCAACACTACATATGAACATGTTAATGTCACATTAAGAAACACTTTGAAATATTGACTAAATTTCATTTTTTTAATAACGATGTTACATACACCTTTTGTAACACTACATATTCTAGCTACACATTTTGTAACACTACATATTCTACCTATAAATTGGTTTAACCTTAGATATCACTTGTATCGCTAAAGTCACTTATACTCCATCCACGTTGTTTTGTGGCGATGGAACAATTGTAATAGTATCCTTACTGCAAATGATATCTTAACGAAGTGTCTAAAAAATTTCTTGTGTGTTACAACAACATTAGACGCAGTGTTAATAAAAATGTTCATCACACTAATAGCTCCCTAATGAGTCACGTCTATAGCTCGTCGCTTGTGGGCAAAATGAAAATATATAAAAAAATCATCAAGAATATTGTAGGATTATAAGTCCTCCCTATTTGTAGAAGTATTAACACTTTTGTTCTTAAATTATTTAGAAAAAATTATAATAGTTAATAATGAAGAACAATGGTTTTACTACTAAATTTGGTGTACTTATATACAAAAGATATGAACAAATATAATTTTATTGATGATTTGTTTCAATTATCCATGAACTAGTTTTAAATGTCGTATAATCATAATATATAAATTAGTCTAAATAAATTTAGAGAAATCATATCCATATAATTAGTTTGTTGTAACTATTTGTAATTCTAATTTTAGCAATATGTTAGGCCCCATTTGGTTGTCCCAAAATTATAAATTGACCCATTTATAAATTGGTCTATTCACAAACTGATCCATTAATTGTGTTTGGTTTCATTAATGAAATGATTCATTAATTGTGCCATTTTAACTCATGTATGAAATCTAAAATTTGATCATTTCACAAAAAATGTGAAATGCATCAATTTGAAATAGGAGTCGCATAAAGTGCATTCTCCTATCTCTCTCCCCCTCCCCCCCCCCCCCCCAATCTCTCTTAATTTGTTTTTATCTTTGTAGGGGGGGCTTGAAGATAATCTCGAGATTAGAGATAATCTGCCCTAGCTAATACAACAAACTCAAGGGAATAAGGCAGCAAGGCAGCTCAATCGAGGTAGCTCAGCGTTCCAGCCCATAGAGATCTTCCAACGAAATAACTGGTCGAGAGAGCTCACTCTTTAGCTCTGTTATATTACTTAGTCATATTTTATCCTTTTATACTGGCCACAAGATATAACGAATGTAATGATGTAAAGATTATAGTGCTATTACTCGTGAGAGACCAGGCCTGGCAGGGCCTAGGAAAGCTTTCATGCTCTATCGAAAGACCTCGCTGTGGGAACTTCAGAGGGATTTGGTTTGGAGGATTGAGAAGTGAGGCAACATTTGGGTTTGTCCTGACCATCTTAGATATACCTGGTAAACCACTGAAAGACCTTTGATCGTGGAATCTTGGGCGGAACAGCCTTGAGTTCCATCGTGCGTTGAGTTGTGAACCAAACAGCCCTATACTTAATGTCACATCTACTTTAGGTGATGTCACTAGACAGCTAAGCAATGTCAAATGTACACTTGAGTAGACCAACATGGCATTTGGGGCTGTCAGCCAGTTGGTGAGCCACCTCTGAGATGACAGTCTCCTGATGCACAGTGGTTAGACAAAAGGCATGTCTTGGCATTTAATGTTTATGACGTGGAGATGACTAGTCCATCAAGCATTTAATGTTTGGGCCATAAAGTATGAGGGATATCTTTCACTGCTGTGAAAGACTGAGGCACCTCGGGAGTGGGGGGGGGGGGGGGGGCTATTTATGGGCCTCAACCACTTTTGAGGGGAGGATGTTCTTTTCAGAGTCCCTCTCTAGAGAGATTATCATCAGAGAGAAAGAAGTTATTGCAGACTAGAACTCTTAATCACCCACCATTATCATTTATTGCAAAGCTTTTAATAACTAACCAGAGATATTTCAGAGGTCGTTAGTGTGTTTGGATACCTGTCAAGGTGTATCTAGGGTGATTACTCCTCCTTCCTTTTTGACTGAGTTACTTCCGAGTTCCCACTATTATTGTTTGAGTTATACACGAGTGGATTGTGAGTCCAATCTGAGCGTTGATCAAATATAATATTGTGTGTTTACTTGTGTTTATGAAAGAGTTACTGGGTTATCATTTATCACTATAACTACAGGGGTTACACCTCAATTAGTACCACCATACTCCAAGTCTATAAGGGGAATACCTATAGGGGTCACACCTCAATTAATATCACACAACTTTAACATAAATTTCAGATTACAAAATATTACGTAAAATTGGATTTAAACTCATTTACAATTCACTAATTCACAATGAACCAATCTACATAATCAAACAATTTGCGCAACCAAATAGGGCCTTGGTCTTTGGGCATATAACCATGAATATATATATATATGCATTCGTACATATCTGAGCGTAAGAATTATCACAATAAAAATCTATAGGCAATATCAAGCAGAAAATAAAAAAACACACACATAACACTAAAGGTACGGGGTTCGATAACTTTCCTACTTTGACGGACAGATTACTGTTTTCTATTAGTATCTCTCAAATAATTAAAGTTACATTCCCTTTGTTCCGTGTGAGGGTTTACATTTATAGTTATGATTCTAAGTGATTTAATTGTACAAGTAACTCAACCAATTTGTTGATGGATCCTAGGTGTCCTTGAATATATCCCCGTTATTGGTGGTAACCTATTTGTGTCTATCTCCATCTATTTAAGCACATGTTAAATACATGGGTCTAAATTAAATATCTGAGTTAGGTCGGGCAGTCCATTTTGAATGATAGGCTGATAGGTTGTATCAGTGTTGAAGAATAAATAAGCCCTTAGAATTGCTCATAAAATCTTTCTGCTAAAATGATGTGCCAATAGATTTTAAGTGAGTTAGAGGTCCAGAACTGTTTTAAAACCAGCATGGAAAAATTGTAATATTCCTGAATAGGTGGGAGTACGCTAGCCCGAGAAGATCTATGAAGGGTCACGATCTTCATTGGGAATCACCCTTTCATCATTAGCACACAGTTCAACTTGGATTGAGTTGTATTAACCGTCATTTCTCCACCGGTTCTAGTTCAAATACTTGTTACCGAATCTTCTCTCCTGCCCTCCATATTTTTAGAGCTTTCTCTCATCATTTTTACTTGTGAGTTCCTCTAACATGCTCCTTTTATTAATTATTTTGGTTGGTCTTATTTTATTGTTTGAAACCTTTTCTTCATGGATCTTTTCAATAGAAAAACTGTTTCAGAGTTTTGAAAATAATATTATATTCCAGAGTGGGTAAAAATCGACTGTGTCCCTATGCTTAGAGATGTTCAGGACATAGAAGATGGAGACTGGATTCCCACTCTTCTTGTTATTCAGAGAGGTTTAACTTTTCCCCTAAGCCCCTTATTTTTTTAAATTCTTTAGTTATTTTGAGGTCATTCCTTCTCAGTGTGCCCCAAACACTTCGAAAATAGTGAACGTGATACGCAGAATCAATGAATTATATGGGACCAACTTGGAGGTCCCAGAATTTTATTGTTGCTATTTTTGGTCACGCACCACTGATGTTGTTCTGTACCTGAAGGAACGAAATGCTGACAGGGTTTCAGTCATTAATCTTCCTGATTCCTACACAGGGTATTAGAAGCCGGGTTTCATTTCTAGGAATTAGCAACATCTTCCCCTACCTAAGGGTGAAAGGTATCGGGGTCCCTGGCTCCCTTATTGGGGGGAGGATCACATAGATCGCTACTTTTCCTTCAGTTCAATTACTGAATTCTTGTTTACTATTCCTTTTTCTATCTTTTGATTTGTATTTCTTCCTCTATTTTACATCTCATGATAAGAACAAATAGCCTATTCTTTGAGAGCTAAGGGTTGCTGATCTAAAGGCCTAGAAGGTTAGAGATAGGTAGCCTAATGATGATCACCCTCGTTTAGTAGCTCATATTCCAGAATGCACAAATACTAATTTCAGTTTTATTGCTCAGCCAGTAGACAACATCCCAGCCTTAAATCGTCCGAAAGAGGAATCCTTTGGTTCATCCAAGCTAGTTGAGATTGAAGAAGAAGAAGAAGACGAAGAAGACAACGAAGAAGAAGAAGAATCATAAGAAGAAGAATCAGAAGAAGAAGCAAAAGACATGGCACCCCTTAAGAGGAGATTGTTGATCTTAGATGATGAAGACCAGGCCTTGTTATTCGACAGGGTCAAGTTTCTGAAAAAAATTCAAGAGGACTCCCCTAAGGTTAGTGGTTCCATCTCGGGAACTAAGGAAAAAGAGAAGGATGTGGATAAGAAGAAGATAGAATAAGAGAAGAGAATCAGAGATGAGGAAGGAGTAGGAAAGAAAAAAAGAGGTTGATAAAAAAAGCATCCAATTAAGTCCCCAACTGAGTCCGCCCTTTCCCTTTCTATTGCTGCAGAAGGGGCCAGCGTGTCCAACACCCCATCCCTTGCCCCTGGCTTACTGAAAGGGCAGTGCTCATGGTTGATTATGAGCGCTCATCACGGATGGGGTCATACCACATTCACCCAAATCTGCACAAACACTTGCCTTGGAAAGTACTCTCTCTTCTTCTAGTCATTTCCCTTTGTTGAAATTTCATGAAATAATTCTTCTTTATCGTCCTTTTCAGTTTGTGTTAGATTTTATCACACTCTTGGATGGTCGGCCCAACCATTCTAAGAAGAATGAGGAACTGAGTGAAGCCTTGAAGAAGTCCTAAAATGACTTAGCTAATGCTCGGTCTACTTTCATGAAGAAGAGGGAGAAGTCAACAAATGTTTTGGCCGATCTGAAGGTGGCTAATAAGCTTGTAACTATGGAGAAGCAGAAGCTGTTAGTGGAGAACCTGGATCAAGTTGGGAAGGTCTAGAAGTTGTAGAGTGACATCCCAAGCATTAAGGAGAGAAATTATGCAGATGGATGGAACACGACCTACAACGATGCTAAAATCCAAATTACCTTTATCAAAGCACTATACTTTGAGAAGGGATGGGACTAAGCCTTGGGGGCAGCAGGAGTCATACCAAAGTCCAACAAGTATAAGCTTCATCTCCCATGACTTTCTCCCATTACTATCGAGGAGCTTCTTGCTAGTCAGCCGACCAACCAAGCTAAAAAGAGTCCAAATAAGTTCGAGACGACTGGCGACTAAATGGAGAAAGTTGTTGAGAAGGGGAAGGAGCCAGAGACCTCTGAGCAGGTGAAGTAGTGAAATCTTGTAGTCTTAGGACCTTTCTTTTATTATTTTCATGTGTTGTAGTTTTTTCCTTTCCCTGGTTGTTATGGCTCCTGTCCCCCCTTTTAAATTATCAATAAAAAAAGGTTTTCCTCTATAGTGATGCTCTTCTTTTCTTTTCGTTGATGTTATTTGCACTTGTTATATGTTTTGTTATTTGTAGCTGGTCATTATGGAGGACTATACGTCTCCCTCAAATCTTAGGTAGGTTCTAGGCCCAGACGTGAGTGGACAAACTCGTCGAGCATTTTTAAAGGTCTGCAAGAAGCTGAAAGCAAGAACATAAGTGTACAAGGACCAGTCTGAGTTGTTTGCTAGTTGAAGGATAACCTCCAAGTCACGGGGGAAATCGACTCCTCCATACAAGAGGAAATAAATGGTATAAAGGCCCAGCTTGCAACGAGCATGTATGTGAGTCAAGTCAGCGAGTTGATTCAGGCTGAAAATAATGCCTCGAAGAAAGAAGTCATTGAGATAAAGGAGGATCTTCAATAAAAATACACCGTCATAGCAAGTATTGAGAGAGACATCAAGATGCTGAAGTTCTTATTCAGGATGGGCCCTCGAGCAGTGTGGTCAATGAGGGTTGGCAGGATGCTCCAGTGAGGTTGCAGAAGCCCAGAATCTATAATATAAGCATAGGTGGATGAATGACCTTACAGTACTGAAGGAGTTGAGAGAGTACCGTTTGTGGTATATATATCAAGTAGATTAACCAGCCTATCGCCGACCTCCCTTTGGAAAGGATCAGAAGCAGGTTCCTATAAATGCTATTCCCCACCAGCTGCTGAATGACTTTGAGGTGGATCCAGGTATTGAGTTAGAGTTCACCCCCAATCCAGATAATAATCGAAAGTGGCAAATAACAGACTTTTTGGCTCACTTCCCATAAACAATTTGTGTATTTTTCTGAATGAATAAAGTTTGTTGATTAACTGACGTGTATTTTGGACAGTCTTCGACTATATAGAGTTAATTATTATTTTTAAATTTTGGGCATTTGCCGACTAGGAAGAGTTGATATTTATTAATCATTTAGGGCTTCTGTTAGCTAAACGAGTTAACAATATTCTTAATTATTTTGGGCTTTTGCCAAATAAATGAGTTAGTAATGGTTGTATAAGATATTCCACTCCAATATGACTTAGCAGTATCATTCCACTTACTTTACCTTTTAGGCTGTGTCATCATACTCCCCTAGGCCTTGGAGTGATGATGGCAAGAATGCACCTGGTTAATGGGACATCCATCCGATTTGGATTTTAGTGACCAACATAGTTAGTGACCAACCTCAGTTGTATTTTTACCTAAGGATCCCTTGTAGGGCTTTTATTATTATCGGGGCAACTTGTGAGGCCCTTTGTGTTTGACATGGCAAAGGCCTAAAGATTTCGGTAATTGAAACAAACTTAATTGTTTATTGTAATTAGTATGAACCCTCCTCAGCGCGAGGAGATTTTTTGATTAGAATAATTTAAATAACCCATTGTAATCTAAAGGAATTCTATTCTGCACAAGGAAGTTCTTTGGTTGAAGTATGCTGAGAAGCTTACGGTAACTAAGCGTACGCTACTGAGTTGAAGTGATGCTTAATGTCATGCGTGTCACAGAAATTTTAAAAGAAACCACTCTCAAACTGTGTGTCGTTATCGATGATGTTAACTCTTGGTAACCCAAAGCGTTTTATGATGTTCTTCCAGATAAACCTTATTATATCAACATCTCAAATGTTGGATAGTAGTTCGGCCTCTACTTAATTGGTGAAGTAATCTGTGCCGACCAACAGATACTTGCGATTTTCATGTGCGGTAGGTGGTGGCCCCACAATGTCCAATTCCCATTGCACAAATGGCTAAGGGTTGGTCAAGGATTTTAGGTTGCTAGCTGGTTGATGAACCATAAGGGATAACTTCTGGCATTTTTCACATCTTCAGACATAGATGCTTGCATCTTTTTGCATGTGTGGACACCAGTAGCTATCTTTGATTGATTAGAATGCTAATGATCTTCCTCCTGCATAAGTCCTATAAATTTCATCATGAAGCTCGCTGAGAACTTGGTTAGAGTCTTGCGGGTGGACGCATTGGAGGTAAGGACCTGTAAAGGATCTCTTGTAAAGATTTCCCCATGGATCGAGATAGAAATGAGATGCCTTCACCCTTATTTGGTGAGCTAACTTCCTATCGTCTGGTAGTGTTTCATTCTATAAGTAGGCAGTGATCAAATCCATCCAGCTAAGAGATCTTTCTACAAAAAGGATCTTCTTAGTGACCACTATCTTGTCAATGCTAGGCCGGGCGAGGAACTCCATTTTTATAGTTCTTCTGAGGTCAGATTCCACTACTGAGCTTAGGGCTACTAAGGCGTCAATATGACTATTTTGTTCTCGGGGGAAGTGCTGAATGTTTACCTCCTCAAATCTTTCCATAATCTCTTATACCACAGAAAGTTAAGATATCATCATGTCATCTTTTGAATTGAAATCTCCACTCACTTATTTGGAGACCCGTTTGGAGTCACCGAACACATTGAGGAACTTTTCCCCCAGGAGTTAGGCTTTGGGCAGAACAATTATCAATGCTTCGTATTCTTCTTTGTCATTAGAGGCTTCAAATACCAACCTAATCCCTTGGTCGAGGACAGTTTCTTCTGGTGTGATAAGGACAATCCCTACTCCTACCACCTTAAAATTGGAGGCTCCATTAATGTACAGGGTCAAGTTTGTGGATTGTACTTCCTTGCTTATTGATTGCTACATCATCTGTTGGACAGTTGGCTTCTCTCCCATTCGACGATGAAATTATCCAAGACTAACTTCTCCAAAGGAAAGTAGCGTTGTTCTTCATCTAGGAGCATTTTTCTAGCATAATAGGGATAGTACTGTCTACCCTACTTTCCATACACCAGAGTCGAGATGACTGTGTGGTCTGATACTGAGAGCTAAAGGTATAGAGGATCTTCGTCATTGTAGATTACCTGCAGGGGTGGTTTGCTGGGGTAGGATTTTATCTCCTCCAAAGCTCTTGAGCAATCCTCATTCCAGGCAAGGCCCTTATCCTTCTTCAGGAGCTGGAAAAATGGCCGGCAACGTTTTGAGGACTTGGAGATAAAGTAATTCAGTGTTGCGAGCATTCCAGTAAGCTTTTTAATATCTTGCAATGTCCTTAGGGATGGACCATGTTGATCACATCAATTTGATCTAGATTGGCCTCAATCCATCTCTTACTGACTAGGTAACCGAGAAATTTTCCTAACTAGACATCGAATGAGCATGTTCTCACATTGAGTTTTGTCCGATACTTTTTAAGGATTTCGAAGGTTTTGACCAGGTCTTTGAGGTGGTCATTTTTGTCATTTCTTTTAACCAACATGTCATCGATGTAGATTTCCATGGTGTCTCCCATCTTCTCCTTGAACATCTTTCTGACCAACTTGTAATAATTTTTCCCTGCATTTTTTAGATCGAATGGCATGACCTTGTAACAATATAGTCCTATTGGAGTTATGAATAACATCTTATCCCAATTGGGTCCAAGCAGATAGATCTAATAGTAACAAAAATAGGCATCTAGAAAACTCATCCTCTCGTGATTTGTTATGGTGTCAACTAGCTGATCAATTTTCATAAGAGAGAAACTATCTTTTGAGTAAGCTCTATTGAGGTTCGTGAAATTGATGACGACTCTTTAACTGTCATTGCTCTTCCATACTACCACTAGGTTGGACAACCATTTCGAGAACTGAACTTCCCCAATGGAGATTCCACACAAAATCCTCCTAACTTTATTCTCCATCGCTTTAGCCTTTTTTGGGGATATTTGGTGTGCCTTCTGAGTGATCGGCTTAAAGGTTGGGTCAATCTAGAAACGGTGGTAGGCTACATTGGGATGAATCTCAGGGAGATCATATGGCTCTTGGGTAAAGACATCTCAACTTCTTCTCAAAAAGGTAATCAATTCTTGCTTTTCGTGATCGATAAGAGTAGTCCCGATCAGAAACTTTCTATTAATCATCAGCATCAACTTCCTCCGGGCTTTTAATGACCCTATCAATGGGGTGGATCGTGGTTTCTTCCACCCCTGTTCGGTTGTGTTGTAGTTGCTATTTAGAGGGTGTGGCCCCATCTTGGTCTTCCTTTGGAGTGACATTTGGTTCATTTTCTTCTCCATTCAGGAGTAAAAGGCGATAATCAAACATTTTCCTACAATGGCCTGACCATCATAAGTCTCGACCACACCCCGATCAATGACACACTTGATCTTCTGGGGATATGTAAATGGTAAGGCTTTCATAGTGTGTAACCAGTCTCTGCCTATAATGGTATGATATGGTGATTCTATATCTACCACTAATAATTTAATCAACTTTGAAATATTGCCTTCCCTGATCGACCAAACTATCTTTCCCAATAGCATCGTGATTTTCCCCATGAAGCCAACTAATGTAATTGTCTCCACCTTGAGGTTAGCTACGTTAATCTTCAACTTGTGGAACAACTTTAGGTACATCACCCCCAATGAGCTTCCCTGGTTTACCAATAATAAGTCGACATCCCATTTCGTGATCCTAAGAGTGATCATAAGTGCATTATGGTGCGTAGTCCTTACTCCAATATGATCTTCCTCTATGAAGACGATATATTTTGTGTAGTTAATATTTTCTGGTCATCGATGGTTGTCAGCCTAGATTTTTACAGGGTCAATATAGAATGCCTCGATAACAGTTGTGACCTTTTTCAGCTCCATCTGAACAATATTTCCTTGCATCTTATTCAGATTTGATGCTCCATGAATCATCGTGAACTCATGTCCCACGTCTTAATCAAGGACACTGTTCAATTTCTGGTCGCCATTTTTTTTATAACCTTGTCAACTTTCTTTTCTATTTACTCATTGAAATGTTCAGTTTGGGACGACTCTTCCAAGTCCAACTTTAGTGCCTTGCAATTTTCTATCACGTGGCCGCCCTTCTTGTGGAATGCACATCTCAGCATGTTATTCATCTTCGTTGGGTCATGTCTATTTTCTTGGGCCACTTGACAAATGGATGATCCTTGATCTTGCTAAAGATCTTATAGATTGGCTCTTTGAAGACCGTATTAACAGCCTAGAATACCTTTGAAGGATCAGCCTTGCTCCTATTCTTAGAGCCATTTTTACCCCCATTATTGTTCCCTTTATTTGGAGTGTCTCTTTTATCTCCTCCTTTGATTTCTTTTGCGCAGTCGTTGTCCCCTGGATTAGAGTGAACCACGTTCTCAACCTTGGCGTATTTTTCAATACACTCCATGAGGTCATCAATGGTTCTCTCTTCTTTGTTTGTCAGGGGTTGGTACAGTAGAGATGTGGTCGATAGACCAATCTTGAAGGATGCTACATCAATTTTTTCTGATCAATCATTCACTTCATTCAAGACCTCTAAATATGCCTTGGCATATTTATGTTGGCTCTCGTATTACTTCTTCTTCATCATGAGCAGTGAATACATCCTTTTAGGGTGCAAACTGATGGTTATGAAGTGAGAAGTGACTGCCTCTGCTAGGGCCTTAAAACTCTTGACTGACCTTTGGGGTAGCTTTTCAAACCACTTCTCAGCTATATTATGTGGGCTAGAAGGGAAGATGTTACACATCAAAGCATCATTGTGGATCCACAGGTTCATCGCCTGCCTATACTGTCGCATATGGTCTATGGGATTCATTTTACCATCACTGATTTTGAATCTGGGAACGACGAACTTCTTTGGAGTCAACTCTTCTTCGATTGCCCTTAAAAAATGGGATTTCATCTGAGTGTTAAGAGATCTTCTGGCTAGATCTCTAGTGGGTCTAACCCCTTGATGGGCTGGATGCTAGTCCATCTCTCTATAAACCAAAGTCCTAATATTTTTGTCCTGTCGATCATTATCTCCGTGGCGCCTCTCTGATCATCTATGCTCTAATCGATCACGCTCTGACCTGGCGTGCTCAGATCGATCCTGGTCATGTCTGGATCTCCTTTCTCGACTGCGAATATTTCTCACCAGACTAGGAGACTTATCAAGACATTTTATGGTATCTCTATGGATATCTCTCTCCATCCTTTTAAGTCGCCTCTATATGCAAGCATTATCTTCCATCTTGAGGCATGTTGCCTCCTCCTGCTATTGAGGCCTGGCTTCGTAAGTGTCGATCAACCTGGAGATCTGAGTAAACCTAGGTGGTCCATAATTTTCTTCTGAATATTTCCACTTTTTAGTGGTTGGCGAATCTCAGACCTGACCTTAGGTAGAACTAGATCAGCCTGCACGCCGCCAACTTGAGGAGGGTTGTTGTTGTGGTGAGACATCAAGGGTTTTCTTTCAATAACTGCTTTCGTAGGAAAAAGAATCATTTCCCACAGACGACGCTAATTGTGAGTGAAAGAATTATCACAATGAAAAATCTAGAAAGCAATATCGAGCAGAAAATAAGTACTGACACACACAACACCAAAGGTATGTAGTTCAAAAACTTGCCTACGTCTATGGAGAAGTTACTGTTTTCTATTAGTATCTGTCAAATAATCGAAGTTACATTCCCTTTGCCCCAATTCAGGGTTTACATTTATACTTGTGATTCAAAGTGATTGAATTGGACAAGTAACTCAACCAGATTATTAATAACTCATAGGTGTCCCTAAATATCTCCCCTAGATTATTGGTAACTGATTTAAGTCTATATCTATGCGATTAAGCACATGTTAAATACACGGTTCTAAAATAAATATCTGAGTTGTGTCGGGTAATCCACTTTGCATGCTGGGCTGATCGTTCGTATCAGTGGTCTTGAAGAATAAATAAACCCCCACAGTAAGTGTCAGTACACTGTAGGCTATCATAAAATCCTTGAATTTTGTTCAAAACATGCTAAAGTAGTTTAAAAAGTAAATGACAAAAGGTTTAGAATATGTTACATTTATTGGTGCATGGCCCATTGTCCGTTGTAAATCATGAAATTCGCTAAACTTATATATTAAAATACCCAACCTTTTATCATACCCAGATGATTCAGCCTTGAGGGTTGGGTACACACTCCATAAAATGAACTCCGTATTGAAAAAAATTTATTTGATTTTGAAGTAAGAAAAAAATAATTCAAATTTTATATTTAAAGTTCAGCCATTTACTGAGAATCCACTTGAAAGTTTTTGTAACCCCTTTTTGTTAACATGGAATTGAGCGTGTACAATCAGTAATGCTTGGTACTAATTGAGAAAAGATGAATGGAACCATACATATCCTCATTTGCTACCTCAAGCCATGTGTGGAAAAGTGCAAACACATAAAAGTAAGTGCTATTGAAAAGCACACTCTACCAAACCAATTAACATGACAGTCGAAAAGGTATATATCGGACTGCAAATAAAGTAGTAATATAGCATGTGGGTATTAGTATGTTTTTGATATCTTGTTAGTCGAATCAATGTGTGTGTCAGAATCACACCAATAATACACATCAATAAAAAAATAAAAATTAAAACTCATGTATCACAATAAGGATGTGTTGGCTAGTAGTACTTATCACTTTTCTTTAATGAGTACAAAATATTTTGGAGAAAAACAAGAAAAATATTAATTAAAAAACAAGAAAAAAAGAACATTACTCTATGTATTTTGGTGTTGTTAAATAAACAACTTTTTCATTATTAACCTTAAAATCTATTTTTTTTAAAAGAAAATGCATAATTATTTTTAAACTTCAAAAAATTTGTATGACATTAACAACATTTATTATTTTTTATAAGGTATCTACTAATTCTTTTCGAAGATAGAAAATCAATATAAATGCATGGATAAAATATATTATTTTGATAATTCTAAAGCTATAATGCAATATTTTTGTAGTATCCGAGGTGTCCATTTTTCAATCAGTTAAAAACATAATTAATGGTGAACATATGCCTTAAGTTCGCACCAATGTGGTGTTTATATATAGTTTTGGGCTCATAGAGAAGGCCACCAAGAATAAATTTGCCATGAAACCAAAACGAAATATTGAACAAATGCCCTAAGTTCACACCAATGCAGTGTTTATATATATATATACTCGGGTATGCCCGTGCCTGAAGGCACGACGCTAATTTTCAAAAGTGTACGTCATTGATAGGACCATACATCATATTTAGCTCACAAAAAATAAACAATTTTTGAAATAACCTATGGTACGAACATATTAATTTTACAGAAATGGAAATTTTTTGAAAGTTTCTTTTACATATATACATACATACACCGTGTTTAATCCATCAAGGATCTTCTAATAATTGTTAACAATTGTATAACACAAATATTCATAAATAAATTAAAAATATTATAAAAAGTTCTTTGTTTATATGATGATCCACCTGTTTAAGATATAAAAAATATCCACAACAAAACTAATAGTCTATCTTGAACCTGTATAAACAACCTCATATCCATAAAAAAATCTAATTTATGTCTTTAAGTTTTTTTTTAAAAATAAAAAATACTCCTGACAACAACGACAATAGTAATAGTCCATCTTGGACCTCGTATAAACAACATTAGAATTTAAGTAAAAAAAAATTACCACACAACTAAGTGTAAGTAATTTATAAAATTTGGGCAAAATTTCTTTGTTATAGGACTATTCACTATATTTAACAAATAAACTCAAACAACAACAACAATAATAGTTCATGCTGGACTTCGTATAAATAACATAATGTATTCCACAATATTGTATTTGGCATATAAAAATTTCAAATATAAAAATGATTGGACACAACGAAAATTTTAATCTCTTTATTGCCATTTCACCTACGTGAAGAGTATTTTCAGCTATTGACAGTTAAATTGTATTCAACTATTTCGTTCAAAATCAAGCAAAAACTTTTAATTATGCCGAGGAGTCATAAAAAATAACCTCCCCACACCCCCACCCCCAAAAAATTGAGATTAAAAGAGATATTGTTTTCCTTTTCTAGAGTGAGAGTACGGGCATACGTGGAGACAATAAAAAAATATAATAAAAAATGTCATTTCCCATTAGAGCTACTGATGTTCCAAGTTTTGAAATCGAATACAGTAATTACATAGAATTATTAATCAAAATCCAATTATAATGACTGAGCATTTTTTTCTCACATGTGCCCTGATCATAGCGCTTTGCTTGTCTTGTTCATCTTTTTCCACAATAAACTTAGCCCTTTCAGCTTCCTGTGCTGCCCCTATTTAGCTTCAATGGCAGCTGTAAACTCCCTCCCTAAAGTCAGAGTTATAATGGAAACATCATCAAGCACGATGCTGAAGAAACTTGCGCTCTCAGTTAGTATTGTCCAACATGCCCGCTTTGATGAGATATTCTTGGATCCTCATCTATCCACCAGATATCCTCAGGATCATTCCCATCTTTCATTTGGGGTAACTTTATCATAAACGAAAGCATGATGTCCCTCTATAGGATTGTAATCAGATATGAAGGCCTCGTAGAAGTTATTGTCTGCAAGCCATCTTGTCATCACTTTCCATTCGACTAATGGATTAGTTGCTGCTACAGTAGATTCATTTATCGACATAATGGCAGGAAAACCTTTGTTAGAAAGTTGAACTCTTGGAGATGGACCTGTAGAAGCATATCTTGAGAAATTCATCGAGGATAAACTGTTGAGGGGCCACTACATCCGCTTGCAACTAGTGAGTGGTCATTGTGTTGTTGTAGCAGATGGGTAACCATTTTTAAAGAGAAATTGACTGAGTAAAATGCAAGGTAACCAATTTTAAATTCTTAGTAATATGAGATTTAAGTTTTATCAAATCAAAAATAAAAAACCAACTAAGTTTACCTCAATCACACTTCCTACCTACATAAGCTAGTTATACTTGTAACGATATCCCACGTACCTAACAACCCATATTATAGGTAACATCAAGGGGATCCTCCTAAATGTAGTGTTGTATGTAAGAAGGTGCTGAGGAAATATAATCATTTGTTGCTACATTGTAGAGTAGTATGGGACTTCAAGAGACTATTAACTTTCTGTTTGGAATGCATTGTGTCTTGCCTTGATTCGAAATAGGGTTGTTGCATATTTGGCAAGGATATGCAAATTCTTTGCTGGTGGTTGTTTCTCATCTTGTATTCAAGGCAAATTCAAGGCAATCAAGCAATATAGTTACATTATAACTGTATTGAGTAACAATTTAAAAATACTACTGTCAAGCCTTGAAAAAATCATTTTGATACTGCTTTGAGAAGACTTCAAAACTACCTAATTATTAGAGATGATATATGTCTTGTAATACATATTCTTGGAAATTATTATAAACTTAAATTTGATAGCACATAGCCAGGCAGTATATAGCTAGACAATTTAGAAAATAGTGTAAACTTAAATTTGAAAAACTCACAGCAGAATTAACATAACAAAAGGTGTTTGAACATATGCTTGGAGTAGTTGGACCATACATTTAATTATTTCCAGAAGCAACATGGACTGTAAAAAAAGAGAGCATTTGTCCAATACAGCTTAAATGTCTTTAATTCTATTTTATAATTAAAGCAAGCAATAAAACTCCATTTTATAATATTCTGTACAATTTGATAGATGAATGTACTAACGTGATATAATCAGTACAAAGTTGATATTAACAGCTCCTTATACCGCATGAAAATATTAAGAAACACAAAAATAAGCATTAATAAACAATTAAAGCAAATGCCTTTAATATAAACAACATAAAGAGCAAAAGGATTTATAATAAAGATCTTACAAATATTTAAATGTCATATACAAATCTTAAAAATACCCCCCAAAATCAACTCGAGCACCTTGGTGGGTAACTGCGAATAGATCTCCAAAGATGTATTAGTGGTGGACAACTAAAATAAAGATGAAAATAATGACAGTGCAATTTCATAAAAGATAGTAAACATACATTTGGACATTTTCACAAATACCGGGAAAGCATACAATATTCACGCCTTGATAATACCTAAAATAAGAGATTAACGAGATGGCAATAAAAATTGCAATTTAATAATAAAAAAAGTGCATAAAAAGACCCTCAATGAAAAATTCCAATAATGTAGATCCCCAATTCAAAATTTTAACAATTTATATCCCCAATTTAAAATTTCAACAAAAACAAAAAATCCCCCAAACAGATATGTAGCTAAGTAGATCACCAATTCAAAATTTCAAAAATCCTTAATTTCCACCACACCTGTAGAGATCCAAGTGGGTCTTCTCCTTTGTCAGTAACTAAGATATAAAACCCTAAATTACAAAGCCAAAATCAAAACCCTAAACTCAACCACGCCCTAGCGCCGCCACAAACATCAAATGTTGTAGATATATATACAAAAATGTGCAAGTATAGTGAAAATCACCGTATCAAAATCTTTAAACTTTCGGTTTTGTTTATTTATATTTGGGCATGAGAGATGGAGGATAAGGGAGAGATGGGGATCTAATGTTGGAGAAAGGGATGAAAGAGATAGATTAATAGACCTGATTTTTGAAGGATGATATTTCTGGAAATGAGGTTCGATCTGAAACACATAACATGAAGAAAAATAAATTACATCAAAACATCAAGTCGTTAACACACAATCAAAGTCTTCAAACAAAATAAAAAATATATATAACCATGATTTGTAAAGAGAAAAACCCTAATATCTAGTTTTAATCCAAAATCAACAAACCAAATAAACCATATTTTGAAAATCAAACCTAATCGAAACCCCCTTTCTTACAGCGGCCTGAAGAGCAAATCGTCGTCGTGGAGGATGGGCGGAGGTTGAAGTTGTGGAGATGTTTAGGTAATGTTTGTTTTGGCCCAAAACTTTTGGGTCTCCAGTGAGAGAACATGGGAGAAATGTTTGTGTGAGAAATTGAAGCACCCTATATCTTTGACTCACTTGAGTCTATATTATATAGGTGTTAATCTAGTTTGAAAATAGGGACAAAATTGAGTCATACCCTTTTCAACCAACAACCCTTCAGCCTCTTCATTTTTCTTTCCTCTAATAGTCCAAAGGTATAAACACCAACACTACACCTAGGATCATTTATGTGTTGCACATGAGATTGCATTTTTTCATAATATGGGTGTGTATGAGTTAAATCCCTTTAAAATAATTTTTCCAAAATTTTTGGGATATTTTAAATAATTTATATGGTTTTTAAACAATTTTTAGAAATTTAAATTGGCTTTTAGAAAGTTAGTGGGATGATTTGTAAATTCTTTAAGCTCTTAAAAACTTGGTTGGGTAGAAACCAAATGCACTTGATAATTGTGTGGGTGCAAATTATATTTCTGTAAGTTCAGAAACACGCGTTTTATACGCCATCACATGTGTTAGACTCAGAACAACTAGATTTGTGTTTTCTTTCCCTCACATACATGTGTTTGATTGTGAACCCTTGGATAGTTTTAATCTATGGCCTGCATGCATTCTTACCTGATCCCTGTGTTTACATATAAACCAATCAAAGGCGTTATAATTTTAGTGCATTGGTAGCCATCAGATTTACCCTGATCTTTTAAGACTTAATCGTGACCATTCATTTGCTTCGAAATTCCAGAGGCTTCTATGGCTTAGTATAATTACATTCCTTATGTGTTACGATTACAGTCTTTTGCTTACCTCACTTCTGAGAGAAAATAAAGAGAGAGGAGAGAGACAGAAAAAAAAAAGAGAAAAAGAAAACCCTAAACTAAACTCCGGCCAAATCTCACCAGAAAATCATTTCTGAGAGTGTGTTAGTTCGGGAGTTGAAAAGAATCATTCATCTTCTGTCCTTAATCTCTTTTCTAACTTAATCAAAACAATTTGATCTTATTTTCTTTTATAGAAAACAGAAATTGAAATTCTCTGATACTTTTCACATTTATCTCTCTTAGTTTTGATTTCTTATTTCGAGAAATCATAGTTGTGTTGGTTGTGTTCAACTATTATGTTTTCAAACCCTAAAACCAACAAAATAGTTTTTTTTATCTCAGTTTCATTGACCATTCAGACTCAGATCTAGTTTAATATCTTGATTGGGGATTTACACTTTCACATATTTCACACTTTATGAAATAGTCTGTATATTTTCAAAATAAGAAAGTGTTTAGGATCTTGGCTCATGTACATAGCAAGATTCCCTCTTGATATGTGGATATATTGAAAGATCCAAAGTCTGATTGTTTTGATTAAACTAATTTTGGAAATCTTTACATATTTGTGATCTGTTTGTAATTTGATTAGCAACTTGTCTGTAATTAATTGTGTGTGAGTTGCTTGCATGTGATTTAGAGCACATCACTACTTACACTTTCACACTACTATAATGAAAAGTGTTGGTACTAACATCTTGGACTTTTGAGTCGACGTAAAGCTAAAAGGAGTGTATTTACAAAACTAATAGAACATCAACAACATCAATGCCTTGGGAGAAGTCAGAAAATCCAGAGGAGTTGGTACATTTCTGAACAAAGAATTAGGTCTGATTGTGTGTCTTGATTGTTATATAGTTTGTAAACTTCTACTCTATTTTAGTGGATTTTGTTATTTTGATTTATAGAGACCTTCGTGGATGTTTTCCCAATTGGGTGGGGTTTTACCACGTTAAAATTGTACTTGTATACTTCCTCTTCCTCTCATCCCTTTCTTTAGGTTGTGTTGATTTAATTTCTTTATAAGTTCTGGTTTTCAAAACTGGTAAACATATACCTTAAATACCTTGTTCATATTGTTTTACAAATCTTGTGTTAAGAAATTTGTTTTCAGAAAAGTGTTTCTTCAACAAACTGTTCGAAGCCATTTAGATAGTTTAATCATGAATTAAACGACTTAAGTGGTACTTTTTCAATTGGTATCAAAGTTTTAGTTTTTCAAAACTTTGTTTTGATCTCGAGTTTATAAAATTGTTTTCTCAAAACAAACTATGGACGAGAAATTTGAGAGACTAGGTAACCTGTCCAGGGTGGCCCCTCTCTTTGATGGAACCAATTTTCCTTACTACAAGGTAAGGATGGCTGCTTTCATCCAAGGTACATTGGGAGATGATGTCTCGGAAGTTATTGAAAATGGTTACACTTTTCCTACTAAACCAATCATTGAATAAAGTACTATGAGGATTAGAAAGTTACTAAGTGAATTCACTAAAGAAGAGAAACAAACTTCCCTTAATAATAACAAAAGGCAAAAATGCCATATTCATGTCTATTAATGAACACGAATTTAAGAGGATATCATTATGTACTACCTCTAAGGAAGCATGGGACACCCTAGTGATTGCACATGATGGTGACATTAGAGTTAGAGCTGCTAAAACACAATTGTTAGTCCAGCAGTACAACTCCTTGATCATGACTGAGACTGAATCATTTGATAACTTTTATATTAGACTAACAAACATTGTGACCAAATTGCATGCTAATTGGATTATATATGATAGAAAGGAAATTGTTTCTAAAATACTAAGATCACTTCCACAAAAAATTGATAATAAGATATATGCAATTGAGGAGATGGATGATCAAAATCTCGCACCTGAACTCCTCAGTAGCAAATTAAGAACTATGGAAATGGAATTAGAATTTAAGAAATAATTAACCCAGTCCCAAAAGAAATAGTCTAGTTCCAATTTTGTTTTTTCATCTAAGTTGACCACACCTGAAGTTGGCATACCTAACATTGACTTAGACTCTGATGATGACTGTAATTTAGAAAGTCTAGATAATCAGCTTAACTTAATGTCGAAACAGTTTTAGAAAATTGTTAACTTTCGAAATAAAATAACAAAATGACAAGGCAAACCTACTTATCCAAACCAATCTAATAATAGGCCTCATGAGAGGAGACAAGACAAACACTAGACGGGTAATCACAAGAGACCTGAGAGAGACATTAAAATTTTTAAATGTTATGGATGTTGAAAGTTAGGACACGTGGCTAGTGGCTATAGAGTTAACTTAGACAAAATTTACAAACATAATAGGGCTTATGTGTGTAAGACTTAGGATGACTCAAGTGAATTTGAAAATGATGAACCTGAGTCATCTAACACTTTTCACCCTTGTATGTCATTCTTTGCTAAGATAATCTACCCTGATGATGAGGAATCTGATCATGCTATGTTAATTGATACTATGCCTACTCGTTTATCTACCTTATTGCTTGAGAATGTTGATAATGCTTCAAACTCTATGTGTGTGAGTCAAAGGGAATGCTTTATTATTGATGCCAATGGGTGTGTGAGTCCTAAAAATGAGCTTCTAGGGGACACTGCACACTGCATACTTAGTGACTTCGACAACGATGACCTTCCTGACATTAACACACTTTACACAAAATCTCTCAAGAAAAGCACTAGGCTTTAAAATATTATCAAGGATATTACCCAGATGATAGAAAACCTAAGTAAGATGATCAAACAGAATGCTGAAGAGTACACTACTCAATGTTTAACTCATGAGAATGAGACCAAAAATTTTAAACAAAAACTAAAATAGTTGTTTGACTCAAGTGAAATTTTGGAAAAAGAAATATAAAAGAACGTTGTTAGAATTGGAACAAACAAAAGAAAAGAGATGCACGTTCTTCAAAAAATTTGCAAAATTTGAAAATAATTTTAAATGTTTTGAAGATTGTGTTGGTGAAAGTAAAACCAATTCTGATGACATAACTGGAATAGGATTTTGTCCTAACTCTAAGACCCAAACTAAAAACCTTGAAACAATAAAGTTTGTGTCTAGAGGCAAAAGACCTATTGAAACTTGTCCAGACTTTCAAAACTTGAAAAATGAGTATGATACAAAACAACTAAAGTTAGACATTGGTGAATCAAGTAACTCTAAGTATAATGTTGAATAAAAGGCTAAGTACGTCTGCCCCCTATTTGACAAGATGATTCATCATTTCATCTTGTGCCATCTAGGAACAAGACTAGAGATCAAAACCTAGACAAGCCTTCGAATAATAATATTCCTAAGGTTATGAGTTCTACATGCCATCTTTACTGCTCCTATTGTGATGTCAAGGGACATTCCCTTGATGGTTGCTATTCCAAACGTCTATGTAATCTAGTTTATAACTCTCATGTTTACCATAACTTTAACTATTCTAGGATAAGCCGAAATAACTATGTCCTTCCTAAGCAGCCAGATAAGAATTCTAACTATCGTAATAGAAGGCGAAGGACTAATACTAAAAAACCGTCAACAAGAAGGAATCCTATATTCTTTATTAAACCAATTGCTCAAACTGTTTATAATACTAATAAATATGCGCAAAAATCTTTTAAAGAAAAGACATAAGCTCACAAGTTTTTTCAAATACGAGCTAATAAGCGCAAATTGAAAACTAGAGCAATTTACCCCAGTTGAAATGCAATATTGTGATCAGTGCTTTTAAAGATGAACACATGACAACTGGATGGTATTTAGACTATGGATGTTCCAAACATATGACCGGGGATGATTCCAAACTGTCAAACAAAACTAAATTCTCCAGAGAAAAAGTGTCACAACCCCATCCCAAAATTAGTAGTAGGGAACGAGTGTCTTGACATGCTACCAAGGCAACAAATATTCTGACTTAAATTTTTTTCCTTAATTATTATATGCAATGAAAATACAATTACATGGTTATGAATTGTAAAATACTGAAATTAAAGGAATTACGTCATCATAGATTTCTAAAAGGAAACTTCATTTATATTACAAGTAACAACGAGTTACAACTTAAGACAAATTTTAAAACTTATTACAAGAGAGCCAAACATGCTCTATATGATATAACAAACTTTTTAATTAAAATAACAAAAAGAGATCTAAAAAATGAATCTTCCATACAGTCCTTTTACGTTCCCTCCAAGCCTACTTATTTCCTAAAAAATGGTTAGTTACACAACATCAGCTAAAAGCCAACGGAGGTTCAATCTCCAGATATTCCAAGGTTTTATTCAGAAAAGTGATACCTATTAAAATACAAAGAGTAGACATATACATATATGGATAGGAATTTACAGTATAAAATTTGAGATGACAGTATATATAAATGAATAGCACAGAATAGAATAGATACGACAAATCAATTGCAATATATTTTTCTTCCAATCATATCATTTTAATGGACAAGTACACTCCAATAACGTATTGTTCTACCGTACTATTCCCCGATAGTTGAGGGTCAATCAAACTTGTTCGTCATAACGCCTTATTTAGGGCACACTAGTGATAACCCAGCTGGGAAGGTCAGTCAGTAAAAGAGGTCCCTTAGGCCGAATCTTATTTTCAATATTGAATATCATTTTCAATATTCATTTTAATCGGTATGTCTATATGGTAAATATAAACATGCCACAAGGAATCAACTATCGGTATCAAATGAATTTTGAGAATAAAATAATTTCGCAAAATACACATATTTTTCATAATATCATATAATTCAAACGGACAAAGAATGTCAGAGTACTCACCTAAAATAGAAGTACAAAGTTACAGATATTGAGTCTTGGATCACTAAGACGAAACTTCTTTTTAAATTTGCTCGTACTTTCTCTCACTATTTCTCTATGATATTTTGAATGAATTTTGCATAAGAATTATCCTTAAGGACTTATTTATAGTCTCCCAAAGATATTAGGGTGTTGACACGTGTCTAGCTCACCAAGCTTTTACAATGGCGAGTCAGCGTTTACGTGTCGCATAACGGAGCGTTCTTGCAGTCTTAACTCCCCGAACTGCAACACGTGTTTTAGCTTTTCCTCTAACAACGACACATGTTTTATCTTTATCTTATTTGGAGGACATGGGTAAGCATGAGGTGTCAAGCATGAGGTGGAAAGGTGTTAGGGGTATGATGGTCATTTTACATATTCAGGCATTTTGGTAATTTCACATGATATGTTTTCAATATTTCTTAGAGGTCCTTGAAAATATTTTATTTACAAAATGGTCTTTTTTATATTTTAATTTTAGTGCCTGAAACTTTCTTAATTAAAACCAAGTCCTTAAAGTTTCATAAAATTACAATTTTTACCCCAAAATTTTATCATTTCGCTTAAGATAGGTTATAAGACTTTGATTTAATCCAATTTAGAGTTGGTTCTTCTTATTTAAAAACGTGTTTTGTTATATAAAGAACTCAGATTATGAAAAATTCCTAAAGCTTCATAAAATTATATTTTCTACCCCGAAACTTATCATTTAGCTTAAGATATGTCATAAAATATCAATTTGACTCATTTTATCGTTAATTATTCAAATTTAAAAGTGGGTTTTATTATATTAAAAATCCATAATATCATATATGTAATAATAAAACATTATTAGATAGTAAGTGAGATGAAATTGAAGGAGACAATTATATATTGGCATAAGAAAATGGGGTCATTACATCCTATCCTCCTTATAAAACGTTTGGTCCCCAAATTTGACTTACATTAATTTCCAAACAAGTATGGATATTTCTCCTTTATTTCATCTTCCCGGTCCCATGTTACTTTTTCAATGGAATGATTACGCCATAAAACTTTGACCAATATAATTACTTAGTTCCTAATATTTGATCTTTATGGGCCAAAATTTCTATCGGATGCTCAATGTATGACAAATCTTCTCTAACATGAAGAGGTTCATGACTTAGGATATGCGTTGGATCTGGTACGTATTCCTTCATCACCGACATGTGGAACACATTATGCACACTAAAGAGTTCAGGGTGTATGGCTATTCTATACGCAACAGCTCCTATCATTTCAAGGATTTCAAAAGCTCCTATGTATCTTGGACTCAATTTCCCTTTCTTACCAAATTGGATTACTCCTTTTGCTAGTGATACTCGCAAGAACACATAATCTCCTATTTGCAATTCTAGTTGGCGGTGTCGATTATCAACGTAACTCTTTTGACAACTTTGAGCAATTCGAAGTCGGTCTTGTATCAATTTTACCTTCTCTGTTGTGACTTGGATCAATTTTGGTCACAAAAATTTTCTTTCTCTAACTTCTACCCAACATACAGGGGAACGGCACCTTCTACCATAAATTTCCTCATACGGAGCCATTTGAATACTTGCTTGATAATTATTATTATACGCAAATTCCACAAATGGTAAATGATCATCCCAATTCCCTTTTAAATCAAGTACACATGCCCTAAGAATATCCTCTAATGTTTGAATGGTTCTCTCAGATTGTCCATCCGTTTGAGGGTGAAAATTAGCGCTGAAATTCAATTTTGTTCCATGGCTGCTTGTAGGCTTTTCTAGAAGCGAGACAAGAATCTAGGGTCACGATCAGAAATAATTAAAACTGGGGTTCCATGAAGCCTAATAATTTGTCGCACGTATAACTTAGCTAATGTTTCTAAAGAATGGGTCATCTTTGAACTCGTTGGTAAACCTATCATAAAATCCACAGTAATCCTAATGGTTTTTTATGTTCAACCTTTACTTTTTGACAAACCAAACACTGAGATATAAATTATGCTATGTCCCTCTTCATGTTATTCAACCAAAATACTTCTCGAAGATCCCTATACATTTTTGTACATCCGGGATGAAATGTGAATCTTGAGTAATGACTTTCCTCCAAAATTTGCCTCTTCAGTTGATCATCACATTGCACACACACTCTATTTTCAAACCTAAATATATCATCTCATATCACAAATTCAATTCTTTTACCCTCAATGACTTCTTCAATTGTGGGTCATTTACTTACGCAATTTTGATCCTTTCCATCAACATGGGTTGCACTTATAAGTTTGCGATTCTTCCTCATTTCCTATTAGTACGTGCATATATTTCCATACTTCTCAAATCTCTTAACAAGGGTTCCTGATTTGTAATGAGACATGCAAAATTTGTTGTAGACTTCCTACTTAAAGCGTCGGCTACTACATTAGCTTTCCCTGGGTTGTATCAACCCTCAGTTTTGAGAGCCTAATTTATATTTACTTACTATGTGGAGTGATTATATATAAAATGTTGGATTGTGGAGTAAGTATTAACTTAATGAGATAAGTTAATATTTACTAAAATGTTGCATATTTACCTTATGTGTGGGTGAATATTGCCATGTGGTGTTTTATTGTGTCAAAAGAATTAAAATGACATTTTGGTTTAAAATGAAACCGAAACTTAAAATGAGTTATAAAATTTCCAAATGATAATTTGGAGGGTGTAGTTAGTTCCGGGAGGTGCGAGACAGTAAAAAAGTGTGCCATATTGTATTTTAATGTTTTGGGCACTTTTGACTGGTTTTTATATATTGCGTATTAGGAATCATTTTATTCCGGCATTGAGCACTTAAAATTTGAGACTTTTGACTAATGCCACGTTTTAGTCTTGTTAAGCCTTTCATTTATTTTAAGCCCCATTTCTAGCCCTAGAGTGAGAGAGAGTGAGGAAGAGAACTTGTGGAGAAAGAGAGAAATTGAAGATTTGTGGCTTGATCTTGCACTCATCTTCATCAAATCTGAATTTACAAGCTTGAGGCAAGTTTTTTACTTGCTATTATATGATTTAAGGTGGATGATTAGTGTGATAGTTATGTAATGGTTATGGTTTAAGGAAGTTAGGGTTTTTATTGGATTTATGGGTTTCGAAATCTTTGGAAGAGATTTGAATATTGATTGGTGTAGATTAATGTTGTTGGAAGCATTTATGATCACTTGGTAGCAATAAATGAGATTGGTTTGGTTGGAATTTGGCCTTGGGTTTAGCTTGGATAAAGAAAAATTTGGTCTAGGTATGCAATGACCGGTCGAGCGCGATCCTCAGACCGGTCGACCGGGCCTTCGGGGGAGGGCACACTACTTTCTTTCAAAGGCATAAATTCTGGTGGGCAGTCGACCGTGGTCCTCTTACCGGTCAACCGGTCCTTTCGAATTGAGTTATCTGCTTTTTTTCTTAGGCGAAAGTTTGAGACGTGGTCTTGGGACCGGTCGACCGGTCCCCTATTTTCTCCCTCATATTTTATTTTGCTTTTAAATCCTTTCTTCTGATAGGGACTTAGGAACCTTCTTGAATGAAGTAAACTTAGGGTTTTAGAGTCTTAGTCGAGTTTGGTTGTTACCCTAGTGTTGAATGGGTTCACTTGGGGTTCAGTCCAGGGGTGTTTAAAGTGATGTTCAGGCATAACTTTCTGTGGTATAAATTATTAGAAGTTCTAGTGGTTGGAAGCCCGTATTTGGAGACTTGAAGGGCTTAGTAGAGGCTTCAATGTCTTGAGACTTGGAAACTTATTGTGATTTTCTTTGGAGAATAATTGGAGACTAAAAAGATATGAGGAATAATAATGGGAATATTCTTTGAAGACGGTTTCTAATAAAATGAGCCATACATGTGATTAATTGAAACAAAAACGTGATTTTTATAGTAAATGTTAATTTACCTAAACACCTCTCTCTAAATGCTATCATAAGGGAAGCTCGCGCATGAGGTGATGCCCCCTGGCTAGTGAATGCAGGGAGACTACAGTCCTCGGCCATATGCGGGTTTGTTATATGTTTTATTCTGTGCTAGTGAGGTAATTCCGGGTGTGGTTATGACTCACTCGCAGGCATATGACCACTTCCTGATGTGCGTTAGGTGCCCAGGCTGCCTTGTTTGATAGGCTCCTGGAAGATGATAGTCATTTATGGGCGCGCCCAGTGGGGAAACTCAGAGGGGCGGTCTTAGAATCGTTATATGTATAAGAATATAACCTTTCTAAATTCAAGTGGGGCTTGAGATATGTATATTGCCACCAAATTGTATGATGGTAATTATATTCCTGCTAAGGAATAAGAATTGAAAAGAAACGAGAAATAATGATGATATTATTTTCCTGTTAAGGAAGGAGAAATTGGTATAGAACGGTAATTGATGATGGAGGTTTTGAAATTTATGATGCATAATTAATTTCTCTTGCATAATTTTAATTAAAAGCATATCATTTAAATTGTTCCTTATATGCTTCATGCTTAGGTTGTTAGATTTTCATCTTCATCATTCATGATTAATTGTTCATATCTATCTTGCTTCTTATTCATCTGGGAATCATATAAAAATTGGGCCCTGACCCGTTCATTTTTCCACGTTGTGTATGTTAGTGTATCCGCTCCAGCGCTCCGCCGCAAGGGCGCCCGTGTTGATATTCCTACCCTTATGTTTTTGAGGAGTTGTAAGATTTTGCTGATATTACATGATGTTTTGTTAGATGCCCTCATTTTTTTGTATTCTAGATATGATCGGGTCTGTCACTCGGGCGTGTGGATCAAACTTTGTAATTGTTTAATGGATGTATTATGTATCATAATTAACCGTTGTCATTCAGTTTGTGTAGCTGTGGACCGACATCATATTCGGTTCTCTCCTTGTATATTCGTTATGGAAGTATTATATATGTTATCTTGGAATTCCACTATCTTTTAGAATGGGTTGTTTAAATTATTTTCTTAACTTAATCTTTTAATCAAATTAAATATTTTTTGGCAACCCGATTTCTGAATTATTGGGTGGTTTTCCCGTATACTCATGTTATTGTTGTGATGCTGAGAATGATTCCCATCTATGATTTCCGTCATGTTGGAGTATTGGGATGGCCACCCCTTATTTCGAAATGCGGGTTGTCACAGATGGTATCAGAGCATCAGGTTCTAGAGTACTAGGATCTATATGGACTTATCACATTCTAGAGTAGCGTTCTTTGATATAGAGCCTAATGATAGGACTGTTTTGTTGCATATATTCGCGATTTTATGCAGTATAGATTATATTGAATAGTATTCTAACTCTATTGTTGCTTCATCTCAGATTCCGCCTAAGAGACGTCACCTAACGAGATGCAATAGAGTTGTAGAAGAGGATGTTGGTCCTCCGCCGCCCCCGACCCAAGGAATTTTTAATGCTGCTGATGTAGCAAGTATTTTGGCTGAAGCGGTCAATGCTGCTATGACCGCAGTAGCTCAACAAATGCCACAAGCTCAACAGCAAGCGCAGGATGCCCAAGCTCCTACGGGACCTTCTCCGTGGGAAAGAGTTAGGGAGTCCTTTTTAAAGGGCATCCCCCGAAATTTGATGGAGGTTCGGATGTTGTTCGAGAAAATCAATGGAATAAAGATATGCATCACCATTTACGAATGGTGGATTGTAGTGAGGAGAAGAAACAAGTCCTTGCTACTTTCAAGCTTATAGGGACCGCGTTACATTGGTGGGAGTCGATGACTACGCCAGAACAGAGGGACACTATGTCGATCACTGATTTCTGGGTCTTGTTTGACCAAAAATATTTTCCTCCCGTGGTTCAAAGGGAGATGAGAAGGAGACTTCAGGATCTGGTACAGGGAGAACGATCTGTTGCCGAGTACGAAGAGGAGTTCACCCGGTTGGCAAGTTTTGTACCGGATGAGGTGACTCCGAAAGATAGGAAAGTTTTAAAGTTTATGGGAGGTCTGAACTGGTGAATTCGGCAACATTTGTTGGGTAATCCAGCCTTGCAAACCTTTGGTGAGGTGATGAATGCGGCATTGCTCCATTGCCAAGAGCATCGGTTATACATGCAGAGTGGTAAGAAAGTTACCGCAGTGGGGCAAGGGGAAAACATGAAAGCAGTGGGAATGGAGGAGGAGCTTTTTCCTCGTCCCAATCTTCGGGTAATAAGCAACGAGAAAGGTATCCCCAACAGGGGGACGTGTAAAAAAGACAACGCTTTGGTGGATTTAATTCAGGTGGTAATACTTATAGGCACGGTCAGGGTGCCCCGCAACAACAAACAGGTCGGGGTGGTCAAGGAAGTAGAGGCCATCAGGGCCAAGGTGTTAACCAATTTAGAAATAATAGGGGCCGTGTTTAGGAGAATATGGTGGTAAAGTGCTTCCAATGTGGGTAGACGGGTCATTACAAGAAGGATTGTCCTCAAGTGATTGGGGGACAACCTCCTAGAGTCCCCCAACAGCCTTATGTTAAGTTTTTTCCAGAGGCACAAAATCCGATTGTCCCTCTGCAACAGGGTCAACTACAGTATGTGAGAGTTTATCACATTCAGGATGCTATGCATCCTCTTGCTCAGCCAGCGCCGCCTGCGATTGAGGGTAAGTTCCTTATTCAAGGACACTAGGGTCGCGTTTTGTTTGATACGGGTGCGACACATTCTTTTGTTTCTAGATGTTTTGCTCAGTCCATAGAGCTGATAAAATCTGCAGAGATCACTTTCACTAGTGTTGAGTCTTCTATGGGTGATGGTTCGCTCATTTTCCTTGTTTGTAAGCAAATGGGGATTACTCTTGGTAATTTGTGCTTTGAGGCCGATTTACTTGTCCTAGACATGGTCGGGTATGATGTGATTTTGGGCATGGATTGGCTTGTTAAGTATCATGCAATAGTTAATTATTACGGGAAGAGTATAGTCTTCGCCATTCCGGGATAAGAAATGTTCTTGGTGGTTATGCCTCGTTTAGAGGGAGGTACTAGTACTTATTTATATTGCATTGCGAAAGAGACTTCTCGGGATGAAATTGTTCCCTTGGATTCTATTCCAGTTGTTAAAGATTTTAAGGATGTTTTTTGGGAAATACCGGGTTTGCCCCCGAGTCGGGAGATTGAGTTTGTGATTGATTTAGCGTCGGGAACTCGACCGATTGTGAGAGCTCCTTATCGTATGGCTCCTCCTGAAATGAGGGAGTTGCGAGATCAAATTCAGCAGTTGTTAGAGCAGATATTTATTAGGCGTAGTACATCGCTATGGGGTGCTCCTGTGTTGTTTGTGAAGAAAATGGATGATTCTCTCCGGTTGTGTGTTGACTATAGAGAATTGAATAAGGTCACCATTCGGAATAAATATCCTTTACCTCGTATTGATGATTTGTTTGATCAACTTAGGGGAGCGACATACTTCTCTAAGATAGACTTGAGGACAGGGTATCACCAGTTGAGGATACGGGAGCAGGATGTATCCAAAACCGCTTTTCTGACGAGGTACGGGTCTTATGAATATTTGGTTATGCCCTTTGGACTAACCAATGCCCCCGTCGTATTTATGGATCTCATGAATAGGGTATTTCAGGACTTCCTGGACCAATTTTTTATTGTATTTATCGATGACATCCTTGTGTATTCTCGAACAGAAGCTGACCATGCTATTCATTTGAGGTTGGTCCTGCAAAGATTGAGGGATCACCAATTGTATGCTAAGTTTGAGAAAGGTGGTTTTTGGTTACAGGAACTGCAATTTTTGGGTCATATTTTGACTTCGCAGGGTATATCGGTGGATCCGAGCAAGGTGGTTGCGGTGAGGGAGTGGGGTCAGCCCACGACACCTGCCGAAATTCGCAGTTTTCTAGGTTTGGCGGGTTATTATCGACGATTTATCAAGGGTTTCTCTAAGATCGCTAGCCCTTTGATAAATTTGAAACGAAAAGGAGTGAAATTTATTTGGGATAACTCTTGTCAAGCAGCATTAGATGAGCTTAAAGATAGATTGACTTCGGCTCTAGTCCTTGCTCTACCAAAGCCGGGGTTGGAATATCTAGTCTTCACTGATGCATCTCTACAAGGACTAGGAGGTGTGCTTCAGCAAGAGCGGCGGGCTATCGCTTATGCCTCCCAAAAGCTCATGCCCCATGAAAGAAACTATCCGGTGCATGACTTAGAATTGGTCACAGTTGTCTTTGCCTTGAAGATTTGGAGGCATTATCTCTTAGGGGAGAAGTTCAGTCTTTTCACGGACCATAAATCACTGCAGTATTTATTTTCTCAGAAAGATTTAAATATGCGACAGCGCCGATGGTTGGATTTCGTGAAAGATTATCAATTTGATATCCGTTATCATCTGGGCAAGGAAAATGTGGTGGCGGATGCCTTGAGTAGGAAGCCCGAGGGAGAATTAGCTGATGTATGGAAAGCTAAGTGGAAAGAGCTCAGTCGCGAGGATGCGATTGCTAGGGCGTTCATGTCCGTGATGACCGTTACTCCTACAATTGTGGAAAGGGTTGTAGAAGCCCAAGGAAGGGATAAGGGTTGTCAAGACCACATATGCCGATTACTGTCCGAGGGAGAGGAATCCTGCTCGATAAGTTCGGAGGGTGGAATACGCGTCCATGGAAGACTCATTGTCTCGAAGGAGGGGGATTTGAAACAGGCGGTGATGGCAGAATCTCACGGTTCCAAATTTTCGGTTCATTTGGGTAACGAAAAAATATATCAAGATATATGCCGTTAGCATTGGTGGCCGGGCATGAAGAGGGATATTTCTGAGTTTGTGTCTCAGTGCACTACTTGTCAGTTAGTCAATATTGATCATCAACGACTGACAAGTTTATTTCAACTGTTGGAAATTCCGGTATGGAAATGGGAAATCATATTAATGGACTTTATCACAGGCTTACCAATGTCACAAAAGGTTCACGATTTTATTTGGGTTATCGTTGATCGCTTGACGAAGTCGGAACATTTTATACCGGTCTGCACCGATTTCAACACCGCTCGTTATGCCCGATTATTCATTGAGGAGGTTGTTAGACTGCATGGGGTGCCTTTGAATATTATTTCCGACAGAGACAAGATTTTCGTTTCCCACTTTTGGCAAAGTTTCCAAGAGTCCATGGAAACCGAATTGAGGTTAAGCACTTCCTATCATCCTCAAATAGATGGCCAGACCGAACGGGTTAACCAAATGTTGGAGGATATGCTACGTATGTGTATGCTTGATTTTAAAGGTAGTTTGGAATAATATCTACCATTGGTTGAATTTTCTTACAATAACTCATACCAGTTCACTATTGGGATGGCACCCTATGAAGCCTTGTATGGTAGGCCCTGTAGATCTCCCACTTATTGGTTGGAGGTGGGAGATATTAAGTTACTTGGACCTGAAATGATCCGGGATACTTCATCAAAAATTGAGCTCATTTGGAGTCGCATTTGGATAGCCCAAGATAGACAGAAGAGCTATGCCTATGAGGGTAGAAGGCATGTGGAGTTGGAGGTTGGAGACAAAGTGTTGGTGCAAGTGTCACCTATGAAAGGTATCAAGCGTTTCGGAAAGAAAGGGAAGTTTGTGCCGCATTTTGTTGGACCTTTTCCTGTGATTGCTAAGGTGGGTCCAGTGGCGTATCAACTTGCTCTACCGTAACCTTTACAACAAATTCACGATGTCTTCCATATCTCCTCTTTGAAGAAGTACAAGAGATGTGAAGGTGCCCTTTGGCATATTCTTTTTGAGGATATGGACTTGCAACCCGATGTTTCATATGAAGAACAACCGGTTGCTATTTTAGAACATGGAGAGCGGCGATTGAGATCGCGGATAGTACCTTTGGTTAGAGTTCAATGGAGTCATCACAGCGTCGAGGAATCGACATAGGAACGCGAGGATGATATGTGGGAAAAGTATCTGCATCTCTTTATCCAAGGTACGTTTGAATTTTTGGGTCAAAATTTCCTAATGGGGGGGGGGGGGGGGGGGGGGAGTATGTAACAACCCTCACTTTTGAGAGCCTATTTTATATTTACTTACTATGTGGAGTGATTATATATAAAATGTTGGATTGTGGAGTAAGTATTAATTTAATGAGATATGTTAATATTTACTAAAATGTTGCATATTTACCTTAACTGTGGGTGAATATTGCCATGTGGTGTTTTATTGTGTCATAAGAATTAAAATGACATTTTGGTTTAAAATGAAACCGAAACTTAAAATGAGTTATAAAATTTCCAAGTGATAATTTGGAGGGTGTAGTTAGTTCCGGGAGGTGCGAGACAATCAAAATGTGTGCCATATTGTATTTTAATGTTTTGGGCACTTTTGACTGGTTTTGGTATATTGCGTATTAGGAATCATTTTATTGCGGTATTGACCACTTAAAATTTAAGACTTTTGACTAATGCCACGTTTTAGTCTTGTTAAGCCTTTCATTTCTTTTAAGCCCCATTTCTAGCCCTAGAGTGAGAGAGAGTGAGGAAGAGAACTTGTGGAGAAAGAGAGAAATTGAAGATTTATGGCTTAATCTTGGATTCATCTTCATCAAATTTGAATTTCCAAGCTTGAGTCAAGTTTTTTACTTGATATTATATGATTTAAGGTGGATGATTAGTGTGATAGTTATGTAATGGTTATGGTTTAAGGAAGTTAGGGTTTTTATTGGATTTATGGGTTTTGAAATCTTTGGAAGAGATTTGAATATTGATTGGTGTAGATTAATGTTGTTGGAAGCATTTATGATCACTTGGTAGCAATAAATGAGATTGGTTTGGTCGGAATTTGGCCTTGGGTTTAGCTTGGATAAAGGAAAATTTGGTCTAGGTCTGCAATGACCGGTCGACCGCGATCCTCAGATCGATCGATCGGGCCTTCAGGGGAGGGCACACTGCTTTCCGTCAAAGGCATAAATTCTGGTGGGGGGTCGACCGCGGTCCTCTTACAGATCGACTGGTCCTTCCGAATTGCGTTTTCTGCTTTTCTTCTTAGGCAAAAGTTTGAGACGCGGTCTTGGAACTGGTCGACCGGTCCCCTGTTTTCTCCCTCAAATTTTATTTTGCTTTTAAATCCTTTCTTATGATAGGGACTTAGGAACCTTCTTGAATGAAGTAAACTTAGGGTTTTAGAGTCTTAGTCGAGTTTGGTCGTTACCCTAGTGTTAAATGGGTTCACTTGGGGTTCAGTCCAGGGGTGTTTAAAGTGATGTTCAGGCATTACTTTATGTGGTATAAATTATTAGAAGTTATAGTGGTTGGAAGCCCGTATTTGGAGACTTGAAGGGCTTAATAGAGGCTTCAATATCTTGAGACTTGGAAAATTATTATGATTTTCTTTGGAGAATAATTGGAGACTTAAAAGATATGAGGAATAATAATGGGAATATTCTTTGAAGACGGTTTCTAATAAAATGAGCCATATATGTGATTAATTGAAACGAAAACGTGATTTTTATAGTAAATGTTAATTTACCTAAACACACGTCTCTAAATGTTATCATAAGGGAAGCTCACGCATGAGGTGATGTCCCCTGGCTAGTGAATGCAGGGAGACTATAGTCCTCGGCCATAAGCGGGTTTGTTATATGTTTTATTCTGCGCTAGTGAAGTAATTTCGGGTGTGGTTATGACCCACTCGCAGGCATATGGCCACTTCCCGACGTGCGTTAGGTGCCCAGGCTGCCTTGTTTGATAGGCCCCTAGAAGATGATAGTCATTTAGGGGCGCGCCCAGTGGGGAAACTCGGAGGGGCGGTCTTAGAATCGTTATATGTATAAGAATATAACCTTTCTAAATTCAAGTGGGACTTGAGATATGTATATTTCCACCAAATTGTATGATGGTAATTATATTCCTGCTAAGGAATAAGAATTGAAAAGAAACGAGAAATAATGATGATATTATTTTCCTGTTAAAGAAGGGAAAATTGGTATAGAACGGTAATTGATGATGGAGGTTTTGATATTTATGATTCATAATTAATTTCTCTTGCATAATTTAATTAAAAGAATATCATTGAAATTGTTCCTTATATGCTTCATGCTTAGGTTGTTAGATTTTCATCTTCATCATTCATGATTAAATGTTCATATCTATCTTGCTTCTTATTCATCTGGGAATCATATAAAAATCGGGCCCTGACCCGTTCATTTTTCAATGTTGTGTATGTTATTGTATCCTCTCAGGTGCTCCGTCGCAAGGCCACCCGTGTTGATATTCCTACTCTTATGTTTTCGATGAGATGTAAGATTTTGCAGATATTACAGGATGTTTTGTTAGACGCCCTCATTTTTTTGTATTCTAGATATGATCGGGTTTGTCACTCGGGCGTGTGGCCCAAACTTTGTAATTGTTTAATGGATGTATTATGTATCATAATTAACCGTTGTGATTCAGTTTGTGTAGCCGTGAACCGACAACATATTTGCTTCTCTCCTTGTATATTCGTTATGGAAGTATTATATATGTTGTTTTGGAATTCCACTATCTTTTAGAATGGGTTATTTAAATTATTTTCTTAACTTAACCTTTTAATCAAATTAAATATTTTTTGGCAACCCGATTTCTGAATTATTGGGTGGTTTTCCCGTATACTCATGTTATTGTTGTGATGCTGAGAATGATTCCCATCTATGATTTCCGTCATGTTGGAGTATCGGGCTGGTCACCCCTTATTTCGGAATGCGGGTTGTCACATGGGTGATAATGAATATTTAAATCATAATCCTCCATTAATTATAACTTCCTCCTTTGTCTCATATTCAATTATTTTTGGGTAAATATATATTTTAAACTCTTATGATCGGTATAAATCTCACAAGTCTCACCATATAAATAATGTATCCAAATCTTAAGAGAAAAAATTACAGTTGTTAATTCAAGGTCATGGATTGGATAATTCTGCTCATGGGTCTTTAACTGTCTAGAGGGATAAGCTACTACTTTTCCATTTTCCATTAGCACACATCCCAAACCATTTTTTGAAGCATCACTATAAATCACAAATCCCCCTGTCCCGAAGGAATAGTCAAAATTGCGGCAGTTACTAATCAATTCGTAAGTTCTTGAAAACTATTGTCAACTTCCTCAGACCATTCATATTTCACCTTCTTTTATGTTAACATAGATAGAGGTTTGGCAATACTAGAAAATCCTTCAACAAATCTTCCATAATAACTGGATAATCAAAGGAAACTACGAATCTCTGGCACATTAATTGGTCTAGGCCAATCTAGTATAGCCTTTATCTTTTAAGGGTCAACCAAAACTCCCTCCTTGGAAATGATATGTCCTAGAAAAGAGACGCTAGGCAACCAAAAATCACACTTCTTTAATTTTCCATATAATTTCTCCTTCCTAAGGATTTGCAATACTATCTCTAAATGCTTTTCATGTTCTTTAATACTTTTAGAATAAATAAGAATGTCATCAATGAAAACAACCACACACTGATCTAAATATTTCCTAAACACTCTATTCATCATATTCGTAAAAGTGGTTGGTGTATTAGTTAGTCCAAATGCCATCACAAGAAATTCATAGTGACCATATCTTGTACGAAAAGCTGATTATGAAATATCACCTTACTTAATCTTCAATTGGTGATAGCCTGATCTAAGCTCAATCTTAGAAAATACTTGCGCACCTTGCAGTTGGTCAAATAAATCATCTCTATGGGGTAAGGGGTATTTATTCTTAATGGTCACCTTATTTAGTTCACGATAATCTATATATAACCTCATCGCCCCATCCTTCTTTTTAACAAATAACACCGGAGCACCCCCAAGGGGATACACTTGGTCTAATAAAACCCTTATCTAAAAGATCTTGTAATTGAATTTTTAATTCCCTTAATTCTAAAGGTGCCATGCGATAAGGTGGTTTTAAGATTCGTATAGTTCCAAGAATAAGGTCAATTGTAAACTCTATTTCTCTATTAGGAGGAAGACTGGGTAAATCATCTGGAAAAACATCTAGAAAATGTTTAGCTATAAGAATATCTTCTAAACTAGGCTCTTTAGTTAGCAAATTAATAACACTTGAAAGGAATCCTTGACATCCCTTCTTAAGAAAACTAGAAGCTTGCATTGTAGAGATAATACGTATAGAAGATGGGATGTCAGTTCCTTCAAAACTAAATTCTGGATGGTTAGGAATTTGGAAAGTAACTTTATTCTCAAAACAATCTACATTAGTGTGATATGATGCTAACCAATCCATCCCAAAAATGACTTCAAATTCTCTTATGTCTAAAACTATCAAATCAATGAATTATTTATTTATGACTACTAACATCTATAGGGAAAGACTTATATACTAATTTTCCCGTCAATTTAGGAATATTAGGAAAGCGATTAACAAAACATACAGACACAAATTAATGGGTAGAACCAAGATCAATTAAAAATTAAAAAGGTTGTGCACGTATAGAAAGTGTAACTGAGACTACTGCATTAGATGCCTTTGCATCAGAATGATTAAAAACTCTACCTTGTCTGCCATGATCCTTGTTGCCATTAAAAGTCTTTGTTGGCCCCTTTCCTTTGTTTTGGCAATCTCTCATTTTATGTCCCTTTTGGCCACACCCAAAGAAAATTCCTATCTCCAGGTAACATGGTTGCCCTTTATGAATATTACTATTAGGGTTCCTTCCTCTTTGTTCTCTAAACTTCCTCTTTCCCTCTCTAACCTGATTATATTCTTCACTATCCTTCTCAGTTATTGTTGCCCTAATCACCATGTCATTATATGATGTCAACTTCAAGATTGAAATTCTACTACGAATATTCAACCTCAACCCACGTTCAAACTTCTTAGCTTTTAATACATCGGTTATCACAACATGAGGTGAAAAATGGGATAACTCAGTATACTTTGCCTCATATTGACTAACCTTCATATTGACTAACCGTCATATTTCCTTGAACCAGACACATGAAGTCAGCTGCTTTTTGGTCTTGCACCATTTCGAAAAAGTATTTTTCGTAGAATATCACCAAGAAGTCATTCCAACCTATGGGATTATTCCCTTCCCCATGTATTCTCTTAGTCCTTCTCCACCAATGTTCGGCTTCACCTCCTAACATGAATGTTCCAAATGAAACCCTGTGTTCATCTGTACACTTAAGAACATCAAACATCTTTTCCATTTGCATCACCCAACTTTCTGCTTCATTGGGGTTAGGAGTACCTTTAAAAGATGGCGGATTCAATTTCTTGAACTGTTCAATAGTACAGATACTTAGTTCAGGATTCCTTGGTACTCCATTATTCACCTGATGCTCCATAATCCTTGCTAGACTTTAAATTGCCTTGTATGCACCTTCCAGTCCTTCCATATTTGAACCACTAGTTCCCGTAGTTGATCTTGTCTTGGTCATTTTCTACAGTCATGGCCAAATGTAAGATGTATTATACTATCTCAAACTTATAAGTTAAAAAGACAATTATATATACACAATTACATAAGATGTAAAACATATGGAGGGTTATCACATAAGTCAAATATTTTATCTTATATCCTATGTATGGAAACTTAAAATATATAACGTTCGAAACTTATGTTCAATAGTCTACGGGTTCATAACCTACCCTCTGATACCACCTTTGTCACGATCCTGTCCCAAAATTAGTAGTAGGGAACGAGTGTCTTGACATGCTACCAATGCAACAAATATTTTGGCTTAAATTGTTTCCTTAATTAAATGCAACGGAAATACAATTACTTGGTATGAATTGTAAAATACTAAAATTAAAGGAATTACGTCATGAGAGCTTTCTAAAAGGAAACATCATTTATATTACAAGTAACAACGAGTTATAACTTAAGACGAAATTTAAAAGTTATTACAAGAGAGCCAACATTATCTATATGATATAACAAACTTTTTACTTAAAATAACAAAAAGAGCTCTAAAAGATAGTCCTTTTACATTCCCTCCAATCCTACTTATTTCCAGAAAAGATGGTAAGTTATACAACATCATCTAAAAGTCGAGTGAGGTTTAATCTTCAGACATTCCAAGGTTTTGTTCAGAAAATTTATACCTATGCAAATCCAAAGAGTAGACATATACATATATGGATAGGAGTTTTCTCTATAAAATTTAAAATGGCATTATGTAGAAATGAATATCACAGAATAGAACAAATACGACAAATCAATTGCAATATCTTTTTCTTTCAATCATATCATTTTAATGGCCAAGTACACTTCAATACCGTATTCTTCTACCGTATTATTCCCTAGTAGTTGAGGGTCAATCGAACTTGTTCATCACAACGACTTATTTAGGGCACACCAGCGATAACCCAACTGGGAAGTTCAGTCAGTAAAAGAGGTCCCTTAGGCCGAATCTTATTTTTAATATTAAATATCATTTTCAATATTTATTTTAATCGGTATGTCTGTATGGACAAATATAAACATATCACAAGGAATCAATTATCAGTATCATATGAATTTTGAGATTAAACAAAGTTCACAAAATATACTTAGTTTTCATAATAGAATATAATTAAAACGCACAAGGAATGTCAGAGTAATCACCTAAAATAGAAGTACGAAGTTACAAATATCGAGTCTTGGTTCACTAAGATGAAACTTCTTCTTAAAATTTTCTGTACTTTCTCTCACTATTTCTCTCTGATATTTTGAATGAATTTCATGTAATAATGATCCTAAAGGCCTTATTTATAGTCTTCCAAAGGTATTAGGGTGTTGACACATGTCTAGCTGACCAAGCTTTTACAATGGCGAGTCAGCGTTTTCGTGACGCATAATGGAGCGATCTTGCAGCCTTAAGTCACCGAACTGCGACACGTGTCTTAGCTTTTCCTCTAACGACAACATGTGTTTTAACTTTATCTTATTTTGATGACATGTGTAAGCACGAGGTGTCAAGCATGAGGTGGAAAAGTGTTGGGGTATAATGGTCATTTGACATATTTTGGGCACTTTGGTAATTTCACACGATATGTTTTCAATATTTCTTACAGGTCCCTCAAAATATTTTATTTATAAAATGGTCCTTTTTGATATTTTAACTTTAGTCCCTAAACCTTTCTTAATTAAAACCAAGTCCTTAAAGTTTCATCAAATTATAATTTTGACCCTAAAACTTCATCATTTCGCTTCAGATAGGTTATAAGACTTTGATTTATTCCAATTTAGAGTTGATTCTTCATATTTAAAAATGTGTCTTGTTATATAAAGAACTCAGAGTACGATAAGTCCCTAAAGCTTCATAAAATTATATTTACTACCCCGAAACTTATCATTTAGCTTAAGATGTGTCATAAAACATCAATTTGACTCATTTTATGGTTAATTCTTCAAATTTAAAAATGGGTTTTATTATATTAAGAATCCAGAATATCACATATATAATAATACAACATTATTAGATAGTAAGTGAGACGATATTGAAAGAAAACAATTATGTTTTGGCATAAGAAAATCGAGTCATTACAAAAAGTCTTATTTGGATATGTTGTATCAGCCTTGATTATTCGTAAAGGAACACTCCATGAAGAAGGATTGCCATTCTTGAAGATGTTCTCTTGGTAAAAGGTCTTAAAGCCAATTTACTAAGTATATCATAGTTTTGTGACTCAAACCATAATATCACTTTTTCAAAGAACAATTGCAAAATTTTAAATGAAAAAGGTGATATCATTATTACAGGACTCCATACTCTAGATAACTTTTACACAGTGAATTCAAGTACAGAAGTTTGTAACATTGCCAGAATGGATGATAATGAGATATGGCATAACAGGTTGGGTCACATTAATTATGATAGTCTTATCAAATTATGCTCCCAAGAGATAATTAGAGGTCTTCCAAAAATCAAACCAATTTCAAACATCGTATGTGGTCCATGTCAAGAAGGGAAAATTATTAAGGCTCCCCACAAGAAAGTTAAAGAAGTTCTATCCACTAAACCTCTAGAACTCATCCAAATGGACCTAATGGGTCCTTCTCGTACTGTTAGTTTTTACGGCAACAGTTACATCCTTGTTATGGTTGATGACCTCACTCAAATTACTTGGGTTGCCTTTTTAAAACACAAGTCAGAAACCTTTCGTTAGTTTTTGAAAATATTAGTTCGTATAGAAAATGAAAAGGATTCCCAAGTAGATAGAATTTGGAGCGATAGAGGAGGAGAATTCATAGATTCAGGTGTCATAGAATATTGTGACTATAATGGTTACAAACATGAATTTAGTGCTCCTAAGACATCTCAACAAAATTGAATTATTGAGCATAAAAATCTCACTCTTCAAGAAACGACTCGTGTAATGATTCATGCGAAGAACCTCCCTAAATATTTTTGGGTAAAATCCATTTGTACCGTCTATCATATAATTAATCGATTCTACTTAAGGAAAAATACTAAACAAACATCCTATGAGCTTTGGTATGGGAAGAAACCTAACCTAAAATACTTCAGGACCTTTGGTAGCACCTGTTATGTCTGTAAGGATAGAGAACATCTGTCTAAAATCGAAACCAGAGGAGATAAAGCCATTTTCTTAGTATACTCTCCAAATAATAGAGCCTATCATGTCTACAATCTTCATACCAAAACCATGATGGAATACATTAATGTGGTTGTAAGTGACATTAATGTATAAAGTAAGACCAAAGAACCAAGTATTAGGTATGAGTCCGAAAACTATTTAAATTTTGACTCTCCATAAATAGTTGAAGTCTTACCAACTGAGACCCTTGAAGTACCTAACTGGGTTTCCAAAGATCATCCTTTAAATAGTGTTATTGGTAATTCTACTGATACTGTTCGTACAAGATCTCAACTTCATAACATTGCTCATTTTTCATGCTTTGTGTCTATTATTGAGCCAAAGACTATAAATGAAGCCTTGAATGACACTTTATGGATAAGTGCTATGCAGGAGGAACTTCTTCAATTTGTCATTCATGATGTATGGTATCTTGTACCTCGACCTAAAAATAAAAGGGTTATCGGCACACGTTGGATTTTTAAAAATAAAACTGACGAATCTGGGATGATTATTCGTTATTCATTATATTTATTGCCAAGGCTACTCTCAGATTGAAGGAATCGATTTCGAAGAAACTTTTTCTCCTGTTACTCACCTCGAATCTGTTCGCTTACTTTTATAATAGCGTGTCATTTGCACTTCACACTATATCAAATGGATGTTAAGTCATCCTTCCTTAACAGAATTTTAACTGAGGAGACCTATGTAAAACAACCGATAGTGTTCATTGATCCTCATCACCCAAATTATGTCTATCATCTTAAAAAAGCGCTTTATGGGTTAAAACAAGCTCCTAAACTTTGTATGAACATCTATCCACCTTTCTTTTTGACAACGGTTTTAGGAGTGGAGGGAATGACCAAACCTTATTTGTCAAACATTTTGACAACAATATTACTATAGCCCAAGTTTATATTGATGATATCGTTTTTGGATCTACCTCCCCTTTAGAAGTTAGGAACTTTTCGGACATTATGCATAAAGAATTTCAAATTTCACTTATGGGGGAGTTACACTTCTTCTTAGGGCTCCAAGTTAAACAAAATCCAGATGGATGATTTGTATCGCAATCCAAAGATGATTTAGATATTGTCAAGAAGTTTGGCCTAGAAACAGCTAAAGAAGCTAGGACTCCTATAAGTACTTCTGTCAAACTTTCTAAAGATGAGAATGGTAAATCCATTGACTCTAACTTATACCGTAGATGATAGGGAGCTTACTTTACCTTACTGCCTCCCGTCCTGATATTATGTACTATGTTTACGTGTGTGCCCGATATCAAAACAATCTTAAAGAGATTCAATGTATTATGTGTTAAAAGAATTATCAAATACATTAAAGTTACTCTAAACTAAGGACTTTGGTACACTAAAGACACTTCTAATACTATAGTAGGTTACACCGATGTTGATTGGGATGGGTGTACTGATGATAGTAGTAGTACTTCAGGAGCGTGTTACTAAATTGGTAACAATTTCGTAGGATGGACTAGTAAGAAACAAAACTACACTTCCTTCTCCACTGTCGAATTCAAATATATTATTGTAGGAAGTTTTTGTGCTCAATTACTTTAGCTAAAACAAATGTTGAACGATTACGATATAACTGAAGATAAGTTACAACTCTATTGTGACAATCAAAGCGCCATTAATATTTCTAAAAATCCAGTTCAGCACTCTCATACCCAACATATTAAAATCAGATATCATTTCATGCGCGAGTTAGTTGAATCTAAGGAGTTAGAAATTAATCACCTACCTACTGAGTTGCAATTAGTTGACCTATTTACTAAACCATTAGATTTTCTTTGATTTGAATCTTTGCACAAATCTATTGGTATGGTTATGGCACAACAACGATTTAATATTTCATACTTATTTTCTTTGCCCTTTGTCCATTTGAGACAAAATGGGGGAGAAATTTGAGTCCTCTTGGACATCTTGTTGTATTCTTAACTAAAAAGCTTGATCTTAGTTATCTTATTTTTAGGAATCAGTACCTTCTTTTACAACAACATCTTGATAGGGTATTGGTCTGTATCTAGTTGAGTTATGTAATTTTCTCTTCCTATGACATTGGGAAAATAGAATTTTTGTATAGGAATAGGTTTTTCTTATTCTTTGTATCCCTATGAGTCCTAGATGAATCAAAGGAGAAATTATCTCATATTTCCAAAGGGGGAGATTGAAGCACCCTATATCTTTGACTCACTTGAGTCTATATTATATAGGTTCTCATCTAGTTTATAAATAGTGACAAAATTAAGTCATACCCTTTTCAACCAACAAGCCTTCAGACTCTTCATTTTGATTACCTCTAATAGTCTAAAGGTATAAACACCAACACCACACCTACGATCATTTATGTGTTGCATATGAGATTGCATTTGTTTTCATAATATGGGTGTGTGTGAGTTAAATCCCTCTAAAATATTTTTTTCATAATTTTTGGGATATTTTAAATAATTTCTATGTTTTTTAAACAATTTTTAGAAATTTAAAATTTGCTTTTACAAAGTTAGTGGGCTGATTTGTAAATTCTTTAAGCTGTTAAAAACTTGGTTGGGTAGAAACCAAATGCTCTTGATAATTATGTGGGTGAAAATTGTATTTTTATAAGTTCAAAAACACGCATTTTATACGTCATGTAAGCCTTACACATGTTAGACTCACAACAGTTGGATTTGTGTTTTATTGACCTCACATACTTTTGTTTGATTGTGAACCCTTGGATCATTTTAAGGCATGGACTGCATGCATTCTTACCTGATCCCTATGTTTACATTTAAACCAGTCAGAGGTGTTATAATTTCGGTGCATTGGTAGCCATCAGATTTACCCTGATCTCTTAAAACGTAATCGTGACCATTCATTTGCTTTGAAGTTCCATAGTCTTCCATGGCTTAGTATAAATACTTGTCTTATGTGTTGCGATTACAATCTTTTACCTACCTTACTTCTGAGAGAAAATAAAGAGAGAAGAGAGAAGAGAGAGAGAGAGAGAGAGAGAGAGAGAGAGAGAGAGAGAGAGAGAGCCCCAAACTAAACTCTGGCCAAATCTCACCAGAGAATCATTTCTGAGAGTGTGTTAGTTCGAGAGTTGTCAAGAATCATTCCTCTCCTGTCCTTAATCTCTTTTCCAACTTAATCACAACAGTTTTATCTCATTTTCTTTTATAGAAAATAAAGATTGAAGTCTGTGATACATTTCACGTTTATCTTTCTTAGTTTTGATTTATTATCTAGAGAAATCATAGTTTTGTTAGTTGTGTTCAACTGTTATGTTTTGAAACCCTAAAACCAACAAAACAGTTTCTGATGTCAGTTTCTTTGAACATTCAGACTTATATCTAGTTTGATCTTGATTGGGGATTTACACTTTCACATATTTCACATTTTATGAAATAGTTTGTATATTTTCAAAATAAGAAAGTGTTTAGGATCTTGGCTCATGTACATAGAAATATTCCCTCTTGATTTGTGGATATATTGAAAGATCTAAAGTTTAATATTTTGATTAAACTGATTTTAGAAATCTTTACATATTCGTGATCTATTTGTAATTTGATTAGCATCATGTTTGTAATTAAGTGTGTGCGTGAGTTGCATGCATGTAATTTAGAGCACATCACCACTTACACTTTCACACTACTACACTGAAAAGTGTTGGTATTGAGATCTTGGACAACAATATCAGAGCCTTGAGAGAAGTAAAAAAATCCAGAGGAGTTAGTACATTTCTGAACTTAGAATTCTTCCTGATTGCGTGTCTTGATTGTTATGTAGTTTGTAAACTATTACTCTATTTTAGTGGATTTTTTCTTTTGAGGTGTAGAGACCTTCGTGGACGTTTTCCCAATTGGGTGGGGTTTTACCACGTTGAAATTGTACTTGTATACTTCTTCTTCCTCTCATCCCTTTCTTGAGGTTGTGTTGATTTAATTTCTTTATAAGTTTTGGTTTTCAAAACTAGTAAACCGATACCTTAAATAACTCGTTCATACTGTTTTACACATCTTTTGTTAAGAAATTTGTTTTAAGAAAAGAGTTTCTTCAACAAACTGTTCGGAGCCATTTAGATAGTTTAATCATGAATTAAACGACTTAAGTGGTACTTTTTCAGAAATGAGAGAGGGTGTGAGCGGGGAGAGAAGTAGAAAAGTACTGAGGTTTTCACAAAAATACCCTCAATTTTGAATTAAAGTGCAAGTTTGGGAAGTAATAAAATGGGAGGGAATACAAAATTCTCAAGGATAAAGTAGGAAGTGCAAGAAAAAACTTATCTTGTGACATCATAAGCTAAGCTTATGACAAACATAAGTTTTGTAAATTATTATATAGATATATATTTTGGATCATAGAGAAGGCCAAACGCCATTGAGAATACATTTTTCCATTAAATCGAAACGAAATCAACAATCATTGTTGCAAAAAAAAGCACATTTTTGATAATGTGGTATCGATCCCACTAAGACACAAACCTTTAAAGCACATTTTCGATAAATTATGTATAATTATTCGATAAGAGTAGCATTACTCATTTAGAAAAGACAATAGATGCTTAAGTGCAGGGATCTCATTTGTCCAATCAAGCCACAAAACTTTGATATATTGTTTTTACAAAGATAAAATTGATAAATTTTTACATTGTAAACCTAAAAAGACTTTGAAACATTTCATTAGCTATTTCACAAAAGACTTTGTTATTCTAATATTTGATTTTTTTCATATTCGTAAAATGCTAATACTCTAAGTATACAAATACAAATATATTAATATTATGTAAAATTAAAATAATATGAAGACAAATAAGACAAATAAAGTAAAATTTACCCACTCCCTCTAACTAAAGACTTATAAACATACATATGTAAAGTTGATAAAAAATATTCAACTCTAGAAATCAAAAAGTGACAAAAAGATAAAATCCAAAAGTAAAGTGTTATAATTTGAATTAAAAATAAATTAAGAACTAATATTTCAGATTCATTGTCAACAAATGGGACCATAATGTTTTTGTTGATGGAATAATGTATGAGCCTTAGTATTCATCTCTTTCGATGACCAACTACTAATATATACATTAACATTTAAAAATATAATAGATTCAGTTATGAATAAATAGCTATCAGAGATTGTAGAGATAGGAACCCCAACTCCATATCACTAGTTTAAAGATGTAATCATTCCTCTCTTGAAATTGATAAAATAATTATTTTGATTTTAAATAAATTATTCATTAATTCCATTTCTTTTTGTACCTGAACTTAACTTTTGCATCTACATACTAGTGTTTAATTAAAAAATGAATAATGTAACTCTCATCAATACTTAGTTTCGGGTTAATACCAAATACGTTTTATATGGTTTGTACTATGGTGTGGGTTCCGCCACGGTACATGTCATATAAGGCGCATTTGGTACTAATTCGGTACTAAGTGCCGGTAAGATTATCATTACTCTTAATAAATAGGTATTGATGATTAGTGTACTAATTTCTCACCTCGTAGGGGTCAATTTGCAAAAAACAAAAGTAGAAAAAAATGAATTATATCTTTTTAAAAAATGAAAAATATTTAAGAACAAAAAAGGTAAATTTCAAGAAAAAAAACTGTTAAGTGTCTCACAATTTGGGGATTATATCAAACACCTAGCATACAACAAATTAGATTGTCATCTAAATGAAATAACTCCTAAAAAAACAGTACATATATTATTTAACACTCATATTTAATGTAAACTGGACATGGAAAAATAAAGATGCTTCATACCTTTAACTTCAAGCCATTGGGTGGTAAATACCATAAATCTAGTCGGACTAGGGCTGTGTTTTTTTCCTAAACTTTCGATATTGATCCGATTTATTTTGTATTTGGAATGAAATTTTGGTTTTCCAATTTTCATTTTTTCCTAAGAAAATCGGATTGGAAATCGGAAATGATTCTAAATTTCCGATTTTTTTATTTTTTCCGTTCTGATTTTTCAAAACTATGCCCATCAGATTTTTTCGAATTATGTTCGGATTTTACAATTTTTTCGATTTTTTGAAAGTTTCTCATATCCTACAAAGGTTGAATGAGGACAAGGGTTCCAAAATATTGCTCTATAAAATGAGATTCTCCACCTAATAAATGAAAATATGGGTTAAACTTGTTTGTTTGTTTCTTCAAAATGAGAATTCGATTAATCAAAATCCTAAATTTATTTTTCTAAATTTTGAAAATTTTGAAATTTCTAGTTTTTTAGTATATTTTGTGAATTTTCAGATTTTTTTTCCTTTTTTGACGATTTTTCGATTTTTCTGGATTCGTATTTTTTTTATTTTTCGAAAAAATTGAAACAATTATTTTTATTTTTGAAAAATCAAAATATTTTTTAAATATGCAGGCGGAGGTGGGACAAAGGAATTAAGTCAATTTAAATTTACTATAGGAGTTATTCAGAGGCTAAAAGATTGTTATGTCTGTATAATAGTCTAAAAATGTAGAAGATACCAAATAAATATCCCCACTCCCAAAAAATATCCATAGTGAGTACCATATAAAACCCACCATCGACATGTAAAAATTAGAGCTCGACTTTAGAGGTTGAGTGTTTGAAATCAACAAAGAAAGAAAATGAAAAAATATCAATTGCATAAAAGTTAAAAATAACCTAAATCATGTTTCGGAACAACTTGAGTTATAATGTTGAGAAAATAAATGAAACCAAACCTTCACCAACTTTTATCCATAAATCATTTGGTACTGAGGCCCCCTAATCCAATATAAGCAAGTAAAAACCATTTTGTAAACCTCCAACAAATTTTAGGTTCGTGGATTAGAACCCTACAAAAAACACTTAAAAATGGCGTATAATGGACAAAATCGTAAGTCATCAAACACCCTTATCTCAAAGAAGTATTACTGTGTGATGGGGACAACGAAAAGCATTGAACGACATCAAGCATTGAGATGAGGTGATAGGTAAATTCATATTTCTATCCTTTTTTTACATATCACCTAATCTTACCGATTTTTTTATTGAATTTTTAATGAAGAAAAATTGGAGATGATATTCTCACTGTGGAGATGATCTTCTCACCGTGGAAATCATATCCATGAAGTTTCATCGAAAAATTCATTTTTTTACTATTTTAAGAAAATTGTATGTACCGGGGTTTCCATCATAAGGATTCCTTATAGGAGGCTCTCTCTCTCTCTCTCTCTCTTTATATATATATATATATATATATATATATATATATATATATATATATATATATATATATATATATATATATATATATATATATATATAGTACTGCTCTTGTGAGGACCAGTCTGCATTTTAAGAGTGCGGACCGGACATGTGTCACCTGACGGTGAGCCCAAAAATGAGAGAGAGTGACCCTATAATTGTTCGGTCCGCACTTTTAAAATGCAGAATGGTCCACACAAGAACAATAATGTATCTATATAATAAAGTAGCATGGTTTTGACACTATTCACATCACATCGTAAGATAAACTTATATTATCATTAGCTAATTGTTCCTAAAATGCCTAATTTACCCCTCCAATCTTTGATTTCTCCCTCTTTTTTTACTTCCCAAACTTACACTTTAATTCAAAATTAAGGGTATTTTGGTCAAAACCACTTCATCAATTTGTCTTCTATCTCCTTACCCACCACAAAAACCTCTCATTCTCAACTTCTCTCCCGTTCTCTCATCAGCATCCCAAAAAATACCTACCTCAAACTTCAACCCTTCTCCCCACTACTTCAGTCGTCGTCACATCAGCCTCCACACACACGCACGCGCGCGCACACACTCACACACACATACTTATTTTCATGATCTCCTAATTCCTTTAGTCATTTCGTTTGTTGATCTAAAGGTATGGGGTGATTTAGGGATGTAGCGATCTAAAGGCAGGAGTATAATTTTGATTTTGGTTAAGATATATTGATAAATTTGTTTTATATTTTAATTTTTTTCATTTTGTTTTAGATCTGTTTACACGTATGATTATGTTGGGATCTAATCATTTTTTTTTTGTTTTGTTATTTATTTTTCCTTTTTCAGTTTCCCTAATTATACTCAAACATCACAAACATGTATGCTCCTTTTCTTTGATTTATTTATTGTCTATTTATTGATTTTAGGTTAGTTTCTTTTTATAATGCTGGGAAGTTTTGTTCTAGATCTAAATTCATTTTGTGACAGGTAGAATCCCTTGACAATACTATATATGAATTTAGTTTTTCTGTGTCATTATCTATGTAATTTATTTATGTAATTCTCAATTTATTTCTATTTTGTAATTTTAGTACGTAATTTCGACTATCATCAAGGTGGAGGAGGTCCGATCAAAAAGTTTTTGTGTGAAAATACCAGCTATGGTTCTATCTATCCGTCTCTCCCACCTCAGTTCATAGTCTTTTCATCAATATCTCTAGCACGGTGAATATATTAGAACATTTCTTCCTTCTGGTTTTTGTGTTGTATTGAGACACTATTAGCACACTAGGATTTTTTCTATATATTTACTTCCTCATTTTTATATGTGTTGTGATTGGTTTGAGTTGACTTATTTGTTTAGATTTGTGTATGAATTGATGAATTATTTTTAGGGGTGGTTAAAAATTTGTTTAGATGTTAATTTTTTGAGTGATGCTATGTGTACAAAGAAAATCCACAAAGTCTCCCCCAAAAGTAATAAATTTTGGTGTCCTGGCCTGGCAGGATCCACATCAGATTTGGGGGAGGTTTTTTTTTACTCATATCATTATTCTAATGTTTTTTCGCTTATTGTACTATTAGTTCTTTCTTTTTTACGAACTTGTTGCAGATCTGGATGGACTAATACATTATATACCCACCCAATGGTTTAGGAATTGTTTTGTTTTGTTCTGCTTCCTCATAAGTGTGTGTTAAAGTGGCGATTCAATTCTTATGTTGGGTTGCTTCAATTCATATATTATGACATTTCATTTAATTGTCCCAATTCTTATGTTGTTATTCAATTATAATGCTTCCTGAGTATTAAGTTTGCTTTTCATGGTGAACATACATTCAGAACTTGGTACTTTGTTAGGGGTGAACATACATTTATAACTTGGTACTTTGTATCATATGTACCTAAATATTTCTCTCTTAGTATTAGCATAAGCATGGGTTGAGAATAGAGAATTAGTTTTGGTTCTATGGATATATGTTTATAATGAAGTCTCCTCAAGTCTATTTGGGTTTTAAATTTCATCTTTCATCTGTTTTAAAACATGTTTCTTTTTTGTATTAAATGAGGGTGTTGACCTTCAAGAAAAAATAGTACTTATATGGATTTAATTTGATATTATTGTATTCTTACATATATTTTTGCTACTATCAAAACTGTAGGTACATCGTATACCCTATATTGTCTCTATCTATCTACAATGATGATAACTAAAGGTTTATTATATGAAAGTTTGAAAGACACCTTCGGGGTGATAGCATAGTTTAGTTTTCATCTCATAGTTGTTTTCGATTTTTTGTTTATAAAGTTTGCTTTTGGATTTTTTCTTTTCGATTTTAATCTATGTATGCACTTTCATGGGTTCATTTTGATTACCGATCTATATTTCTTTTGTTAATGCGTTTCTCTTGATTTGTTTTTTTTTGGAATATCTTGGTTATAGGGTTGGTGATGCATACATAAGAGAGGTCTAGGCATAATGCGTTGGGTATATATTCCAACACAATGTTATTTGTATGGTGTCATTTGTAACTATATAATCTTAGAATGATAAGGTTTTACAGTTCTATATTCTAGTATTATTTTCATATAACTATTATTTGGAATCTCACCGACTTCTTAGATTATTCGGTGGCCTAATAAGAGTCTCTTCTAGCTCCTGCTAGAGTAAGAGAGAAGACAACTAATTTGATCCAAGAACTTTATAGATTTGGTTCAGGTATAACACTTAAAACAATTTGTTTATGTGGTACAACACTTAGAACAGAACCGGAAAGGAATAACAACATAAACAAATGTGTAATTAAAAATTATAGATTTTCAGACTTCCAAGATTATAAATTTTCTTTATTTTCTTTCGACTGCTAGAAATGTGTAATTTTATTTTCTTTATTTTCTTATAGTTCATGATACATTTGTTTAATCTTTGCTTCATATCAATTTTCTTCCTTGGGAATGATTGATTCCTTAAAACACAGAACCGTGTAGTATGAGCCTCTATATTGGGTTTTAACCTATGGTGATTTTCATTTTTATCTTCTGGGGGGAGTTCGTTATTATTAAGATTAAGATCTTACCATTATGATTATGATTACGATACAAGAGTTCATTACGGTAGTGTACAAGAGTTCATTAGTTGGCAAACATGTGTAGGTTTAGATGTCGTCATGATGGACTAAGCAGTGTCAACAATAGTAATTAAAAATGACTTATAGTTAAAAGTGGATGGACCTACTTCTTACATTATAGTAAATGGAAATTCGTACATGTCCTGTTTGAAAATAGGAATTTGGGATTTGGGATTTTTCGCTGGACTAAGTAGATGACCATAATTTATTAAAAATTAGATTCTTTTTTTATATACTGAGTACGGTCAAACAAAATTGAAAACTCAATATGAACACAGGAATCTAGCAATCATAACACAATTTCGTGTCTACAAGACAATTGGAAAGGAAGTTTGTCACATTTATACGATCGTCAATTTCCCCATCGGTATTATAAAGGTATTATTTTGTCTATATTTTTGTGATAAAATGTTTAAGTAGTGTCTTTAAATTGGCTAGGATTTGGTGTTGCGAAGGGGATGGTTAAGATATTATGCCACTAGCTATTTTTTAAGATCAATGGGTTCGAATATAGAAGCCAGGAATACTGAAGAGAGGAGTTGAGAACACATAGATGTTATCTGATTATGAAGAGCACCTAAATTTATTTGGGATGGAATATTCTTTAATAGGTTTGGATTTAGATAATCATTTTTTATTCTCATCTGTAGATTTGGGGTTCTTTGATATTCTCTGTTGCAAGTTTGTCTGATTTGTTTTTCAAATCAATTATTCCGTTGACATCTATTTTTAGGTTCATATATAAAATAAAAGAAGGAAGATTAACACATGTTTTTAGGTTTAAATATGTTTTTATGTGATTTTTTTGCAAATTCAATACTTGAAAATGACTTTTTTCTTCATCTTTTTTTGCAGATTAAATATTTGAAGAGGATTTTTTTCCAGATTCAATAACTAAGATACGAATCTAAGATAATGGTTTTGGGGATACATTTATTTTGGGCAATGATTTTGGGGATACATGGTATGTTAATTATTGCTTTTGTAGGCTATGTGTTTGTCTCAATATCAGTTTAATTCGCAATATTTATATGTAGAGTATTCTTCGCTAGCTGCAGCACCAATAATCTCAACATCTGGTTTCACTGTCACTAATCACAGGAAGATCCCCTATGTTGTATGCTCAGCAGAAGCTATATTCGGCCCTTTCGAAACAAGCCTTGCACAGTCAAATGGTCATCGGCTCTGGTGGAGTCAGTGGGCTTCACACGCGACAGAGTGAGGAGACCAGTTGTGGGATCAAAGGGTTTTCTTGATTTTAGTCGAAGCACTAACGGAGAAGGCGTGCAAGGTGGGAACCGGGTAGCATGCAACTCGAGAAACGAAGAGAACGAGAGTTTAGTTTCGACTAAAAATTGAGGCTGCAACTTAAGAAGGCAGTCTACAGGTAAAGGTGAGACTCTTTAAGATAAAATCACCCTTAGATGTTAGGGAGACACACAAGAAATGATCAAGTCTCTATTTTTGACACCAAGAGTCAAGTTTTATTGGTTACAAGACAACATAGGTAGTTGATGAATTTTTTTAGCACATCGGTAATTTAGGTAGCTAGACTTTAGTACATGTATGGTTGATCATTTTCAGTTGGAAAATCCCATGACTAATTTCAATGGCATAGTTCATGTTAGATCGTTGGAGACTTAAAAACAAATGTGGCGTCATTATTAACTATTCTTAAAATAACTATGTCTTGAATATAGTGAATGTGTTTTTGTTGCTCCATGTACCATGTCCTTGAGGTGATGCTACATTCAAGTTTTCTGTTGAACATTGTATTCCTTATATGATTTTGGTTCCTTATTTTGGTTCATTATTGGATTGTTTTTTCTCTTATAATAATAGATAAAATGTTGAGATAAGTGAGGCAGAAATTAAGCATCCAAGGTCTAAACCTTCAAAGCAAGAAACTGTGTCACCCCGCTTAATAAAATACCGGGTGATCAGTCATATACCAAATTAAACAGGAATCTCATTTGGTTCATTCTTAGCATCGCTGTCGAATTTTTTTTTAATTACTAATCACCTAGTCTTAAATTAAGTTGATGTCAAGTTTTATCTTATGAATTAAATCAAACTCAACCAACATACTAGGAAACCCAATTAACTATTACAAGAAAGAAACTAAATATGCCACAAAATAAGTACAAGTGTTTGTTGAGCAACATCAACTACAAGCAATCCATAAAGTGCAAGTATAAAAGAATACTGATACATGCCAAGACTGAATATGAAATTACAAAATCAATAATACAATTGGAAAAGTCCCTATCTAAGATAGAATGAGAAAAGCGTCTAAACAAAGAACCCGCAACAATCTACATAAGCTGCAGCTGTGCACCCTGTAGGAAGGAATAAGATTGGAAGTGTACTTAAATGCATGAAATTAAATTGCAAATTCTCTTCATATTTAAATTAGTGTCGCATACTCCCTTGAGTGCACCTCACCCCTCAACTGATGTGCATGCCTATCGAAACTGTAAATGACCCATCTAGCTAACTCCCTGTAACTAGTCTTGTCTCATATATCTCACTATTTCTCACCATCCTAACTCGAGTGAGTATCGTATACATTTTATGGGTTATTAATCACATTAACCTATTTAAATCATTTCCTATTTAATGCCATATAACATTCTCACAGTTATATCCTTTATATCATTCACATCATGCATACGAGTTATAAGTTATATTTCACACTAACTTATTTACATCCATATCCAACTTGATACCATATAACCATTCCACAAGTTATATTATTTATACATTTCACACCATGTATACATATCCGTATATAATTATGCATTATATATACGTATGCATAACTCAACATTCATACTAACTTATTTAAGCTATTTCTCATTTAATTCCATATAATTGTTTCACAAGTTATATCATTTATACATTTCTCACCATGTATATTCCCGTATATAATTTTGCATTATATATACATATAACTATATCTCAACATTCACACATATGTCAGATATAATATGTTATCACCGAATGCATAGGAGGCGGCCATAGTTCCAGCCGAAAGTGTCCTCTCCATACCATAACGGTCCCACCCCTCTAAGTCATAGACTCTATGGCTTGGGAAATATACTCACCCTGCATTCGCTAGCCAGGGGGTTCACCCACATCACGCAACCTCCTATGATAGCATTAATAGTGGTATGGATTTACTATATATACTATTCACACAAATATATATATATATATATATATATATATATATATATATATATATATATATATATATATATATATATATATATATATATATATCATGTATGTACTACACATCGACATATATTTAGGAATCCCGGCTAATGGAGTATTATGCCCATACCCAAGCCTAAAACATTTCAGTATATGGTCCGATTTCATTTTAATTAATTGCACATTAATTAATTCCCATTATCGTGACCCCTTTCAAGTATACCCGGACTTTCTATCTCTCAGTCTGAAATTCAATATTCCCAATTCAATGTTCAATTTTATCCAATTAAGTTTTCCCCACTTAATTAACAAGGCTCCAATCACTTAATCATAAACCTTAATCTCTCTAATTTAATTAATCCTCTAATTAATCCAAGGGTAATTATTTACACCTATCAATCTAGCCTATCTCCAACGAAATAACAACTAAAAGAAAATATTTCTTAAAATTTTCCCCACGAATCTGCCCAGATTTTTAAAATGCCGTTTGGGGCATTTTGGAGCCGTTTTTGGAGAAAATGTATCAGAGAACAAAAGTTAGAAAATGCCATTTTCTGTTGGAGCATCGCGGACAGAATCTCCATTAGAGTAGTAAATACCTCAATTCTGTACAGATTTCTTCATCAAAACTTTTCAAGATTTATCATAAATCCATTCTTTTGTTATCACAAATCTAGCCCTAACAATTTCATCAATTTAATCAATTCTCAAAACCCCTACAGATATATAACTCTCATTAAAAGGAAATTCCCAATTTACTCAATTACAAACCCTAGAATTCAATTGGATTCCACCTCTTTTAATATGAAAATGCAAATGCAATTTAATAATCACAATTTAAACCACTTGCCTCAAATGAATGTCTAAAGCTTTGAGTGAAGGAGTTGAATTGAAATTAAAGCAATCTCTCCAACATACCCAAGTTCCTCTTCTCTTTGGCTCTCCCTTTAAGCTTTTTCCTTCTTTAGTCTTCTAATGTGATTTAATGTTGCCTACCCCTTACCCATTTGGGGTTAAAACCCCTATTCACGTTTTTGAGCCTATGGGCCTTATAAAAAGGGTCCATACTTTTTATATGGAGCTCAAACATATTTAATTAGGCCCCGACATCTAATATGTGCATATAACCACTCATTTTGGACTATTTTGACCCTAACAGACTCATCCGCGCACTCAAAATTACCATCCGGAATAAATTTCTAAAATTAACTCTCACCCGTTAACTTATTTAAATATATTCACTTTTACATATTCCCATTAATTAATTCTCATTAATTCACGACACAAGTTAATTACTAATTACTGAATCAATTAAATAAAAATAATAACCCAGAAATTACGAGGTGTTACAGAAACCAGAAGCAGAAAGACAAAGGCAGGTCCTAATTATTGAGATTGAATTAAATTGTAAAATATTAGGTATCTTTCATATATTTTTTCTTAAAAGGCATTTTGAGATCAAAACATAAATTAGTTAACTGTATGTCATATGATAGCACTATGATGTCATCAATATGAATTTTTTTTGCACACCCTATTTTACCCCTCAAAATTTTCATTTCCCCCTCTTTTGACACACTCTAATTTGTTTCCTCCTTTTTTTTAAATTCAAAACCAAGGGTACAATGGTATTTGCACCATTTTGTCACTTACCCTCATTATCTAAACCTACCAGTTTACTCTTCTCATCATTTATACTCTTCACCCTCAGAGAAACCACGGAAACAACATCAACGAACAGCTACTCTTTAGCCTCCCATAAACAACAACGAATAACGAACAACAACAACAACAACAATTAACAGCACCTAAGGTAATTTTTTTTGGCTTATGGCTTTTCATCATTTTTTTCTATTTTTCTAATCGTTTTGTTCTTCAATATTTGTTCTGAAGAAGAGAAATACAGAGGCCCTTTTTTAGGGTACTCTTCTCATCGTTTCTACTCTTCAGCCTCCCATTAAAACAACAACAACCATCAACAACGGGAGAGAGATAAACCAATGAAATAACAAGGAACAACTATTCTTCAGCCTCCCATAAGCAGCAAAAAAACATTTTTTTTCTGTACAAATAACAACTGAGATAATTTGTTTTGGCTATAAACAGCATCCGTGGCAAAAAAAAAAATAGATGTACAAATAACAACCTAGGCAAAAAAAAAAATTCCTGTCGTCTTTTCATAATTTTGTTCTTCTATTTTTCTAATCATTTTGTTCTTAAATCTTTGTTCTGAAGAAGAGAAATACAGAGAGAGTCAGCTAGCAGGGAAACCATACAAAACAACATTCTTTGAATTAATAAATGATATGGCTTCTCCTAGGACGCTACTTATTTCACGTATGTTCCACCAAGAAAGAAATGATTATTGGTTGATGACCTGTGTTGTGCAACGGAGAAGATCAAGTGTGATCAGTCAGTCTCTGCTGCTAGCTATGATGGGTATCATGCATTCTATATCTTAATTTATGGGTGTTTTTATCTAAACCATATTCTTATTTGTACAAACCCCGTTTGAGTTAGTAATAGATTAAATGATGAAGTTTATAATGGACAATAGTACTCCTAACAAAACACACCGATAAATTGGAACTTTGCTTACGTATATACATCAGAACTGAAGAACTTTTGTTTACATTGATGAAACCATTTGTTATAATTAACAAGTATCTGAAAATTAGTTATACATTTACTCCAATCAAAGATATTAACAAAATGATATCTACACGTGTCAAAAAGAATTTCACCAAATGTCTCCCTATATTTCAAGTAGAATCTACAACTAAAAATGAATATAGTTGAATAAAACAAGTTGTTAAAATCAAGGTTCTAAAAGGCGCGAGGCGTGGTCGAGGCGTAGAGGTCAAGCCTCAAGCCTTAGGAGCCTAGGCGTAAAAAGGCATTTTTCCATTTTTTATTATTTTAATTATTCCAAGGCTAGTAATATAATAAAATAGTACATACCTTGAATTTTAAAAATATATCCATATGTTTGGTAGCATCTTTCTCATATTCATGCCCCATAACCAATATTTGTCAACAAATCCTTTGTTTTAAAAAAAAAAGTGTGCGTTAAGCCTTTTACCAAGAATAAGGCGTAATAAGGTGTAGGCGATGCGTTTCTCTCAAGCCTCAAGCTTAGGCGGGCCTTTTAGAATAGAGATTACAATGTTCAAACTCATCAAGAGTGTGGTTAATTTTTGTTACGATTTATTGATGTTATTTTCCTAAAATATTAATTCGTCGTTCCTTTTCTTTTCAGATATGTGTTTAAGACTAATTGTGACTTACTCCTCTTTTAGTTAATTGGCAATATTTATATGATCTTAATCAGGTATTTTTTTTGTTCAGATTCTTATTGGCACAAATATAAGGGCTTGGTTTTTGCAAAATGTGTAGCAATCTGTAATTTAGATTTTATTGAATAATAATTTATTGGTTGCAGAGGAACTGTATTGAGAGTGTAACTATATCTAGAGTTTCTACTAGAGGAACTAATACCGAGTGTCTGAATACAAAATAAGTGTATTGAGAGATGACACGTGTTCTTTAATTTTCCCTTTTAAAATTTAAGATCAATACTTTTTTGTGTTTTTATGTTTTGATTTTCACCTTATGTATTACTTTGTATTTGCAGGATTATAGAGACTTATGTGTATTAGCACTACCAATTTTCTGGCATATTCAACAAACACATCAAGTTGAATCCACCATCATCGCAGGCACTCAGTCGGTACCCTAACACTACGAGGGGCATATGTAATCTACTTGATACAACCGTAGTCTCCCACAAACAAAGACTCGATAGTTCTTTCCAGTCTTGGATTCAAAAATCAAGTTCACATGCCTATACACTGATCATAGACACGAGCACACCGAGAATAAATCTAATACCATTCGACAAATATTGTGTCATCGGGTGGGAATAAAACTCCTAATTGAAGAGGTTGATTGGAACAGGGTAACATCCAAGAACTTGAATCTGATTTTACAATTGACGTTGATGTAAATTCCCAACAACTTTCTCCAATTATTTTACAAACATACATGATTGTACAACGCAACACATATTTTTTGTATTTATCATTGGGCATTGATGTTTAGTGATGTTATTTAAAATACGTTGGTGTCTTTAGATTTCCATTTGTTAATTTTTTACCTTAAGAACATCTCCGTGATTTTTTGTACATGTTTATTCCATTTAGCTTTCACTTTTTTTGCAGTAGTTTAAGAGTGAATAATTTTGTTTTCGTAGTTGAATTTTACCCAGATTAAGAATTTTAATTTTCACTAAACACTTGATGCCATTTCTTCATAGTGAATACACATAGTAGGTAATGTGGCTTTCCATATGTAATGCTTCGTTTATAATTCGACTATATACTGAAATACTTTATTTGCATAACATAGAATAATAATTCGTGTACTGAAATTGATTATAAAACGGTGTGTCGTAACTGCTGCCTCTAACAATTGAATTACAATCGTGCCTTCATTGGCTTTTTGTGAATTGTCAGTGGTAATTGTATATGGAGTTAGTGAAGTGTATATAATGCTTAGTATATTTAATTTAGTCACTTTAGTGGTGTGCTAATATGGAGTGTCTTTTGTTATATAAAAAGCTATTATCGATATGTAGAGGGAAACTTTAAGTCAGTTATCTGAGTTAGTTTTATCATTCATTTTGAAATATTTATGCTTTTTTTTGTTTGATGAACCTCTACATTAGATTTAATTATTTTAGTTCTTTCAATTGCACTTAGAAGTTGATTTTTGGTTAATTTTCACCATCGATTTCTCTATAGTGAAGGGCAATTTTGGGTAATTGCACAACTTACCAGATTACAAATCCTTCAATTTTGGGAGTTACTACACACAGGTATTGGACCTATATGTCCTATGTTTTATGGTGATTATGAAGATATTGACACATATGCTTTCTTGGCCATACATGGCTTTAATAATCAAAACATTCGATTAAAAATAACTATCTAGGATACCATTTTCACTTCTAATTTTATATTTCTGGCAAAAAAAGAAAATTGGAGAACTGAAAATCACAATGCGTAATTGTAATTGATATTTCTCTACCAACCCCAAAAAATCCTATATAGTCTCTCATTATTTTGCCTATTTCATTGATGTGGGTAAAATAGGCAAAATATAGCATAGGTGTATTATGGGTAGGATAGTCGTTACATGCAACATGAAATTAAAACATAAAATAAAGATCTCAATAACAAAGAAATTATGTTGTGTAACAACCCGCTTAAAATAATAATGGGTGGCCATCCCTATACTACATTATATCAGGAGTTCCAGATGGTCCAGTCTCAACATCAACTATCGGTACTATAATATAGGACTAACTACCCGATATCATATAAGCGAGATGTTAAAATTAAAAAAAATATGCAACAGACAACAACTAACACTACTAATAAAGGAAAGAAAGATGCATGAAAGAACTATAAGAAATGAAATGCTATAATAAAATAAAATAAATAACTACAACTGAATATACCACAAGGAAGTAAACCCGAATAAGTTGTCGGGTCACAGCCAATACAATAACTGAAATGAAATAAATATACACATATGTAAATATCCCTTGGGTACAAACCCGATATACAACATGAATCCTACCTAGATTTTTAAAGAAGTAGGAAGCGACTACAAGATACATCCCGTAACAGACCGCACATGTCACGGCTCCCAAGACTCTGGATTGAAGGTCATCCGGCATCCATGTGGTAGGACACTTGTAATAATATATATATATATATACAGGCAGGAGAGAAAAGTAAACGGGTCAGAGCCCGAGTGTGAAAAAATTATTTAGCAAGTGTGTTAACCGTGCATAATAAATATCGGTGCACTTATTTCATAATTAAAGTGGAATCGCACTCTCGTGGAACCCCAACTCACCTCTCATCTAGCGGCGCGCACCTATTCGTGTCCTGAATTTTTGTTAAATTACCCCAATTATAAGGACAACCTAACTTAACATAGGCCCTGCCTATTCCCACGAGATTTCATTCCTATCTTAACCGAAGAATCCACCCTTTTACTAATCATACTAGATTATGTTTACAAACAATTATGCCATAATAGGCTTAATGGATTCCGGTTTATAATTTAATTAATTATAATTCTTAATGCGTTACCCATTTATATTTGGGTTGAATTACAAGATTTAATTTTTAAGTAACATGCATACAAATTATTATTGACAAAACTTCGCTCCATTCTCAACATTGTACAATGTTTCATGCGTGGGGTCTCTCGCAAAGCGATATCCAAAGAAGGAACCACCCCGTTACACTACTACTTGACAACGTTAATCCTAGAGATCCATCATGCCACACATAAATAGTTGATAGAACTTTTCTCCAATCTCGACACTGCACTACGTTTCGTGCGTGGGGTGTCTCGCAAAGCGAAATCCAAACAAGGAACCACCCCGTTACACTACTCCTTGACAATGTTGATCATAGAGATCCATAATGCCATACATACCATATCATACTACCACTAGTACTAAATTTTAGACTACAATATGAAAACAACTTAAAATCTCCAATAATATTCTTGGGACGATGTAACCGAAATATTCCTTAAATGCGATACAACAATCCCCATTAATCTAGTACACCATAATCTTCCCAGATGTACTCCGTAAAGATTCCATATCCTTTCATCTATAGGATATATAAATATATATATAGGCATTTTATTCTAACCATATATATATACCATCATCCATACCCCAAATGTACATATCACATTTGATGTATAATGGCCATGCACAATAATATACCCGGCTATATATAGCGCCGATAAAACTGCACCATGCTATCATCTTCCCAGTGCCCGGCTCACGTAGCAACTGGGGACCACCATGGTGGGGCTCAATGACACATATCTCGTGGTAAACTCACACACACGATGTCCCGGGAAGTGGTAATAGCTCCATACCGTCAATGAGACGAAACATACCCACCACGTCTCATCCCAAAAATATAAATCACATAATAACACATGGGACGACTATGACCTGGGGAATATCCACACCCTGCTCCTCATGCCATGATGCTCACCCTCTGCGTGAAAACTTCCCAATGATAGCATGAGTGAGGTATGCTTAACCACATAAGTACGTATATCGTTCACATGCACAATATGCATACATCCATATGATCCCATCATATGATCAAACATTAAACCATCATATACGGTTTAATTATCCATACCATGTATGTCCACAACATAAATATATCCATATATTCATATATATATAGATATATATACATATATATATATATATATATATATATATATATATATATATATATATATATATATATATATATATATATATATATATATATATATATATATATATATATATATATATATATATATATATATATATATATATATATATATATATATATTCACATATCCATATATTTATATATACAAACTAATTATCGTTCATGTGTATAAGATATCTATATACACTCGGCTATAAGTATACATAATCCTCAATATTCAAGCCGTCACCACAATTTCCTTTAAATTTACCTCGATATGTGAATACAATCCCTCACTTGAAACATAGTCAATCATGTTTACTATGATGAATAATCTCCCAAAATCATATGTATATATATACATATATATTCGACATTAGGGTTATCACCCAAAATTTTGTGTAGGAAACCATCACTACACATACCATTTATATCCGAGAGCAAATAAAGAATCCAGTAATAATTTTGACTATCGGTATACACATAACTAATAGTTTATAAGCCTCAAACTCAGTCTTACCTTCATCAAATAATCCCATATGTTAGGGAAAATACCCAATGTAAATCACACACTGATAAACAACATCTACCCCCAATTAGATTTACACACTTTACTCTAGTTGGTAATATGATCCCATCGCTCTCGATTTTGACTACGACTCAATCACTTTTGTGAATCCCCTAGTCTAAGATCTCTCAGATTTATTTCTTAAATCTTATCATTACTAAGGGTATGCGACTATTCTCTTCCATTTAGCCCCAAATTGTATCTTAATAATATCCTATCCTTCTAAGGATTCGACATAAAGGTTGGCCTAGAATTTCACAACATACCCTCGCAACTCTTTCTAAGAGTTCTTAGCCTCCCATCACATCTATACTTACTTTTGGTCTATAAATAGGATTCTCAATCCCAATGAGGTTTCCCCACAATCTCTATACACAACTTCAAATACATACATGGGTATATTTTTCCCAAATTGTCCCAAGAAGTCCCCATAATCACAATGCGTGAGAAACCCCTAGTGTGTCTCCAAACATATCTCTTACATCATAAGAGAAGACCCCAAATCAATAAACCCAACCAAAAAGGGTTTGAAATCACTATGAAGAAAATTACACAAAATACCCTATTTTCGAATCGATTCGACCCTATTCCAAACCGATTCGGCCTAGCGAATCGATTCGGCCTCCAAGGCGAATCGATTCGGGTACAAAGACCTGGGCTTCTGCCTCAGGCCGAATTGATTCGGCTTGGGTCCGAATCGATTCGGTCAATGCAGACCTGCCAATTTCCCTAAACGGAATCGATTTGCTTAGGGGGCGAATCGATTCGGGCCTGCAGATTTTGAAGGGTTCTTCTTCTTTAATGAACCCACGAATTTTTAAACCCTAAAATTTTTATTCTAACCCCCAAACCTTTATCAAATCATGATTTTAATCCCATAAATCAACCCAAAGTTGATCACAACCATTTCTACACCATCAAACCCATATTTAAACATTGATTTCAAGATTAAACCCAAAAAATCTAGGTTTTGATATTAATACCAAAAAACCATTTCTTTAACCCAAAAATTATGAAATCAAATACACAAATGACTTATTTATCAAGATTAAACACTTGCCTCAGATTGGTAGAGGTTTGATCGTCCTCGATGTCGCGGTTGGGCCGAAAATCTCCAAGCTTTTTTCCCTGTCTCTCTTCCTTTCTTCTTCTTTATCTCTTATTTTCTTCTTCTTTCTCTCTTCTTTTCCTCTTATTTCTCTTTTCTTTTTATTTCTCCAAATGAGATGGCTTGATCCATAAGCCTCTTAAGACTTTAAAACATAAGTCCCACTTTTAATTGTTAATACACACTTTAAATGACTCGTTTACTCCAATTCGAGTAAAGCTGACTTAAAAATATTCCGGAGCCGAAATAAAACCCAATGACAGTCATTTTGACTATCTCGACCCTTCCAGGATCGATGGTACACTCAAAATCATCATCCATAATACTTTAAAATGTCCTCTATTTTGGACTTCAATTCCTAAATTTTCAAATTCTCCAATTTAATTAAATTTTATTTTCCCAAAAATTAAATTTCTCAGTCTCAAAAATCATGGGGTGTTACATGCTGAAACTTGGGACTAATCTTGTAGCTGTTGGTTCGTGCCAGATAAACAAATTCAAATCAAAACCATGAAGCAATAATTCAAAATGATAAAGGAAAAAAGACTACCATATGCATATACAAAGAGATGAATACATTCACTTGCTCTAATTGACATTCGATAGGCAGCCATACCCGCATGACACAACATTTGAAAATATGTATTTATTCAATCAAATCATTCATTAATTTATATGAGAGTTATTCTCATATGTCAAAATTCGTTAATAATTCATTATTTTTTTATAAAATAGTTCCATGCTTCATGTATTTAGACTTTCCTACCCATTTTTATTTTTGACTTCACAGAACATTCGTTAGTGGGATGTTAACTAATTATATTTGTTAAAGTTTAACACCCCATTAACTTATTTTGTACAAGAAATGACCCTTTTGTTAATTGTGAAGTGAACTACAAAAGAAAATGAATATGCATGTCAAATTAATTATGGACAAATTCTCAAAAAATTCCATTCAAAATTTGTGTTTTATTCTTTTGCACCAAAAGATATCGATGAGAATGTATGCCTAGTTTTAAATGTTGACTTAAATACATATTCCATCTTAAAGGATATGTAAAAATAGTCTCCGATCCTACAATCTAGTTATATCCTATTTTAATTTTCTTTTATATAAATAAAGGTATGTTAACATTTTAAAGCACATGTAGAGAAAATGAAGAGAAATAATTCAAATTAGGGTAAAAGAGAAAACTAAATGTGCAAGGTTTACAAAACTTACACGCTTATTGAGGTCATGAGCATCATATTCCTCAAAAATACAAAAATCCCTTGTGATCAATAGATATTTCAGTCTTCTTAAATTGCATGATTGTCAATGATTTCTTCAACTCATGAAAAAAAACTTTTAAAATCTAGATTCATTGATATTAGAGGGTCAAATCGTAATAATTTTCCAAAAATTGTGAAGCAGAAGAAGACCCTTAAATTACCGCTTGTTTCTTAGGAATCCAAACCCCAAATACACAACCAAGCCTTTTGGCACATTGATATAAAGTTATCACTGGAATCAGTGACGGATCCAGAATTTTTGGTCAATCGGGGCCAAAGTTTGGAGTGGTGTCGGGGGTTCGGGGCGGGAAACCTCGAGACAAAATTTGTTTGGGTTATTTCGAGTTTTATATAAATTATATTTCATTCAAAATGACTACAAATTATATGTTTCGAGTTTATTTCGAGTGTTTTTTTTTTGCATATATGTTTAGGACACAGATTACAGAAATTTGACAAAAAATCATAAATTCAATTTTTGGTGGAACTACAAAAAATCATGAATTCAATTTCTCCAAAAAATCATACGTACAAAAAATCATACATTCAAAAATCATACATAGAAAAATCAGCTTAAAGTTAAAAAATACCTGATGGTGATGAGTTAGTGGCTCCGGCTAGCATACATAAAAATCATATACAAAATCATACCCAAAAATCATCTTAAGGTTAAAAAGTACCTGATGAGTTAGTAGTGGCTGGCCAGAGGGGATGGGCAGGGCAGGGACAGATGGAGGAGAGAGGAGGGAGGCACTCAGGCGACGGGCGGAGGGCTGGACATAGGCGGTGGACGGGAGGAATTCGGGAGTGGAAGAGAAAGTTTTAGCAGGTAAAAGAAATAAAGGAGAGAAAGGAGAGAGACCCGATCTTTACTTTATATATATATATATATATATATTTATATATTTCTAAAAAATTGAACTGAGGCCAAGGCCCCCCTTGGTTCCCATGTGCATCCGCCCCTAACTGGAATACTCTCGAAGGTGGATTGAGTTTGGTCCCCAGTTCGTTTCTTGACACTGTCAAAATAATGCTTCGACAGCGAAAGCCACGAACCGCGGATGGAGATTAATCGAGGTGCGCGTAAGCTGCCTGCACACCTCATGGTATGCTACTAAAAAAAATACCCGAAATACAAGAATTTCATAAAGTTAAACCTTAAAAACTAAAAGTCCCATTTTGATAACCCAAATCCCTAAATGGAAAATATTCAACAGAAAGAGACGAAGATGAATGAAGGAGTTTTACATAATGGAACTTCAAAGAATAAACATTTTTTGTAACAGGCTAAGAGCATCTCCAACGCAGCAGTGGGAATGGCCCTTGTATCTGATGTACACAAAAAAAAGTTGTGTGAGATAAAAAATCACTCTCCAAAGCAACAGTGGGAATGGACCTTGTATCTGACATGGGCAAAAAAAATACACATTGTGAGGGTGACCATCTACATATAGAGGGTCTATTCCACTGCTAAAAAATCGACCAGCTCATCAAAACAGTTAGTTTCCCTCATCTTTTCAAAGAAAAAAACAGAATTGAAATGTTTGTATGCCTTCTCCCATTCCCTCCTACGGACTCTATAAAAAAAATTGATGCATCAATTTCCAATTTCTTAAAAAAAAGCTCTTTGTTCTGCTACTTCTACAATTGTAGGTTCAAATTTTATTTTAGGTGGAATCATTGCTCCATATTTCCCCTGTTTCATATTTGCTCTGTGAAAAATTTCTGAAGAAGTTTTTGGGTTAATTTTACATTCTTTAGGGTTTCCCGTGTTTTAGATTCTCCATATATAATATGAATTATAAGATCTTAAAGAACTACAACAACAAGAATGTTATTATTTATAATTTATGTGCTGAATGTATATTTGCAAAAGCATGTTAGAAATGAATATTCTGTTATTAAATAATTTTTATGGTTATATTCATATGTTATATGATTGTTATTATAATATTAATTTTCGATCAACGGCTCATGGATTCTCAGGGTTGTCCTCACAAATCATATGCCCAACACCCATCTATTGACATTGATCATATAAATTTAAGTGACTCGGCCAACTCCAAACGTTCTTCCAACTCGTCTTAATTTCATCAACCATCCCATATTCCACTACCGAATTCATTTATTCAAGTTGACCAATTTGCGAACAAATTTAGTTCATTAAACTTACAGTTTCAACCAACTTTTCCATGCAATCCAAATAGTGATCCATTTTCTACACATGTTCAATAACAATTTGGATCCGTATTCTCTTTCCAAGGTCTAATGAATGCTCCCAACCTTCCATTTGAAAATCAAACTCCATATTCATCCAAAGGTAGTAAAAAGAAAACAGTAGGAAAAGCCTCTAAAAAATCCCATTCAACAGAACCCATTGTTATGCATCGAAATTGGAACGCCGATGAAGATATTGCCCTAACAAAGGCATGGCTAGAGATTTCGATTGATTCAATTATTGGTAATAATTAGAAATTTGATACAGTGTGGAACCGTATCTGTAAAGCTTGGAGAGAGAACATGGGTGATCAATGCGATATGACCCGAAATGCCAATGCCTTGGGTTGTCGTTGGGGGGTTATTCACGGTCCAGAAACAAAGTTCCACGGATTATATGAACATTTGGAACGTCGTCCTCGAAGTGGAACAAACCTTGAAAAGATGGTAAGTTTTATTTGGATATCTTGTGTATTTGTTTATTTCTTCATTAAATGTTGTATATTAACTTATTTGTTGACTTATTTACTCTATAGAAAGAAGAAGCAATGCGACTGTATAAGGATCTAAATGAGGGACAACCATTCAAGTTTGAGCATTGTTGGGAGATCATGAAAAATAATCCAAAGTGGTGTACGCAATATCTTACTTTGGGTCAAGCTCCAAAGAAATAAAAAATGAGTAATGACATATTCGTTGATGCGCCATTTCCATCAAAATCAACAACATCGACATATATTTTCTCACATGGAGAATTTATAAATCGGGATACCTCTTTAACTGAAAATATCACTTCTGATGAGGTTGTGCGTCTGCCGGGAAGAAAGGCTTGTATGGAGAAATCCTTTCTCACGGCTTCTTGTCATTTTGCAAATAGTTTCTCTTTATTAGACGATGGTTGCGAGATAGTTTGAATTAATGTGGCATATGGGGGGTAAATACCATCGGATAGATAATATCCCATATTGTAGTGATGTCAGTGTATAATAAAATCACAATGGGGCGCAACATCATTAATAAGATCATCAAACAAAGAAAACATGTCCAACACATTTATGTCGTTGTTAGTACCAGCCATTCCAAAGAATGCATGCCAAATCCATAAATCCCGCGATGCAACGACCTCTAAGATGAGAGTAGGGACTCTTTTGAAACCATTAGTATGCGTACCATGCCATGCCCTTGGATAATTTTTCCAATGCCAATGCATACAATCAAGACTACCTAGCATTCCAGGGAAACCACAGTCCTCTCCTTCCTTAAGTAACCTTGAAATATCATATGTATTTGGTTTCCTCAAATATTGTTCCCCGAAAACCCTAATGACAGCATCACAAAATCGCTTAAGGCTTTCAATTGCAGTGGTCTCGCCAATCTGAAAATATTCATCAAGAAGATCAACTAGACAACCATATTCAAGCATCTGCAATGCTGCGATCATCTTTTGTAAAGGACTCAACCCTTCCCTGCCAACTGCATCTACCTTTGGTGTAAAATAATCCTCACTATTTTCAATTTCTTGTAGAATATGATTGAATAGCTCTACATCCATTCTAAGTCAACGACAAAAATGCTCTGTTGTGTATTTTAAGTCCTCTCCCTTAAAATTGTCCCTAACAATAAGATCATGACGCTCCTTCCTATCACGATGAATGTAACGTCTTCCAAAGGAAGACCCACCGTGAGGCCGCTTTTTGTACGACATCATTTTTTAGACAATGAGGGGGACTTGAATTGTCGTGGTTTGAACCAAACTTCTGGTCATTTTAGTAAATATTATGCTATCATCTTCCCATTGATCGTCAAGAAGGTTTTTGACACTAACAAAAGAATCACTGCTTGAAGATGAACTATCGGAGTCAGATTGTAAATTTGAGGAAGACATGCCAATAAATCTGTCAAAAAAGATTATATCAAATGACAATAATAGCAACTTGAGCCAGCACATAAGAATTTATAAAATAAGCATTAAAGTATGGTTTGATTTACAGTACAACTGAACAATTTTGACAAAATCAGAGTTTAGTTTAAAGCAGAACTATAATTTCAGATTCACATGCCAAAAATTCAAGTGGTTTTATGATATAATCCTAGTTTAGGAGTTTTATCAAACAGTAAGTAGGCAATTTTTAGGTTATTCTATCCACATTTTTTATCCCTATTCTACATACCATTTTTCTATATAACAGTCCGAATAAAATCAATGATATAACGATAAAATGGATTAAAACACATTTGAAATTAAAAAACCTACCTGACCATGAGAATTTTCTGAAAGGGGAACTTCTTGAACTAGATATGGTTATGGATTTCGGGCAGATTGTTGATGAGAGTTTTATGGAAGGGGGAATAAATATGGTGAAGGATTTTGGGCGGGATGATTTTGTCGGGAAGCCATAATCGAATTTTATTGACACGTAGGATCCATGTGTTTTTTACACATGTGGGTTGGATATGTATTTTTAAGTCTCTCGTTTCTTTGTCCATATCTGAACCAAGCAGCAAAAATATGCTAACACGTATACCAATTTGGGAGATCCAATTCACTGATGCATTGGAGATGCTCTAAGATGGTTATTTTGGAAAGTTTAAGAGATCATGATAAACTGTCCCAAGATCGCTGTGCTGATTATCAGTTTTGTTAGTATAAGAAAATGACACGCATATATCTTAAAATTTCTAAAAATTTGAAAATTAGGAACAAGATATTGGATACTTTCGAGCTAATCAATGCATTAAAATATATAATATTAAGCTAACATAAATTATATATAGAAAAAAAAAAAAAGTTTATTGAATATTTTAAGGGGATTTGTAAATTTAGGACGTATTGTAATATGCATTTTGCAAATAGGATAACAGACATTTTGTTTTCATTTTTAGACTCTCTTTTTAAGTAAAGTCGCTGACGCGGACCCATATCTATAAAACATCAATCAATCACAACATATCACGTCAGTCAATAATTTAAAAAGGGGCAAAACCAAATAGTCCCTCGAACTTTTTTTAATACACGTTTACTACAAGCCTTTTTATTTTGCACCAAAACGTCCTTCACCATGCCAAAAAAAGTTTTACCGTTCCGGTGACGCGGACCTTTAAAGATCGGTGACGCGGACATTTAAAGATAAGAGAATTAGGGACTTTTTGGTAAAAAATAAAAGGGTTGGACTAAATGTGTATTAAAAAATGTTTGAGAGACTTTTTGGTATTTGATCCATTTAAAAATAGGAAATAAAAGTGAAAACAAAATATTTATTATTTTATATTCATAACTAATATTATTTTAAATTTTAAAAGCACATAAACTAAGATTTTAAATGTAAGGACGAATCAATACATTCAAGGTTTTGTAGAGGCTAGTAGCCTTCTGCTTCCTTCACACTATTGATGGTCTCCGCACAGTGAGACACTTAAACAATATTAATAAAAATGAAATGAAAAAACCCAGAGCATCCACAATATTGTGTCTATTATCAAAATTGAAAAATAAAATTTTAACTGATAGGGAAAAAGTAAACAAATTATAATGATTGAAAAGAAACCTGTGACACCCCTCCTAATAAAATACGGGTGATCAGTCATATACCAAATTAAAATAGGAGTCCCAGTTAGATCATCCTTAGAATCACTGTCGAAAAACTTTTTAAAACTTACTAACCACCTAGTATTCCAAAAGTTGGTCCCAATTTTAACTTTTTGATTAAACAAAATAGTACATGCGGAATTAAATCTAAACTATTCACACAACTGAATGAAAATAAACTAAATCATTAATTAAACAACCTGCCCAATAAATCACCGGCCACCAAAGAAATAATTCAATACAAATATTCAACACCTGAATAAATTACACCTGAAAAACTGTACCGAGAAGTCTGGGCAACAAGCCCTAAATAAAACTGAAACTGCCACAAGATTCCTACTCTAGGAATGAATGAATGATGCGTCTAATTCAAACTCCTACTAGCATCTACATATGCCGCAGCTCCGTGTCCCTGGAATAGAATATCAATCCCGGCGTCTGTGTGGCTGAACACCTAAAAGGTTTTGAAAATAGTTCTATAGCAAGGGTTAGAACCCAAAACATTTTGAAAATATTTAGCAAGTGAATTAACTGCAGTATTTTAAAATGCATGAATGCGCTTCATATTTAAGGTAATGTCGCACTCCACACTCCGTTGTGGACATTATCACCCCTCCACTATTGTGCACACCTACCGGTTACCTTAACCCCACCTAGTTGTACTACCCCGTCAAACTAGTCCTGGTATAACCTTCCCTTGCCATACTACTCTAACCCGAGTATAATAATTCTTGAATTATAAGTTATCTCACAATTAACTTAATTAATTCCTCTTAAATAGCAGCATATAACCGTGTCACAATTTATATAAAGTAAATACATCACACACTGTATTATTACCCGTATATATATTTACTACCATTATATACGTACCTTTACCACAATATCCACACACATAACATACGTATATCCATCCCTTCGAGTATACCCTCATCGGATGATTCCCTCTAAAATTCTATCTCACTAGGTGTGCTCACAAAACCTAGTTCCCCAAGTAAGAATCGCTCACCAACTTGGCCCAAAATATAAACGTAGTGGAGGCGGTCATATTCCTTCTCTGAAAGTGAGATAAATCCCTCACCCATATATACCGGAAGCTATGACCTGGGGATATACTCGCCCTACTCCTCGAGCTAAGGGATTCAACCAAATCGCGCAACCTCCCTTGATAGCATTAGAGTATATAAATTGAATAAATATCTAGGCACTGATATTTAATATCACCACAATATATATATATATATATATATATATATATAATATAAACTCCGGCTTTACCGTGTACTCAAAATCCCGTACACTGCCTGTAATTTAATATCACACTCAATATATATACACGTGTATATATACTATCCCTACACCGTATATATAAAATATAAACCCCGGCTTTACCGTGTACTCAAAATCCCATACACTGCCTGTAAATTTCCCGAGTCTGTGGCCTGACTCAAACTAATTAATTCTCACTTAATAATTTATCATCTTCCCGAGTCTATGGTCCGACTCAAATATAATTAATTCACCACTCAATTAATATAATACTTTCACCGAGTCTATGGTCCGACTCTAATTAAATTAATTAACATACTTATTAATTTAATACCTTCCCGAGTCTATCACCCGAATCTAATTAAATTAACTAACGCATATATTAATTTAATGCCTCCTCGAGTATATCGTCCAACTCTAATTAAATTAATTAACACACATTTTAATTTAATACCTCCCCGAATCTATCTTCCGACTCTAATTAAATTAATTAATACACATATAAATTTAATACCTTCCTGAGTCTATCGTCCGACTCTAATTAAATTAATTAACACACCCTATTTAATACCGATCCAAGTCTGTGGTCCGACTCCCAGTTAATTAATTTACACATTAATTAATTTACACCAATCCGAGTCTGTGGTCCGACTCTAATATAATTAATTAAAACGCTTATTAATTCAATACCTCCCCGAGTCTACAATCCGACTCTAATTAAATTAATTATCACACCTATTGATTTAATCCTACCCGAGTCTACAAAACGACTCTAATTAAATTAATTATCACACTTAATAATTTAATCCTACCCGAGTCTACAATCCGACTCTAATTAAATTAATTATCACACTTATTAATTTAATACTACCCGAGTCTACAATCCGGCTCTAATTAAATTAATTATCACACTTATTAATTTAATAACTTGGTGTCACCCAACCATTATCCCCGGACTCGCTCACTTGGCCCATACCTTACTATTTCCCGAGTCTATATTCCGACTCCAAATTAATTACTCTCTCTCAATAATTAATTAAATACTTTGGTGTCACTTAACCAACATACCCGGACTCACTCACTCGGTCCATTTTTACATCTCATAATTTCATTCCCACATTTTCGTCCACAATGTGTCACACTTTCATCTCCATAATTCCCCAAACTATATTTACCTATAATTATCAACATACCCGAACTCGCTCACTTAGTCCATTTTCAACGTGTAAAATCAGCTCAGAAATCGTTTTCTCAATAATTATTCCCATGTATTAAAAACTGGCGGCACTGTCAGAATCCCTGTAGCTTCGATCGATCGAACTCCCTGGGTCGATCCAAATTAACCTCGGGCGATCAGCCCTAAATTAAGTTAGAATAGGTTTCTCAGTTGAATCATTCTTAGCATCACTGCCGTCTTTTTAATTACTAACCACCTAAGTGAGAAAATTAGCCCGGTGCCAAGTTTTATCTTTCATTAACTTAAATGACATTCATGTGGAAAATGAAACAACAATATAACCTTAATTAACTGAAACAACCATATAAAATTAAATGACTAACCGAATAAACTATCGGCCCAAAATCCAACAAATATAAAATGAAGGCACGTAATCAATCTCAACAAGTCTGATAAGAAAACTAAATGGACCGTGAGCGACATGCTCTAAATACTAATAGAAGTCTCTATGCTAGAATGAAAGAGTGAGGCGTCTATCAAAACTCCGGCAACATCCACATATGATGCAGTAACGGATTCTTGAGATAGAGTCAAGTCTGGCATCCCTGTGGCTGGACACCTAAAAGGTTTTTAAATTTTTTATAGCAAGGGTTAGTACCCAAAAACACTTGAAAAACATTTAGCAAATGATTAACTTGCAGTAATAAATAAATATGCATGCTCTCCATATTTTAGTTAGTGATGCACTCCCTTGAGTATATCCTTCCCCTCCTCTAATGTGCACTACAAACGCCTTTATTGAATTCACCTAGTTCCTCGTCTTATAACTAGATAAATTATAAAACCCCTTGCAACCACCCTACTCTAACCGAGTGTACCCAAATGGTGATTTTTTTAAGTTATTATCCACATCAATTTAATGAAATCATTTCCCTTTTTAATTTAACATAACTTTCACATCTATTATATGTATAGTGCAACTCATGCTTTATATTAATTAGCCCGTATATAATTATTTACCTAATTACATACTCAATCATATTACAGTATTCACAAACATACTGATGTAACATTTAATAATAGTGTTTCCCCCGAGTAAAGTCTCACATAAATTCTCTAAAGTGCTATTCCACTAGGTGAAGTCACATAGCCTAGTTACCACAAGTCAGAATCGTTCACTAACTTGGTTAATACATATATATTGGAGGCAGTCATATTCCTTCCCTGAAAGTGAGATTCCCCTCACCCATATAACGGACGCTATGACCTGGGAATATACTCGCCCTACTCTGATATAAGACTCATTTTTCACTAAAGTTCGCGGGTGAGTTGAATTTAGCGAGTACGTTCGCAGTAGCAGCCATAGTATGTGAATATACTTTCCGTGGGGTAGTGAAGTTTCTTTGGTGTTCTTCAAGAGAGAGTGGAGGTGTACACTGAGTGAAGGTTTGAATTATGCGAAGAGTTACTACTTTCGAGAGTTATGGGAGTAGGGTTGATAATAATTTCCGAAACATCGGCTGGATAGCGATGAAATTTAACTATTGTGGATAGTGGTATTAAATTTTGAGTGTTCGCGACACCTAGGTATGGGTGGTACTAGGTATCACCGGAGAGGGCGTATAGCTTATATATATGTTGTATTGCGTCGTGCAATAGCACATAATGAGGTTTTGTGTTCTCACATTTTATCCCGGTAAGTGGGGATGTTTACTGAAGTGAATCAAGGTGGTTAGATTTATTTCCGAGCAAAGAAAGATAGTTCGGGGTTTATTTTACACAAGGGCTATTAATAGCAAGGGCACGGTATTTTATGTTGTCTTCGGTAGCATAAGGGTAAGCGTATATACTTTTGTGTTGAGAGACAAGTATTTGTGGGAAGATGTTTGGACGTTAGTACATGGGTTAGGTACCCGGGCAGTAGATATATATGTATATATAAATATATATGTGATATGACTACGGGTTTGAAGTTATATTATGGGTTACGACTAGCATAGTCGGGTAGCTTTCGTGCGGTAAAGCACGGAGATAGGCTATATGGGCACCCGGGTTAATTAAGGCAAATTTTGTGCGGTTAAGCACGGGTATAGGGTGTATGGGCGCCCTGTCAAATTTTTAAATGCATACTTGTGTAACGTATGGTTAGAAGTGGATGGGATAGATATAGAGGGCATGGAGGCACATGACTAGAGAGTAATATGCGAAGCTTGGAACATTACGCTCATCTTAATTTCGAGGACGAAATTCCTTTGTAAGAGGGGGAGTATGTAACACCCCGTAATTTTTAGGATTAAATATTTAATTATTTTTGGGAGTTATAAAAATATTTAAATTGGAGAAACTTAAATTCATGAGTTGGAGAATTTATTTTGAGTGAGCCGAATTATTTATAATGGGAAACTTTTAAGTTTAAGGGTTCAAAATCTAGTGTGTCACATTTTGAGGTCGAAATTGGGAAATTTTGAAAAGTATTTTGGATGGCAATTCCGAGTGCGTGGTTGCGTTCGGATGGATCGAGATAGTCAGAAAAGAGTACCCAGGGGTAGTAATTGGGTCTCGGGGTATTTTTTGGCAGAGTCGGGCCCACACGGGGTGAGTTGGGCCTTTTTAATTAGGCCCATATGGCCAAAAACGGGATTTAGTATTTCTAACCTAATTGAGAGATGAGGGAACGACAGCCAACACAAATCTAAGCCTAGGGATTGAGAGGAAAATTGGGGGAAAGCGAATCAAGAGCCAAATTGGGGATTTCGGAGCCAAATTAAGGGACTACGCCAACGGATCAGACACTACGAACAATTCCAGGCAAGTGGTTACCAGTTGTGATTTCTAAATTGATGATAATCAATTCATATCATAGTGATGTGTAAATCAAAATTTCGTTTTGGGTGTGTTGATAATTATAGGTAAATATAGTTGGGGGAATTATGGAGAGGAAAGTGTGACACATTGTGGGCGAAAGTGTGGGAATGAAATTATGAGATGTAAAAATGGACAGAGTCAGTGAGTCCGGGTATATTGGTTAAGTGACACCAAAGTACTTAATTAATTATTGAGAGAGAGTAATTAATTTAGAGTCGGAATATAAACTCGGAAAATATTAAGGTATGGGCCAAGTGAGCGAGTCCGGGGATAATGGTTGGGTGACCCCAAGTTATTAAATTAATAAGTGTGATAATTATTTAATTAGAGTCGGATTGTAGACTCGGGTAGTATTAAATTAATAAGTGTAATAATTAATTTAATTACAGTCGAATTGTAGACTCGGGTAGGATTAAATTAATAAGTGTGACAATTAATTTAATTAGAGTCGGATTGTAGACTCGAGTAGGATTAAATTAATAAGTGTGACAATTAATTTAATTAGAGTCGGATTGTAGACTCGGGTAGGATTAAATTATTAAGTGTGATAATTAATTTAATTAGAGTCGGAATGTAGACTCAGGTAGGATTAAATTAATAGGTGTGATAATTAATTTAATTAGAGTCGAATTGTAGACTCGGGGAGGTATTGAATTAATAAGCATGTTAATTAATTATATTAGAGTCGGACCACAGACTCGGATTGGTGTAAATTAATTAATGTGTAAATTAATTATCTGGGAGTCGGACCACAGACTTGGATAGGTATTAAATAGGGTGTGTTAATTAATTTAATTAGAGTCGGACGATAGACTCGGGAAGGTATTAAATTTATATGTGTGTTAATTAATTTAATTAGAGTCGGAAGATAGACTCCGGGAGGTATTAAATTAAAATGTGTGTTAATTAATTTAATTAGAGTTGGACGATATACTCGAGGAGGCATTAAATTAATATATGCGTTAGTTAATTTAATTAGAGTCGTGTGATAGATTCGGGATGGTATTAAATTAATAAGTGTGTTAATTAATTTAATTAGAGTCAGACCATAGACTCGGGGAAAGTATTATATTAATTGAGGGGTGAATTAATTATATTTGAGTCGGACCATAGACTCGGGAAGATGATAAATTATTAAGTGAGAAAATTAATTACGTTGAGTCGGGCCACAGACTCAGAAAATTTACAGGCAGTGTATGGGATTTTGAGTATACGGTAAAGCCGGAATTTATATTATATATATATATACAGTGTGGGGATAGTATATATACACGTGTATATATTTTGTGTGTGATATTAAATTACAGGCAATGTACGGGATTTTGAGTACATGGTAAAGCCGAAGTTTATATTATATATATATACGGTGCAGTGATAGTATATATATATATATATATATATATATATATATATATATATATATATATATATATATATATATATATATATATATATATATATATATATATATACTAGCGGAATGCCCGTGCCTGAAGGCACAACGAATTTTTTTAAAATATGTTATCGCAATACGACTAAAATCTCCAAAGTACGTAATTGCAAAACGGTCAATGACACGATGAGAAATTTGCTCCCGATTATTTGTGATTAGATCACACTCATAACCATATCGCTGGCATGATTATAAATTTGTTCCCGAGTATGTGCCATTATAAAACACTCACTCCGATGTCTTATAATTTATGCTTGAACAAAGAATTAAAAATACTATTTAAATTTCATCTTGTTAAATAACGATGTTAGACATGCCTTTTAATGTTTCACATAATTAATAAACCATTATGAAAAACAATTTGTTTAGAAAAAAATAATTTGTTTTAAACTTTTTTTAAATTGAACAATTACTCTTTTTTAAAGAAAAGTTAAAACCTAAAAACAATAGGCTTTTTATTATTATCTAAATAAAAAACTATTTTTAATCTCCAAATAATATTAAAACAATTTATGTTTTTCGAATTTTATGGCACTCAATTTATAATTTTTTAATAAAGAAAACGAAAGGAAAAAAAAATAATTTTATTTTATTTAGGGGCAATTACCAAATAATCCCCAACATAAATAAATATTTTTTTAAAAAAAATACTCCTATTTTAATTTTAACCCAATTAGTCCATTGAACACGCATTTATCCAATATTCTTTTATTTTTAAAGATTCACGCTAGCAGCACCTACACCACCCACCCCACCCATCCACACACCACCTCACTCCAGGAGTTCCCCCAACCCTCGCCGAAGCTTCGACAGTGAGGGCAGGGGGGGGGGGGTAAGAGGAGGTGAGTAAATGGGTTCGTGTGTCATTTTTCTGGGTGTCTTATCTGGTGATAGATTTTTTTAAACAAAATAAAAGTATTGGACTAAAACATGAAGTAAAAAATATTTGAGTGATTATTCGATATATAATCCTTTATTTTATCCCAATTTTTTTTAACTAAAAAACGGTGCCAATCATGAAAAATACATATTTTATCAAATTTGTGTTATAAAATTTGACAAAAAATACAGTTTTTTAATTCCCTTTAAAAAAAGAACTCAGTTTGTTTTAGAAAAAAAAGAACTCAATTTGTCAATTTTTTTTATATGATTTAGAGTATATTTCATAGGTTTTAACTTTTATTAAAAAGGGTAATTCTTCAACTTAAAAAAAAAAGTTTATAACTATTTTAAAAGAAAAAAACATGTTGATTTTTTTCTAAAAAAAATTGTTTTTCATAAAGATTTATTAATTATATTTTACTTTTAGCATGTTAATAGCAGTGTTCAAGTATTTAAAGGATTTTTTTGTTATTTTAAAATTTTTTGGAGTGCCTTAATAAATGGTTAGGAGTTTAGGTGCCATCATAGTAGGAAACATGATATACCACTATATACAAAATGCTTATCATCATGTGCACAACCAAAGCAACCTGATTTGTATTTCTCTCACATGTTCTCACAACGGTGCACTTGGTAGGATATCATTTTGAAAATGAAAGTACTGGAAGAATTGGAAAATAGATAAGTTAGGATTAGTCGTTCACAACCTCCAACACACAGGTATAAGCACAAAGATGTCAAAGAAAGTTAATGGGGAGTGGGAATGTGACACGGTGAAAAAATAGCACACAAACACAATTTTACCATTCTAAACCCATAATTGCACAAAAATAGTAAAACAAAGGGTGTGGATGAACACATTTTACACTACTAAACAGTAAACACATTTTACACTACTAAAACAATTTAGCTTTTTCTTAATACATCAATATCAGATCACCTAATAAAAACTTATTAAAAATATTATTGTTAAAGGAAAGCTGTCCAATAGCGAAATAAAATCATAAATTTTGTACAGCTTTTTTTCTAAAAAAATTTCACAAATGTTGAATGAGATGTTTTATCAAACACATAGCATGCAGTTACAACATTAAGTCCATGTAATACAGGAATGCCGTCAAACACATACCATGTTACCATATACAGCTTATGAGGGGATTGTATAAAGCATACCTAATTTCTCTCATGCTGTGGTGAAACATGACTTGAACACAATAGATGAAGAAACATGATTTGAACCACAGAGAAAAAGGAAAAAAATCAAATAGAGGGAGATCTATTAAGGAATGAACCTTATGTTGTGAGATCTATAAAATTTAACATTATATATCAATCAATATGCAAATCCAAGAATATTTGAAGAGAACACAAAAACAGAAAAGATATTTGAAAAATACAGATTTCTCAGGAAGTTCCGTTTGTCACTTTTCCACTATCCGGGTTAAGCTCATCCCAAGGTGATGCAACAAAGCATATCATTATGTGCACTCTCAAACCCAAATTTTTTAAAAAAGGAATACTACTTGTTGCTAGCTTTTTTTTTTCACCACAAAACCAAAACCAAAACACCACAAAACTTAAATGATTTAAACAAACCAGGTTCAGATCTTAGGATATCCGAGTACAGATGTCGAAATCACCTGCTGATAAGCATATATCCGAGGTCAGATGTCGTTTTCCCTTCTTTCACTTTAAACTTCTCAACAGCCTCATATAAGAAGAAGATGATTCATTTTTCTGAGAGGAAAAAAAAAATTCTACCTTTCAGTAAACCAAGTATTAGATGTTCAAAGATAACTTTTCTTTAAAAAAGGGTAATTGTTACCGAAGCCATCCAAAGATAAAACTCCTCTGATAAATTTATTTTTACCACAGATCAATACCAATAAATTTATAAATACCAAAGAGTATTAGATGTTCTCAGATAACAACACAGGGAAAACGGAGAGTATATAAACAGAAGAAAAAAACATAATCCAAAGATATTATGGAAAGACACGTAATGAAAATAATTTTACCTGATTAGATTTCAATCGCCAAAAACATAATGAAACAAAAAACGAACTGTAACCACAATTGATAACAAAAAAGTCTAATATACACACACAGACAGAGGTTACCTTGGAAGAGATGAATCGTTGGGAGGTGGTCCGAGTGGTTTGCGTGTGAGAAATAAGAGAGAGAAAAAGAGGGAGGGGGTTTTATGGGGGAGCGTATAAATTGATTAAAGGGTTCTGCAGAACTGAAAAGGGAGTTAATCGTAGAGGGTTACGAAAATACCCCAGATTTTGAATTAAAGGGTATGTTTTGTGAAAAGAAATAGCGGCAAACCAAAGAATAGAAGGGTAAATTTGTAAAGAGAGAGAGAGGTAGCACTTTAGATTGTGCCATGTCATAATGTGTATAATCCTACGTGGCACAATCTGGAACCCTTAGATCGTCCCCAAAAATTCGAGTCCAGCCGTAGATTTTTTGGAACAGTAAAACACCCCCCTCTCATATAATATATATATATATATATATATATATATATTGTGGTGATATTAAATATCAGTGCCTAGATATTTATTCAATTTATATACTCTAATGCTATCAAGGGAGGTTGCGCGATGTGGGTGAATCCCCTAGCTCGAGGAGTAGGGAGAGTATATCCCCAGGTCATAACGTCCGGTATATATGGGTGAGGGATTTATCTCACTTTCAGGGAAGGAATATGACCGCCTCCACTACGTTTATATTTTGGGCCAAGTTGGTGAGCGATTCCTACTTGGGGAACTAGGTTTTGTGAGGCACACCTAGTGAGATAGCATTTTAGAGGGAATCATCCGACGAGGGTATACTCGAAGGGATGGATATAAGTATGTTATGTGTGTGGATATTGTGGTAAAGGTACGTATATAATGGTAGTAAATATTATATACGGGAAATAATACAGTGTGTGATGTATTTACTTTATATAACTTGTGACACAGTTATATGCTGCTATTTAAGAGGAATTAATTAAGTTAATTGTGAGATAACTTATAATTCAAGAATTATTATACTCGGGTTAGAGTAGTATGGCAAAGGAAGGTTATACCAGGACTAGTTGGACGGGATAGTACAACAAGGTGGGGTTAAGGTAACCGGTAGGTGTGCACAATAGTGGAGGGGTGAGAATGTCCACAATGGAGTGCGACACTAACTTAAATATGAAGCGCATTCATGCATTTTAAAATACTGTAGTTAATTCACTTGCTAAATATTTTCAAAATGTTTTGGGTTCTAACACTTGCTATAAAACTATTTTCAAAACCTTTTAGGTGTCCAGCCACAGGGATGCCAGGATTGATATTCTATTCCATGGACACGGAGCTGCGGCATATGTGGATGCTATCAGGAGTTTGGATTAGACGCATCATTCATTAATTCCTAGAGTAGGAATCTTGTATCAGTTTCAGTTTTATTTAGGGCTTGTTGCCCAGACTTCTCGGTACAGTTTTTTAGGTGTAATTTATTCAGGTGTTGAATATTTGTATTGGATTATTTCTTTGGTGGCCGGTGATTTATTCGGCAGGTTGTTTAATTAACGATTTAGTTTATTTTCATTCAGTTGTGTGAATATTTTAGATTTAATTCCGCATGTACTGTTTTGTTTAATCAAAAAGTTAAATTTGGCACCAACTTTTGGAATACTAGGTGGTTAGTAAGTTTTAAAAATGTTTTCGACAGTGATGCTAAGGATGATCCAACTGGGATTCATGTTTTAATTTGGTATAGGACTGATCACTCGGTATTTTATTAGGCGGGGTGTCACAAAACCCTCAGAAGGTAAAGGCAGGCAAAACTAGTTTGAGAGATATGTGTGTTAGTCGGTATTTCTAATGATAAAATCATGTAATGATACATTCATTAGAATATATGTTAAAAAAGTTGACAATACTGTTACAACATTATGCAGTCCATATTCTGTGAACCATTCAAAGCAATTTTCGCATAATATTGTGTAAATTATTCACAATAAATTCACTATCATTTCTTAAATTAGTGAACTATGTAAAGTAATCACAAGAAAAAACAAAAAAGTGCACATTTCTAACAATGAATGTATCTATATATACATTAGGGTCTACCTGTACCGATGGCACGGTTGTAAAAACGTTATGAATATTTCGTAATAGTGATTTCATCAGGAAAAAATAAGATATGCGAAATATATGATACAACTGACGTGATGTTATAAATTAGAGTGTGGACCCTCAATAATTTCAAATTAAAATAATTCAAAAGAATTCTAGGATAACCAACTATACGTGATAGAAAATGACAAAATTAATGAAATATAATATGCTTTTTTTAGGATATTAAAATGTCCAACTCTTCTCCCCGCCTATTTAGAATTAAAACTCCAAGGAAACCTTTTTAGTATCAAGTTAAAAATAAAAATAAAGAGTAAGATGTTTGATGAGTATCTCCAAAATAAAAAATAGAAAAGATAAGATAAGTTAGATTAAAAATTATGGTGTGACACAATGCACCCCATGGGTAAAAAATCATTAGTATACACTCTTTTTTACAAATACAACTATTATTTATGAATTCAATTTCTGTAGAAAAAAAAAATGATTTTGTACATTTTTTACATAAAAGTTTAGCCTCTTATTATTTTTAATAAAAATAAATAAAACAAAAAATAACATTAAAAACTACATTACTATTACCATGCATTGATCCAAATTGGTGTACAAAAGAGTGAAAAGAATTGCAAGTTGGTAATAGTATCACCCTTAAAAATGGCTAGATTGCAAGTTTGTTTTTAGTGTATTTGTCACGCCAACGCATGCGGAGCTATGAAAAACCCATGTGCCAATAAAATGATGATCCCCTATGGTACCTCGTACGGATCCTAAAGCACATTAAATTTCCATTCATCCTAACAGTGGCGGATCTAGGAATTTATGTGAAGTGAGGCGAAAGTTTCGAGTGGTACGGCAGTGGGGAGTTCGGGTGCGAGAGCCCCCGAGGAGATTTTTTTTTGGGTTATTTCGAGTTTTATACAAAATTTAGTTTTATAATGCCCAAAAAACTACTCTCAATCATTATTAACAATACCTAATTAATTTCAAGAAATAAGCAACGCTTAATAAATATTAACAATACCCAAATTTTAGTAGTGATAACAATTGAATTTTTCTTAATATGAAGTACAAAAATGAGTTAACTCACCTAGCACCATTAACGCTCAATCCAAGCACACCTGATGAAACACAAACAACATGATGAAGACTCCATCTCCAAAACCTACCCTGAACTTTGGAGTTGATCGATTGGATTAACCCTAATTTTTTTTTTCAAATCTCAAGTGGGGCGACCGCCCCACTTGGACCTATATTGGATCCGCCACTGCATCCTAACATTACTTGTGCTACTATAACATAATGCCTACCACATAATATATGATCATTTATGGATTTCCAAGGGTAAATTACATTATGCCTTCTAAACTAAAAAAAAGACTACATGATACCAAAAACAATGCCAAATACTCAAATCAAGCATATATCTGTTTGAATATTTTCATATTATATGTTTAGTAAGTATTTTAATATGTATATTTGTGTTTTAATTTTTTATTAGTGTATATTACTATATTTTGGTGTGTATTGTAAATATATATTTTTATTATTTGTTTTGTTAGTTATATATTATATATATTCAACATAGTACACACATTATAACTCCCACAGACTCACACACACACCCCATTAACACATCCTTCACCTCTCACTCCTTTATCATACCCCACACACACTCAAACATCTCCCCCGCCTTATTTTAAAAACCAATCAGCTACATTAATCTCTCTCCCATCACTTTCAAACAACCAAACATCTCACTCTTTCGCACGCCATAAAACTCCCAAACCCACCCTCTACCCACTGTAACCAACCCACCAAAACCATCTGGTACCCAGCTGAACCACCATAACCCATAACACAATCCATCTTATCAATCTTCGGCCACCAAACAAGTACCCACCCACCTCCGCTCAGTATTTTACATATCCATCCATCTCAATTTAAAGAAAAAACAACAGAGCTCCTTCATTAGGAAATATTGAAAAATCTAGATATTTAATTTGATAACAAAGCAAAAAATAACAACTACTCTCTCAAGTGTATCATAAACGATAACATGTACAACAATAAGTCTTAAAAGAACCAAACTAATTGCTTGCATAACCCAAATCAACAGATTTTTTGCAAAATGTGAAGGCCACACCAAGGGAGACACTTAACTCACTTAAGTAAGATCAGTAGGTTTTTGGCAGAAAAAAATACAATTTTTTTCTTCTTCACAGACCCATTTCGATCTCAACCCTAAATAACAAAACATACAACATTGAAACAAACACACATAGTTGTTATGTGTCAATAGTAGGGGTGGGTGGGGTTCGGTCGGTCCGATTTTTTACCATTTTAAGTGTTAGACTGGATTATTCAATCCTAAATTTAAGAAGACTAAATTTGGAATGATTTAATCGGTTTGGCCTATTTATTCGGTCTAGGATATTTTCGGTCCGGTTCGATTAATAATCGGTCCATGACAATTATTTAAAGCCAAACAGAAAAATATAACACATGAAAATATTTAGATATGCAGAAAAATATAACAGAATGTATGTAAGCTTAATATTCAAACAAACAACTTTTACCCAGGAAATCCTCCTGTTACGTCCTACCAAAAATTTATTTACATAAATGAAAGTAAATTTATTTACCCAAAAATCCCCCGGTCCAGCCTTAAGATTATCATCATCTACTTTATTTTTTTGTTCTAAAAACAAATGAAACTTAAATTGGTAAAAAGGAAATAACCAGCTAGTTTAAAGATAAAGAGTGATCATTAACCAATTGTAATTAAAAGTAAATTGGTAAAAATGAGACAAAGCAGTTATTTCAGTCCATTACAGATCAGTTACTTCCATCTCTAAAAGTAAAAACAACTCACAACCATCATTTAGGTATAATATCAAATCAATATATGATAACAAAGGTAATTAACTCACAGGCGCAACCGTCGTCGCCGCAATTATTGTTGGGATGTTGAGGGCGAGATCTGATGTCCCAGTGATAACCATTGTTGATGGAGAGTCGAGGCTTATGATGGTGTTGAGAGAGAGAGAGAGAGAGGATAGTGAGAGAGTATATATATAGAGGAATTGTGTTGTTCGGTTGGGCGACCAATTTAAGTGGCAGGGTTTCTAGGGTTTTGTTATTTAGTAATAAGTTATAACATATATTTATAAAAAATTAATATATATTATACAATATTAAAATAAACGGTCCGGTCCGGTCCGGTCCTAAGACCGAATTTAAAATGGGTATCTTAGATCGAATCGAATATATTCGGGTCTTTTAATTTTGGACCGAATTAGGACCAATTTATAAAAAAGCCTATAAATGTGGATCCGGTCTGATTCGATCCAATCGGATAGGTCTTTTTTTTGTCTACCCCTAGTCAATATAGGTAACACATCTTTAAAAAATTATTTAGAAAATAAAAATAAAGTCAATGTCATTACTTAGTCATTCCCACGCTTACTGAAATCACCCACATATCGTCTCTATGCACATATGCATTTTGGTCTCGACCTAAAACAGAGTTGATGTGTGTCGATACAGGAAACCCCCCCTTAAAAAAAAATAATCAAGTCGGCACTCACCTCCTCATGCTCTTAGTCCACCCCATCGCCTCTGAGAGCCACACAAATTAGTTACCTGCAAAGTGATAGCACCCTATCACACTTTATAAAGAACACACCACCTCCAAAAAAATAACCATAGTCAGTAACATAGGGGTGGCGATTCGGGTTAGTCGTGTCATTTTCGGGTCATGTTGATTTTTATTTTAGTATAGTTTTAGGTACTCTTAAATCTATACAAGCTAAACGGGTTCTGTTTGGGTCATTTCGGGTTATTACCGTAAATGGGTTATCGGGTCAAAAATTGCCCGATATGATCATCAATATAAAATTTCCCATGAAGTTTCGTTAAAAATTCAGTAAAAAGGTGGCCGACATGATCATCAACATTTCAACGGTAAAAAATGGATATTTATACCATTTTTTATATATCACCTCATCTCAAAGGTTTTTTTCTTGAATTTTTTCATGAGAAAAATTGGAGATGATCTTCCCACCATGGAGATCATATCCATGAAGTTTCATCAAAAAATTCATTTTTTAAATATTTTTAAAGAATGGTATGTACCAAGGTCTGCGACATAAGGAGTCCTTACAGGAGAGGGCCTCTCTCTCTCTCTCTCTCTCTCTCTCTCTCTCTCTATATATATATATATATATATATATATATATATATATATATATATATATATATATATATATATATATATATACATATTTCCTTTCATGTATGCGATACTTAAAGGCATCTACCAGTAGTGACTCGTTCGTGCGCTATCGATAGGTCCTAAGGAATCTCTTATCCAATTAGACAACACAAAACACACATAAGTGGGGTGGCCCCTATGCAATACACCAGTTTGTGACCCATATCCAACGGTGACAAATGATCCCAGCATTAATACCTACCTCTCGTAGACCTACACAACGCCTAACGCACATGTGCCGACGTGTGCTATGATCCCGAACGCGCACCACCCCAACTGATAGAACCGTTCACGAACATAGATATGTTCACACAAAAATATTAGTACATATAATGTTCATATATTACATATAGGTAATCACCCTATAATCATCCAAAAATATCCCAAATATTTTTTCATAAATAATTACGTCTTTATAATTTACCATCTAATTATATATTAAATTCTTCCACTTTAAAAATATCAAACCACCTATAATAGTTCCCCATTTAATATTTGTGCTATAAACCTATTTTTAATAAAATCTCCATTTACCCAAATACCATCCAACCCACTCGTATGGTTTGCTAAAAATATTCTGAACCAAACCCTCGGTCCCAGCTCAACATGCCCCAGGGACTGAATCGATTCACTGGGGGCCGAATCGATCGCCAAGGACGCCGAATCGATTAGGATCTGGGCAGAAGCTCAGATCTGCTACGTTTTCTTAACACGTAATTTTTTATTGCTCCTTCATCTCCCATCCCAAGGGTTTATAGTTTTATATAAATACTAAAGTATGTTTTTAGATCTTAGTTTATCATCTTAGGTTAATTATTTTCATAAATTAACATGGATTTCAATCCCAAAAATCCCAAAATTTAACTAACTTTACATACCTACACAGATTAGAACTTATTCATTTATTCCCACCATGTTTTATCCTATACAAGGGTCCTAAATATAAAATTTTCCACATTTCTAAACATGAATACATATCATCTACATACGAATCAATTTCTCTAAATTTCAACAAGGTTTTAATGTATGAATTCAACATTTAAAATCATCATAGCTTCATCCTAATTTACGAATTTTACTAACATATCTCAGATTTGTATTGACTACATACATTCGATTTAATTATATTTTTTTCATCAATTCCCTATAAAATCCAAAATCTACATGGAAGAAACTTCAACGATTTAAGAAGTAACTTGGACATTTAAATTTAAGCAAGAGAATTCCTGCCTGATTATAATGGTTTGATGAATTTTTCTTAAATCCCTTTGCCTCCTCTATTTTTTTTACCCTTGTTTCCTTCTCCCTTGAGGTGTAGCTGCTAGGTTTAGGTTTTGATTATGTGTGGGGAGTTATTAACGCTACTCTTAAACTTATATTATTCCTAAATTCCGAGTTAAGCCTTTTATCCAATTTTTGGACCTCCAAATGGGCCCGAAGCCATACCTAAAGTATCCCAATAACCTCCCAACTTATATAATTATACCCAAGGACCATTTCTAAAGGTTTAAAACACCTAAACGAGCCTATAAAGCCTCCCAAAATTCATCTAAATTAGTTTCATTTCACTTAGACATTTTTATTGTGTTTAAACGACACGCACCCATAAGTTTATTAACGTGTGATTTATTTCTCACTGGTGAATTCATTATGCCAAATTGAGTCATGTATTTATATAATCATGAATAAATATTTATTTTATATTTAAATCTTACCCATTTAAATTGAAATCCACCCGATTTAATTTATTTCCTAAATTAATTCAAAATTATTAAATTTATTAATGTCATAATATTTTTATTTTGAAAATGCGGGGTATTACACTCTCCTCCCCTTATAACAAAATTCCATCCTCGGAATTCACTGAAGCTTAACCTTATATTTTTAATCCACGTCGTTTGCGCAAGTTTTACACCCAATTAGTTCATACCCATATCCCATCAGATAAAAGAAAATGCTCACCTATGTCTATCATAACATCACTAGAGTGTCCATATATTCCACATTATATGTAAACACACATATCATTAACAAAGATGAATGGTACATATACATCCAATTTGTACCATTCGTACCATGCATATCCACATATCTAGTATACCACCACATATGTACATGTAAAAAAAAAGAATTATCATCTTAGTATATGACTTCCCTCAACACCCGACTTTGGCCAATTTCGTATGTGGAACGTCTCGTAAGCAAAATCCAAACAAGGAACCCTCCCGATACATTACTGCATGGCTTAGTCAGTTATTGAGTATATCGGCCCAAGACAAAAAATAAAAATAATTATTTATGCTAATTACATAAATTCCAGTTTACAACCATTCTCAACTAAAGTTTCCTCACTTACAAGGGATACACTAAATCCCAATGGATTTATCCATTTAATTATACCAAGAACAACAATCCAAAATGTCCTTGGGTCTAATATCTCTCAACTCCCGACATTTGTTACTTTTGTGCGTGGGATGTCTCGCGAGCGAAATCGAAACAAGGAACCCTCCAAATACACTACTACATAACTTTGTCAGTCATTCAGATTTGTCAGTCCAGAACCCACGTCTATAATGTGTTCAATCAATTTATAAGGCTCCCCAGGCCCTATCACCATCCATTTAACCATATTTAGACTCAAGGTATTAGAATTCCCTTAATATTTTTCATAGTGATAATAGACACTAATGTCAACTAGTCACACTACATTCGACTACTAACTTTAAATTATCTCATAAAATCAATACAAACCTTATGGTTTTCTTCCCAATCCATCCCTAAGATACTATCATAATCTGGCGTTACTTATGGAAATATGTTTTTCGCAACTCTAAGTCCCCTTAAGGTCAATTCTTATACCCATACACACGAGGCACTATAGGTGCCTGCCCCTCAACTCGCGAGTGAAACACCGTAAAGCATTTTGGAAAAACGGAGTCTACCCTCCCCAATGTATAAACGAGATAGTATTTAATACGGAGTATTGCACATTAGTACTAAACTAAGCATGTCTTACAAGTTAAAGAAATGTGGGATCATACCATTACTGTCTATGCTGGTGTTTGTCCCTATCCTTGCATGGCGTGATACATGCGTTCATACTGCAGCTGCGACTGCTATCCCTATGGTGGAGTTGGTAGCGCTGGTAAGACTGGCACTACCGCCACTGGCTGGACCACCAGTGGTTAACACTCCCTTTGAGGTGCTCGATGTCCTCGTTGTCCCCTTAACTCCTACGATGTCCGATTTCCCTGAGGGCACTTCTCGGTGAAATAGCCATTCTCACCACAAACATAGCAATTTCCCTAGAACTAATGCTATCTGGTTGTATCCCCTACTGGCCTTGATCTTGCTACCCTGGCCCTGGTGGCCTCTCTGCTATTGGCCCTGTTAGCCCTGGACCTGTCTGTTCCCATCATCGGAACCCCTATATCTCTTACGCTACTCTGATGGTTGAGGAACCCGAAATTGTTGGGCCTCCTGGGTGTTAGTCCCATTCACCTTACCTTATAGTTGGGAGTATCTGAGTGGCGTATCTTCTGCCTATTATTTTTTAGAATGTCCTATGATCCTAGCAATGCAGTAAGGTGGCATTCACTCTCTGGTTATATGTAGTGAAATCCGGATTCTCCAATAGTGACTATTTGATGCGCCAAGTTATCCCTGACATGAACTTCTCCATCTTCCTCTGCTCTATACTCCTCCTCCATAGTAAAACAGGAAAGAGCAGTAAACTCTTCCTCGTATTCTGTCGCAATCCGACTCCCTTACTTGAGGTCCATGAACTTCTTTTGCATTCATGATTGCTTCGCCTGAGGAAAGAACTTCCCATCAAAGTTCTCCTAGAACTCATATATGGTCAACATATCCCTCTCTGCTTCCAGAGTGATTGACTCCCACCACTAAAGTTATACTCTTACAAATTGAAATGACGCCAGCATTTGCCTCTAAATTGGCATACACTCCACCATCCATAAATGTCGCTGAATATCTATCTTCCACTTACTTTCCACTAAAATATTCGAACTACAAGGAAACTACGGTGGTTGGCCTTTAGTGAAGGCCTCCCTATCTCTGTCCCAAATCAATTCAGGGGTCTGGATTAGTAGCATCGCCTGCTGTGATGGTAGGGTGGCTACTTCTGAGACTACGGTGGTGGAAAATGCCTTAATATAGCTTCCATTGCGGTGAACACTTCCTAAGCCGCAATAGTGGCGATCTCTGCCAGTCCAACCATAAGAGTGGCTGGTGATGGCTGCTGCTGTGGCTCCTGTTGAACCCCCTCCTCTATAGCTGACGCAATGACACATCTTGGTCTGACTCTCCTATCGTTTTCCATCTGAAAGTAATGAGATTTGTATTAGTAGTGGATCGTAAAGAATACAATGATTCCTAAACATAATCTCTATGCATCAAAGAACTCAATGCAGAACTTAATGAGCGCAACCATAGATCCTAAGGACACTAGAAATCGTTCTGTGATACCAACTATAACAACCCTAATTTTCTCACGTAAAGGTTGGTCAGACACAATACACTAAAGATGGGGCTTGTTATACAATCTATATCATTCTTAGCATCGATCGCAATAAAAATTCATATAATGAACAACATTTAAATTAAAACTGAACTAAATAACAGTGAATAATAATAAAACAAACATCCATATCCGATAAAATAAAAACCGACATGAATAAATATTGTCTCACTCATAATAAAATAATGACTCTGGGCTTATGCCCTTTCAATAATCCAAAATAAATAAAGATGGGAAGGAGTAACAGCCTATACTAGAATTAATAAATGAATCTTCAAGAATAAGCTCTTGACAACAAGTTTGATATTCCCTTAAGTCCCACTATCCCCGTCTAAGAAAATCGGGGGGGGGGGGGGGTGGACATTTTTATTTTGTGTCAGCGCTATAGAGTTGCAAGAATTAACTTACCAAATTTAAAGTGGAAAAATACGATTAATTCAAAGTATGTAACCTCCATCGTCACTCGGCTGTGTCATATATCTTACCCCTCATCTAAGTGTGAAATATCCTATATAACCGAATAAGTCCCAAATAATAAATACTAACTATACCACTATAATGTAAAATGCATTAAGTAATAACCATCATACTGAAACCTAATTATTAATCTTTATATTACAATTTTCCCAAAGTAACCCAGTTCATTTGCCCATAAAAGCAACAATACATCTAATGTGCACATCACATAGTATTGGGTGTGTGATTTATTATCTATGTTCTTAGACATATGAATTAATCTCATTATATTTATATAGTCATACATATATGTCCTCTAATATATGCGATACTTAAAGTCATCTACCAGTAGTGTCTTGCTCTATTGGTAGGTCCGAAGGAATCTCTTATTCAATCAGACACCACAAAACACACATAAGTGGGGTGGTCCCTACTTAGTACACCAGTTCACGACCCATACCCCGCTGTGACAAAGGATCCCACCATAAACACCTACCTCTCGTAGATAGCGCTGCTACGGAGTACCTAAAATGACCTACACAACTATAATAAAAAGTAACATTGGTACCATACGATGTATGTCGCTAATAGTTATAAATGTGTCGCTAATAGGTATTGGCAACAAAATTCATTGTTCTGCCGGCCTATTGCCCAAAGTCTGTCTGGGAAAGTTTTTGGCAACAAAACACATTATGTTGCCAAAAGTATACTTTTAGCAACACGCAAATGTGTTGCCAAATGTGTTTTCTTTATTTTCAATTTTTTTACCAAAAATATCATTTATGTTGCCAAAGGTCATATAGGCCAACCTTTAGCAACAAAATATTTGTGTCGCCAAAAAGTATATATTTCGCATCACATCATCTTTTGTTGCCAAATGTAGACCTTTCAGCAAGACAACCAACTTTGTCGCCAAAAATAGCTTTTTGATAACAAAAAATTAGGTTGCCATATTAGATTTGAAGCAGATATAAAATGACTATTGGCAACAATTTTTTTTTTGTCATAACAACTTTTTATTTTTATTTTTTGGCAATATTTTTTCATACAAAAATCAATTTTTGCTATTATTTTTCACATAATAATCATTAAAGATGATTTAAAGTCAGCACATCATAAACATTTATAATCTAGAACTATATTGCTCATTGCTCATTGCTCATTGCTCAAACCCAAACATATATATATCGTGCAAAATAATACATTCTCCCAATTTAAAGTATCAACTACAAAAGTAAGTTGACTAAAAATCCTATTACATCAAATGATGTCCGAAAATTACAATTCATCGTATTACATCAAATGATATCCAAAAATCATCAACGTCAAAAGATGTACAAGAAGCTATCTACATCAAATAAATAACGACTATAAGAATACATAATATAAGAAACCACGACTCCAAGCTCCCTCAAAAATAACTACTCCATGCAACTCCATCATCATTCTTCAAAAAATACAAAATAAATTATTATCATTCTGACCTCAAAAGATAATAAGAATTTATAATTTGTTAGCATGCAACCCGCGCAAGGCGTGGGCACATATAGCTATTTTTACATGCTTTCATACATAACTGGGACAAATTATATGCAGGAGCTAAGCCATTGAATGTGGACTTAAAATTCAATGATTACTCAACATATAACACACTATAAGTGAGGATGAGATGATGATTTGCATAACAATGCAAATAAATGAAAATTTATTTAAATATTTGTTATAAAGGTGCTAGGGGGATAATTTAGGTTTATTATTTTAGATTATCAAGGTCCTAATGACACTCGAAACTGATATTTGTGTTGATTGGTTTTGAGAAGAAAAACCTTAAGTTTCGGTTTTTATCAGATTTGGACACAACATGTTATATGACTTAATTTAAGACAAAATAAAAGGTTCTCTTTACTTAATTTCAATAAATTCAGTGAACCATTACAAGTTACTATACAATAACTACTATTTTTTTAAGAACTATTTAAAAGTCATGGATCATAATAGTAACCCACTCTCCAACATGAACCGACACTTAAGACATATGTATATAATGGAGACCAAAAAAAACTGTCCAACATGAACTATTTTAGTAATTCTTTTCATGCTAAAAAAGTTGTTTATGCTTAGATTATAATTCTCACTCTTTATTTGTATTTCTTATAAATAATATGTTGGCAGAGGAGGTATTTATAGACACTCAACCACTAATTCAATCTGTTTTTGATGGATACAATGTTTGCTTCTTTGCTTATGGTCAAACTGGCTATGGAAAAACATATACTATGGTACATGTCATTCTCTATGCTTATATATTGAAAAATATGTTGGTAAGTCTAATTTATATGTTACAATATATTTTTGGTGTGTTTCTCCCCGACTTGACCTAATGTAGGACTGGGGGGTCAACTATCGAGCTCTAAATTTTGGACAGTTTACTCTTTCAAGCACTGCAGAATGAAATAAACATAACGTGAGAGAGTGAGAGAGAGAGAGAGAGGGTGTAACTTGGGTAAGTCCCACCCAAAAAGAGATGGGAGTTTTTATGTATGTTCTTTATTCCTTCGATCCATCCTTCATCCACTAGTGAAAAGTATGTTAGAGTTACTTTGTTTTTTGGATAAGAGTACTTTGAGGTTGACATGTAAAAATGTGTGGTGACCGTGTTATGTGATCGGATTTGTGTTAGAATATCTTAAACTCATTAACAAATCCGTTACAAAATGCTACAAAAATTAAACTTCTCTTAACAGGTAATATGAGGGTTAATCTCCGTTGAAACTCATTGTTGAAACTCAACCAAAAATTCTGTAATTAAGGATACAATCTAGATGAAATATATGAGTAAATATCAAGGATCATAATGGAGTATATTAAACCATAATATAGCATTATTCTTAATGTTATTTCTGCAACGATAGATTTTCCAACTTATGAGTTCATAAGAATGTCTCAACGTGTGGATAGGACAAGCCAGAGAACTCTTGTTGTTGTTGCAAAGTCTGATAAATCACCAGAAGGTATGCTTGAGAAGGTAAACACTAATGATGTTAATATTGGACTTGGTTATGTCTATGTGAGGAGCCGAATAGGTGAGGAGTGTTATGAAGATCCTCGAATAGAAGAAGTTGGGTTATTTGAAAATCATCCACTTCTCTCAAAAATCAATACATCTATGGTGGGTGTGCCGATTTTAGCACAAAGGTTGGTTTAAATTCAAGTTGTCATTATTACAAAATGCTTGCCTAATATTGTTAGAAAAATTAACAAGAAGCTAAATGAAAGAATTTATGTTGTAACTAATGTTTTAATGCAGCATTGTGAGAATTACTTGCAGGTACAATCATTAACAAGAAGAGCTCTCAATTTTTTTTTAAAAAGGTGAAGAACCAATCGAGTAATGGAGCTTATAGAGATGGAAAAGTTCACTCACTACACTTGCGATCCTGCAATTAGACATTATAATATTGAATTACAACATTTTCTGCCTAACACCTTCAATCAATTCTATGGTCAAAAACAAATTTGGCCTATGAAGCAGTATAAAAAGTGTTAGTCTAAGCGCGATGGGTGCAGTGATGGGATATTATCTATAAGTTTAGCCAAACCTAGAAAATGAAAACTTTTATGGCAGAACGAGAGAAGCATAAGTAACTGGGGGCAAAAATCAAGCACACTCAGATTAGAGTTACTTATTAATGTTTCAATACAGAGAACTTAGATGAAAATCTTATTAGGTTCAACACAATCTCTAGTACATCTAGAGTACTACAAAATGATACAGACCTATCGTCATTCAGTTTAAGAATTATATTAGCTGCTACAAACAACTTCTGTGAAGAAAAGAAGTAGCTATCAAAAGACTATCAAATAAATCATTGCAAGGACTAGAGGAGTTTATGAATGAGTTAAAACCTATTGCCAAACTTCAATATACAAATCTCGTTAGGCTGTTTGGTTGGTGTGTTGGGGGGGGGATGAAATGATGCTAATGTATGAGTACATGCCTGATAGGAGCAAAGACAAATTCCTATTTGGTACATCTCCATCTCTTTTGAGAGCTTTCTTTGAGCTATAAGGATTGTTTGGGTCCTGTTTTCTCAGGTCCTCATCACTGCACTAACACAACACTGAATTTCTAATAAATCTGTCTGAGTAAGCAAATTTGGATTGGATAAAACGCATGAAGATCAAAGAGGGGATAGCTCAAGGACTTCTCTATCTTCACAAATACTCGAGATTGAAAGTTATTCGCAGGGGTTTAAAAGCAGGCACCATTTTGCTTGATGAATCATTGACTCCTAAAATCTTCGACTTTGGTTTGGCAAGGATATTTGGGATTAATCAGGCGAAACAAAATACAAAAAGAGTGGTCGGTACATAGTTTTTTAGTTTCTTAGTCATATTAACTTCTTGAGATAATCCTTCAAATATAATTGACTACGGATACTATTAATGTCCTATTAATGTTATATCCTTATGCAGTGGATACATGTCATCGGAATATGCATTGTATGGTTAATTTTCAGAGAAATCTAATGCGGCAATGAAGTGCATAAATGTTGGGCTTATGTACGTACAAGAAATGACGACGGAGAGACCAACAATGTCTGATGTTTGGGATAATGCTGTTGTCAATGTCTAATGATATATGTATATTGAAAAAGGCATTTCTTTGGTTGTATGCATTTTTTATTATTTACTTGAATATAATTCAGTTTTAATTACTCCGATCAACTCCAACCAACTCCCAGAACTACAACCACAATGGGAACAACAACTAACACAATGAATATCCATCAACACATATTACAGTAGAAAACATAGAATTTATGTCCAAATATTATTATATATACGCATGTAGTTTTGTTAAAAAGCCTACAAAACTGCAATCTTAAATTTTTAGATTTTTTCTACACGTGTTGAAACTTGCACACATCACAATTTCAAATTACTATGGATATCTTCCCTTAATCCCACAAAATTCGTTAAAGGTTTTTTTTTACCAATTAGTCTCATTTACTAAGTATGTAGTTCAATATGTCCTAATATTTTTTTTGCAAAATGAGATCCCAGGAAAATGATTTTTGTTCGAATAGATCCTATTTATAAACATACGGTAAATATTCATTATATGTACAAATAGGACCTATTAAGAAAAAAATATTGCGATAAGACCTATTAGAAAATGCCTCATGTAAGTAGGACTTGATAAGAAGATCCATCTGTTATCTTCCTACAACTCTCGTAGCACGTCACTTTTTCAAATTGCACTTCCTCTCCTCTTCCCCCCTCTTATCTTCACAAGCCTCTCCAACTCTCCTCTCACTTCTCTCTGACACTTCTTAATGACCTTTTTATTTCTCTGTCACTCTCCGTCAACCACCAATGATTGTCAATATATCATGCGACATTCTGCTATGTTATTCTACCCTCTAACCCTCTCTATCTCATTTTTGTTTTCAAAGGACTGAATTGGCTTCATTTTTTCCCTGATCGTGGAATTGAGCCGTCCAATTTTCCATTGTGGTATGCTATTTTTTTAACACCCACCTTTCTCTCTTTCTCTATATTTTATTTTTCCTTCATTTGATTTTTTTTCATCTACTTTGTGGCCTTTTCAGACATATGCCAACATGTGTGTTTTATGGTGGCATGGTCTCATATCTAAGATCATTCGTAGGGATAGAAGATGTAAATTCACAGTATTTTCCCCATTTCTCTAAACCACATATTTTGTCTAGTTTATTTTTAAATGTTATTAGGTTGATACCCAATATGTGTTTGCTCGTGTATTTGTAGTGGTGGGTGTATGGTTCCCCAAAAGTCACATCTTAAAAGATGGTTTTATGGATAACTTAAAAACACACTCAAATATGCTCTTCAATCCTTCCTACTCCATTATGTGTGGGCAAAGGATGGTTTTATGTATTTGTTGTATTCTTAGTACCATTGGGTCAAGATGAGCAAAAGAAAAATGCACATATAAACGATATGTACTGTTTTATATGCTTCATTCGTGTTGTTATCCTATAAATACTTTTTTATTTTTATTTTTATTTGACACATACTCACACTGAAAGCTCTAAAGCACTAAACTGTGCTCACACTAAACATACCCACACTAGACATACTTGTTGAAATATAAACTTATTTTATATTTATCAACCAATTTCCTAGAAGCATCCTTAGTTAGGTAAGGTATGCTTAATTATTCTTAGTGGCTTCATAATGATAGGATAAGTGGACGAAAATTTTGTGGCTTATGAATATTTGTATTAATTTAGTTTGAACCACATTGTGTGGAAGCAATTGATTTTCTTCAAGTATAAATACCCATCATCCTTGAGTTCTTAGAATCATCAAATAACAAGGAAGATAATAAGCAAAGCTTATTAGTTGTAATAGAGAGAAGTTAATTTGTAAGAGTATTTTCTTCTTTGTAATACTATTTTGAGTACTAAATACAAGATAGTTGTGTGAGTGTCTTTGAAAGCTTATTTCCAACAAAGTGGTATCAGAGCGATTCAAAATTTATTTCAAATTATACACTATCGCATATCAAATCGAAGCTCTCAACGAGACGAATCCAACGCTGCCAGATTCATCCCGATCGAAGGTCTGACGCGCCGCCACGTGCCACTAGAACGTTGTTGCTAGAAAGTGCGTTAACTCACCGAGTTAGCCAAATCATCAAAGTTGGAGCCGAGTTGATCGAGCCGTGAAGCCTGTTGACCATACAATTTAATCTACTTGACCGAGCTATCGAGCATTGACTAAAGGTTGACCATTGACCAAAAGTTGAATGCTGACTTTGACTGTTGACTTTGACCAAATTTTCATTTTTTTGGTCCACTTTCTTTCTAATGTTTTTGGGCGTTCCGAATCCATCCACGCAATCAAAATTTCCAAATTCTCACTAAGATTATGGCAAATGGTAGTGTGGCATCCTTTCAAGTCCTGATACTCAACAACAACAACTATGATAATTGGAGTATTAAGATGAAGGCACTTTTGGGTGCACACAATGTTTTGAAAGTGGTGGAGAAAGGTTACAGTGAACCAGAAAAAGAAGCTGTCTCAAACCAAACTCAGAAGGAGAGTTTGAAAGACTCAAGAAATAGAGACAAGAAAGCTCTTTATGTCATCTATCAAACATTAGATGATGATGGTTTCGAGAAGATTTCAAGTGCAATCTCCGCTAATCAAGCGTGGGAGAAACTGCAAATCTCTTACAAAGGAGCCGAACAAGTGAAGAATGTTCATCTTCAAACTTTAAGAGGTGATTTTGAATCTCTACATATGAAAGCATCCGAATCTATCTCCGACTACTTTTCAAGAGTCTTAGCTGCTTCCAATCAATCAAAAAGAAATGGAGAGAAGTTAGAAGATGTGACGATCATGGAGAAGATACTCTGCTCGTTAGATCCAAAATTTGAGTACATAGTTACGACGATCGAAGAAACTAAAGACTTGATGCGTTGACAATCGAACAACTAATGGGGTTATTGAAATCATACGAAGAGAAGAAAAAGAAGAAGCAATAGATTATGGAACAACTTCTCAAGACAAAACTCCATCTGACAAAGAAAGAAGAAAGTTTCAACAACGATAGAAGCCAACGTGGAACAAGTCGTGGCCAAGGATGAGGTTACGGATGTGGACGAGGTTGGAATTCAAAAAACTACAATTCCAATAACTACAATTCCAAGAGAGAAGAAAGCTCAACACGAGGTCGTGGAAGAGGCAATCCGAACTCGAGGTATAATAAATCTCAAGTTCGATGTTATAATTATCAGAAGTTTGGGCATTATGCTTCATAATGCAGAGCACCCAACAATAGAGTTGAGGAGAAGGCCAGTTATGTGGAGGAGAAGACGAATAAGAAAGAAAATCTTTTTCTTCTAGCACGGAAGGAGATTGATGATAGCCAAGAAAATTCTTAGCTTCTTGACAGCGGTGCAATGAATCACATATGTGGATGGAAAGACAACGTTCGTGGAACTAGACGAGTCAGTAAGAAGAAATGTCTCATTTGGAGATGATTCCACAATATCAGTGAAAGGAAAAGGTAACATCCTTATTCGCACAAAAGATGGTAGTCACCAATTAATTTCAAATGTCTATTGTGTGCTTAATATGAAAAGCAACGTCTTGAGTTTGGGTCAACTCTCAGAAAAAGGTTATGATATCCACATGAAAAATTGTAGTATTTTTATAAGAGATGACAAAGGAGATTTAATTGCCAAGGTACAAATGTCAAAAAATAGAATGTTCCCTTCACTACACCAATTCTGTCAAATTGTCACGATCATTGACCTTGCCAAGTTGGATTTGTCAAGGTCAATGATAGTGACAATTCTGGGGGTGACAACTATTATTGTCACGGACATGTCACGATCATTGACCGTGACAAATTCATTAGATTTGTTACGAACATATCACGGTCATAGATTGTGACAATTTTTATCACGGTTTATGACCATGACAAACTCATGACTTTTAATAAAAAATTGTCACGGTCAATGACCGTGATAATTTTGGGTAGAATTGAAAAAAAATCTGCTGGGCAGTATGTCCACTGCGACTGCCCAACAGTATATTTGTACCTGTTATAACAATGTTGTACCTATTCAAACATCATATATCCAAATAAAATAGAGATAATGAAAATATACATTCAAAACAATATGCATCACGATATAATCCAAATAGAATTCAAATGTAACAACTTAAAACAATTCAATTCAAATAATGTCACTACATGTCTGGGGTAAGGTTAGCTCTGAGGAGGTGAGTACGCCACACGATATACGAATTGACACACCCAATAATATACATCATGATTTATTGTTTGTGAAACCACAAGGGCGAGTTCTCCTTCCCGGGTATCACATATTTGATGAGCACCTTGGACTCGATGTCTAGAAGCGAACGTCCATGAGCTGGCATACCCTGGACGGTATTCAGGTCCCTTAACCCTCGCCCTATCCACTAGCCAACAAATATGTTCAGTAAAAACTTGATCATCCAACCAAATTTCGACATCAGTCGGTCAAAGGGAGACAAATAGGGGAGTGGATCATGAAAGTCTTCACGTGTCGGTAATGGAGCAACAAGGTCCACATCCTCGTCATCCTACACCTCGTCCTCGTCCTCCTTCACCTACTCCTCCACCAACTTCTCCTTCCCTTTCCCCTTATGATTTTCGCCCAAAAAACGCTTCATGAATGAGAACATATCTTGGACCGTCGCCTCCAAACAGGAAAACTTCACATCATGCGAGTCCAACGTTAGAGCCAACCCGATGTCGCTCGTCTCCAATCCGATGATCCTATATTTGTCCACCTGCGAGCTCACCCCCTTGTCCTCCCCTTGTGATCTACGCCAAGCACTTGGTTGAGTGCGTCTGTGGACAAAGATGCCTTGTCGGTATCAGACTGAAACTCATGCGCTTCTTTAAGCTTTGCCTGAAATGACAAAAATCACATGATTAGTAAAATAAGTAAATAAAAAAATTATAACGTAATTAATAAAAAGTAAATTGTCGGATTACTTACAATCGTGGACACGACGCTCGGGGATAACTCCTTATCCTTCCCCTTCTTCGTCTGAATAGCCAAATAAGTATCGAGCCTATGTGTCCTACCCCCAGGTCCACTCCCTGTCCCCTGAAATAAAATAAAGAAAAATTAGTGTTGATACCAAATTTAATCTGCTGATGTGGACCAATAATAAGAAGACACGTGTCAATCTACATGGCACAATAACAACGAGGAAGTTTATTTCCCCCGACCAAGTCATGTTCTCTCCGAGCAACGAGGAGGACACCCCGAGGAACTCTATCATCCCGAGATACTCTAAGCACCCCGAGGAACTCTTGATCAACGAGCAACTAAGGCGGTCCGAACTGCATCTCGGCCGTATCATTAATTACCAGACGGACAACTGTTCAACTATTCATTATATTCTTGACGCACACGCTGCATTAAATGTATTACCCTTTCATATGTATATCATTTAATGTATTGGACCTTTCATGTACAGCCTAAAGGCTATAAATACCTTGTATCATCCTCATTCAAGGGGACCGGAATTTCTTGAGAGAATTTGTAATCAAGAATTCCACAAACACTCAGCAATAACATAACAGTGGACGTAGGCTTTATTCCTAGCCGAACCACTTTAAAAATCTTTGTCTTATTTATTTATCTGTGATTGAAAAATTAGAGCGATCTAGTTTTTTACATCAACAGATTGGCGCCGTCTGTGGGAACGTGTTACAAGCGTTGTTCTCCACCAAAAGCTAAGTTTTTATTTTCTCTACATATGATCAATTGTACATACATCTTTTGATTGAATCGTGATTTTTATGTTTATATACATAAATTAATTGTCCAATTTTTATCTGCAAAATATTGCATATCATGATTTTTAAATCATAACTGTTAGATTCATTGTTATTTAGAAATCTGAAAAATAGTAGATTTCATAAATCATAACTTTTTGCTTGATTCTCATGTTTTAATTTTATATCATGGAATAAATATTTTAAATGATTTCATATGCCAATATACGCGACGATGATAAGATTTGATCATTTTCATTGTTGATTTTGAAATAAATTTTGTAAGATATTTGATGTCTATTCAAATTCCCATCATATTTTTAATAAAAGAATGGGAAAAGGTTAAAGACAATGAAAAGTCTTCTCATGAAAATCATGACCCATATATATTCTCTCTCTCTTTAAGTTTGAGTCTCTTTGCATTCGCTTTTATGAATTATACAATTAATTTGGTTCATCTTCCATCTATGTCAATAAAGTCAAATTGATTGATTTTTTATATAAATTTGGTAATAACTTTAATCATTCACCATATTTTTATCTCTCCAAATTGGGAATAGGAAGGGATCAATAAAAAAAAATATAATTTTCTTTCACCTGAAAAATCATTACCCACCTCTTGTAAAAGAGGATCAGTTAAATAATCATGACCATATCAAGACTCTGGGCACAAATTTGATATGTTGGCCCCTCGTTCATCACATCACAAGGTTTCTTTGTCGAAATCACACGATCTAGTGGGTTATATATTTATTCATTTAATTAACATTCTTAAGGCTTAAATTTTACATTGAATGTTATGTTTTGATCTAAAGATTTGAGATATTCTGGTCATCCAACCATATATTCTATAATTTGAGATATCCTTAAATGTTGGTCGGCAACATCCATGTCGTTTGTCGGCAGCAGTAGAATCTTGGGGTATTAAAAAATGCGAAGCACCCCTGATATTTCTTTAAACACGAGTTCGACTTGGGGACAAGCAGGGGGCTTAAGTATTTTTAACTTATGATCACCCCAAAAATATTTTTAAACAGCAACTAATACCTGATTGGTTGTTGGAGATTAAATAAATTTACAAAAACTTTACGTCTTATTTATGATGCATATTTGATAATAATTTGTCCATCTCACACACATTTGGCATAAAACATATTATTTCATATTTTGAAATTTTTATGCTGATACATATCATATATTGATTGGATGAGTAAATTATTCTCATGATTAATCAATTCAGCCTACACATATGGTAGAGCAAATTATTAATTTTTACAGGCACAAGATTCAATGCCGACGAATGCTGAAGCACAAATTATTCTATATCCGTTCGGATTCATATTTTATATTTATCTCAGCATGGAGCTCGAAAAAATTTCTTCTCTCTATATATATTCGGCTCCGAGGAAAGGCTACAACAGTTATTATATTTCACCCCCAACGGATAGTTGGTCGGGGTAATTCTTATTTATATTCAGGCCCAGATATCTGCTCCAGCACAAATGATTCTATATATCCATTGGGATTCATATTCTATATTCATCTCAACATGGAGCTCGGCGAGATACTTATTATCATATTCAGCTTTGAGGAAAACTATAACATTTATTATATTTCACCCCCAACGGATAGTTTGTCGGGGTAATTCTTATTTATATGCAGGCCCAACAAAGTTCTCGGCCATATTCTTATGTTCTGGAAAATATTATTCTTATTCGGCATTCTGCAATTATGCCTCGACAAGATACTTATCCAGCTTTAAGGAGAATTACAACATTAGTTCGGATAATTCTTATTTATATTCAGGCCTGACAACGTTCTCGGCCATATTCTTATGTTCTGAAAGATCTTATTCTTGTTCGGCATTATATGATTCTACCTCGAAGGATCAGCGAGGCACTTTATTATTTTTAATTATTCTTTATATCTATTTGAATGCATATTCTATTCTCATTTCAGCAAGGATGTCTCTAGCATTTATTATATCTTATTCAGCTCCAAGGATATCTCCGGAATTTATTATATCTTATTCCCAGCAATCTGTTGGTCATCGTCGAGGAGGTATCCTGCATTTATATTATATTTTATTCCCAACAATCTGTTGGTCATCGCCGAGGAAGTATCCACCATTTATATTATATTTTATTCCCAACAATCTGTTGGTCATCGCCGAGGAGGTATCCTGCATTTATATCTTATTCCCAACAATCTGTTGGTCATCGCCGAGGAGGTATCTCCGGAATTTATATTATCTTATTCCCAACAATCTGTTGGTCATCGCCGAGGAGGTATCCTGCATTTATATATCTTATTCCCAACAAATTTGTTGGTCAGCGCCGAGAAGGTCTCCAGCATTTATATTATCTTATTCCCAACAATCTGTTGGTCAGCTCCGAGGAAGTCCTCATAATTTATTATCAATTACCACCAACTCCGATTGGTAGATAAAATCCAACTCCGGTTGGTAGACAAAATCCAACTCCGGTTGGTAGATAAAATCCAACTCCGGTTGGTATTGCTCGATAAATCTCATTCAAAGTTCACATTCCACAGTTGGGGGCTTCTATTACAGATATATTTGTTCATTTGGTGGCACATTCTTATAACATCATGCAATCGAGCATCAAATTTAACTCCACAAACTCACATGGTCAGGGCCCCGACTAATCATTCAGGAGGAATATTGAAGTTCAGAAGGTATATTGAAGTTCAGGAGGTATATTGAAGTTCAGGAGGTATATTGAAGTTCAGAAGGTATATTGAAGTTCAGGAGGAATATTGAAGTTCAGGAGGAATATTGAAGTTCATGAGGTATATTGAAGTTCAGGAGAAATATTGAAATTCAGGAGGTATATTGAAGTTCAGGAGGAATATTGAAGTTCAGGAGATATATCGAAATTCAAAGAGGTGTATTCAGAAGTATCAGGACATGATGAAAGAAAGCGAAAAGTATTCCACCGAGGAACTCTGTCAGACCAGAAATTAGAAGACAAATTGCCTATATGGAGACTATATGTAGATGGCTCATCTTTCACTACAGGCTGTGGGGCAGGGATCGTTTTGAACAGCCCAGATGAGGTCGACAGGGAATACGCCCTACGTTTCTAATTCAAAGCTTCTAATAATGAGGTTGAGTATGAGGCCATGATTGCAGGTCTTAATTTGTCAAATACTATGGAGGCACAGTAGGTTATTGTCTTCAGTAATTCTCAATTGATCGTAAACCAAATGTTGGGAAAATAATGAGCCGAAGGAGAATTGATGATCAAGTATCAAGCAAAGGTGATGGAGTTAGTATCAGAGTTTGTTGCTGTTCAACTGGTAAGAATATCAAGAATGGAGAATGTGAGAACATACGCCTTTGCCCGATTAGCATCAGCTACTCGTACCGAGCTACGAAGAACGATACCAATTGAAGTATTAGAAAGTCAGAGCATAGATGAAGACCTGACGATGAATATTATTACCCTTGATTTAGGACCATCTTGGATGGATCCCATCGGAGCATACATTGAGGAGGAACAATTACCGGAGGATAAGCTCGCTGCTAAGAAATGGAAGTTTAAAGCTGCTCGGTATGAACTAATTAATGGTATTTTGTATAGACGAGGAATTATGGCAGGTTTGCAAGGATGTGTACATCCCTCCGAGGTGAAAGAATTGATTAAAGAGATACATGAAGGGTCCTGTGGAGCATGTAGCAGGTCGGACACTTTTGCAAAAGGTGATGACGCAGAGATACTACTGGCCGACGATGAGAGCTGATTGTATAACTTATGCCAAGAAATGTGACAAGTGCCAACGCTTTTCCTCCATCAGAAGAACTTCACAAACATTATTGACATCCATCATTTATCCTTGGCCATTTTCTATGTGGGGATTGATTTGGTTGGACCATTGCCGACGACTCGAGGAAGATTCAAATACCTCGTCATCGCAGTAGATTATTTTACTTAGTGGATAGAAGCTGAGCCACTTATTGACATGACATACGAGAAGGAAGGTGTACCGGTTTGTTTGGAAGAACATCATCTGCCGATATGGTCTCCCTCATGCCTTCATCACAGACCATGGAAAACAATTTGATAACGAGGAGTTTGCTGCCTATTATCATCAGTCAAACATTTGAAATGCTCTAAGGAGCCAAAAGATCTAAGTAGCCAACCTCCTTTGGTTAGGAGGACATGCTCTAAGGAGCCAAAAAATGCTCTAAGGAGCCAAAAGCTTTAAGGAGCCAAAAAGTGTACACCAGCATGATCAATTACGGTTGGTAAGATAAAAATATACTCTCATATTACAACTTATGTTGGTCGGGAGGTAATATTATTACAAAAAGTTCTTTGAAGAGCAAAATATTCCAAAGTACACCAAGTATAGTTGGTCGGGGATAAAAACCCACTGACTGTAGTTGGTCGACGAGGATAAATTATTGACCTTAGTTGGTCGGACACTTTTTATGAAAATATTTGAAATCGAACCAAGTATGGCTGGTCGGGGATAAAAACCCATCAACTGTAGTTGGTCGACAAGCATAATTTAACAACCTTGGTTGGTTGGAAAAATTTTAACATTTTTATACTCATTACTTTATTATTAAGTGATCGAGCAACGTTACTAATACTTGTAACTTCTTTATTACTAAGTTGGTCGATGAACAACACAATATTGTTATACATATGCACACATGTAAAGTATTTTACAAGACAATAGAAATTAAGATTGCGAACAAAAATGAAAGTCTTTCATTAAAATAAAAAAACAAAATACATTTAGAATGAAAATGTATACTAACTATTACATTGAGATTCCTATTCTATTGGTTTCTTTTCCTTCTACTTTTAAAACAGGTTCCTCGCCAGCAGGAGGATCATCTAAAATATAAGGGGAGTTTATGAAGTTAAGACATTTTCAACATTCTGATATTCATCACAGATGATCTATCCGAGAAGCATTAGCTCATTCCTGAACTTTATGTTGAACAAATCAAGAAGGTAGATCAAGAATTTCATGAACACCGAGCAACATTGCAGAATAAATACTCCATCCTTTCAAGTAACCCATCAAGCATGAAGCATTGGGGGCTTCTGTTGATACCAAATTTAATCTGCTGATGTGGACCAATAATAAGAAGACACGTGTCAATATACATGGCACAATAACAACGAGGAAGTTTATTTCCCCCGACCAAGTCATGTTCTCTCCGAGCAACGAGGAGGACACCCCGAGGAACTCTATCATCCCGAGATACTCTAAGCACCCCGAGGAACTCTTGATCAACGAGCAACTAAGGCGGTCCGAACTGCATCTCGGCCGTATCATTAATTACCAGACGGACAACTGTTCAACTATTCATTATATTCTTGACGCACACGCTGCATTAAATGTATTACCCTTTCATATGTATATCATTTAATGTATTGGACCTTTCATGTACAGCCTAAAGGCTATAAATACCTTGTATCATCCTCATTCAAGGGGACCGGAATTTCTTGAGAGAATTTGTAATCAAGAATTCCACAAACACTCAGCAATAACATAACAGTGGACGTAGGCTTTATTCCTAGCCGAACCACTTTAAAAATCTTTGTCTTATTTATTTATCTGTGATTGAAAAATTAGAGCGATCTAGTTTTTTACATCAACAATTAGTATCGGCCCCGCAAAGTAAAATAATGCAAAATAATATATTTCTGTAGTTATAGAAAAATTAAATCTTACCATCATCCTATGCTCCACCTCAGCGTAAGACATCTGACCGGAGTAGTGCACGTCGATCTTTTTTTCCCAATTCCCCCCCCCCCCCGATTGGCGAGATGCCAATTGTCTCTCTCCGATCTCATTATCAATGAACTTTTGCCATTGTGCCAATAAGATCGGCTCCTTCGGAGGGACAGATTCACGCATTCGAATAACGGACTCTCGGTTCTTCCTAAAGTACCGGGTCTGCATATTTTTCTTCCACGTCTTATGTTGCTCCCTCAACTGCTCCAAGACGGAATCACATAGATTTGGATCCAGGCTGAATTGTTCCTACCCAATAAATACAATGTTAGGTGCGAATAAATATAAATATAATTATAAAATGAAATTGAAATTGAATTTGAAATCGAAATTGAAATTGAAATATTCATATGAATATGAATATAAATACATTACCTGTAGTGTCACCCAAATAGCTAACTTGAACTCATTAGGCACCTCCCTCCAACTAGTGTACCCCGAGCCGATGATCGTCTTTACCAACTCAAGGGATCTCGCTAATAGCCCCATTTTGTTCTCGATAGCCATACCCAATTTGTCATATTTGGGGAGCCTAGGGGTCGAGGAGCCCTCGTCGCCTCTGCTACCACCGATCCTAAACGACATCATCATAATCAGCATCATCATCCTCGCCTTAATACCTGAAGAAGGCATTTTCTGTAAAAAAATATTGTTATTAGTACAAATCAAAATGAATTAGAAGAAGACATGCAAATATGTACAATTACTACAAATATAAATGAATTGTTACTGTTTAACACCTCAATTCTGAATTCCAAAACAACAGCATCTAGCTCATAATATGCACAATTACTAAAAATCTGAAACATCCCCACCCCCACCCTTACTGCCCACACACATGCACACTACACAAGAGTGAAAATGATAAAGTGAAAATCAATTAAAAGCATTAAAAATGGATTGATAAAGTAAAAATTGGAATATTTATTACAAATTGAAAAATTATTTCAAATTCGGGTTATCATAAAAAATGGATTGATATTCGGTAGGAGCAGCAAAGTCATCCACACTACTATTTAGACGCTTTGGCGCATGTAGGACGATTGACCACGGCTCGTTGTTGATTTACTCCGAGTAAAACACTTGGTTAACCTTTTAAAATGCACAAACAAATGGCTCATCGCTCACGTGATCGTTGCTCTTCAACTTCGACAATTCAACCATGATCAACTTTACAAGCATTTTTATCCTCAACTCTTACCCAATCACAGTAAAATACAACCTCTTTGAATCTTATATAATCCAATTCCAATATATTTCGAATTACACCATAGTAAGTCATTTCAGATTCAATGAGGTTTTTATCTTTTTCGCTCGCTCGAAAGAAAGTAAGAGCCTTGTATGAAATGCTCGAGTTCTATACATTTGTACTTTCCTTGTACACTTTTGCACCGAATACATAATTGTTCAATCGATACTTTTTTATACTCTTGTGCCACGAACAAGGGTCCAGTAGCTAGATGAGCAAGACTTGATGTCGCATCACCCGTCTTTAAGAGCTAAGAATATAGATAAATTAATTAGATGGGTTGTAAAGTTTTAGTGTAATGTAACGTTATATAACTGCCATTTTCATTATAATTACCTCTTGTGACAACCACAACCTAAATTCACTCTCTGATTGTACCATTGTTTTTCGTCTTTTATTGTTCTCACAAGCTTCATATTTTCTGCATATTACAAAATTAATCATGTATAAAATAATCTAAAATATTCTAAAATAATATTAAACATTAAAATAATTTGAACTTAGTTTTCCCATTCTTTGACATCTTCATGTGTGTCAAATAGATAATGAGCTACTTGTTCATGTTGCAAACTCATTAATTTCACTCGTTTTCTCATCACATGACCACCATCATCGACGAACTCATCAGTGTCATCAATGCTGGTCGAGTCAGGCATATATTCCCGATTATATATTGATGACTCCACGGTGATGTATTCCTCTGTAATTGATCCTGCAATGTATCGTGTATTCTTGACGTAATCTTTAAAAACTTTCATCAATCTTTCAAACGAATAAATCCATCGATATCTAACTGGACCACAAAGAAGTTCCTCGTCACATAGGTGTACCAATAAGTGAACACTTATGTCAAAGAATGCTGGGGGAAAGTACTTATCCAACACATAAATCTCTTCGGTCACCACCAATTTTGTGGCCACTACGTGTTCTCGATTGACTACCTTCTCACACAAGAGTGAGAAGGTAATACTAATTTGCATAATAGCCCTCCGCAAATCCTTGTGCTTGGAGAAACAGTGCTTAAACAATAGAGGAACCAATTGCATGATCACATGCCAATCGTGAGACTTACACTTACCTAAATCATGAGTAGCATAATGCATAATCCTTTGCAAGTTGGATGAAAAATTAGATGGGCCCTTCAAATTATATATTGTGTCTAAAAGAACCTTCCTTTCCCACTCGTTAAAGTAAATGCACCAGGGGGAATTATTATCCTTCCCCTATTATCTTCTTTCAACCATAGTTGTGGCTTAAGTTTCAACAATTTAAGGTATTTTAGTGCATTTTATCCATCCTTCGAATGACTCCCCTTAAGGCAATTGCCCATAATATGTTCAGCGAAGTTCTTTTATGCATGCATCATATCCAATACATGGCGCACCGGGTTATTCTTCCAATATGGCAAGTAAAATAAAATTGACATCCTAGACCATGCCTTTCTTGTCTCAGTTTCAATCCCAGTTGGGGTCTTCTTATGCTTGACATTCTTAAATTTGGGATTCTTACCTGGCATATTAGGGTCACATTCAAAGATTTACTTTTAATTTCTGAACCTAAAAGTTATCTCGGCGGTAGCCTATGTTCAACCCCGTCTAATAAAAAAATGGAACCTTTATCAAATATGAAACTATGAGACGGAGGTAAAAACCTCCTATGGCAATGGTATACATTTTTTGAGCTAAAGGATAGATGAAGAGATTCAGTCTCCTTTACATAAATAGGACACCCTAAATAACCATGTACTACACAACCAGATAATGTCCCGTAAGCTGTAAAATCATGAATTGCCCACATCAACATAACTTTTAGCTTAAACTCTAATTTTCTAAAAGAGTCAAATGATTGCACACCCTCTTCCCACAACTCTTTTAATTCTTCTACCAAAGGAGCCATGTAGACGTCGATTTCATCACTTGGTGCCTTTGGCCGAGGTATCAATAAAGACATCATCAAAAATTCAGGCCTTATACACTATGAAGGAGGGAGGTTGTGTGGGGAAAGATCACTGGTCATACACTATAATTGGTGCTTAGGTTTCCAAATGGATTGAAACCATCTGTTGATATAGCCAAATGAATGTTGCACTGTTTTCGAGAAAAATTATGAAACTCATAATCCATCCTCCTCCAAGATGTAGAATCAATAGGATGACGCATGAGATTACCCCCTACTTCTACCCTAGCATGCCAAGTCATTGCCTCCGCTATCCATGGTACTGTTAAAAATCGCTTTAATCTAGGCCCAACAAGAAAATATTGAAACACTTTTTGAGGCACTTTTGAGCTTGTGCCTTCCTTACCAGTAGATTGGACATATCTAGGTTCATCGCATACCGAACAATGATCGAGATTTTCATACTCCTTTCGGTATAGTATGAAGTCATACACACAATCATGAATCGATTTATGCTTCATTCCCAAACCTTTCAAACTGTTCTTCATAATAGGATAGCTATTTGGAAGCGTATTCTCCTTGGGTAGTAAGTCGTTCACCCTTTCAGAATTCCTGTCACGCTATTGCTAGACAAACCGTACTGTGTCTTAAAATTGTGCAAACCAACCATGGCATGTAATGTTGTTTGATCTTTCTCACAACCAGAGTATAATGGTTCAGTCGCCTTAAATTTTAAACTTTGATAGTCATCGTCAAGGTTTATCATGATGTCTTCACGAGCACTTGAACCTTTTACATCATTAGTAACCTCATTCTCCTATGCTTCATAAACTCCGTACGCATCATCAACTAAATCCTCTAAAATATTATGATCTACGTCATCCCCTTCTACATCTATCCTACTTGTTGAAGGTTGTTGTGAAGGTTGTTCGGGGACAAAAGGAACTTTCAATTCACCGTGAAAACTCTAAAATCGATAATTATCTTGCATACCCGAGCTTAACGAATGTAGTTCAACTATTTTCCACTCCAACACCTTACCATTCTTACACCTAGCACACGGACACGAAAACTCTTCATCATTATGACATCTCTTTGCGTATTTCACAAATTCATTAGCACATCTGCGGAACACATCCCCCATTCTATTTGTCTCACTCATCCACTCTTTGTATTTCGGATATCCCATCACAGCTACCACAATAACTCACCTATTAAAGGTAAGAAGCGTATATTCGTGGATTAGTGTAAACAAAACTTAGATTTATAGTATGTTTCATTTAATTATGTCTTATTTATATTTGATTTATAAATTTTAAATTCAAATTCAATATGTAATAGAAATTCCTATTTCCTCCATCTCCTCTAAAGGGTGAGTGGTCCTATCCCATTCAAGACCGCATATTTCTGTAATATACTTAATAGCTCATGCACATTGTTACGATTTGAGAAAAAATTGGCAGCATATCCCCGTAGTTCTCCAAGTACACGACGTAGATTGGCAAGTGTGAGTGTTATTTCAATTGATAAACTGAAATAACAGTCACACTTGTCAATCTAGTATGTACCCAAAGAACATTAGGATAGGACTGCAGAACTTCCTCCAAAAGTAAGAACTTTAAGCCACTAAGAATATTATTATACATAAATTATTCAGTCCCAAACTGTCCAAACGAGACAATTCGAGAGAACTCATTACAGGGGTAATGACTCTCGAACGGGTCTAAGGGCTATTGAATGCATACGCATAATAACTAGAAGGATATTATCTATGCGCACTATATGTAATTTTAAGTATGTTTCATTTAATTATCATACTATATATATATTGTTCGTTATACAAAGTAATTTTCAAAAAAAATTAAAAAATTCCACCCCCATATGGACAATAATCCAGTGGTCATGCCGCTTTTATAATTTACCAACCCAACATCGATCCACTATAATCCAACCGCACTGGCAACAACAAATGTGTATCCCGTACTCCTTCTAATTCATCTACTCAATTAATTATTTTCATCAATTAAACTAACAATTAAAGTATACATTTATTAATTTACCAATTTATAATGATGGGCAATCCTACTTGCATATGAAAAGGGAACTAATTATTAATTTATAAAAAAAATTAACAACCAATCAATATTAAATCAATCAATTCTTTTACAAGGGGGAGTTCAATATGGAGGGCAATTTCTAATAAACCAATAAAAATTTAATTAAAAAAAATGCACACGCACATATACACACACAACCCCCCACCCCCTGCCCCCCCACCCACCACCACTCCCCAGCCCTGCCCCCTCTTCCCACTGTCGTTGCCCACCACATGCACACACAGACATATACAAACGTACATACACACACACGCATATATACACACACAAACAAACACACATATACACACACACTCACATGCACAAACACCCCCTCCCCTAGCCCTGCCCCCCCCCCCCCCCAACACGCATATATACACCACACATACACGCATATTTACACACACATATATACATAAATGGAGGAGAAATAGAGAGAGAAAATATAACAAAATTATAGAGAGAGAGTGTGTGCAGTCGCTAGAGAGAGAGAGAGAGAGAAAGGAGGCAATAAGAATCAGTGGGAAAAAAGAAGAGGGAGGGTTTTTTTACTGATAGAATTGTCACGGACATGTCACGGTCATTGATTGTGACAAGTTTATAAGTTTTGTCACGGTCAATGATCGTGGCAAATCCATGAAAACTATACTTGTCACAGACTTGTCACGGTCATTAACCGTGACAAACTATTATCACGGCCTTGCCAGGTCATTGACCGTGACAAAAAAAGCATGTTTTTTTATCACGATCAATGTCTGTGACAAGGCTGGTCGGTTGAAGGGTGCCAATTTGACCATTTTGGTGTAGTGATTTGAACATTCAAAACGATGTTGCAAAGTGTCTAAAGGTATGTTACAAAGACGCATCGTGGCTATGGTGTCTTCGATTTGGGCATCTCAACTTTGGAGGATTGGAGCTATTATCCAAGAAGGAAATGGTGAGAGGCTTACCTTCCATTAATCACCCTGAACAACTGTGCAAAGGATGTTTACTTGGGAAGTAATTCAGAAAAATCTTTCCAAAGGAGTCAAACTCAAGAGCTAAGAATCTACTCGAGCTAATCCATACCGATGTATGCGGTCCGATCAAGCTAAGCTCTCTTGGTAAAAGTAATTATTTCCTTCTCTTCACTGATGATTTTTCAGGAAAAACCCGGGTATATTTCTTCAAGCATAAATTAGATGTTTTTAAAATATTCAAGAAGTTCAAAGATGCCGTGGAAAAGGAGATTGGTCGTAAGATCAAGGTAATGAGATCTGACTGAGGAGGAGAATTTACTTCGAGTGAATTTCAAGCGTTTTGTGAAGAAAAAGGAATTCGTCGACCAATGATAGTTCCTCAATCCCCTTAGCAAAACGAAGTAGCAAAAAGAAAGAATCGAACTATCCTCAATATAGCTCGGAGTATGCTCAAAAGCAAGAAACTGCTTAAGGAATTTTGGGCGAAAATAGTGGCTTGTGCTTTCTACTTGTCCAACTGATCTCCAACAGAAGTTTTTGGGGAAAGACACCGCAAGAAGCATGGAGTGAAAGAAAACTGTTATCTCCCACCTGAGAGTTTTTGGGAGCATAGACCATGTACATGTACCAGACAAGAGAAGAACCAAAATTAATGATAAAAGCGAGAAGTTCATCTTCATTGGCTACGACAATAACTCCAAAGGTTATAAATTATACAATCCTAACAATGGGAAGATTGTAATTAACCGAGACGTGATATTTGATAAAGAAGGAGAATTTGATTTCGGCTCGGATATAGATGATTTCAACTTCTTTCCTAACTTTGAAGAAGAGAATGAAGAAACCATGATACAGCAAGAAGGAAAAGTTCAACAAGAGATCACTACTCTACCCGCCTTACTAATATTAACCACTCATGAAGACTCATCACCATCATCAAGTGAAAGTTTCAATGAAAGAGTTGTTCCCCGCATAAGAAGTCTACGATATCACTATGAGGTAACCTAAAGACATGATAATCTTACACTCTTCTGCCTCTTTTTCTATTGTGAACTAGTAAAATTCTAAGAATTTGCACAAGACAAGAAGTGGGGAGACGCGATGGACGATGAAATCAGGGCCATTGAGAAGAATGACACCTGGGAACCCGCTTCACTTCCAAAAGGTTCGAAGGCTATCGGTGTCAAATGGGTGTAAAAAATAAAGAGGAATGCTATGGGAGAAATAGAAAGACACAAGGTGAGGCTAGTCGCAAAAGGATATAGTCAAAGAGCTGGAATTAACTAGGATGAGGTATTTTCTCCTGTTGCCTGCTTAGAAACTGTGAGATTAATTATCTCCCTCGCAGGTCAAAATAAGTGGAAGATTCATCAGTTGGATGTAAAGTCTGCACTTATAAATGGAATACTTAAAGAAGAAGTCTACATCGAGAAACCTTTGGGATATGTAGTAAAGGGACACGAAGACAAAGTTTTGAAGATGAAGAAAGCTCTCTATGAGTTAACGTAAGCACTAAGGGCGTGGAATAGTCACATCGACAAGTACTTTCAAGAGAATGGTTTTAGCAAATGTCCCTAAGGGCAAGCTTTATATATCAAGATCAAATATGGAGATATTTTGATCGTGTGCCTGTACATGGATGATTTGATTTTTACCGGAAGTAGCCCAAACATGTTCAATGACTTTAAGAAAGAAATGAAGAAAGAGTTCGAGATGAAAGATATTGGACTAATGGCGTACTATCTTGGCATCGAAGTTAAGTGTCACACCCCGCCTAATTCTGGAGTCGGCCGCCACCAAAACTATGTCGGGCGTGAACTAAATAAAATACCGTTCTTAGCACGAGACAGATATGAGACATAAATAATCATCCCATAAGATAAATAATTGAATCAATCTCAAATAATCACAAAAAACTAAGCGATAAAAGATCCATCACATGTTAACTCCAAAAATCCAATCTCCAATAATGATTAATTAAAACCTGAATAATCCCAACAGAAATCCTCTAAACAACTTTGGAACCGAATGGCCTAATAAAACTCCAATGAAGTCTCATAATACGACTGGAAAAGAAAATCTAACTAATCTATGCCATAAAGTAAATAACTCCAGCTGCACCTCCAATGATAACTCTGATAAATTTATGCAGCTTCTCCAATTCGCATCCTGAAAAATATTAGTCAACGCATGGGTCAGAGCCAAAGCCCTGAGCAAGAATACACACTACTCTTCTCAAATAGGATCCTTAAATCCAGACAGTAGCATTATACGCAATAAATATCACAATAGAATATTTTAAATTAAACGGGATAATTAAACGCGATAAATATAATCTACTAACTACCCGCAAAAATCCCCATTTATAGAGGCACACCAATATGATTTTAAATTCCCAAGTCCCACGATGTGAATTTAATTATATTAACCAACTTTTATTATTGTTCTCACTTTTTATTAAAGTGTCACACTTCCCCTTGTCAATCTCCCTCTGACCCGTTTACTGTCGACCCCGACATATGACAAGGTTACCCTTGTCAATCGCCCTCTGACCCATTTACTGTCGGCCCCGACAGATGACAAGGTTCCACACACGACACGACATAAATCTCCCTCTGGCCCGTTTAAACTGTCAGCCCCGACACATTATGTCGCCACAAATTTTAATACCCATTTTTATCTTAGGCATTAATTCTCAATTTCTCAATTTATAAATTACCCCACCCTTTTAATCGATGTGAGATCCTCAAAATACCCCTTAGTCCCATACCTAAGGGTCCCCAAGTCATCAATACGTCCTATCCTATGTATAGGAGGATTTTCTAACATAAATCTTAACTTAGTCTCGTACTTAGACTATCGTAGCGACGATAAATTAATAAAAATCAGCCTACCCTCAAGATAATAAAAACGCGATAATCTACCCTCACTAGTCCCATACCTAGAAGTCGTAAATAATCAAAAGGCATATCCACTAGTCTCATACCTAGAAGGCATCCTAAAATATAGGGAGAGAAATAATACCCAACAACCCGTCGTCACAAAGGCAACATCGTAATACCAACAAGTCACACAAACAAGCATAATTAATCAATATATAAAACTACGCATGATAGTCCAATTCAATTAAATCTTTAATTTAATTATCACAACGTCAACAATACCCAAATAATCTCATTTAATTTTTTTAAATTAAATATACCAAGTTTTCATCATATATATATATAAAAAGCCAAATTTTATTTTCTCAACATGTATTTCATGAGTTATACGCACCCAAAAAATTATTTATTTTAAAACTAGGATTTTTCTACATGTAACCCACACCAATAAAACCCAAAATCACTCATGAATCCTACGTACCCAAAGGGTTATGAATATTATTCAGATTAAAAGATTTTGTAAAAACGGCCCCATACTTAGTATCCACTTTTTCTAATTAAGTTACTAATTATTTTTAAGAAAACATGTAATTAAGTGTTTAGGCGACACTTAAAACGCATAATACTAAAGGAAAAGAATAGAGTATTCATGCCTGTAAAGTTCGTGTTGAAAATCTGATTAGAAATCAGGATTCCTTGCGAAAAATTAACAAAAGAGTGTTATTGAACGATCTTGATTAAACCCCAATTAAGCCTTCAAAAACTTGTGCCAAAACTTGTGACAAAAACTTGATTTTGTTGAAGGTTGATGATTATGAGAAGTCCCTCCACGGATTAACAAGGTTATATAGTGATTAGGAGTCCTAATCCTACACAAACTCTTAAAAAAATGGCTCACATCGCACGTTTTTTAGGAGGATCGATCGATCTACCCCCCCGTCGATCGATCGATCACCCCGAAAAACTGACAGTTTGCCCAAAAAATGCCATAAGGCAAAAATATTATAAAATCAATATAAAATCCGTTTTAACTCCGATTTTAATTCCGCTTGAAGTTTTGTTCTTCTAAAATCATAACCAACATACTTAGCCAATAAAAATTATAAAATTTAAAAATTTATTTTTCTCGAAAATTCCAATTAATTAATTAAAATAATAAATAAAAAAAAACAGGGTGTTACATACTTCCCCACTAGCAAAGAATTTCGTCCTCGAAATTAGACGAAGCATACTCATCAACGCATAAATCTCGCAAAAGAAAATAAGGCTCATATATGCCTACCCGTAGAATGCCATAATTGGGCGCCCATACACCCAATCCTACGCGCACCTACCCCACGAATAACAAAATAATATATATTACCTATATACATACACATAACTATGAAAATAACGGCGTCCCACATGCTCTCACAAACCCCCCACTCGATCCTATATCCGAAAGTCATCAAAATTCTAACTTCTTCAAATTAAATCTCAACATCAAAAATCGATACATACGGTATGTAACATCCGTACTAAAATCTCCAAAATAATTATCGTCTCCAAAATCCATTCTAAGGATCCCCACATCAAGCTTACTAATTCTAAACTCAATGCCTACAACGTCCTTAACTCAAAACTTCACATCTCCAAGAAACAGATCTAACACGTATGCTAGAACATCTACCTTAAGAAGTATGAATCAACAAAGGGAGTCAAAGATCGGCAACGCGGAAACTAAACGGACTCATAACCTACGAGACCTAAGACCATGCTCTGATACCATCTGTCACACCCCGCCTAATTCTGGCGTCGGCCGCCACCAAAACTATGCCGGGCGTGAACTAAATAAAATACCATTCTTAGAATGAGACAGACATGAGACATAAATAATCAGCCCATAAGATAAACAATTGAATCAATCTCAAATAATCACAAATAACTAAGCGATAAAAGATCCATCACATGCTAACTCCAAATATCCAATCTCCAATAATGATTAATTAAAACCTGAATAATCCCAACAGAAATACTCTAAACAACTTTGGAACCGAATGGCCCAATAAAACTCCAATGAAGTCTCATAATACGACTGGAAAAGAAAATCTAACTAAACTATGCCATAAAGTAAATAACTCTAGCTGCACCTCCAATGATAACTCTGATAAATTTATGCAGCTCCTCCAATTCTCATCCTGAAAAATATTAGTCAACGCATGGGTCAGAGCCAAAGCCTTGAGAAAGAATACACACTACTCTTCCCAAATAGGATCCTTGAATCCAGACAGTAGCATTATACGCAATAAATATCACAATAGAATAATTTAAATTAAACGGGATAATTAAACACGATAAATATAATCTACTAACTACCCGCAAAAATCCCCATTTATAAAGGCACACCAATATGATTTTAAATTCCCAAGTCCCACGATGTGAATTTAATTATATTAACCAACTTTTATTATTATTCTCACTTTTTATTAAAGTGTCACACTTTCCCTTGTCAATCGCTCTCTGACCCGTTTACTGTCGGCCCCGACACATGAGAAGGTTACCCTTGTCAATCGCCCTCTGACCCATTTACTATCGGCCCCGACATATGACAAGGTTCCACACACGACACGACATAAATCTCCCTCTGGCCCGTTTAAACTGTCAGCCCCGACACATTATGTCGCAACAAATTTTAATACCCGTTTTTATCTTAGGCATTAATTCTCAATTTCTCAATTTCTCAATTTATAAATTACCCCACCCTTTTAATCGATGTGAGATCCTCAAAATATCCCTTAGTCCCATACCTAAGGGTCCCCAAGTCATCAATACGTCCTATCCTATGTATAGGAGGATTTTCTAACATAAATCTTAACTTAGTCTCGTACTTAGACTATCGTAGCGACGATAAATATATAAAAATCAGCCTACCCTCAAGATGATAAAAACGCGATAATCTACCCTCACTAGTCCCATACCTAGAAGTCGTAAATCATCAAAAGGCATACCCACTAGTCCCATACCTAGAAGGCATCCTAAAATATAGGGAGAGAAATAATACCCAACAACCCGTCGTCACAAAGGCAACATCGTAATACCAACAAGTCACACAAACAAGCATAATTAATCAATATATAAAACTACGCATGATAGTACAATTCAATTAAATCTTTAATTTAATTATCACAACGTCAACAATACCCAAATAATCTCATTTAATTTTTTTAAATTAAATATACCAAGTTTTCATCATATATATATATAAAAAGCCAAATTTTATTTTCTCACCATGTATTTCATGAGTTATACGCACCCAAAAAATTATTTATTTTAAAACTAGAGTTTTTCTACATGTAACCCACACCAATAAAACCCAAAATCACTCATGAATCCTACGTACCCAAAGGGTTATGAATATTATTCAGATTAAAAGATTTTGTAAAAACAACCCCATACTTAGTATCCACTTTTTCTAATTAAGTTACTAATTATTTTTAAGAAAACATGTAATTAAGTGTTTAGGCGACACTTAAAACGCATAATACTAATGGAAAAAAATAGAGTATTCATGCCTGTAAAGATCGTGTTGAAAATCTGATTAGAAATCAGGATTCCTTATGAAAAATTAGCAAAAGAGTGTTCTTGAACGATATTGATTAAACCCCAATTAAGCCTTCAAAAACTTGTGCCAAAACTTGTGACAAAAACTTGATTTTGTTGAAGGTTGATGATTATGAGAAGTCCCCCCACGGATTAACAAGGTTATATAGTGATTAGGAGTCCTAATCCTACACAAACTCTTAAAAAAACAGCTCACAACGCACGTTTTTTGGGAGGGTCGATCGATCTACCCCCCGTCGATTGATCAATCACCCCGAAAAACTGACAGTTTGCCCAAAAAATGCCATAAGGCAAAAATATTGTAAAATCAATATAAAATTCGTTTTAACTCCGATTTTAATTCCTCTTGAAGTTTTGTTCTTCTAAAATCATAACCAACATACTTAGCCAATAAAAATTATAAAATTCAAAAATTTATTTTTCTCGAAAATTCTAATTAATTAATTAAAATAATAAATAAAAAAATGGGGTGTTACATTAAGCAACAAGAAAATGGAATTTTTATCTCATAGGAAGGATACACAAAGGAGATCCTTATGAAGTTCAAGATGAATGATTGCAAGCCAATTAACACATCAGTAGAGTCCGGAGTTAAGCTATCAAAGAATAACAAAGGTAAAAGCGTATATCCAACTTTCTTTAAGAGTTTGGTGGGAAGTCTATGCTACCTAGCCTGAACGAGGCCTGATATCCTTCACGTAGTCGAATTGGTTATTCTCGACATGGAATCTCCAACAACCACTCATTTGAAAGCCGTAAAGAGAATTCTTCGCTATCTGAAAGGTACAATTGACTTTGGCGTGTTCTATTCTGTTTCTAATGATTACAAGCTTATTGGTTATAGTGATAGCGATTGGTGTGGAGATACAGATGATCAAAAGGGCGCCACATGGTTCGTGTTCTTCATGGGAGATACCATTTTCACATGGATGTCAAAGAAGCAACCAATTGTCACACTCTCTACATGTGAAGCTGAATATGTAATCGCTACATCATGTGTTTGTCATGTAATTTGTCTCAGAAATTTGCTGAAGGAACTAGGTTTGTCACAAGAGGGACCAGTAGATATTTGTGTTGATAACAAGTCAACGATAGCCTTGGAAAAGATTCCAGTTTTTCATGATCGAAGCAAGCATATCGATACTCGTTTGTATTACATAAGAGAATGTATTACAAGAAAAGATGTGAAATTGAGGTATATAAAATATCGAGACCAAATTGCCGATATCTTTACCAAGCCACTGAAGTATGAGGACTTAATTAGATTAAGAAATTCTTTTGGTATCACAAAACAAGTTTAAGAGGGGGTTTTGAAATATAAAATTGTTTTATATTTATCATCCAATTTCCTAGAAGCATCCTAAGTTAGGTAAGGTGTGTTTAATTATTTTTAGTGGCTTCATAATGGTAGGATAGATGGAAGAAAATTATGTGGATTATGAATATATATATTAATTTAGTTTGAACCACATTGTGTGGTAGCAATTTTTTTCTTCAAGTATAAATATCCATCATCCTTGACTTCTTAGAATCATTAAATAACAAGGAAGATAATAAGAAAACCTTATTAGTTGTAAGAGAGGGAAGTGAAGTTGTAAGAGTGTTTTGTTCTTTGTAATACTATTTATAGTTCTAAATACAAGATATTTGTGTGAGTGTCTTTGAAAGCTTATTTCCAACAATACTCACTCTGAAATATACGGAAAAAAACATACTCACACTAAACATACTCATACTAAACATACGCTGAAAGCTCTAAACATATTTTTTCTATATAAAGTTACTGAAAAAAACCTCCATGTTGAATGATATATACCACACTTTCCATATTTGGAGGTTTAAGGCTCTGAATCTTAACCCTTCACGAACATACCAACACGAGTTTTCCACCACACCGCTTCAAGTTTTTTGGCCAAAATAATTTTCCATGTTTGCACGGTTTGGTATAGTGTTTGCCATATTTAATTTTCCAAAAGAGTTTATCGCATTCACTTTGCTAAAAGACGTTTCCAAAAGAGTTTTCCACATTCAGTTTTCCACGTTTGAACAGGTTGGTATATAATGTGACGTAACCTTGAAATGAAATAAGTTAATGCATGCTCACTTTTTGGTGGAAATAAGTTAATGCGTGCTCACTTTTTGGTGGAAATAAGCTACTGGGTTTTATGTTTTGGAACCAAACCTCTTGGCCTAATGGTATTGGGCTGCTATTGAGACAGTTTTGGTGGTGGGTTGGGTTTGGTCCCTTGTTCGATCCCCGACACTATCAAATAAATTCTTAGCCAGCAAAATTCATGAACCACAAATGGGGATTAGTCGACGTACACCTAATCTGACCCGGACACCTCATAATATGCTAAAAAAGTGTTCAGTTTTGGATGAGAGAATGGTGAGAATGGTGAGAGAGTGGTAAGTTTGCACAGATTATTATATCATCCATATTCAATTTTTAGTTATCATGTTGCTCGAGTCATGGGTAATACTTTTGGGGTATGCATCCGCTTACATCATGGGTAATATTTTTGGCATATATCTTAAATAAAACAATTTATTTAGAGACATTTTCCAAGATTTCTTAAGGTTATGACCGAGATAGAAATGTTTCCCTTATCCTCCTCAAGCAAATGTGGATCCGCGTTTGTAAGGACGTTATCAATTTGTATGTCATACGCCATTACACCGTTGAAGAAACTTAAGATCGCATCTACATCAACGGATCCGAATATCAAAGCGTCTTCAACATCATAGCCTCTGCGAGAATGAACTTGGTAAAGTTTTGTTTTTATGTTCCTTAAAGTTCATAGTTAGTATTGGGAAATTTTAATAAAATGATTTTTTTATAAAAATAAGAAGTAAGTTTTTTCAAGCAAAATGAGGCTTTTAAAAAGTTTTTTATTTTTTCTGGGAAGCCGGACCGGTCCGCCTCCCTACCGGACCGATCCGCCTCCGGACCGATCTGCCCTCTACCCGGACCGATCCGCCTTGCTTTGTCCAGTAGACCATGGACCGATTGCGAACCAAAGAAGCCAAATTTTAAAAGAACCGATCCGAGGTCGGACCGATCCGCCTCCAAGCCGGACCGGTCCTCCTGGGATAATTTCGAATAGTTCTGTGTGTTTTTTATCCACCAACTTATTTTTCTTATAGATATACCTATTTCGGTGGTGTATTTCTTTCTTTGAGAAAACGTTTTTAAGAGTACAAACACAACAAGACTTCAATTTTTGATGTGCCAAACATCTTTTTGATTCACACACAAAAAATTCCAATTACTTTTGTGAATCTTTTGGAACCCTAGAACACAATTTTTTTATTGTTCAACCCTTGTGGAGAAGCCGTCTCTCTTCTTCATTGCTGACCACCTGGAGTTCCTGAGGGAGATTCCAGTCGACACTGTTTCTAGCCGTTGCTTTGAAGGTTTGACGAAGATACCGTGCATTACACTTGTGGGCGATTATCATGTTATATGTAAGTCAATGGTCTTGTAAATTCTTCAAAGTTCTAGAAATAAAAGGTTTTGCCCTTCGGGGATTTTTCCTTAACTTTGTGTCGCATGCTTTATTTATGGTTTGACACACACACACGTAGTTGTTTGTTCATGGGTTGTTTCTAAATAGACTCAAATTAAATAAGGGTTACTTGGAAACTTGCGAATCTAGTTTAATCAATTATCACACAGTTCGTACTCTTTCAAATTGGTATCAGAGCGGGTTACGCTAATTTATTGCGTGATCCTGATTTTTCGAGGATTTACTTTCTGATACAATTTGTCTACCCACATTCTCAAATTGGTATTAGAGCAGGTTACGCTAATTTATCGCGTATTCCTATTTTCCGCAAAATCGTGTGATATTGATATTTTTTTTTAAATCAGTTTTGTGAAAAATCGCAATTTTTGCAATGGATCGCCCATTTAATGAGGAGCCTATTTTTGATAAAGTTCACGACCATGTTGAAAATTGAAAAAGTTTGAATTTGAAACTTTGCAAAAGAATTAAAGTTTTGGAAAAAGAAAATTCTCTCTTTAAAAGTAAGATGGAATATTTGCAAGCGTTTCAAACTCAAAGTGATATTTGTCGTGAGCACTTTGGCAATTTGTGTATTGATTTTGATTCTTTGAAAATTACCAAAAAGAAGAGTGATGGGAGAGTCCTTGTTTTAGAGAAGGAATTACAGGACTTAAAAAATTCTAGGGTTCCCGTTTATGCCGTCGAGGATAAGAAATTAATCGATGATTTTACGGCACGTGAAAAGACTCTTAGGGATAAGTTTGTTTTAATTGAGGGTGAGCGCGATAAACTGTTAATTTTAATTGATAATTTGAGAAAGAAATCTCTCAGATTGGAAGAGTCTAATTCTTTGCTTGAGTCAAAAATTTTGAAGTTAAAAAATTATTTGACAGACTCAAGTAGGTTTGATAGTGATGGTAATGGCTCATCTTGTTCTCATGCTTCTAGTGCTAAATCCAAAACCATTATTTGTTTTAGAGGGTCAACTAAGTCCAAGGATGTTAGAAAAGATCACACTTTAGGTGTCATTCCACCCGTTTACGCATGTTCATATTGTGGTAGGAAAGGTCACCTTAGGCATTTTTGTTTTGATCTTGAAAAAAGTCCTAGGAATTTATGTCTAGTGTTCCCGTGGTTTCCAAAGCCCCCACACGATGTTTCACATCTATTTGGGTTAGAAAATCACTTTTAGAGGCACTAGATTTTAGACAAGTTGATTCCCGGTTGCTTGCACATGATTCTTTAGTTGCCATATCATATAGATGATTGTGTTTGCATGTTTGTCATACGCTAGTTTTTATTTCATGATATTTATGTTTGCTAGCGTTGTGACATGTACTTTTTGTATATATTTTTGTTTTGAAAAAATTTGAAAAATACAAAAAGATTTTATTTAGACAAAATTTTTGAAAAATCCAAAAAGATTTTTGTATTTTGTTTGCACCGTTTATGGATGAACACTTAGGATAACCGAGTCACAATATCATTCCATTTTTCATGTGACTATTTGATAGTGTTTTGAGATATTAGGTCAATTCATCCTTGTGCTTTATAATGTTTGGAGTCATTAAGATGTAATTAAGTGTTACTTCCTACATGTTTGACTCATGTTTCCTTTATTGCACACATGCACGGATTTGTTTGATTATTTTGCTTGTCTTATCACATGTTGGTTGGGTGTTTTCACTTCAATCCTGTCCTTAAAACGAACCAAGCGCGATAAATTTTGATAAGGAAATTGTGCATATAAAAACCGTTTTGCGAGTTTGTGTGATTTGTTTGTTAACGGGGAAGTGCTGCGAAAGGTAATCATCTATCCTTTGCGCAAAAGCTACCGTTAAAAAGGACCTAAAAATTTGAGGAATTTTATTATCCGAAGTCCAAAGAGGTTAAAAGAGCCCAAAAAAAAATTTAAAGGCAATAAAAAGATATTCATGCCAAAATATGGGCCATTTAGGTTTTTGCACCAATTCTCCAAAGTTTGAGAATTTAGATTACCTCTAAAAGAAAATATATATGAGGGAGTTTGGTTGGAGAATTTAAACGGGTTTGCACGTCCTTGAAATTATTGAAAATGCGCTACATAGTTTTGGCCGTTATTGGTGTGAAAATCGTTTTGACTTCGATTTGTTGATTTTCATAAGACGATGTCATCTAAATTCAACAATCTTTTCACCTAAGGATACTTTTGATGTTCATTCGTTAGGGGTACACATATGCATCGTGCACATATGATTGATTGAGTTGATTTACCTATCAAATGTGTTCACACCCATTCATTCCATTTCCATGACTTGGTTGTTTGAGTCTAAATCTATGGTGTGATTTTTGTATCATATTTGTTCAAATTGGTATCTTATTTTTGTATGAAAAATTTGAAAAATTCAAAAATAGTTTGTGAAGATTTATTTCTGAGCATCTCCTTGCAAGAGCACGTTTACCATATTATTTGATGCCCTGTTTTATGTACCGTGACACCCCGATTTTGCCTATTTGATTCATTCTTCTCATTTGTCTATTTGGGGACATCATAAAAAGGGGGAGAAAGAATTATCATATTATGGGGGAGAGTTTGAATTTTGGGGGAGTTTTTCAGATATAGCTTATGCTTTAATCATAAATTGGTATCTATGTTTATCTCATTTCAAACTCGATATGTCACGTGGTATTTGCTTTGTCTCATGTGTGTAGGTATGAAGATTGAAGATCAATATGTTGCACACCCTGATGAGAAAAGCTTTGAGATTTGATGATTGTTGAAGATTGAAGAACAAACGATGAAGATTTATACATTTGTATCTTTCCATCTTTAGGGTTCATGGGAGGGTAGATTTGTATAGGTCATAAGTTGATAATTCGGATTTTTATGTATGTACCAGCATAGACATAGGGTGAGATTTGTAAGGACATTTTTGTCCATTATCAATTTTTATGTCGTACACCGTTACACCATTGAAGAAACTCAAGATCGCATCTACATCAACGAATCCGAATATCAAAGCGTCTTCAACATCATAGCCTCTGCGAGAATGAACTTAGTAAAGTTTTGTTTTTATGTTCCTTAAAGTTCATACTTAGTATTGGGAAATTTTTATAAAATGATTTTTTTATAAAATAAGAAGTAAGTTTTTTCAAGCAAAATGAGGCTTTTAAAAAGTTTTTTATTTTTTCTGGGAAGCCGGATCGCTCCGCCTCCCTACCGGACTGATCCGCCTCCGGACCGATCTGCCCTCTACCCGGACCGATCCGCCTTGCTTTGTCCAGTAGACCACAGACCGATTGCGAACCAAAGAAGCCAAATTTTAAAAGAACCGATTCGAGGTCGGACCGATCCGCCTCCAAGCCGGACCGGTCCGCCTGGGATAAGTTCGAATAGTTACGTGTGTTTTTTATCCACCAACTTATTTTTCTTATATCTATACCTATTTCGGTGGTGTATTTCTTTCTTTGAGAAAACGTTTTTAAGAGTACAAACACAACAAGACTTCAATTTTTGATGTGCCAAACATCTTTTTGATTCACACACAAAAAATCCCAATTACTTTTGTGAATCTTTTGGAACCCTACAACACAATTTTGTTATTGTTCAACCCTTGTGCAGAAGCCGTCTCTCTTCTTCATTGCTGACCACCTGGAGTTCCTGCGGGAGATTCCAGCCGACACTGTTTCTAGCCGTTGCTTTGAAGGTTTGATGAAGACACCGCGCATTACACTTGTGGGTGATTATCAGGTTGTATATAAGTCAATGGTCTTGTAAATTCTTCAAAGTTCTAGAAATATAAGGTTTTGCCCTTCGGGGATTTTTCCTTAACTTTGTGACGCATGCTTTTTTTATGGTTTGACACACACACACGTAGTTGTTTATTTATCGGTTGTTTCTAAATAGACTCGAATTAAATAAGGGTTACTTGGAAACTTGCGAATCTAGTTTAATCAATTATCACACAATTCGTACTCTTTCAGCATTGCTCCGGTCAGATTTAACAAGCCATTGGTTAGAACATAGGTAAACTTTCATTTTTTCAGCTGGATGTTAGTTCACCGTATTAATTCATCTTAAGGAAGCTTCCCATGCGTAGGTACCAGTGTAAAGCGAGATGCTAGAAATCGAGACAGATGTTGTAAAGAAGTAGTACCCATGGGCTACGTAGAACTGACTTGCCATTGAAGAAGAATAGGCATTAACTAAGTAACCCGAAGAGGGATTTTCTCTTGTCACTGTTCCAGTCCTTCCTGAAGCCACTGGAGCTAAGACTGAAAGACCAATTTATAATAAGCTCCCTGAACGGGGTGGACTTGAACTCCCGACTTGGGTTTTTTCCACTAAAATATAAAGATAAGACAAGCATCAATAAAAATCAACAGTTGGCGAGTAACCTAGATTGGAAACTATTAAAGATGGACAAACAAGAATGACATTAAGAAGATTAGGACGTGTTACAAAGAAATAACAAATAAATCTAATACTAGATGTCTGCAATAAGAAATTTGTCACTTTTGAATAAATATTGTAATCACTAATCGTACATAAACAAAAACATAGTATGAATATATGTGCACTTGCAGTTGGTACATGGGTATATATATAGACACACACACACACACATTATTATGATGAATACATTAGCATCCCATGCATTCCCAACCCTTCAAAATAATTTTCTTCCATAATTTCTTATCATGATCAATTTTGGGTTTATCATTTCATTTACACTCTTTGGTAGAGTCTCCCCCCCCCCCCCCCCCCCCCACACACACACACAAAGAAAACGTTAAATTTATAAAATGAACAATCTTAATCTACCATGCCAATTTTAAATTAATTTTGTGTTCTTTTAAGTCATTTATAAAATTTCAAGAACTTAAAATACTCTCTTATGATTATTTTAAAGAACTTATTAGCTATGTAAAATATATTATGCAAAACTTTTGATGGTCTGAGTAGAGAAAGAATACATATTTTTGTTCTATTCACTCGAACCTATGGCACTACATATTTCTCAATGCATTGCAAAATATGCAACATGCTAACACGAGTTACAATTTTGACATGAACACGACGCGACTTTCGGTCAAAATCTGACATTTTGGACACACTATCACAAGTTACCTTCTTGCATTGTATTATTTTTTAAAAATAAATGTGTTGATTTATTTAGTGTTTATTTTAAACATTTTCAGGGTACACATAAGAAAAGTAAACTCAATTTCTCTTTTTATTAAAAAATTTTTTGTCAAACTTTGGCAATTTTTGTAATTGTCATATAAATTGTCAAACATTGACCCGTTTTTGAAAATAGCAAAATAATCATTTTGAGTTGATTTATTTATGAGTACCCTAAAAATTGTTAAAATTTAATACTTTGGATTCGGTAAAGTTTTATCTGTATATCTTTTATATCTTTTTTGTTCCCTATGGAGGAGTCATCTTCTTTGCCATTGCATTATACCTTTCATATTTCGTTTAATCTCTTTCGAATTCGGTATATTCCTCTCTTCACAAATATATAGAGATAAAGATTGTACCATTTATAATGTTTGGCAAAGATGAAAAATACATTATATATACATGGATACATTACCTTCTTACATTGTACTAATTTTTTTTTTGAAAAAAATTTATGTTGATTTGTTATGTGTATATATTAAACATTTCAAGGTACACATAAGAAAAATAAACTCATATTTTTATTAAAACAAAAAATTAGTCAACGTATGGCAAATTTTAATAATTGTCATATAAACTGCCAATCATTGACCCATTTTTTAAAATAGCAAAATAATAATTTTTATATGATTTTCTTATAGGTACCCTAAAAATTGTTAAAATTTAATACTTTGAATTAGGTAAATTTGTATTTACATTTCTTTTATATCTTTTTTATTCCCTACGCATGAGTCATCTTCTTTTCCATTGCAGTATACTTCCCATATTTCGTTTAATCTCTCTCAACGTCGGCATGTCATTTTTTCCACAAATATATAGAGATAAAAATTGTACCATTAATGATGTTTGGCGAAGAAGACAAATACGTCCTATATACATAGATACATTACCTTCTTGAATTGTACTAATTTTTTTTTAAAGTTGATTTATTCTATGTTTATTTTTAACATTTTAGGGTACACATGACGGTATGCTTTGGATTTATCAAGAGAGACGAGGTTTTACAAAGAGCTAACTATTAATTCATTTTTTATATTGTACAACAAATTATAAAAGTTTTTTATCCGCTTTGCATTAGTCATCATAGACTTTATGAATGAGACTTTTAAAAAATTATTATCTCCATCCCAAACTTCTGGCTACAATTATACACACACACACACACACACCATCTTCTTCAAAATTTCACCGAAATTTTTTAACATTTATCATGTAAAAAAAATTATTAAAGTTTCTTATGTAGATTTATTTCTTATAAAAGAAATCAAGAGTTTAAGGTTGTCTTATATTCAAACAAGGTTTGTAATGAAATTTTTCTAATTTTATAATGTAACAACCCGCCGTTTTGGAGACGATTAAATTCCATAATTAAAAATAAATTGGAATTTGGGGAATTTTCTTAAATAGTAATTTTTGAGATTTTTGAGGATTAAATGAGTTTCGAAGGATGTTGTGATTATTTTTGGGACTGTATAGGTCGAAATATTTTAATTATATGTCGCCGTGGAGAAAAGCGACACGAGGTAAGATTTTTAATTAGAAAACCCGCATTTATTTATTTTGGGTTGGAATAGTGACTTGCGGTCAATTACCTCGGATGGGAATTTCGACTGCACCATGATTCTCAGAATGATCGAGATAGTCAGAAAAGAGTGTCCGATAGTCGAAAATGAGTTTCGGGTAATTTTAGAGGTAAAAGTAACTCGTAATTGGGTAAACGAGTCGTTTTTGGGTTTTAAGGGGTCAAACCCTTTTCTTTCTATATAAAGAGAGGGAGAGGGAGAAAAAGAGAAAGAAAGAAGAGAAAAGAGAGAGAAGAGAGAGAGGAAGAAGAAAAGAGGAAGAAAAGAGGATATTCCGGCCTACCTCCACGGGATTCGGCTCGAGGTCGTCGGATTATATCCACGAGGCAAGTGTTTACTTGCTTTATTTATCTTTTTGCATAAATATCTCATACCGTAGTTTGGTATAAACCATTGTTCTAAAAAACCCGCCTAGGCTTAAGGCTTGGGAGAAACGCCTCGCCTTACGCTTTTCACGCCTTATTCTTGGTAAAACCCTTAAGGCGCACTTTTTTCTAAAAACAACAATGCTTTAGTGAAACGATGTCGCCTTTTAAAGAATTTGTTTACAAACCGGACCATTATCTCATCCAAAATAATCAAATAGTATTTTAATTTGCATATATTCAGACATATATTTATGATATGTGCAATTTTTGTATTTTAATAGCCTTGTTATGGTTAAAAAATATTAAAATATATTAAGAAGGCCTAAACGCCTTTTCACGCTTTTTCACGCCTAGGCCCGCCTAGGCTTCTAAGGCTTAAGGCTTGGCCTCCACGCCTCAATCACGCCCCGCGTTTTTTAGAACCTTGGTATAAACAAACCCTAATTGTTTTGAGGTGGGTTATCGTGGATAAAACGGGTTTTTGGGAGTTAAAACAATTAAACCCCAAATAATATTTCAATTTATGGAACTTAGGTTTTAACATAAATTAATTGGTGGTTTTGGGTTCTAGGATGTTTAGAACCCTTAATATATGTGTATTTGTTGTTGGTTGAGGTTGTAGGACGTTGGGTGAGGTGACAAAAGCTTGGGAGAAGCTTTAATGGCCGAAATCGTCTCGGAGAAGACGATGAATAGTAACCCGTCACTTTAGGGGGACTTTTTGGCCAGGAAAAAAATTGATTTTGCTTTCGGCCAAAACGCGAAAGTTGTAGATCTTTTTGATATGGTGACGTGGGCACCGACCACGTATTTTTCTGATTTTTCTACGATTTGATATGATTTTTACAAGATGGCAGCTCCGGGTTGAAATCATCAACTCGAAAATCAAATCGGGAATTGGAAAAATTACGGCTAGAATTAATTGCGTAAATGTTCGGGATAATTTGTGGTGTAGTTTAGAAACCCCGAAAATGAATTTGGGTTGTTGGATAAAAGGAATTGAGGATTTAATTTGGGAGACCTGGTGTGACCGGTCGACCGCGCCCCTAAGGCCGGTCGACCGCGTCAAGGAGAAAGGGCCTACTGCTTTGTTTCGTAGGCTTATTTGTAACCCGCGGTCGACCGGGGGTCTAGAACCGGTCGACCGGTGCCCTGTTTTCAGCCCAAGATTTTGGAATTTAGGCTATTTCTCCTTTTTGAGTTTAATGTTTAAGGGCCTTCCAAATTAGAGATTATGGAGGGTTATGTCCTAAAGGACTTGAGGAATTGGGAGTGTATATATATGTGTATATTCACTTAGAGTGAATTAGTATAATTGGAGATATCCAAATGAATCCGTAGATGGGATTTTGATATATATTACTTATTAAAGTAAGAATATACTTTGGGTTTAGTATCATGCTTATATGAATGCATGATTATGATTCTTTGAAAGAATCTTTGGGATTAATGGTCATCGTTAGATGTAGTTGGAAAATATGGCCATTTATATATATTCGAGGATGAATATACGGTATAGGTATATATTATGTGATTACAGCATATATGATATGATGTAAATGATTTTGAAAATAAAATATGAATGTTTTCAAAATGGAAATATAAATGATTTTCTGAATTAATAAAATGAGGATACACACCTCTCTAAATCGCTATCATAAGGGAAGTTGTGTGCGTATGGTGAAGCCCCCTGACAAATTAACGCAGGGTGGATATAGTCCTATAGGCCATATGAGCATTTGTTGTATTTTTTCTGCGCTGGTTAGGAGATTCCGGGTGTGGTCTTGACTATCCCGCAAGCATATGGCCGCTTCCCGACGTCTTGCGATGTAGGATCCCAGGTTGTCTTGATTATAGGCCCTGGAAGATGATAGCCATTTAGGGGCGCGCACAGTGGAGAAATCCGGACGGGTGGTCTTAGAACGCGTTATATATTAAAGCAATTCATGATAATGGATTGGCTTTAATTACATTTCCTAGATATAGGAAGGGAAATGGGATAAAGGTTTGGCTTCGGTAACACTCCCGGATGGAAGAACGGTTGTGGAAGCATATGATATGATCAAAGCATTTTTATGATAATAAAAATGGATTTGAATACATTTCCTGAGTATAAAAAGGGAAATGGGATGATATAAAACGGAAAAGCATTTTTTATGATAATAAAATTGGCTTTTAAAAGTATATGATTTGTTAAAGCAATTCATGATTGTTGACGCCACTAAAATGGGCAGATAAATGATGCGGATGAGATTGAAGATGAAGATAAACATTCACATCAAACATATAAGAGACAAAGATTTTTAAAGTGGTTCGGTTATAAGGAAAAACCTACGTCCACTGTTATTTTATTCCCAGGGGTTTACAATAGCACAATATAATAGAGAGAGGGAGAAAAAGGGTGTGGATCTTGTGTATGGTGTCTCTCGGTTCTTTGCTTTCTTGGATCTCTTCCTTTTGGCTAAGGGAATACATGTTTTTATAGTGATGGGAGATAAAGAGATTCATTGTATATAGACATTTATACATTATGTCTACATTCAACGAATCTAATTGTTGAATTGCTTGGTATGCTATGTGTTGTCATCTACAGTATAAATGTACATTAATGATCATTAAGTGCGTAGTTATCCTTTGATCTTCCCTGTTGGTATGCCGACCAACTCTCCTCGGGTGCCGACTAACTCTTCTCGGGTGTCGAATAACTCTCCTCGGGTACCGACCAACTCTCCTCAGGTGCCGACTAACACTCCTCGGGTGCCGACCAACTCTCCTCGAGTGTCAAATATTGCCACGTAGGATGACATGTGTCCTTTTCTGATTGGTCCTCGTAGATGGAGAATTTTTGCGTTAACAGAAGCCCCTAATGCTCCATGCTTGATGGTTTACTTGAAAGGATGGAGTATTTATTCTGCAGTGTTGCTCGGTGCTAGTGAAATTCTTGATCTACCTTCTTTATTTTTTTAACATAAAGTGCATTATCTCCTGGACGACATATGATGCAGGCTGATCGATGGTTACTAATCTTTCTTTTGAGGAACTCCGTGTGCTATGTATCACCCCTGGGAATTTGGATACATCCATGCTATAGTATGCAGCTTGTAGCTTGTAGCTTGTCATAATCTTCAAGTATGTTGATTGGTTTGCTAGCCGACCAACTGCCTCCTGTACCGAGTAACTGAGTGCTAACTTCACGTGCTTGATTCTTCTGATTTATGATCCTCTGAATACTTTGTCGAGTAACATACTAGCTTTTGAACCCAACTCTTCAATCTGATTAGTACCAAGCTAGTGGTGGACTTCGAAACATTTTCACACAACTTCTTCTTCATTATTCGTTGAGATAGTAGTATCAAAGATCTCAGTGCTATAGATGCTGATTTTGACTTCTACCTTTGCTCGGGGACGAACAAGAGGTTCTCGGGGACGAGCAAGAGCTGCTCGGACAGACCATCTGTGATGAACATCAGAATGCTGCATCACCTTTGAATGATACTTGATCATTAATTCTCCTTTGGCTGCATATGTTCCCAACATCTGGTTCACAATTAATTGTGAATCACTGAATACAATAACCTGTTTCGCCTCCACAGTTTTTGCCAAATTGAGACCTGCAATCATGGTCTCATACTCAGTCTCATTATTGGAAGCTTTGAATTGAAATCATAGTGCATATTCCATGTCGACTTCGTCTGGGTTGTTCAAAATGATCCCTGCCCCACAGCCTGTAGTGCAGGATGAGCCATCTACATATAGTCTCCATATAGGCATCTCATCTTCTAATTTGTAATCTGACAGAGTTCCTTGGTGGAATATTTATTGTTTCTTTTCACCCTCCCCTGATTTTTTTTGTTCTTCGTCGACCATCGTTTCTTGCCCTTTTACCAACCTAAGTTGGTCTGAGCTCAAATTTGATGATCCTGTCACATCCACTTGCCCTTTTACCAAACTAAGTTGGTCTGAGCCAGTATTTGATGATCTTGTCACATCCACTTGCCCTTTTACCAAACTAAGTTGGTCTGAGCCAGTATTTGATGATCCTCTCACATCCACTTGCCCTTTTACCAAACTAAGTTGGTCTGAGCCAGTGTTTGATGATCTTGTCACATCCACTTGCCCTTTTACCAAACTATGTTGGTCTGAGCTAGTATTTGATGATCTTGTCACATCCACTTGCCCTTTTACCAAACTAAGTTGGTTTGAGCCAGTGTTTGATGATCTCGTCACATCCACTTGCCCTTTTACCAAACTAAGTTGGTCTGAGCCAATGTTTGTTGATCCTGTCATATCCACAGGTTGATCGGCGAGCTATTTTTGCTCCTCGGGGGTATCAGGATAGGTGAATTCTGCTATAAAATCCGCTACTGCTTGCCCTTTAAGAGATGACCTGGGTTCATATATTATATCATATTCACCGAGCTCTATTTCCCAGTACATCAATCTCCCTGATTTTTCTGGCTTATGAAGGGCTTGTCTCAATGGCATGTTGGTGTATACAACTATGGTACGGGCCTGGAAATATGGCCTCATTCTTCTACTTGCCTCAATTAATGCCAATGCCAATTTTTCCAGCTTTGGATATCTGATTTCTGCACCTCGGAAAGCCTTACTTGTGTAATAAATTGGCTTCTGGATTCCATTCTCCATTCTGATCAATGTCGAGCTAACTGCATTCTCTGATACTACCAAGTACAAGTATAATTTTTCTCCCATTATTGGCCTGGATAACAGTGGAGGTTCTCCCAAATATTTCTTCAAGTCTTGAAAAGCCTTCTCACATTCATCATTCTACTCAAAAGTCTTTCGAAGCGTTTTGAAGAAAGGGAGGCATCTATCAGTTGCTCGGGATACAAATCTATTGAGCGCTGCAACTCGTCCTGTGAGACTCTGTACTTCTTTCTTCGTTGTTGGAGATCGCAGTCCTAAAAGAGCTTTGATCTTTTCTGGATTTGCTTCAATGCCTCGTTGATTGACAATGTACCCGAGAAACATGCCTTCTCGTACTCCAAATATGCACTTCGTCGGGTTCGGCTTCATTTGATATTTATCCAGTTGATCAAAGGTCTGGCCTAAGTCAACTAGAAGATCGGCAGCTTTCTTGCTCTTTGTCAGCATATCGTCAACATAGACTTCCATATTGCAACTAATTTGCTCTGCAAAGACCTTGTTCATCAGCCGCTGATATGTTGCTATGAAATTTTAATAGGTTGCCCGAGCACCTGTCGAGACTAGGGAGAATAATTATTATCATGAGAATAATTATTCAGCCAAACAATATGTGATGTGTATCAGCATAAAATAATAAAAATTTCAAAATATGAAATAATATTTTTGTGCCAAATATGTGTGAGATGGACAAATTTTTATCAGATATGCATCATAAATAAGATGTAGAGTTATTTAATCTCCAAAAACTAATCAGGTATAAGTTACTGTTTGAAAATTATTTATTACTTGGTTTTAAAAATATTTTTGGGGTGATCACAAGTTAAAAAAGACTTAAGCCCCCTGCTTGTCCCCAAGCTGAACTCATGTTTAAAGAAATATCTGGGGTGCTTCGCATTTTTTAATACCCCAAGATTCTACTGTTGCCGACAAACAACATGGATGTTGCCGAACAACATTTAAGGATATCTCAAATTATAGAATATATGGTTGGATGACCAGAATATCTCAAATCTTCAGATCAGAAAAATAACATTCGATGTAAAATTTAAGCCTGAAGAATGTTAATTAAATGAATAATTATATAATCCCCTAGATCGTGTGATTTCGACAAAGAAACCTTGTGATGTGATGAACGAGGGGCCAACATATCAAATTTGTGCCCAGAGTCTTGATATGGTCATAATTGTTTTACTGATCCTCTTTTACAAGAGGTGGGTAATGATTTTTCAGGTGAGAGAAAATTATTTTTTATATTGATCCCTTCCTATTCCCTATTTGGAGAGATAAAAATATGTTGAATGATAGAAGTTATTACCAAATTTATATAAAAATCAATCAATTTGACTTTATTGACATAGATGGAAGATGAACCAAATTATGTATATAGTTCATAAAAGTGAATGCAAAGAGACTCAAACTTGAAGAGAGAGAAAATAGATCTGGGTCATGATTTTCATGAGAAAACTTTTTATTGTCTTTGACCTTTTCAAATTCTTTTATTAAAAATATGATGGGAATTTGAATAGACATCAAAGATCTTACACAATTTTATAATGAAAATTATCAATGAAAATTATCAAATCTTATCATCATCGTATATATTGGTATATGTAATCATTTAAAATATTTATTCCATGATATAAAATTGAAACTTGAGAATCAAGCAAAAAGTTATGATTTATGAAATCCATTATTTTTCAGATTTCTAAATAAGAATTAATCTAACAGTTATGATTTTAAAATCATGATATGCAATATTTTGCAGATAAAAATTGGACAATTAATTTGTGTATATAAACATAAAAATCATGATTGAATCAAAAGATGTATGTATAATTGATTATACGTAGAGAAAATAAAAACATAGCTTTTGATGGAGAACAATGGTTGTAACACGTTCCCACAGACGGCGCCAATCTGTTGAACACAGAAAATGGCCACTGCCATTTTAGTGGCGTCAACAATAGATAAATGATGAGGATGAGATTGAAGATGAAGATAAACATTCACATCAAACATATAAGAGACAAATATTTTTAAAGTGGTTCGGCTATAAGGAAAAGCCTACGTCCACTGTTATTTTATTCCCAGGGGTTTACAATAGCACAATGTGGTAGAGAGAGGGAGAAAAAGGGTGTGGATCTTGTGTATGGTGTCTCTCGGTTCTTTGTTTTCTTGGATCTCTTCCTTTTGGCTAAGAAAATACATGTATTTATAGTGATGGGAGATAAAGAGATTCATTGTATGTAGACATTTATACATTATGTCTACATTCAACGAATCTAATTGTTGAATTGCTTGGTATGCTATGTGTTGTCATCTATAGTATAAATGTACATTAATGATCATTAAATGCGTAGTTATCCTTTGATCTTACCTATTGGTATGCCGACCAACTCTCCTCGGGTGCCGACTAACTCTTCTCGGGTGTCGACTAACTCTCCTCGGGTACCGACCAACTCTCCTTGGGTGCCGACTAACACTCCTCGGGTGCCGACCAACTCTCCTCGGGTGTCTAATATTGCCACGTTGTATGACATGTGTCCTTTTCTGATTGGTCCTCGTAGATGGAGAATTTTTGCGTTAACAATGATAATGAATTGGCTTTTATATTTACATTTCCTGAGTATAAAAAGGGAAATGGAAAGTTTTGAGTGAATCATCAATCTGGGAGATAGATCCGGATGATTATGGAAATATGTATATATAAATGGATGAATCGAGTACCGAGGTTCTAATGGATCCCGATGATCGACCTTACCGCATAGTAGTGTATCGGGGGGGTTCCTTGTTTGGATTTCGCTTTGCGAGACACCCCACGCACGAATATGGCAATATGTTGAGACTGGGGTGAAGTTTAATCCTTAGTGCTCTAATATTATAAATGCTTATGGTATATATTTATATATATCTTTCTGTACTGAGGGACTGGCAGATCTCGACGATCGACCGTGCTGCGTAGTAGTGTATCCGGGGGGTTCCTTGTTTGGATTTCTCTTAGCGAGACACCCCATGCACGAACATGGCATAGCGTTGAGACTGGGGTGAAGTTTAGACCTTAGTACATTGCTTGGACTATCTAGGATTGATAGTGGGTTGGTGATAGACTAGTTTAGCAGGATAGCTTGACTAGGATGTTTAGAGGGATACGTTAGGAGTGCACTATTAGTGGAGAGGTGAGGGGTATCTCATGGGAGTGCGATACCAAATTTAAATATGAGATAAGAACCTTTTTCTAAAAATAAGGCATTTATGCACTTGCAAAATATTTTCAAAACTCGGGCTCTGACCCGTTTATCTACTTTTCCTTTCTTTGTATATTATATATATATATAGGTGTCCAGACACAGGGACTCCTGGATGGAACTTCTTTCGAGTCAGACGTCAGCTGCAGCAGCTGTGGATGCGTGCAGGATTCTCGATAGACGCTTCTATCCTTGTACTCTAGATAGGAGGTACTATATAAATATTCGGGCCAATGGTCCAAGTGCATTTATTTATTCTTTTAGAGCATCATTCGATATGGTTGTATATTTTGACCGAGTGCTCGGTTACTTTATTTCATTTCAGTTTCATTTACGCATAAATTGTGGGGATGTTTTATTTATTGTTGTTATAAAGAGTAGTAAAGTTAAAATTTTGACACCGGCCTAATAGGTTATTAGTAATTAAATGGATTTTCGACAGTGATGCTAAAAATTATCCATATGAGACTCCTATTTTAATTTAATAATGGAGTGATCGCCCGGTATCTTATTAGGCGGGGTGTTACAGATGGTATCAGAGCATCAGGTTCTAGTGTCCTTAGGAATCTCTGCGGACGTACTATGCTTTCAGCGTTGCTCTCGATTTGTTATAGAGCCTCCGGAATAGGATTGTTGATTTCTCTTGTGAGATTTCGTTCTCCCGCCATATTATGAGATTATAAAAATCTTTTGCGTGCTCATTTGAGAATCGTGTACGGAGCTTTGATGGCAGCAGGAGGTGAGGCTTAGCTGGAGCAGCTGGTAGAAGGTTGGGATGAGGACCTTAGTAGAGGTCACTCTCCCTATGGTAATTGTTAAGGATTTCGGTGGCGACTACTAAATAATAAGTAGTTATGAGTACCGCAGTACCGCTGAAGTGGAGAGTGGTACTAAAGTCGGATTCGTCATGGAAATTGAGGGTTCGAAAGGGATCTTACTGATAGTTCTAACCGTGAGTCCCCATGAATCAGCAGGATGAGAAGAATGCTGTTTTGGGAATTATTCGCCTAAGGTTCAGCCAGAGGCCGAAGGTGAATAAAGAGTATTATGGAGAAGTGAACCTTGTACCTAAGTGAGTTAGGTTCAATGAATATTGAGTCCTTTCCAAGAAGGATGGGCTCATTAAAGAATGGGTATGTTCGAGGACCCCATGGTTGGACATCCACTCGGGGAATTTGTTAAAATGAAGTTGTTGTTATGAGTTTTACCTCAATTGAGGAGGTATATTTAGCGTGACTATATAAAGTCACGATATTAGTTAGCCCTAGACTCGTGTGTGTAATTTGAGTTATGGTGGTCACGATAACATAATAACATGTATGTCTATATATTTTCTGCGATAGCGGGATTTTATTTTCCTTCACTCGTCATAGAGGCGGGTGTTTATATTTTATATATTGTATAAGATGATGGTATTTTTGGAACGATAGCAGGCTAATAATGGCAACACTATTGTGTCCATAGTTCCTGGAGGGAACGGGTTGTAGTTGCGGTGTCTCACCTAGATATAGGTTGAGTTCACCTTATTTGTTATGGGTTAATGGAACTTCAATGAGAAGAGGTTTGCTTATCGTTATTTGGGCTTATGGCGACCTTATATATATGATTTAAGGCCGCAAGATTTTCGTTGAGCTGAACATAAAGCTCATTATTGTTTGCGCAAGGACTTAAAAATAAGTCCGAGCGCAGGGTGGTATGACTCTTAGTTAGAGATAGGAGTTCAGACCACCTTTTTGTTGGATTAGGGGATAGGGATATCCCGGTTGCATGTTGAAATGACGGAACTCCATAACCAACGAAGTCAAGGGTTAATGTGTGGAGGGGTTCCTTGTTTGGATTTCACATTGCGAGACACTCCACACATGACTCTTAACGACGTCGGGAGTGGGGAGCTATTATGGGATGCAAGGATGTTGATTTTGTGGAAAGGTCTTATAGTGTGGATGAACCACTATAGGCTATGAGCCACATGATGTTGATATACTATGGAAATATTGTGATATGGAAAAGCACTAAAGTGGTTCCCTCGCCACAAGTGGGTGGGTGAGGTTGGACTTAGAGAAATTGATTTGAGGACAATAGTCAGGCCTTAATGAAAAGGCAAATTTTGAGGAGATAAATTTTGGGTATTATGTTCGTACTTTCTATAGAAAGTGGGCACTTCGATTGGTTAGGTTTCCTTCCGTATGGGCGGAAGGATATGATAGTAGAAATGCGTTCGTAGTTTAGCGTAGGCAGTATTTGGGACTTCCCGCTAGTGTGCCTTAGGTCGCTATATCTCGATGACCGACTATGCGAGGGAGTAGTGTAATGGGAGGGTTCCTTATTTGGATTTCGCGTTGGCGAGACGTCCCACGCATGAAACCAAGCAGTTGTCGGGAGTTGAGAGAGACCTTGGGCACTAGGGACATACTTAGGATTATAGTAGTTTCGCATATGTAGTACATCGCATAGACCTTAGTATTATTAGGATGTAAGTTTAGTATAGTTAGTGGCGAATTGAATTGAATTTCAAGGTTTGGGAGGACCCATAGGTGAGTATTTCACCGAGGAAAGGAGATCCTTATTGGGAGAGAGTGTTACGTGTCAGACGTTCACTACGGATGTGCAGATGTGCACAAGTTGGAAAGGTGTATGGGCACCTTGGTAAGATGGTTTTATATACCACCTGGAATAGAATGAGCGTAGTATATAAAGTTGAAATTCATGCCGATAGGCATTATAGATGATGGGTATTATGTGACGTATTAGAGTCACTTTACGATCGTGGTAGTCGTGTAGCATATGGTTGAGAACCATTGGGTTAGTATCGTTTCCCTTGAGAAATTAGGATTTGGAGTGATCCTAGTTATATGGTGTAGGTTGTATCTGAATTTTGAGGATGAAATTCCGTTGTAAGGGGGGGAGTATGTAACAACCCGCCCTTTTGGAGACGATTAAATTCCATAATTAAAAATAAATTGGAATTTGGGGAATTTTCTTAAATAGTATTTTTTTAGATTTTCGAGGATTAAATGAGTTTCGAAGGATGTTATGATTATTTTTGGGACTGTATAGGTCGAAATATTTTAATTATATGTCACCGTGGAGAAAAGCGACACGAGGTAAGATTTTTAATTAGAAAACCCGCATTTATTTATTTTGGGTTGGAATAGTGATTTGCAGTCAAGTACCTCGGATGGAAATTTCGACTGTGCCATGATTCTCGGAATGGTCGAGATAGTCGGAAAAGAGTGTCCGATAGTCGAAAATGAGTTTCGGGTAATTTTAGAGGTAAAAGTAACTCGTAATTGGGTAAACGAGTCATTTTTGGGTTTTAAGGGGTTAAACCCTTTTCTTTCTATATAAAGAGAGGGGGTGGAGAAAAAGAGAAAGAAAGAAGAGAAAAGAGAGAGAAGAGAGAGAGGAAGAAGAAAAGAGGAAGAAAATGGGACATTCCGGCCTACCTCCACGGGATTCGGCTCGAGGTCGTCGGATTATATCCACGAGGCAAGTGTTTACTTGCTTTATTTATCTTTTTGCATAAATATCTCATACCGTAGTTTGGTATAAACAAACTCTAATGGTTTTGGGGTGGGTTATCATGGATAAAACGGGTTTTTGGGAGTTAAAACAATTAGACCCCAAATAATATTTCAATTTATGGAACTTAGGTTTTAACCTAAATTAATTGGTGGTTTTGGGTTCTAGGGTGTTTAGAACCCTTAATATATGTGTATTTGTAGTTGGTTGAGGTTGTAGGACGTTGGGTGAGGCGAAAAAAGCTTGGGAGAAGCTTTAATGGCCGAAATCGTCTCGGAGAAGACGATGAATAGTAACCTGTCACTTTAGGGGGCCTTTTTGGCCAGGAAAAGAATTGATTTAGCTTTTGGCAAAAACACGAAAGTTGTAGATCTTTTCGATACGGTCGCGTGGGCGCTGACCCATATTTTTCTGATTTTGCTACAATTTGATATGATTTTTACAAGATGGCATCTCCGGGTTGAAATCATCAACTCGAAAATCAAATAGGGATTTGGAAAAATTACGGCTAGAATTAATTGCGTAAATGTTCGGGATAATTTGTGGTGTAGTTTAGAAACCCCAAAAATGAATTTGGGTTGTTGGATAAAAGGAATTGAGGATTTAATTTGGGAGACCTGGTGTGACCGGTCGACAGCACCCCTAAGGCCGATCGACCGCGTCAAGGAGAAAGGGCCTACTGCTTTGTTTCGTAGGATTATTTGTAACCCGCAGTCGACCCGGGGTCTAGGACCGATCGACCGGTGCCCTGTTTTCAGCCCAAGATTTTGGAGATTAGGCTTATTTCTCCTTTTTGAGTTTAATGTTTAAGGGCCTTTCAAATTAGAGATTATGGAGGGTTATGTCCTAAAGGACTTGAGGAATTGAGAGTGTATATATATGTGTATATTCACTTAGAGTGAATTAGTGTAATTGGAGATATCCAAATGAATCCGTAGATGGGATTTTGATATATATTACTTATTAAAGTAAGAATATACTTTGGGTTTAGTATCATGCTTATATAAATGCATGATTATGATTGTTTGAAAGAATCTTTGGGATTAATAGTCATCGTTAGATGTAGTTGGAAAATATGGCCATTTATATATATTCGAGGATGAATATATGGTATAGGTATATACTATGTGATTACAGCATATATGATATGATGTAAATGATTTTAAAAATAAAATATGAATGTTTTCAAAATGGAAAGATAAATGATTTTCTGAATTAATAAAATGAGGATACACACCTCTCTAAATCGCTATCATAAGGGAAGTTGCGTGCGTATGGTGAAGCCCCCTGAAAAATTAACGCAGGGTGGATATAGTCCTATAGGACATATGAGCATTTGTTTTATTTTTTCTGCGCTGGTTAGGAGATTGCGGGTGTGGTCTTGACTATCCCGCAGGCATATGGCCGCTTACCGACATCTTACAATGTAGGATCCCAGGTTGTCTTGATTATAGGCCCTGGAAGATGATAGCCATTTAGGGACGCGCACAGTGGAGAAATACGAACGGGCGGTCTTAGAACGCGTTATATATTAAAGCAATTCATGATAATGGATTGGCTTTAATTACATTTCCTGGATATAGGAAGGGAAATGGGATAAAGGTTTGGCTTCGGTAACACTCCCGGATGGAATAAGGGTTGTGGAAGCATATGATATGATCAAAGCATTTTTATGATAATAAAAATGGCTTTGAATACATTTCCTGAGTATAAAAAGGGAAATGGGATGATATAAAACGGAAAAGCATTTTTTATGATAATAAAATTGGATTTTAAAAGTATATGATTTGTTAAAGCAATTCATGATAATGAATTGGCTTTTATATTTACATTTCCTGAGTATAAAAAGGGAAATGGAAAGTTTTGAGAAAAATGAAAGTATTGATAAATACTTGATATATGAATCCTCAGTCCGGGGGATAGATCCGGATGATTATGGAAATATTTATATATAAATGGATGAATCGAGTACCGAGGGTCTAATGGATCCCGATGATCGACCTTGTCGCATAGTAGTGTATCGGGGGGGTTCCTTGTTTGGATTTCGCTTTGCGAGACACCCCACGCACGAATATGGTAATGTGTTGAGATTGGGGAGATGTTTAATCCTTAGTGATCTAATATTATAAATGCTTATGGTATATATTTATATATATCTTTTTGTACTGAGGAACTGGCGGATCTCGACGATCGACCGTGCCGCGTAGTAGTGTATCGGGGGGTTCCTTGTTTGGATTTCGCTTTGCGAGACACCCCACGCACGAACATGGCATAGCGTTGAGACTGGGGTGAAGTTTAGCCCTTAGTACATTGCTTGGAATATCTAGGATTGATAGTGGGTTGGTGATAGACTAGTTTAGCAGGATAGCTTGACTAGGATGTTTAGAGGGATGCGTTAGGAGTGCACTATTAGTGGAGACGTGAGGGGTATCTCATGGGAGTGCGATACCAAATTTAAATATGAGATGAAAACCTTTTTTCTAAAAATAAGGCATTTGTGAACTTGAAAAATTCTTTCAAAACTCGGGCTCTGACCCGTTTATCTACTTTTCCTTTCTTTCTATATTATATATATATATATATATATATAGGTGTCCAGACACAGGTACGCCTAGATAGCACTTCTTTCGAGTCAGACGTCAGCTGCAGCAGCTGTGGATGCGTGCAGGATTCTCGATAGACGCTTCTATCCTTGTACTCTAGATAGGAGGTACTGTATAAATATTCGGGCCAATGGTCCAAGTGCTTTTATTTATTCTTTTAGAGCATCATTCGATATGGTTGTATATTTTGACCGAGTGTTCGGTTACTTTATTTCATTTCAGTTTCATTTACGCATAAACTGTGTGGATGTTTTATTTATTGTTGTTATAAAGAGTAGTAAAGTTAAAATTTTGACATCGGCCTAATAGGTTATTGGTAATTAAATGGATTTTCGACAGTGATGCTAAGAATGATCCATTTGAGACTCCTGTTTTAATTTAATATTGGAGTGATCGCCCGGTATCTTATTAGGCGGGGTGTTACATATAATTTAATTAATATTGCATTTCAATAAATGTAAAGTATCTAATTCTTGTAATCTCATCTCTACAAAATATAATCTGAATAGTGTCCACAGTTTAAAAAATATTATAAAACATGTACTGCATTTATATTTGTTTTTACTTATAGCCTCTTAATGTAATTTCAATTTTCTGCAATTTAGCACATTGCGATTTTTGTTCCAAAACTCAAGAGATGTGTTTACATCAAGGCATAGAGATTTCGAAGGCTATGTTCAGGAAATATGTACTTACAATCTGTATAGACGATGAAAATACCTTCTTTGTTATGGGTCGAAAAAAAGAGGATTGGTTTCATGTTTGCAAAAAGTAGTTTTTATCTGTTTGAGCTACTATTTTATTTTGAAATTAACTTTGATACCTATTTTTTATAATTATTTGTAATTTCAGACTATGTTATATTCTACTATACTATTACTCTTGACATTCATTACCTCATATTCACTTCAATTCCTATCCGTTTTCCACCATATTATTTACATTTACATGTTCATGGTTATGGCTCCGATAATTTTCTAAATACTAATGAAAATTATATATTAGATTACATATTAGAGTAATATTTTCAAAACGCATTAAATCCGACCGTGCATCGCACGGGTCACCAGTAGTTTACTAAAATATATACAAGTAGCAACACATAGATGATTACTTAACAAATTTATTCGCAACTTGTGATCCTCCGGATAATCTCCCCAGTTCTTGATCCTTGCGTAATTGTGCAAACATTTGCATCGTGTATTCCTAAAAATCCTCAAATTTTTTTGTCTTGAGCTTGTATCTTCTCTTGTTAGATGGCATTTCTCTCCTTAAATGCAGCAATTTCTCTCTTAGTTGCCTCACCTCTTTATCACGGGCCCTCAACTATCCAATTGTAATTTAAGCTTTAAAGGCCTGATCTTTTTCCAAAAACTTCTATGGACATCTCTTGTTGTGGCATCAAGGGCGCTTATGGCTACGAGGATCTATCTTTTAGCTCCACAAACATCTCCTGCCATATTTGAAATAGTATAAGATCATAACCTAATTAATCAATGAATTTTAAAATAAAAATATAAATTTATCTAACACAAAAAGTGTATATACATATTTTTACTTGTACTTTAGATCCACCCAATCTTTTTTTTTCCCACTCCAATGAGATGATTTAAAGAAGTCAACAATATGGGGTCTCTCACCACCCTTTTCTTCATCATTTTCATAAATGGAATGAATGATAATATGATCATACATTTGTAAGTAATTGATATTCATAAATTATAAAACGCATTACCTTAATTGACATGGAAACTACAAATGATCGCGTCCCACAAGTATGGTTCCAAGGCAAACTATCACGTGCTAGTTGACCTCTTACTGACAATGCCAGATTAAAACATTAAAAAAATATTAAATGGACCTTCAATAATGAAATTTTCAAGGAATAACTAAATTACAAATATAATGAACTACAAATTAGTTACCTTGAATTTGTCACCACTCCAAACATCATCTATCACGTACGTCCAATCATTTGGTGTAACCCCTCCGTATGGTTTCTTTTTAGGGTCGACTTGATCCTTTAATAATTTCTTGTAATATAAGTACATTTTACTCCTTTAGTTAGTGTACCATCGCGCACACATCCTCTAAATAGCAAATCTAACAGACTCATCCTCATCATACTTAATAATATCGAACTTAGCCTACAAATTTCTTTTAATTAGAAATCAACAGAATATCATTGTGCAAAATGTCCATACCAAAAAGACCCTATTTGTGTGTGTGTGTGTGTGTGTGTGTGTAGTGTAGTGTAATTGAAAAACTAAGGAAAAAAAATATAACCGAAAGAATCAAGTATAAGTACCTAAATCCTGGAGATTACTGCATCTTATGTCCTATAATCAATTTCACTCCAACGAGTTACCCCTCGAAGTGGTGCCGTATTTCTAACCTCATCTCTGATTTGTTGTCTTAGAGAAGGATCATTTACACCCATAGGTGCCCCATAACTTTCCAACACGTGCACTTCAAGTTTTCCATGTCTTTTTACCATTTTCTCGATCTTGTTTCCACGTGTTAAGCCCCCACTCATTTTTTGTTTGGAATGGCTACAGAAAAGGAAAAATAACAAGGTAATATAATAAATATCAAGTATTACACGATAAACTACTAATAAAATAATCAAAATCAGTTACTTATCATGGAAACATCATGAACATTGGCTTGTATATCTTCAATAACATCATTGACTGGTGTTCCTTGTTGGAGATGCATCGAGGAGTGACCCTATTTTCCAAATTTAATAAAAAAGAAAGACAATTATATATACAACAAATAAATTTAAATAATGTGAACCAAAATGAAGTATTTTGGTTTAATATACAGAAATAAAAAGAAAGCAGTTACGTGATAATTTGCTTTTATTCCAGCAGCCTTGGTAAATAAACCTTTCCCTATATTGTTTGCATTCCCATATGATTCCTCTAATTGCTAATAAGGCAGAGTAAGCAATATATTTTGAAATGAACTGAGATTTCTTATTAAGTGATTGTTGAATAAATAGGACATGAACCTCAATGATTGTTAAAAACACAATATGGATTTATTGCTATTTCATGGATTGATTGAAGGTTTCGTCATTATCTATTTCATTATTTATTGTTATTTCATGAATTGATTGTAGGTTGCTATTATCTATTTCACTATCTATTTCTATTTCATATTCCTTTTACAAGACCCTTTTCCTATAGTGTTTGTATTCCATATGATTTGGTTTTGGCTTGATATCCACATTTTCTTTCAGGTATTATATATATATGAATGATCGTTTTATATTACAACCAATGTGGATTTTTTAGTGTTTAAAATTCCTTTCCATTTTAATTTTCATATTAACTTTTAGCTGGTTAACCACATGCCTAATGCTAGATTGTATAGAACTATGTTGCTAAGTTTGAAACTGGGTTTCATCATTCAGGTTTCCTATGTCAAATAATTAGTTGTAAATTACTAAAGTTGTAATGTGTAACCATTTGCAACACATAGATCAAGGACTATTATACTTTTCTAACCATGTTCTTTTTATTCTCATTTGTGATTTCATAACTTTTTATGTATCGATGAATGCATTTTTTACCAACATTTGCACAATTCACATTGAGTGATGCTTGAATATAAAGTAAAACATAAAATCTAATCCCCATGGCTATTGAGAGGCATATGATTTATCCCATCCTTTTAGATTTCTATGTGATATTGTATCATTGATAACATTTTGGTGTTTTATTTACTGATTTGTTATGTTTATTTTATATAACAGTTGATATGTGTCCTACCTTGGTGATATTCTCCAACTCATATCTAGACCCGGCCCTAAGAAAGTGCCACTTTGCCATTGCACAGGGCCCTAAATTTTAGATGCTCTTTTATTACATTAGTGTTGAGTAATTTTTACAAAGGCATGGGCCATTTACAGAGCAAAGAAGTAAAGAAATATGTCACCTCATAAATTTTGCACAACTAACTATAAGTGTCTATCTCACGGCCCTCGTGTTCCCCTTTGGAGACCAACTCATTATTCTGACTCCTAAGATGTATGCCTCGGTCCCTAGTATGGAATCAAACTCCATTGTAAATGCAACCCAAATACAGATTCACTATCACGTTAGATCCATTTTCCAATGACCAGAGCTCATCATTTTCTTTATGCAACTCTTGCGCTCGTAAATATTCATCTATATAAACAACATATGAAAGTTTAATTAGATTAATTTTAAAGTGATCCAAAGTAACCTTCTTTATATATCTTACCCGTTGTTTAAACCACTTTGGGAATTTTTGGCGTTGAATTTGAGTTATGTCACATCCATTTGGAATTCGAAGTAGACTTTTGTGTTCCCTAATTAGAGAGATTTGATTTATTAATCAAATGGATAGTAAAAAAAAATATTCAATATTATGAATATTATAAATCTGAAACACGTACTTTTGATACGGCTCAACCTCGCCAATGTTATACAACACAAACCACTTAGCCATATTAAGCTCCTTTTTAGACACATCAGGAGCCCTACAGATACGTCCGAAAGGACGAATATTTTGGTTAATGACTTCTAACCCAAGCCACATTTTCCACCATCACAATTACGCTCTTCTCTATTAAATACGATTTCAACATGGCTCAAGTACATTGAGAAAAAAGTCAAACACTCTTGTTTTCAACATGGCTCAAGTACATTGAGAAAAAAGTCAGACACTCTTTCACAATATACTTCTCCACAATGGAACCTTCAGGCCCGAGTCGATTAGATACAAATTCTTTCAAAGTTCCAAAAAACCTTGAAATTAATTATAGTTAGATGAATATTACACATTTTATACATTTTGCGAGGTATTAAACTAAATAAACGTTAGAATAGTAACATTTACCTTTCAATCAAAAACATCCATCAATATTTTACTAGTCCAACAAGTTTTCCCTCACGTGCCAAATGAACCGCCAAATGTAACATTACATCAAAGAATGCTGGGGGAAAAAATCTTCACTATTTTGCAAAGTATCAGAATTAGGGGTGGCCGTGGGCCGGGCCTGGGCAGGCCCGGGCGGGCTCGGGCCGGGCTTGAAAAATTAAGTGCTATCCCAAGCCCGCTCGGGTCCAGATCGGGCCTTATTATGTAATCCCAAGCCCGCCCAGATTTGAAAGCTCTTTACCCAGGCCCGCCCGATCGGGCCTTATTATGTTAATTAAAATATTTTTTTAAAATTAAAATACCTATTTTTTTATTTAAAGACCAATTTTTTTAATTAAAAATCTGTTTTAAACTCCATATATTACAAAGTCCATATATAAAGTTTCCCACTCTACATGAAAAGACTTGGTATACGTTTTTATATTTATAAAAGTTCCTCACCCCCCCCCCCCCTATATATATATATATATATATATATATATATTTCGGGCCGGGCCGGGCCTTATCGGGCTTAAGAACTCATGCCCAAGCCCGCCCGAAAAATAATCGGGCCTATAAAATTTTGCCAAGCCCGCTTTACGGGCCTATTCACCTTACCCAAGCCCTATTTTTTTATTGGGCGGGCTGGACGGGCTTGGCGGGCCTCGGGCCTATGGCCACCCCTAATCAGAATTATACGTTCCTCTAATTTCTCCAAATCTGTTCGCAGTAGTGTTTTGGAACACAACTCCTGAAACCATTCACCCAAATCAACTAGTGTAGTAAAATATCTTTAAGAAGGTATCCATGCATACCAATGGCAAAAATTCATTCTAACAAGACATGGCAATCATTACTTTTATGGCCCAATAATTTTCCAGCTTTTTTGGTCACACATCTTGGGATGTTTGCAACATAGCCATATGGATACTTAACTGATTTCAAAAAAATCATATAAACACTCCCTCTCCTTTGGGGTCAATGTATATATTGTGGGAGTCTTGATATAAGACCCATCAGGACGCTTTTATAAGTGCAACTCCTCCCTTATGACCATGTCTTCTAGATCGAGGCATGCTTATTCTGTGTCCGTGTTCTTCCCATCCATGTTTAATATAATTCGAAGAAAATTATCACATATATTTTTCTCAATGTGCATTACATGACGGTGGTGACGAAGATTTAGTTTTTTTCAATACGGGATCTCGTATAAGATGCTTTTCTTTGTCTAGTTCAATTTTGTTGGGTCACGAGGCCTTTTCTTGTTGCTCAGATGCTTTCCAAACTTGACATTTGATAAGATATCCAATTGATTTAGTATTTTTTCCACCAGTAACTCCAAGTATCAAATTTTATTCTCAGACATGTCGTTAAATGCCTTACTCCTTTGCCAAGTATGGTCCTCTAGGTAACATCGATGGCCCAAGTAGCCAATCTTACTTCTCAGACATTGTGATAATGTATCCTCATTACATGGGGGACAAGAAAGATAACCTTTCATACACCACCTATATAAGTTACCATAGGCAGGAAAGTTATTTATCGTCCACATTACAACTGCATGCATCCGAAATGTTGTTGACTAGACGCATCATAAGTGAGTACACCATTTTCCCATAACTCGTTCAACTCACTAATCAACGGTCGCATGTAAACATCAATTTATTATCCTGGGGCATAAGGCTCGGAATAAGTAAAGTCATCATGAAAAGGGTATCCTTCATACAGTTCCAAGGTTCTATGTTATATGGTGTCAGTACCATAGGCCACATGATATAAGAGGTGTTCATGTTCCCAAACTGGTTGAATCCATCGGTGGCTAGGCCTAGCCTCACATTACAGGGATCCCAAACAAACTTGGGATAACATTGTTCAAAGTCTTTCCACTCCTTACTATCAGTTGGATGCCTCAATATCCCATCATCCACGCACTTATCACCGTGCCATCTCATTCCCTTAGTTGTCTTTCTTGACATAAACAATCTTTGCAACCTAGGTGTAAATGGAAAGTAGCGTAGTACCTTTTGAGGATCTTTTTACCATGGTCACAATTGAGTTTGTATCTAAACTCCCTGCTTATCAGAAAATTATCAAGAGAAGAATTCTCCTTTCAAAAGAGAGCACAACCATGTTAGCATGCATGGATTGTCTCATATCCCAGGCCCAATTCACGTAAGAGCTTTTTGGCTTCATAAATTGATTTCGGAACTAAATTCCCTACATGCAAAAGATCCATTAATACCTCCTTCATCATGTCAAATGACTTATTGCTCCATTTACCCACAAACTTCAAATGAAATATTATAATCACAAATTTTAATAGCGTATATATTTTGCAACCCGAGCACACCTCACGTTGGGCAGCCTTTAGTAATTTTTTTTATATATTTTGCCCATCTTACATTTTGGTGTTATCATACACTTTGCCTATCCTAAAATCGTCTGTACTACACCCCATATAAGTCCCCCGATAATATTCTTCTACCAATTCAGGGAAATCATCATCCTCGTCTTCGTTGTCACCAATTGCAGCATCTATGTCATCTTCGGATTCATCGATTTGATGTTGCGATATAGATTCCCCATGATGCACCCAGTTCTTATAACTTTACATTATGCCATATCGTATTAATTGACACATCACAACATGGTCAGTATGCAAATAATGATTACAATAATTATTACATGGGCATTGGATTTTACCATTTTTTTCTCACTTTGGCCATTGCTCTGCCACCAAAATATTTCACTCCCTCACGATAGCGCTCACCTACTCTGTGCCTAAGTGTCATCCAACTCTTATTGACCTCTTCCATATCTGATTATTGAGATATTACATAAACAACAAAAGATGGATTAAATTTTACTTAAAAGTTACCTTTTTCCCTTGTGTATTTCATACAAAGCAATATAATTTGAACTCTAATAGATCCTCTCCATATTCTCTTATTGAGAGGGTATACAACTAATAAATAATGGATTAACTTTTACTTAGAAGTTATAATTTATTTCCTTGTGTATCTCGTATAAAAACAATATAATTCAATTTCCTTGTTAACACAAGATGCAATATGAATTCTATGTCCTCCATCTCCTCTAAAGGGTGAGTGGTCATATCCCATTCAAGACCACATATTTCTGTAATAAACTTAGAATCTCATCCATATTGTTCCAATCTAAGGAAAATTTGACAACATCTCCATGTAGTTCTCTAAGTACACGACATAGATTCACAAGTGTTTGTGCTATTTCAATTTATCAATTGAAATAACACTTAACACTGCATCAATCTAGTATGTACCTAGAGACCATTAAGAGACGGAAGCAGAGCTTCCCCTCAAAATAACAAGTGTAAGACACTAAGTACATTATTATTCACAAACTATGTTATCCCAAACTGTCCAAACGGAGCAATTTGAGAGATCTCATTACAGGGGTAATGACTCTCGAACGAGTCTAAATCTATTGAATGCATATGCATAAAAACTAGAAGTATAAAATCTATGCGCAATATGTGTAACTTAAGACGCTTAAAATTATGTATAATTTTACCCTACTTTTAATTAATGTTTTAAAATTTATATTCCCACCACATTTCATTACCAATTAAAAACTAGACCTATCTCTAATGTTACGCATCCTAACCATTCATTAGGTCCACACCCCAGATTGTACCCTTAACTAATCCAAGATTCCCTCTTTCAACCCAAGGTTTACTCACCCTAAATTCCATTATCTAGGAGTCCTAATATCACGTCTAGAATCCCCTACAATAATCTCCAATTTATAATTTAACTCCCACTAAACTTAAGGATGACAAGTTCCAAAAATCTAACAGGGTCGAATCGATTCACCTGGACTGAATCGATTCACCTTGACCCCGAATTGATTTGTCCTGGCCGAATCGATTAGAAAATGTTCTACTTTCTTACTGTGTAAGACCGAATCGATTCGCTCTGCGAAATTCTGAAATCTGCTACGGCTTATCATCTTCTCCAAAACCCAAAAATCATCCCAACCTCCATTTTTGTGGTTTCTAATCTCAACCAACGACATTGTGATCCTCCTAAAACTTATTTATAACTAACACATCAATTAATTTATAGGTAGAACAATTTATCTTGGATTTAAACCCTGAAACCAATTAAATTCTCTTTTATCTTTTCTTCCCATTTCTAACCAAATATACACACCATTCACATGGGTTTAACACTGGAATTCATAAAGAGTTAACAACACATCAATTTGTGAACTCAAAATCAAATTTCCTAAATTTATTTCAAGGATTTCAACCAAAAAATCATATATTTTACCAACTATAATATGAGATACACACACTTAAATGAATAAAATAAGTAAACATCTGCCTCGTCGATAAAATCTGACGACCTCGAGTCGAATCGAGTGGAGTTTGGCCCAGAATCCCCTTTATCTTCCTCTCTTCCTTCTTCCCTTATTATTTTGTTTCTTCTCTTTCTCTTCTCGTGCCTTATAAGAGAGAAATGAGGGCTATCCCTTATAAAACCCAATTTTGACTCGTATACTCAAATGCGAGTCCCTACTAGTACAAAAGTCCTAGGAACCTAAACACTACATGTGGATACTCTATTCTGACTATCTTGGACATTCCAAAACCAACCATCCACTCAAAATCTCCATCCGAGTTACTTAACTAAAATTTACTAGTTGGACCCGATGCTTCTCAACACGTGTTTTCTAGAACGTAAAAATTCACTCGTCACTTAACCCAACTGTGACATGACATAAAAATATTCCAACTCATTTACTTAGTCCCTAAAGTAAATGTAACACATATTGGTAATTATCTAACACTCATAAATCCCAAATTATTATTCACAATAATTCCTTTAATTACCAAGTTCCGCCCACTTATGTAATTTAAATATTTATAAAAGTACTGGGTATTACACCCATTTACCCAGATTATACCTATTAAAACATCTATTTTACCCATATTTTCACCCAAACACCTTAAAGTCTACCCATATTTTCTCCAACACCCTTCTTGTTTTGCCGACCAAGCTATATCGATTCTCATAAGAGCTTATATTGTCATTTGTACCTGATTCGGGGGAAGTTGTGGAACTACTAGCAGTACTGAACAAACTTTTAAAGTTTGGGCTAAAATTTCCCTCTGAAATGACCATTAACTATCAGAAGTTTAGCATCATGTTCATGAAAGCCCTAAAGTGGGCTCAAGAGTCAGATAATTGGGTGGTACCTTTTTAACTAATTCAGTTTCAATAATGTAGTACAGATTATGGCAGACATGTTTGGATAGATCAATGAGATTATCAGTATATCTGAGTTACTCGATGCCTTAAAGTTATAAGAGTGGTTGGTCCCTTCACTTTTTCACCTCCCCGTTGAGTGGGAGGATTTATATGAAGAAGCCATTGAGGTTGTGGAATGTATTAATTTCTCATGGAAATATGACATCGTTGCCATCGGATGGAGGGCGAGTTTGATAACTTAGACGAAGAACCAAGCCAAGAAAATTTTAGTCCTGTAATCAGTGTGTGGGATGATATATTTTGAAGATTTTCTAGAGAAAGTTAACAAAGTGGTCGAACAACCTGAAATAGATGAAGAAATGGGGTTTCTGTTCTTCCCGTCCTCTATGAACCATACGATAAGATCTGGGAGACACTACTAGAGTTCAAATCCCTAATTAGCATGGACAGATAAAGGAAAGGGAGTTGTGGAGAAAATCCGCATGCTAGAAATGACCATCAAGGAAAGAAAGATACTCTAACAACTCAGTAAAACTTCGGTCAACATATCCTTGTAGGGAATTCTTATCTCTTCCCAGATATACTGGAATGATCAGATAAAATTTCTTACCAGTCCCACAATCCCCCCTTCTAACACTCCAGAAGAATGTGAACTTGGTCAGGTCATTAACCTTTACTAGACTGCTTTCCCTCTGTGAAGAAGAAATACCAAAGTTAAGTACTTATCATAACTATGTTCTCAACATGTCCGTTGAGGTGACGGGGAAGACAGTTCCACTCTCACTCGTCGATAATGAATCAACAGTCAATATTTGCCCATTAAGAACCTTCAACTCCTTGTGTTTGAAAGTAAGTGACCTTTCTCCAACTTTCACCATAGTGCTCCTCCATGACAACACTCGTCGATAGGTGATGGGATCCATAACACTCTCAATAAGGGATGGACCTATAAATCCCGTTATCCAGTTCCAAGTTATCGACATACCATCTTGTTTCAATCTACTTCTTCATCGACCGTGGCTTCACAACGTCAAGGTGGTATCTTCCTTTCTCCATAAAAAATTAAAATTCTTCACCAAGAGGCGGGTCATAACCATCTTGGGTGATGATAATAATATTTAGAATGCAAGCACTAGAAATTCAGTAATATAAATACAACATGGGGTGAATAACAAGCTTCTTCTCACCTTTCGAATCGAATTACTTCCACTCCAAGCAGGGGATGATTTTAAAAGTCGAATCTGTCCATAGCATATCCCTTACGACAAGGTCAACGTAATACAGATGTTTAAGAATATGTACTTCATGCCCGAAATGAGGCTAGGACAACTACAATAGGGAATAATGGAACCCATAGTCCTAAAGAAGGCCTTTCCTCCATGTAGACTGGGTTACTAACCATCATCAGAGGGACTCAGAATGCTCCGCCAACCATATTTGAATAGAAGTTTAAAAAGTGCCAAGACTGTGTCGGGGGATTGCTTGAATGGAAGATTCGTGAAAGAGGGTGAATATTTTCCCTTTTATAAATTTTATGAACAATGGTATGATCACGTGGACAAAAAGAGGAAGCAAGGATGGAGATCTTCTTTCAAGATAGCTACTCCTAAATTGAGAACTCCCAGCGTCATGTACAACCACTCGATGATAAAGCTATAGATGTTATCGAGGTTTTAGAAGTAAGTGACTCTGAGGACTCATTTAATCTACAAACACTAAGGCTGACTCTCTAAATGATCCACTTAGGTGTTATATCATCGGATCCATCGATCTTAATCAAGGCTAGTGATGGACCCCTCCTCAACTGGAATGCTATACCAGTTCCACCTGCTAAAATGCAACCCAACCTTGATGTTTATCCTATTTCTTCATATTTTGTTATTCCTCCTCTTTCTGATAATAATGTAATCAAAACCTCCTTTGACTAGGTTCTCAATGCCTTTTTTTCTGACAATGAAATAACAAAGATTTTGAGTATCTTGATGTTCCTCATATTAATAGTCTTGATTCTAATCAAACTCTTGATGATGATGATCTTGCAAATGAACAATTCTTAACTGATCTTAATAAAATGACATAACCATGTTAAAATGAATGAGGATGAAACCATTGTTATTAATCTCTATTCTAGTAGCCAACAATACGTGATAAGGATAGGATCCACCCTTGACGAGCATGAGCGTGTGCAACTCGAAGAGCTATTGAAGGAATTTATGGACATCTTCACATGGTCCTATGATGAAATGACGATCATTGATCCAGAAATAGCTTAACACGATATTCCAACTCATCGAAAATGTAAACCGGTCAAATAGAAACTACGAAAGCTTCGTATTAAATTTTCACTCAAGGTTAAAGAAGAGGTGATCAGACAATTAGACGTTGACTTCATCCGGGTGATTGTATATCCCACATGTCTAGCCAACATTATACACGTGCTAAAATCAGGAGGAAAAGTATGCATGTATGTTGACTATTGGAATTTGAACAAAGCATCTCCAGAAGATGATTACCCCTTCCAAATATCGACATAATTATGGACAATAAGACCAGTCGCGATCTCAAGTCATTTATAAACGAGTTTGTCAGACACAATCAGATCAATATGCCCCCTTATCATCAAGGAACAATCGCATTTATCACCCCTTAGGGAACCTTCTATTTCACAATTATGCCATTCGGTCTTAAAAATGTAAGGGATACCTACTAATGGGTTAACAAAACCATCTTGTATGATTTGAAACACAAATAGGTCGAGGTCTGCATGGATGATATGATCATTAAGTCTAAGACTTAGGAAGGCTATATTCCTTCTCTTCGAAAGTTCTTCGAATGACTACAGCGGTATCAGATGCGACTTAACCCACAAAAATGTGTGTTCGACATCACCAAAGGAAAGCTTTAGGGATTCATGGTTAATAAGAAGGGAATTGAAGAAGACCCTGCCAAACTAAAAGCCATACTTGAAATGACACCACCCCGAACAGAGAAAGAAGTCCAGGGATTCTTAGAAAAAATATAATATAATATATCAGTCAGTTCATAAGTTAGTTCACTTCTATTTGTGAAAACATCTTCAAACTCCTCCAAAAGGATTCCACCAAAGTCTGGAATGAGGCATGTCACAAAACCTTTCACTGAATAAAGTTGTGTAATACCCCGTAATTTTACTGACTTTTAAAATGGGTTATATTTTAAATTAATGGATTAATTGGATCTTATTATAAATTAATTCATTTGGGTTTTATCCGAATTGTGGATATTAAAATGCATGATTCTGAATATTACTTAAAGATATTTAGGTAATATATGAATGTGATGTCATTGATATGACGGTGTGAAATAAAATCGGTAATTTGTATTTTTAGTTAGACGCGGTATGGGACGTGTCGGGACTAATTTATTAAATTAAAAAGGAAATTTATTTTCTATCGACCTTGTAGTCATTTCGACTGCGTCGTTGCGTCTGGAAGGTTCGAAATAGTCAGAAAAGTCTATTTGGATGTTAATTTTGAGTCTCGGGTCATTTGGAAATGAAAAGACAACTCAAAATGGCATTTTGGTTATTTTTACAAGGGAGATGAATAGTGATTTCGGGTTTTGTCTTATTATAAGTATTGGTAGATTAAGTGTACGTGGGTTATACATCTCCTCTTCACAAATTAGAGAAGTCATCTTCCTAGAGAGAGTGAAAGGTTATTTTGAAAGGAGGAGAACCAAAGGTCAAAGGTCACCACCACCATCACCACCTGTGTTATTCAACTCCAAAGGATCAGATCTTCAGTAAAGGCAAGTGTTTGATATTTGCAATTTAAGTTCGTATATTGTCCATGTTAGGATAGTTATAAAAAGAGATGATTTTCATGCTTGGAAGATTAAAGGATATAGTTGTTAATGGATTTTTGGAATCTAAAAATATATAGAAATTAAACTCATGTTGTAGGTAGTTAGTAATCCAATAAATATTCATCAATCTGTGGAAGAAATTCTGAAAATAATTTAGTGTTCTTGAAGATAATATGTTGATAATTTTCTAGAAAAAGAGGCGAAAACGAGTGGAATGAGAAGAGCCAATTTGGAATGTTTAGATCTTCTTTTTGAGTGTTTTTGAATGAGATTTTAGAAAAACTCAAAACACATACCTGACTCAATTTTTCGTGTAGAATCCAAATCTGAAGTCGGATTGATGATTTGAATAATTTTTGGATCTGATTTTTCTGAGTATTTAAAATATGAGAATTCATGATGTTGCTTCTTTTTAATGTTGGTTCTTATCCCAAAACTTTTATAGATCTTCGGTGATTATTAATTGGATATTATGGGACTTAGAGATGATCAGTAAGCCCTTGTTAAGATTTGAATTAATTTGATTGGGATTTAATTGATTATAATTATGATAATTAAAGTTAAAGAGATTTCGGTTGCTAGATTCATGTGTTGGATTCTAATCTGTTTGTATGAGGATTAAGGATAGTTCAAGTAGGGGAGATTTAATATAACACCTGGGTAGCATTAGGGTTATAATTTAAACATCAAGGACTGAGTTTAAGCTCACTATTGATTTCGCAAGGGCTGAGTGTAGTACAAGAGCGTAGTGGTATGGCTCCTGGATGGAGATGGAAGTTTAGAACACATTTGGTTGAAAGAGGGGATGAGGTTATTCCGATCGCATATTTGAAGTTGACGAACCTCCTCGATTGACAAAGTTAAGTAGTAGTGTATTGGAGGGTCTCCTTGTTTGGATTTCTCTTTGCGAGAAGCTCCGCGCATGAACCTTAACGACGTCGGGAGCAGAGAGATGTTATAGGATGCGAGGATAATTAAATTATGAAGTAAAGATATGATATTTTATTACGTGGAATTTAAAAGAGATATAATGATACGTATGGGAATTATCTTAGGGTAGTGATATTACCTTATTGATATTATATTATAGGTATGATAATGCCTATTTGATTGATTGATAATTTATGTGTATGACATACCTAGCTTACTTGCTATCGGTGGAAGGTTTGCGCGTGAGGGCAGTCATATCCTAATGAATCCATGGGATCTTTGATTTGTCGCTCGAGAACATAGGTCTATGAAAGACTTATCGGGGAGTTGATAAGTCCGCTGACTATGGGTACGTAGGTATGTGCGTGACCCATGGGTATGATAACTATGTTCGCCTCCAATGATTGTGTTGTTGTTTGTGGTTCGAGAAATCCTTACCGAACCTTTGTCTCTTATTCGGCGACCAGCGATATTGGGACATGATAGCAGAGTAATGCATTGCACCGTAGCTGTGACTCGGGGTACCGTATTATATATGAATATATATATATATATATATATATATATATATATATATATATATATATATATATATATATAATGGATTAAATGAATGACTGGATTTATTGTGGTTAAATCATCTACTGTGTGATAATTGTAGATAACGGTGAATAGAGAAAGATAATTGAATTAAGTTAATGTATGTTTATTGAAAGGCTTAATTCATATTAATGAGAAATGATTCATGTTAATGAGAAACGATGAGAAATGTAAATGAATAATAATGTGACGTATGGTATGGGACATACGGGGATTATAATATTGGGATGGAATTATAATATGGAGACTAGAAAAGAGGAACCATTAACTAGGAGGTTAATAGGAAACATTAAGCGTGCACTCTAGTTGAGAGGTGAGAATGGCAAGTGAGAGTTGGGTCTAACATGTACATAATAAAAGATTTATTGCACTTGTTAAATACTTGCTGTTTTAAAAATCATTTTCACAATCGGACTCTGACTCGTTTCCTTGCATATTTTCTTTTCTATTGTATCTCCTATATCAGGTGTCCAGCAACAGGGACGCCAACCTTAGCAGATTACAATAAGCTATGGAGCTATGGAGTTTTGCTTAGATGCCTATCATCTTTTTGATTCACAGTATTCTTAGTTAGGGCCTGTCGCCCAAAGGATTCAGTTATCTTTTCCTATCGGAGTCAGGTACTATTGTATTCGTGTCTTTTTAATACATTTGACATTGTTGGGATTATTGTAATGGATTTATATTATTTGGGAATGTTTATTCCAATTGCATTCAAATTATTTTGTGTTATCTACTTGGTTATCAATGTTGTAGAATAAAATGTGTTGTGTTATTCTTAAACTGGAAATGGATTTTGTTAAATTAAAATTTGGAAAGTTTTAACACCAGCTTAATTGAGTATTGGGTGAGTTGTAAATGTTTTCGACAGTGATGCTAAGAATGAGCCAACTGTATATTCTATTTTAATTGGGTATGGGACTGGCCACCCGATATTTAATTAGGCGGGGTGTTACAAGTTGTACCGTACCCGACCTCCGATACTCATGCCATTGTATCCTAATCTCCATATACTCCTATACTTGACCGTAATAGACACTACAATTGGGGTTTTGATAGCCCAATACCTTAAATAATCCTAAAAAGAAAGGGTCATCTACTAATCCAGTCGCAAATTATCAAGGTATAAAGTGAATGACATTACTTTAGATAAAACATGTGTCTCCCTTATCTGGATCACTCAGAAATTATGACACTACGTACTCGCTTTCCTATTAGACTTGTGTCCCGAATGGATCCAATCAAATACCTGCTCAAGAAACTCACCTTGTCTAGCTGAATGCCCCGATGGTTGATGCTGCTAGACGAGTTCGAAATTGTGTATGTTACATAGAAATCTATGAAAGGAAGATCCATCTTTGACTACCTTACTCACAACCCCATGGAAAATGCCGACGTTTGGATATCTGAGTTCCCGGATGAAGCTATCCTTTGCATCTCTAAGGAAGACCTCCAATGGCAAACATTCTTTGAAGACACTACCAACAAAAATGATACAGCATTAGGATACTCCTAATCGACCCTGTTGACTCTCACACTCCCATTCGCATTAAGCTAGATTTTTCCTGCACCAACAATATGACTGAATACGAAGCGTGCACCGTAGGGCTCAAAGTCACTCTCAAGTAAGGTACTCAGTGCCTAGATGTTTACGGGAACTGTGACCTCATCATCGATCAGGTCCTTAGAAGATGAAAAGTCATAGATAAAAAACTCTTACCCTTTTACGCCCCCTAGAAGGACTGGCCTGCCAGTTTTGAGATATCACCTTCCACTACTTGCCTCAAGCAAGGAACAGTTTGGCAGATCCTTTTCCACCTTAGTTTCCATGGTCTACATGCCCGAAAGAATAACAATGGACCCCTTAATAGTCCAAAAATAAGATAAACCAACCACTGCTAGCACATTAAGCTCATAAAAAAAGAGGATTCCAATATGGTCGAGTGCTGGTATTATGATATTTTGTGCCTCCTCAAGCATGGCAGGTATCCTCAAGATGCCAATAAGAAAGATAAGTGGCTCTTTGTAAACTAGCTACTCAGTACATTGTCTGTGATAAAGTATTGTTCAAGAGAAACTTCAATGGAACTCGTTTGCACTGTATCGTAGAGGTTAACATTGAAGAAATGATGCAGAAAATCCATAGTGGGGAATGCGGAACTCACATAAATGGCCATATGCTCGCTAAAATGATTATCCGAAATGGATACTATTGGACCACCATGGCTCAAGATTTCACCGCCTATGTCCATAGATGCCTTAAATACCAACATCTTACAAATCTCCAACACTTGCCTATGCGGTAATTGTACAACATGACTGCTCTCTGGCCATTCTCCACATGTGGCATCAATATCATAGGGAAAGTCACACCCAAAGCCTCTAATGGGCATGAGTTCATCTTGGTTGCCATTGATTACTTCACCAAATGTTTCTAAGCGAAGTCATATGTAGTACAGAATGCCAAAAAGGTAGCCAAGTTCATCCTAAGGAATATCATCTGCCGATACAGGGTTCCACATGAACTAGTGTCAGATAACAGGTTACATTTTGAGGCAGAAGTCAAAGAATTGATCGACAAGTACAGAATGTAGAGACACAAATCTTCTCCCTACTGACCATAGACCAATGGCACAGTTGAAGCTCCTATTAAAAACCTCAAAGCAATCATCAGCAACATGATCGAAATTAGCCAAGAATGGGCCGATCGGATCCATTATGCCCTCTGGGGCTACAACACTTCAGTTCGAGCATCTACTGGGGATACACCTTACTCTCTGGTATACAACATGGAATCAATCCTACCCGTTTAACTACAAATACCTTGATTATACGTTATGCTTGAGACCAAAGTCAATGAGGAAGATTCGTATCAGAGTCGTTTCGACAAGTTATCTCTCATAGATGAAAGGAGGCTAAAGGCTCTATATTATATGTGAGGGTACCATCACCCGGATAGTGTGATCGTTCAACCAAAGATTCAAGGACTGTGGTGTCCTATAAGGGGACTTTTCCCACAAAGAATCATAAAACCCTTTTGGGACCCCATAAGGGAAATTCAAGCCAAACTGGAGTGGTCCCTACATTATAAAGAAGATCATGTTCGATGGCATAGCTATGCTTACTGACCTTGACAGAGAAGAGATGGTGCATCCATTCAACCTGGACCGTCTTAATAAATTCTTTCCTTAGTCGAAAATCTCGACGCGCTATGACTTCTCTCATCCCCTTTATATTTAATTTTTTTTTCTTCATTTCCCTCTACTCAGAACTACGTGGAGCTTGATCGTCTAAGAAAACTTTAAAATGAAACTCAATTTTTTTTTAAAACCCCCAGAGGTACGTAGATAGCTCATACGATTTACATGGGCATGGTCCCCTTATTTTTCACAAAGTGCTATTATTTTCTTACCTCCGAGAGAGACCGTTAGTTTTATCATTTACCAAAACAAAAGGATTATATACGCCTTAGCGATTAGTATAGATAATTCAAATGTAAAACTCATCAAGAGGCATAAAAATATTATCAAAATATTTTTTATTTCACATAGGGGAGTTCAGTACAAATTACATGAAGTATTTGCGAAGGGAGTCAAAATAACCACCCTACGGTAACCAAACTATCCTTAAAACGATCCTAAACTTCCTAAAATTATTCTCAATCCTTGAAACAAAAACAAAAAACATGAAAATACATTCTAGTCACACAAAAATTTCACATGAAATAAACTCAGTTTTCCCAAAGTCCCTATTCGCCAGCTCCATCATCATCTATTTCCTGATACCCCCAAACTTTCCCTATCTGGTTGGCATTGCGAAGGAGCTCCATAGAACAATATGCACTGACCGACCTCGAGAAAATAACTAATCCCCTCTCCATGGTGTCAAGAAGTATAAACCACCTCTCGACGATCTCTTTCGCTAAGATTTTCTCCATAACCTGCTTCCACAACCATTTCAAATAGTCCTCAGACAGATGCCAGACCCTGCCTATGGATTGAGATGGACGGGTTGATGGCCGGTGATTCTCCCATAGATAACCTAAACTCATGCGCATGGATTCAATTAAGTCTTCCACATGAAAAAAGTCTAGTTTCCAAGGAGGAACTATTTTCTCCCGTCCGACTTGGCACAAAAGCCTCCATGAAAAATAGAATAAGGTATGTCGAAGGCCAACTAACCGACCATACATATATTCTCCTAAATCTAAAATGGGTTGCAGCTATCCCCACCATGGCACCGACTAGTGAAGGCATTGGGCTTTGTGCTCCACATACTAATTTACCCAGTTCTCTATGGATGGCGCAAAACTGATGGAGTATCGAGTAAAGAAATTCTACATGGCTTCCAAGGAAGATTCAAGAGGAATGTCCAAATGATCTCTCAGCCATCTATATAAATAGCATCATCAGGATCCCTCTCAAAAAATCAGAGCGTCCTTCCCGCCAAGTAGCTAGACCGTTCAGGGTCTCTGCCAGTATCCCCATCATAGTATTATGACGATACGACATCCACACTATAATGGCATCCAGTTGAGAGTCCACCATCAGATCCTTGGTCATCAGCAGTAGCTTCTAAGTTAAGCCAAGGGCAATAATCCAGCATGGCCTGCGTTGTTAAAGTCCTACAGATGCACAAAATACAGGATAACTTGGAGAGAAATCATTCTCCTAGTGATCAATGGCCGAGCCTCCAAAGAAAATATATGGAGAAATCCTACTAATAGCTCTCGATGAGACTAAGAGAATTTAGGCATGGCCGCCGACACGCTGGGATTAACCCTCAACATAGCTCAAAAATCTGCATAGGTCGGAAAGACCTCATCCAAACGAAAGAAGAAAACATGATCCTCAGGATACCAAAATTATTCTGCCGCTTCCACAATGTTCCTGCTAATGGGCCGATTGGGCCACAAAGAGACCTGGCGCAAGTTAAAAGCATTGTAATATAGATTGTACAGACACATAGCTTCTAGGTTCTCGAGATATGAAGCAAATTTTGCACTCATATGAAGGGCCATTTTTGAAAATAATAAGACAGAAGGCAAGAAATGGGCAAGAAAGAAGAGAAAATGTGAATGTGTGAAAAAAACCTTGCCACCTTACCCCCTTTTATACAAGAAAATCTTGGAAAAAATAATAAGAAATCTAAGAAACTCGGATAAATGCATGCCCCACCAAGTACTTCGAAGATGCAGAAAGTGCAATCAAAGCCTTACGGTGATTTGACTAGACTCACCTACCGATGGGCAGGATAAGTGGTATGCCGATTGTCACCCCCCTTATTTTAGAAAAATTCTATCTTTCCTTTTTTGTCAAGATCAAAAATCTAAAAAATAAATCCTTATTGCAAAAAATTCGGTTTGTTTCTTCCTATATTATCCATTTTTACCCATCCTTTCTTAAAATAAATTTTCTCTTGAGTTATTTAAAAATCGCATCCTTTTTACGGCCTCAGAAACAAAGTAAAAAAGTTCATGTAGAATATGTCATTTAAGCAAAGATAAATAACTAAAAATCTCTTTTGTTTTATATGTATTGCAACTTGCATCATTACATTTTTTCGAGAAAAAGAAGAAAAATAGAAACAACAAAAACAACAGACCTCAAAAATCAAAGGTTTTCGTAGCGGAATTTCAAAATCTAACTTCCCCAGCAGAACTCAAAACCTCAAAAATCAAAGGTTTCCCCAGCGAAATGTCCTAATCCAACTTCCCCAGTGGAGCTATAAGCAAGTCGGATGTCTCTCCCAGGTAGCGTCTCAGAGAAACACATTCCCTAGTGGAACACATCAAATGTTCCACTTGCAAACTTTCCAGACTAAACTTTCTCCCGAAAGAAATCTATCTCCTCTCAAAACGATATAATCCCTATCCAGATGTCTCTTCCCCAGTAGAATATCAAAATAGGTACATTAAAGACTCCCTAGAGAGCAACGCATCCTGTGTTACAACATTAGGTCCTCAGAATTTATTTGATAGACAAAATTGGTCGCCCCTACATTAGGTCCTCAGAATTGACTCGGGCCGCAGAATTGGTCGCCATAACTTTAGGTCCTCAAAATTGACCCTGTCTCGCTAAATTGGTCACCATAACTTTAGGTCCTCAGAATTGATCTTGACCCACAGAATTGGTCAAACCTTCTTTAGGTCCTCAGAATTGACCTCGACCAATAGAATTGGTCGCCAAAACTCTAGGTCCTCAGAATTGGTCGCCACAACTTTAGATCCTCAAAATTCAACTTGACCCGCAAAATTTGTCGCCAGAACTTTAGGTCCTCAGAATTGACCTCGTCCCGCAAAATTGGTTGCCATAATTTTAGGTCCTCAAAATTGACCTCAACCCGTAGAATTGGTCCCCACAAATTCAGGTCCTCAGAACTGATCTCGGCCCGCAAAATTGGTCGCCCCTACTTTAGGTCCCCAAATTTGATCTCGACCCAAATAATTGGTAGCCAAAATTATAGGTCCTCGAAATTTTCCTCGATCGACAGAATTGGTGGCCCCTATTTTAGGTCCTCAAAATTGACCTTGATCTGCAGAATTTGCCACCCATACTTTAGGTCCTCAGAATTGACCTTGACCAGCAAAATTAGTCACCATAACTTTAGGTCCTCAGAATTGACCTTAACCCGCAAAATTAGTAACTCCTACTTTAAGTCCTCACAACTAATGTTGACCCACTAAATTAGTTTCCCCAACTTTAGGTCCTCAGAATTGACCTCAACTCGCAAAATTGGTCACCCCAACTTTAGGTCCTCAGAATTGACCTCTGCCCCCAGAATTGGTCGTCGTAACTTTAGGTCCTCATAATTGACCTTAACTTTTGTTGCCTCTACTTTAGGTCCTCATAATTGACCTCGACTCATAAAATTGGTCGCCACAACTTTAGGCTCTCAGAATTTACGTCGACCCACAAACTTGGTCACCCTAACTTCAGGTCTTCAGAATGGACCTCGACTCACAGAATTGGTGGCCTCTACTTTAGGTCCTCAGAATTGACCTCGACTCGCAGAATTATTATCCCTTACTTTAGGTCCTTAGAATTAACCTTGACTCGTGGAATTAGTTGTCTCAAATTTATGTCCTCAGAATTGGCATTGATTTGCCCGATTGGTCGCCCCTATTTTAGGTCCTCAACATGGACCTCGATCAGTAGAATTGGTCGGCCCTACTTTAGGTCCTCAAAATTGACCTCGACCAGCAGAATTGGTTTCCATAACTTTACGTCCTCAGAATGACCTCGACCCTCAGAATTGCTCACAAAAACTTCAAGTCCTCATAACTGATCTTTAATAAGGTCCTCAGAATTGACCTCAACCCGTAGAATTGGTCGCCCTAACTTTAGGTCCTAAGATTTGGCCTTGATTCATATAATTGGTCGCCTCTATTTTAGGTCCTCCGAATTGACCTCGGCCAGCAGAATTGGTCGCTCCTACTTTTGGCCCTCATAATTGTCCTCGACCCTCATAATTGGTCGCCATAACTTTAGGTCCTTAGAATTTTTCTCGACCCGTAGAATTGGTCGCCATAACTTTAGGTCCTTAGAATTTACGTCGACCAACATAATTGGTCACCTTTACTTAAAATTGGTTGGTCCAATTTTAGGTCCTCAGAATTAACACCGACCCACAAAATTAGTCACCCTAACATTTGGTCTTCAGAATTGACTTCCGCCCACAGAATTGGTGGCCTTAACTTTAGGTCCTCATAATTGACCTCGACTCGTAGAATTGGTTACCCCTAATTTAGGTCCTCAGAATTGACCTCGACTCGCAGAATTGGTCGCCACAACTTTAGGTCCTTAGAATTAACCTTGACCCGTAAAATTGGTGGCCCCTACTTTAGGTACTCATAATTGACCTCAACCCACAGAATTGGTAACCCCTTTTTAGGTCCTCAAAATTTACCTCTATCCGTAGAATTGATCGTCACAACTTTAGGTCCTCAGAATTGACCTCGACACACAGAATTGGTCGCCTCTACTTTAGGTCCTCAGAATTGACCTCGACCTACAGAATTAGTTGGCCCTACATTAGGTCCTCAGAATTGACCTCGGCTCTTAAAATCGGTCATGCCCAATATTACCTTATGAGAATGCAAGGACACTCGCGAATGGTGATTTCAACAAAAATTACAACACCAATTTTAATTATGCGAAAGCCAATTTTTAAACTGATTTTATCTTGTTTATCCTAATCATTAAACTATGTGATAAAATAGATAAATCAAATACACAAATATGACAAGGCCAAGATTCGGGAAAAAACCCCAAGGGGAAAAACCTTATTCACTATGAACAATAAATCTCAACTTCCAAAGCAAACAATGAAATCTACAATGGATTAACCGTAGCAAACCAACAAGAAGATGTTATTCTATCTCCAGCCAGGAATGCTCACAAGTACTCCCAATGACACGCAGTCGTCATCCAGCCTTAGCCTTCATCAGCAATGAATCCCCACAGCTATCATAAATCAGTCATGGAGTGCCTTTCCACAAGGTGTATGCAAATATATACAAATTTCAAGGGTTCTAAACTAATTCACAAAAATCATATTCAAGGATGCTTTGTTGTGAATAAAAAGTTTTTTGGAACACAAAATGTTGAAGAAATTTTGCATAAGGTATGAAGTAACATTTTCGTCAAAAGTCTTAAACAAATTTGATCACGAAACGGGTATTTATAACAATTTTGAACTGGCGGGGTCGTTCGAACAAGATGTGAATGTCGTTCGAATGATATAGCCATCGCGTTCGAACGAGATATCTTTGTCGTTTGAATGACAGTCGCATGTCATTTTAACGACATCAAATGTCGTTTAAATGACCTAAACGTAAAAAAAAAAATTAAAACTCCGCCTATAGTTTTTCCAAAAACATATTTTTTCTAAGTAAAACAGTCATGTTTGGCTTTTTAATAAAATTTAAGCATCCCAAATATAATTTCATGAATTAATTTAAACTCTAAATTCGTTTTATACCTTTTGGGATGTCGAGAAGTCTTCAAACTTCGGAACGCTTGATTTCGGTTTGTCTTGACAATGCGTGACGATTTATAACGGGATACGTGAAACTAGACTAAATCTATTCTATGAACAATGATAGAAAAATTGTTCTTAGAAATCTCACCCTTTGGATATTCCAGTACAAAACAAACAAATATATCGAACACCAAATTAAAAACAAAATCTCTTATTATAAATTACAAAAAGTACTAACACCCTTCCCAACCCTAGACAATGGGAGGACATAAGTTTCTTTGTCTTCAAACTTCTTCCTAATCAAAATATTCATCTGTGTGTCTTGAAATCCACAAATTGTTAGCTACGCACATGAGACAACAAACATATACCTTTGTGACGCATCGAGTTTGAAACAAACTAAATCATAAATAAATACTCCCCCATTATTCAAAATCATAAAAAAAACTCCATTTTTATTTTGCTCTCCCCCTTTATTTTTATTGAGATAGACAAATAGAGAAAGAAGTAGAATCAATAAACATGAAGGGCAAAGCATCAAGGCTAAGAAAACATATCAGCACATAAAGATGTAAGTCAAGCACGTGTAATGATCATCTCAAAGTCTAACAAACATCTACTATTTTTTTTAAAATTCAATTTTTTAAACAAAAATGAATTTCACAAATACATTAAACATACCATATATAATATATGAAAAATATATCAAAGAAAATACGGCACACATATACAGGTATAAACGACCACAAACCACAACACAAAATACATAAGTCATACACATTAGCATAGTATCGATGTGTCTAAACGTGAGTGATGGAATGAATGGGTGTGAATTAAAGACAAAAGAATTATAACCCAAACACTCAAATATATTCAAGAAGTTCTAATTGATCGTAAAACTTTATCAAACTAAACTTTAGCCTTAAGTGAAAAATAAAGTTTAACTTAATGAACAAAACAAGCACAATGCATACAAGCCTAGAATATTAATGATTCTACAAATCAATAACATCATGACAAAACAAGCTTAACTAGGATACATTGTCATTATGCAAACCTGTTGATATTTCCATCCAAACTCCGTCAAAATATTTCTTTTCTTTTGAATTAATATATCAAACTTAAACAAATTGGCCCATTTTTGGCATTTTATTCTTTTTATTGCCTTATTTTTTTTCGAGATCTTTTAAACGGTGGCTTTCACGATGTGATAATTATACACTCGTATCCCTTTCCCATGCACTCATATATTTTCAATTTCAAAACAAATTCCTCAGGAGCAACGGTTCTTACATGCACAAATCCTCCATAGTCAAATAAATACGTAGATGATAAGATTGATAAGAGAACATCTCACTAAGCTCAAATGTACATCATGAAATCAAAATCCAATAACCTCATGCATGTGCGTGTGGAGGCATGTACAAAGTCGAATCCATAAAGCAAGTCAAGTTCGAAACAACTCCATATACATGGTTAAGAACAATCTAAGAATCCCAAGTCAAAATCAAATGTCCTAGCCACATGGAAATTGCACAGTGAATTGGATTAAAACACACCAATATGCCACACCAAATGTGTAAAAATAAAACACAAAGAACCGAAAATCTTTTTGAATTTTTCAATAAAAATATATAAACCAAAAATATTTTTGTATTTTTCAAATATGACTCAACAAAATAAAAATATAATACAAAAAGTACACGTGTCATAACACCAGCAAACATATATCATGAAGCACAACTAGCATATGACAAACAAATCATGCAAGCAATCAACGATATGATATGACAAGGGACGAATCATGTGCAAGCATGTGAGAATCAACTAGTTTACCATCTAAATCCTCTAACAGTGATTTCCTAACCCAAATCGATGTGAAGTATCAAATAGGGGTTTTGGGAACCACGGGAACACTAGACTTTAACTTCCTAAGATCTTTTCGAAGATAAAAAATGCCTAAGGTGACCTTTCCTACCACAATGTGAACATTTCTAAACGGGTGGAATGACACATATGGGTTGACCTTTTCTAACGTCCTTCAGATTGGTTGACCCTTTAAAATAAATAATGGTCTTGGCTTTGACAACGAAAGCGTTAGAATAAGATGATCCATTACCATTGCCAACTCCAAAAATTTTTGCTCAAACATAGAATTAGACTCTTCCAATTTTAGGTACTCATTCTCTAAATTATCAATTATTTCTAGAAGGTTATCACGTTCTACCTTCAAATATGCACACTTATCCTTAAGATTCTCTTCATGTGCCAGAAATTCATTGATTAAAATATTTTTATCATCTTTGGCACACACACTAACCCTATAATTTTCAAAGTCCTCCAATTCTTTTTCTAAAAATAGGAATCTATCATCACTTTCTTTTTTGGACAATTTTAAAGCAATAAAGTCATGGTCCAAAGCAACAAATTTCTCACGATAAAAATCTCTTTGATTTTGAACCATATGCAAAAGATCCATAGCGGATTTCAAACAAGAATTTTGTTTTTCCAAAAAACCAATTCTTTTCACAAACTTCAAATTCAAACTATTTAAATCGTCAAAATAAGGAAAGTCCATCGATAGACGAAAACACAATCAGAGTAGTGGTGAAAAAGAATTGCCCAAAAAGCTGGCAAAATAAGATCAAATGCAATAAATTAGTGTAACCTACTCTGATACCAATTTGAGAATGCAAGGACACTTGTAAAGGGTGAATTTTAAAAAAAAAATGCAACACCAATTTTAATTGTGATAAAGCGACTTTTTAAACCGATTTTATCTTGTTTATCCTAATCACGAAACGATGTGATAAAACAGATAAATCAAACACGTAAATATGACAAGACTAAGATTGAAAAGAAAAAACCAAAGGGAAAAACCTTTATTTATCCTTTCATCCTTACTCGAATAGAGGGAATCCCATTATTATCTTCAAAGGGAGGGCATGGAAGCTACCATTTCTAATAGGATAGAGAGACTTTCTCAATATTAAGGGATTTTCTTTTTGACTATTATTGTAATAAACGTAATCATAAAGACAAGAGAGGGGAAACCTTTGGAACTCAAGTCAAAGTCCCCTTATTACATTCCATCATTGCAAACAAGAAAAACATTTCTATTTTTCTATTTCTATTCTTGAATTTCTATTTATCGAAGAAGAAAAATTAAGAAAATAAAAAAAATCTAATATTTCTTTATTCCATCTCCTTTCCCCTACAAGAGCCTGCAGTTGGTTGGCCAAATCTCCCTATAACCCCCTGCCAAGTGATTGAGTTGAATGAATCCCGGTTCGGAACGAACCCTGACAGATGAGCAACTTACAAAGTACACAATGAAATCTATAATGGATTAACCACAACAAACCCACAAGAACACGTAGTTATGTCTTCAGTCATGAACACCCACAAGTACTACCAATGACACACAGTTGTCAGCTAGCCTCAACCTTCGTTAGCAATGAATCCCCGTAGGCATCACAAATCATTCATGGAGTGCCTCTCCCCAAGGTGTGTGCAAATATATACAAAAATTTCTAGATTTCTAATTAATTCACAAGAATCACATTCAAGGATGCTTTGATATGAAATAAAAAGTGTTTTGGAACACAAAAACTTGAAGAAATTTTACACTAGACATGAAGTTACATTTTTGTCAAAAGTCTTACACAAATCTGATCACGAAACATATATTTGTAACAATTTTGAGTCAGCCGGGTCATTCGAATGAGATGTGTATGTTATTTGAACGATATAGCCATCTCATTCGCACGAGATGTCAATGTTATTTTAACAACCATCACATGTCATTTGAACGGCATCAAATGTCGTTTGAACTACCTAAACGTCAAAAAAATTATTTTTAAAACTCCGCCTATAGGTCTTCTAAAAACATATTTTTTCTAAGTAAAATAGTCATGTTTGTCTTTTTGATAAAACATAAACATCCCAAATAAAACTTCATAAATTAATTTAAACTCTAAATTCGTTTTATACCTTTCGGGGATGTCGAAAAGTCTTCAAAGTTGGAGATTCTTGAGTTCGGTTCCTCTTGAGAATGCGTGATGATTTTAAACGGGATACACCAAACTAGCCTAAAGCTATGATATGAACAATGACAGAAAAATGTTCTCACACCTTATGTTCTCATAATTGACCTCGACCCTCTGAAATGGTCATCCTCATCCTTTGGTTCCAGAATTTATCTTTTTCCCAAAACATCATGCGGTGTCTATTCGACGGCTTTCACTTGTTCCAAACTCACGCGTCGAGAAGCTCTATAGACACAACATTTTATTACTGCCTAAGTCCTTCCTTAGGTTCCTATAACCTCCCCTTTTACCAAAAACTCTAGGTCATTCTCCGAGTACCGATCTAGAGGCCATCAGGCATTCCCAGGCCCTGTTTGACTTCGATCAACATCATCTTCATAGTGAAAGCTCAATGAATCAGCAAAGGGATCTTAATACACTTTCCAATTGTCTACCCCATGTGCAAATCAACATAACGGTTCAGACAAAAAACCATTTTACTACTAAAAATCGATCTGGAGGCCACCGAGCGCTCTTGGGCCCCTATTTGACCCCAATTAACTTCATCATCAGAGAAAAAGCTCAATCTATCTTTGAAGATCATTGAAAATAATTTTCAATGATCTACCACATGCACAAAATGACATAACCGTTTGGACAAACGATTCATTTTCCCCTAAAAATTGATTTGGAGCCCACCGGGAGCTCTCGAGCTCCGTTTGACCAAAGTTAACTCTTAAGAATGAATGAGATTGAATGAATCTTCAAAGGTAACTGAATACCCTTTCCAATGGTCCACTTTTTGCTCTAATCATCCTTAGGATACGAACGAACGACCCATTTTACTCCAAAACGTCACTAGACGATTTCGTGCCCTATTTGACCAAAGACAACTCTTCGAACTGAGAGAAGCTCTTTGAAACATCTAATTGCCCAGAATAACATTTATAAGTTCCACCCCATGCATGATATGGACTTAAATTTTGGATGAAAGATCCATCGCTGTCCGACAATCTCCTGTCTAAAGGACCGTCGGACAATTTTGGTCCCCATTTGACCAAAGTCAACTCCTCGACCCGGGAGCGGACAAAGGATTCTCAAAGGTCTCTGAATAACCTTTCTAATGATATGCTTCATGCTCTATTTGGACTTACGAATTTTATTTTACGACCATTTTTAGAAAATATGCACAAGACTGCCAATTAGCAGGTCTATTTCCTTGCCTATCAGCAGTGTGTGTATGGTCACCTACTAACGGGAATGGCAAGTACAATGATGATCGACAGTCCCTTGACCCTATGTAAGGAGATAATGATCTCACCCTAAGAGTCACCTAAAAAAACATCTACTTTAGTGATCTCAACAAAATTCTTCTTAAGTTAGCGAGGTTTCCTTATTTGAAACCTTTCTCCACCTTTCATTTCCATCACTTTCGGACCCAATTTATCAAAATCACCCTAAATGCTTCATTCACTTGCTAGTAATCTCATCATCAATTAAGATCAATATCCAAGTCTCCAAAGAAGGTCCAAACATTATTCTATCTCTTTAAATTTCTTTATTTTTGCATTAGTTGTATAAGTTCTTAATGTATCTTTTACTTTAGATCATAGACAAATTAATATTAAGTACTTTATTAGTAATATTTCATAAAATATATTTTCTATAAAACAAAATAAGAAAAAGAGGCTTACACATATTGATAATACAACTTATGGTACTACCAAGTAAATGAGTAAGAGCTCAAACTAGTAAAACCTTTAAGGTGCAATAATGGTGAAAAGACAACAATATATATGAATAAAGAGGTGAGGCCATAGACAAAGGGACTATAAAGTAAGTGGTTCAGCCATTTATCCTACTCCTTTGTGCAAGGGTGAGTGAGTTTCACTATGGAAATGGGCTCTAATGGCCTTGTGATGCAACACACTCAACTTACAACACACTTAACCTTTTCTCTTTACTGTGATTTTAACAGAGTATAGGCTAGGGTTTACAATTATCAACCGATTATATTATTGGAGAAGCCAAGTATATATAGTGCTTGGGGGTTTAGTGTTCCCCAAGAATGTGTGGAATGTTCTTGCTAATGAGATTCAGCCACCTATCTCTATCACATGTAGATCATGATGATGCAATATTCCCTCGCGTATGAGGAAGATTTGGTGATAACGATTTTGTGCACGGGGGATATGAAACCCATGCACACACTTCCACGTGTTCCCTAATACACGAACTCTGCCAGTTGTCAACCATCAGTCTTCATTGTCAGGACAAGGCCGAGCTATCAAGTAGAATCCTCTGACAGGATGATGACTATCATATTGAGGTGTCTTCAGATGGCCCTCATCCTCCAGGTGACAGAAGAGGCCGAGGGTGCTTGAGTCATAAGATCACTGATGTTGATATTGTTGATTGTGTCCTGAGATAAGGATGAGGCTTTATGGTATATACAGGGGGTCGAGGATAAGACCTTTAATGCTAGGTCACGGGCCGAGTCATAACTTTCTCTGTTCGATAATCTGACACTAGTTGATCTGGGCCGAGTGAGCCCAGTCTGTGAACGAGGCTATACTTTGTATATCAATCACCCCCTAGCCCTTAGTCTTCCGTGTGAATGGAAGTCTGAGGGATAAAATGTCTTTAGTCAGGTGTTAATGAGACGTTGTTAATTGATGTTTGATGTCTTTTCACATGTCAAGTATGGAATATTGAATGTAAACCTTGAACTGACACTTGTTAACTATCCTATGGACTAGCGAGTGGCTCAAGAATGACATTTGTAAGTGTGCCTTAGGGTATTGTACCCTAATGATGATTGCCTTGGAAGTTGTGCACAATGATTACAAGTATTTTATTGTTTTGAAAAGCATCTTTTCTTATTTACTTCTTCTACTTCGCGTTCCAGTTATTTCTCTCTCTAAACCTAGTCTCTCTCTCCTCCTGTTCAGGCATTTTCAAGCAAGTTTTTAGAGTTCAATTTGATTCTTCGTTCTTCCATTCCTTCCAGGTAACCTCCTCCATCGATATTTGTTGGAAAATGATTTTAAATCTTTCAAACATAATTTCCTTTTGAATGCAGAATAAAGATGGTTCAACACAACAATTTAATTTTTCAAATTTTATTTGATTTTCTTTTCTTAGAAAGATGAAAATTTAACTTAAACACAAATTTTAATTTGTAAAAACAAAATTAAAATTAAACCTAAATTACTGAATTATGGTGAACACATACACACACAAAATTCACAAAAACTAGTATTAGGGTTTTCTCACAAACAAAACTAACACATGAAGTTAACTATGAAAAATTTACTTTTAGCCCAAAATTAATTTAACACAAGTCCTAAAATTTGCCTACACAATATTTTCAATATTACCAAATTAGGCCAAACTAAATTTTAGCAAATATAAATTACTGACTTGAATTAAATCAACTTAAGTTACCCAAATTAAATTTTTGTGCCAAATTAAATACGTGTGATAAATAAACCAATTTTATCTTGTTAACCTAAGCATGCATTCTAAGTGATTTGCAAGAAAAAATAAATTCTCAACCACTATGCCGCGATATACGAGGAAAAACCCAAAACGGGAAAAAAGCTCGGACGACCCTAACCTTAAGTCCACTAAGTACGGAATTTTACAAGTACATGACAAATGACTTACTTAACTCGACTCGACTCCTTTCAAGCCCCTAACGCATCTTCTTATACCAACCTCTGCTTAGTCGACAATCCCGAAATCCACCGAAACCTTGGAATCCACAAATAAAGCTTTTGGACAACCGTCAACCCTCGCACAATGCCTTTCACCATGAGAGTATGCTGCAACAAAACAATGAACTTCTTTTTTATGTGACGTAGAAGTAAATCCAAACAAACTCTTCAATTCGGTAGAGTAAAACCTGGTTCCTAACACTCTCCAAGAAAATATATAACAATAGGAACTTGTATTAAACTTAAACTAATGGTGTATACAAAAGTGTTTAAGAACGATTTCCTTAGAAAAAAAATACTCAAAACTTGAAATTTTTCATAGAGTAATTTAGCTCTCAAAACTCTCTCTTAGAGGTTGTAGAAGATGGAAAAGTTAATAAGAAAAAGACGGTTCCCGCACATATTAAAACTGGAAAAACATAGTGGGAACAAAAGAGTGGGATAGTGGAGAAAAACTGCCAAAAATTTTCCCATCGAAAATCTCATTCGAACGAGATTTTCATTCGAATGAAGTCTCATTTGAATAACCTTCTAATGAAGTTACAGTGGCCAAAAAGGTAAAAGAGTTGGCAAACTCGTTCGAACCAAATTCTTGTTCAAACGAAAAACTCATTAGAATGACAATTTCGAACAAAGTGACAGAATGTACATTTTTCGATTTTAAGCCCAAAAACTTTATTTTAAATAAACAATACACCCATTAAAAATTATTCCAAGTCTCCTACAAATATATAAAAGCATTCATACCTTTGGAGACTTGAAATATGAAGTTGATGACGTGAAACAAGGCATTGAAACTCGGCAATGATCTTCTCTGTAAATAAAGGCCACAATGTCTTCAACTTTAACATGTCATAGGCTTAAAGGATACACAAGAACACTATCCTATAACTCAAATGTTTTGGTACGAAATTGAGCCAACACTACATTAAGACTCAATTGTAAATTTGTGTCCTTACAATATTTTTTAAGATTTTTCCCCTTTGAAGTAAGTTTAAGATTTTTTCAGTTTTACGGTGAGTTTTATGGTTTTCCTGCAGTCAAGCTGGTGGTTTGGGGATGTTTTAGAGGCTGATATTGGAGGTTTTAGGGCTAGAATAGGATTTTTAGATTTTTCTCACCTTTTCTCGATCTTCTTGGCTACTTTTGGTGTCGTCGGATATTCTCCGATCATCTTTTTCGTTATCATTCAAGCCATTGTTCCTAAGTGTTCTTGGCAAGAACATTTCATTTCGCCATTTCGATTTTTGGGTCAAAGTTGGTCAAATAACAAACTGTTTGTCCCTTTTTTACTTTATTTTTTCCAAGTTAAGCCTTGGCAGTTTGTATGTTAAAAACCTTCTACAAGCTAGCAGAATAGTACCCTATACTTAAGGAGAGATATTTCCACGAGAGACGTAGAATTGAGAGCGAAGCTGAGGCTCGTCGCAAAACCGAAGTTGAACTTACCCATCCAATTTTCCATATTCCTTTAAAGACCATTATACTATTATTATTTAAGGTTGGTAGGAATGAGATGCCTAACTTTTCCTCTGCCCCAGCTGAGAGTATGGACTCCTTCAAATAGGTAATGAGGTTATCACATTCAAATTATGTGGAGTCTGAGGCTTCCAAGATCTCACGTCGAGCTTCCTATTCCAATGAAACTGATTCGTCTAGTTAGTATGACTCTTTAGTCCAAATTGGGGCTGATAACACTGAGTCATCTAGCCAAGATGACTCTTCAGTTCAAGTCTTCTCTAAACCTGTTGAGCCAGCTATTAACGTGGTTATTCCTCCAACTCGCATTCCGCTCTCATCCATGAGAGAAAAAGAGTTTCAAGCGAGGTTTTCAGATGGGGCCCCTGCTACTGGAGATCCTGCCGATGATGAGGACTTCGAGGCCTAAGAACCAGTTAATTATTCATACGTCGAGACATTTCAATCCACTGTCAGAGAGTTCAATCTTATCCTTTTGAGAACTTTGTGTGGCATTAAGTTTGACATTATTATGTGCATATCAAACGAGGATGAGAGGGTATACGGTGGGCAAAAAAGTGAAATCATTATTTACGATCAAATGTTTAGGGTCGTCCTTTGACTCCCTTTCCATCCCTCTATTGGAGCTATTATGTCTAGCTTGGAACTTGCTTCGTCCCAATTAGTCCCTAATTCCTGGAGAATTATATTCGTCTACGTCTCCTTATAGATGAACAAGTACACGGATGACCCTTTGGCTGAAATATTCAAAGCCTACTACAATGTCTCATCCTCAAGGATTTAGCCCAGCTATTACCACATAAGGTCAAGAAAACTTAATAAAAAAAGTCATTCAAGTTTTCCAAATGTCCAATCACCACTGGAAACCTAGGTTTTTATTCAATTTTAGGGCAAGAGAATTTCCTGTCGATGCAGACCCATCTGAGGATGAGCCGAGGGTTCCATGCGCTTGGGCTAATTTCTCCATGTCCTCTAAGTTGGACCCCGTCCTCAGCATTGCCGACAAGGAGAGGGTCAACTATCTAAAGAGACAAGGGAATAAGGTGACCTTCCTGAGTTTTAAGATTTGATGTCTAATGAATTTCTGGAAGAGGCTGGTCTGGGGGTTGACCCCTAGACGAGTTGTGTGAGTTACTAAACTTTTATGTTCACAAGTCCTTTCTCATCTTTTATCTTTATGATGGATCATTTTTATTTCTCATTTGCAGATCGTCCCCCTTATATTTTAGATGACCTTTGGAACATGATGACCCCCAGTCTCAAATGTATTTTACTTAAGAAGGGAGGTAAGAAAATCTCAAAGAAGGTGATTTTCGATGGGGCAACCAATGCTGAGGCTGAACAAAAAATAAAGGAGTCCACTCTTCCTTTAGACACTCATCAGGAGCATGAGCAGAGGCAGAGAGTAAATCCTCCCCCCCATTCACATCTCTGCTAAGCTCTTCTGGTGTCTCTTCCTCACTGGACTTTGATACTTTTTGGGTAGAAAACATAGCCTAGTGGAAGGCATGTACTGACTAGATGATTCCATCGACACCTAGGTCGAAGGTTCCCATGTTTATTGTCCTTTCCAAGGGGAACTGCGAGTTTATGGGGAGGATGCAACCCTTAAAGACCTACGAATTTGGTATTCATAATCTTGTTCGGATATCAACTTCATCTTTATTTTAATCTCATCTCATATAATTTTCACTTTGTTTTATTCTTACACTTAACTATTTTGTTCTTTTGCAGTCTGTGTGCTCTTTTAGTTCTGCTACCAAATGCGTTACTGATAATTATTCCTAGATTCAAGAGGGTGAGAAATCCTTCCAGGAGGTGGTTGAACTGAAGAGGAAACTCAGGGAGTGTAAAAAGACCCTTGATCAGGTCAAGCTGGACCATGTAAATGACTTGAAGGCTAATAATGGGGAGTTGACTACTCAAGATGAGAAGCATGCCATTGACCTTGTTGTAGCTGTGCATAAGGCTAAGGACGAGGCCCTTTCGACCGAGGCTACTCAGAAAATAAAGGATGAGGCCCTCTCTCCCGAGGCGCTAAAGAAAATTCAAGACGATGCCATTGTGTCCTACAAAGCTTCCAATGAATTTAATAGCTTTGGAGTGGAGTATTTTGAGAGATATATCAAGGCGGTTTGGCGATAGGTCTTTACTAAGTTTTCTGAGGTCATCTTATCCATTCGTACTGAGTTGGAAGATCTAACTTGGAAGATCCCTTCTTTGTCTTGCTTCAAATATGTTGAATCCTTGTCCCCAGTCGAGGAATATAAAGAAATGCTCGAGGTCCCAATTGAGGGCAATATCAACACTGTTGCTACTGCTGGGGATGCTCCAGTCGAAAGTTGTACTAGTCGGTCAACTTCTACTAATGAACCAACTCTGTAGACATTACTTAACACACGAACCCTCATTGAGACCAATCCTGACTCTGCTCTTCTCTCGTGTGAAAAATCAATTCTAGAAGAATTAGCACATCACCTTAGCCAGGAAAATTTGCATTGAAAAAATAAATATAAGCTTAAGTGGAACCTTGACGGGGACTCCAATACCAAATTCTTTCATGCTTGTGTCACATACCGCCTTCTTATAAATAACATGCACACGATTTACAACCCAGATACAGGATAACACAAAACACAAGCGGAGATTGAGACCCAATTCAAGAAATTTTATGATCATTTATTTCAAACTACATTCCTAGAGTTGGTGGAAGGCATATATCCTTTCATGCAGATTCATGACTTTGATAAAATCTAATTATCACAACTAGTCACGAAATGGCAAATCTGGGCCACTATCAAATGAATGGACAGAAATAAGATTTTGGGTCCAGATGGGCTTACAGTGGAATTTTATTAGAACCACTGGCATGAGGTGGGTCCAATAGTTTGCGACCTTGTGTTCGAATTTTTTTAACAAGGAAAATGCCACATCACATAAACCATACGCTTCCTTAAATGGCAAAGCCCAACCCAACTGTCTCACATTTGACCTATTAGCCTTTGTAACGTGATTTACAAACTCATCTCAACCATATTGGTTACAATACTACGACCTCTCTTACAATATCTCGTGTCCCCGTACCAAGAAGACTTCGTGAGGAAATGACACATTCAGGATAATATATTTATTGCTCACGAAATTCTCCATATAATGCGAAAGTCAAAATTAAAAAATGGGAGCTGTGCCATCAAAATTGGTATATCTAAAACATACGATCAAATGGAATGGCCTTTCCTACAATGGGTCCTGTGACAACACGGACTACCGGACTAATGGATAGCATACCTTACGACATGCATTTCCACCACCTCTTTTCAAACGCTAATTAACGAACACACGAGACCCCAGTTTCGACTAACAAGGGCACTGAGATAAGGAGATCCTCTGTCCCCACTCCTCTTCATCCTAGGATTGGATGTTCTCCTCTGAAAAATCGATTATGAATGCCAACGTAAATCAATAACTTCCCACCACCCCTGCCTAACCAATCCAAAATTATGAGGCTAGTGTTTGCAAATAACTTCATTTTTTTCTACAACCAATAACACATACGATTTCTAGGTTTTGAACGATTCTCGAAGATTTTTTACCATTTCTGGTGAAACCATCAACCTCGATAAATTCCTTATCACCTTTGGCTGCACCACTCCGCGCACTATTATGAGTGAAACACGCACAATGCTAGGGTTTTATCGAAAACCGAGTTAGGAAAAATACCTAAGGTTCCCTCTTATTACTGGATGTGTCACTCATAGTCTATTCATTGACCGCATAGAAGACCTCGAAACAAAACTGAACACATGGTACTCACATTTTCTTTCTTATGTCGGCAGAGCTACACTCATTAACGCAGTCTGCACCTCCTTGCCCGCATACAGTATGCCCCCACCTAATGATAAATATATTCTCACCACCCTAAACAACAAAATCAAAAAATTCTTTTGGAATTACAACTCACAATCTCACAAGACCACAACCATCCTTTGGGTCACAATTACCTTGCCAAAAAAATATGGCGGACTGGGAGTTAAAAATCAGCACACCCTTAACATCGCATTCATGCTTAAACTTTTATGGAAGCTTTACTCCTACCCGATAAACCCCAGGGGGGGTGCTCAAGAAAAAATACTACCCTCACTCTTCGATTCTTGAGGCAAGACGTCCTTCCAATGCATCCTAGTTTTCAAATCGTGTGTCCAAATCAATTGCCCTATTCTATCAGGGAATTAAATGGTGAATTGGACCATGAATAATTACCTTTGATCAACACATCTGGCTTATACAAGAAACATTCGCATAACGTTTCCCCACCATTCCCACAAACATCCTTCACGAACAAATTCTTGCTTTATCCACAACTCTCAATGGAACGGGTTACTAGCCCAATACTTGGCATCGAATTTTCTCCTTTTTATCCAAGACATTTACATCTCACCCACAATGGAACGGGATTTCCCATTTTGGTGGCCGAGTCAAGGGACAACCTTTGATATCAAAGACACTTGTCTTTGGTTAAAAAGGGATGGCATAAAACAACAGACTCCAATATTACCATGGATGTGGCTCTGGAAGAGTGGACTGTATCCCAAAATAAAATCTTCTTATGGTTCTTAATTCATCAGGATTTTCCTACAGCGGACCGGCTCTTCAATTACCATAAAATTTGCCATCCAAATTTCCCAATATGCAATCTCCCAGACTCAAATAATCTCATATTTACAACATGTCTGGTGATTTTTCAGGTTCGCATGACACATAATGAGACTGACATCACTCCAATCACCATTTTACAATGTCTGACGAGGAAATTTCGACCTTCGAAACTCACTTTTTAGGGGATCAAGCCATTTTTTGCGCTCCATAATTTGTGGCTTGCCCAAAATGAGGCGTTTTTTAGCCATAAACCAATATTAAAATCCATTATAACCCGCGTCATATCAGACCAGGTGGTCCATTTTATCTACACCCGAAAACGGCTGGTGCCTAGTACGGAACAAACCCCTTGGTCATATCACATTGCTTGGGCGCCCCCCACACTAAACTTATACAAATGAAGCGTGACGGAGCGAAATTTCATACCATTGGTCTCGCATCCATAGGTAACCTAATTAGAAACTCTAGGGATGAATTTATCTTGGGCTATACCAAAAACATGGGATATGTGCCATCATTAACGACTGAGCTTTGGGCCTTAAAAACTAGTCTCGATCTACCTTCTCATGCAGGGATAAAATGTATTAAAATAGAAATAGATTGTCAAACAACATTCAACATGATTTTCAAAACTCGGCTCATCATCAGACCCATGAGGATTTACTGCAACCCATCCATGAAGCCCTTATGAGATGCCACCATATAGGATTGTCCTTATGTTTTTGTGAAGTGAATATGTGCTTATGCTTGTAATACCCCGTGATTTTAATGATTTTTAAAATGGGTTATATTTTAAATTAATGGATTAATTAGATTTTATTATAAATTGATTCAATTGAGTTTTATCCGAATTGTGGATATTAAAATGTATGATTCTGAATATTACTTAAAGATATTTAGGTAATATATGAATGTGATAATTATTGATATTGCTGTGAGTTGTTAATCCAGTAATTTGAATTTTTAGTCGGACGCGGTATGGGACGTGTCGGGACTAATTTATTAAATTAAAAAGAAAACTTATTTTCTATCGACCTTATAGTCATTTCGACAGCGTTGTTGCATCCGGAAGGGTTGAAATAGTCAGAAACGTCTCTTTGGATGTTGGTTTTGAGTCTCGGGTCATTTGAAAATGAAAAGACAACCCAAAAGGGCATTTTAGTCATTTTTACAAGGGGGATGAATAGTGATTTCGGATTTTGTCATATTATAAGTATTTGGAGATTAGTTGAACGTGGGTTCATCATCTCTTCTACATAACATTGAGAAGTCATTTTCTTAGAGAGAGTGAAAGGTTGTTTGGGATAAGAAAGCTTACTTGGGAAGGAGAAGAACTAAGAACCAAAGGTCACCACCACTAATCACCACTGGAAGTTGGCAAGAGAAAAGGGAGAACCACCTATGTTATTCAACTCCAAAGGATCAGATCTTCATTAGAGTAAAGTGTTTGATAATTGCAATCTAAGTTTGTATATTGTCCATGTTAGGATAGTTATGAAAAGAAGAGATTTTTCATATTTGGAAGATGAAAAGATAGAGTTGTTAATGGATTTCTGGAAATTGAAAATATAGGGATCAAAACCATGGTTTAGGTAGATAGTAATCCACGAAATAATCTTAAATCTGTTGAAGAAATTCTGAAAACCATTGTTGTGTTCTTGAAGATATTATGTTGATAATTTTTTGGAAAAATAGGATGAATATATGTTTTTAATTCAAACTCTTGATGATTTTAGGATGTTTAAAGCATTAGAAATCATTCACATATGTTTCAATATCATGTAGTAAGGTTTATAACGAATTTGGGTACTTAATATGAAGGTTTGAATGATAAAAAATGATGAAACCCGCAGTAGAAGAAATGCAGAAAACTGGGCCGGTATCTGGGCGATCGATCGACCTCCCCAGAATCCTTGAAGTTGTTTCTTTTTAATACTTGTTCTTATCCCGAACCTTTTGTAGATTTTTTGTGATTATTAATTGGATATAATGGGACTTAGAGAAGATCAGTAAGCCCTAGTTAAGAATCGAATTAATTTGATTTAGATTTAATTGATTAGAATTATGATAATTATATTCGAAGAAATTTCGGTTGCTAGATTCATATGTTGGATTCTAATTTGTATGCCTGAGGATTAAGGATGGGTCCAGTAGAGGAGATTTAATATAACACCTGGGTAGCCTTAGGTTTACAATTTGAACATCAAGATTGCACAAGGATTGAGTGTAGTACAAGCGCTTAGTGGTATGGCTCCTGGAAAAAGATGGGAGTTCAGACCACATTTCGTTGAAAGAGGAGATGAAGTTATCCTGGTTGCGTATTTGAAGTTGACGTACCTCCACGACCGACAAAGTTAAGTAGTAGTGTATTGGAGGGGTTCTTTGTTTGGATTTTGCTTTGTGAGATGCTCCGTGCATGAACTGTAATGACGTCGGGAGTGGAGAGATGTTATAGGATGCGAGGATGTTGGTTTTGTTATAGTTTGAATGAAACACTATATACTATGGTCCATGTGATGATGGTATTCTATCCTAGTTGATAGAAGATGTGTTTATAAGAGATTTAAAACTATCGGTTTTAACCCTAATTTAAAGGAGAGTTTAATTCGTAGTAATTAGGGAGATAAGATGAGATGGACCAGTAGGATATTAGTGATTTCTTACCGAATAAATATATTGAGGAGAAACCTATTTGAACCTTGAGTAATGATTGAGGTTCGGGGATAATTAAATTAAGGAAGTAAAGTCATAATATTTTAATACGTACGCTTTAAAGAGATATAATGCTACGTATGGGAATTATCGAAGGGTAGTGTGAGTACCTTATTGATATTATATTATAGGTATGATAATGCCTATTTTATTGATTGATAATTTATGTGTATGACATACTTAGCTTATTTGCTATCGATGGGGAGGTTTGCGCGTGAGGGAAGTCATATCCTGATGAATCCATGGGATCTTTGATTTATCGCTCGAGAACATAGGTCTATGAAAGACTTATCGGGGAGTTGATAAGTCCCCTGACTATGAGAACATAGATATGTGCGTGTCCCGTGGATATGAGAACTATGTTCCCCTTCAATATTTGTGTTGTTGTTTGTGGTTCGAGGAATCCTTACCGAACCTTATGTCCCCTATTCGGTGACCAGCGATACTGGGACATGATAGCAGAGTAATGCATTGCACCGTAGCTGTGACTGGGGGTGCCGTATTATATATGTATATATATATATATAATGAATTGTATGAATGTATGTATATATGGTGGGTATAACAATCTACTATGTGATAATTGTATATAATGGTGAATTGAGAAAAAGAATTGAAATAAGTTACTGAGTATTTATTGAAGAGATTAATTCATATTAATGAGAAACGATTCATGTTAATGGGAAATGTATATGAATGATTATATTACGTATGGTATGGGACATACGGGGTTATGATATTGGATGGAATTATATTGTGGGAACTAGTTAAGAGGAACCATTAACTAGGAGGTTAATAGGAAACGTTAAGTGTGCACTCTAGATGAGAGGTGAGAATAGAAAGTGAGATTATAGATACTAACATGTACATAATAAATGCTTTATTGCACTTGTTAAATACTTGTTGTTTTCAAAATTATTTTCACATCGGGCTCTGACATGTTTCCTTGCACATTTTCTTTTCTATTGTATCTTTTATATCAGGTGTCCAGCAACAGGGACGCCAACCTTAGTGGATTATGACAAGCTATGGAGCTATGGAGTATTGCTTAGACGCTTATCTTCATTTGATTCACAGTATTCTCTTAGTTAGGGCATGTCGCCCAAAGGAACTCAATTATCTCTTTTCTATCTAAGTCAAATATTCTGGTACTCGTGTCGTTTTAATACATTTAATATTGTTGGGATTACTGTATTGGATTATTATGTGGGAATGTTTATTCCAATTGCATTTAAGTTCTTTTGTGTTATCTGTTCAGTTATTATTGTGGTATAATAATTTGTGTTGTGTTATTCGTAAACTAAAAATATAATTTGTTGAATTAAAATTTGGAAAGTTTTTAACACCAGCTTAATTGGGTATTGGGTGAGTTGTAAATGATTTCGACGGTGATGCTAAGAATGAGCCAACTGTATATTCTGTTTTAATTTGGTATGAGACTGACTACCCGGTATTTAATTAGGCAGGGTGTTACAAGTGGTATCAGAGCATCAGGTTCTAGTGTCCTTTAGGGTCTGTACAGCTTACTGTGTTTTCAGCTTAGTGTTCTTTGATGTAGAGCCCTATGTTTAGGATTGTTGATTTCTTTAGTAATATTCTGTATATATTAGTGAATATTATTTGCGTTCGGACGGGTTCGTACAAGAAGTATGGCAGATGAGGTCCACTGGACGGATAGCGGAGATCGTACTTAGGAGGTTATGAAGTATGTTCGAGTATGATGACCGTAGTCGAGGTCACCCCTATTATGGAAAATTGAGGAGAGTCATCAGTAGAAGTTCTTGAAATGTGGGAATTATGTGTGTTACCTAACGAAGGCAATATATTCAAAGGCTTGGGAATATAGTGAAGTGTGGTTAACTAGAACTAAAAATTTGGGGTAAAATTTTTCTTGACTCATCGGAGCAAAGTTATATTAGTGCGATTCAACAACCACTACCCACGAATGAGGGTATGTTTTCTATCTAAGAAGTTATGAGGCGGATATTGATTTTTGTCAGTAATTAGTATTGTATGGGCAAGAGGGTTGCTAAACTTAGCGTATAACACTGTTATTTACGTAGACTCACCGAGGGGTGTGGGACACCTATATTTTCATGTCATCACATGGGTTTCATTTTTATCACGACATTACTTACTTTAGGCATGTCCGAACATGATGTGACTATCGGCATGGATTGACTTGTGGTCTATGAGAGCGTATGTACTACTATAGCCAGTATCTTGTCTTTAATAAGAGAGTAGATGAGTAGACTTATATTTGAAATCGTTAAAACCTGTAGAGAGGTTATAAACTACTGACTAAGGACCTGAGGAGTTTCGATAACCGACTACTTTAGGTAGTAGTGTATCGGGGGGTTCCTTATTTGGATTTCGCTTGCGAGACACCCCATGCATGAAACTAATAACCGTTGGGAGTCGAAATAATTTAGGTCTTTAGGATATGATTTTATAACCTTTGCGATAAATATTATAATGGAAGTTGTACGATAGGGTGTATGGACACCCTGGATGGTTGGATTATAGTATTTTTCATAATTGTGAAACAGTAAGTAGTTGTGACTTCAGGATTTATTTGTTTAATAAGTGAGGATCATTTTTCCCAAACTTTGTTACGAGGATGGTATAGGGAAGATTGGGTAAAGTTTAAATTCGATTCCATGGAAATTATATGGTGAGACATGGTGTAACATCAATGGGGATTCTTTGTTAATGTACTGTATGGGTGGTACGACATAGATTACTTGCGATGTGAGATTTATACTCGAAGTTAACCTTATCGCTATGATTTATCTTTCTAAATTTCGGGACAAAATTCTGTTATAAGGGGGGAGTATGTAATACCCCATGATTTTAATGATTTTTAAAATGGGTTATATTTTAAATTAATGGATTAATTAGATTTTATTATAAATTGATTCATTTGAGTTTTATCCGAATTGTGGATATTAAAATGTATGATTCTGAATATTACTTAAAGATATTTAGGTAATATATGAATTTGATGATTATTGATATTGTTGTGAGTTGTTAATCCAGTAATTTGAATTTTTAGTCGGACGCGGTATGGGACGTGTCGGGACTAATTTGTTAAATTAAAAAGGAAACTTATTTTCTATCGACCTTATAGTCATTTCGACAGCGTCGTTGCATCCGGAAGGGTTGAAATAGTCAGAAAAGTCTCTTTGGATGTTGGTTTTGAGTCTCGGGTCATTTGGAAATGAAAAGACAACCCAAAAGGGAATTTTAGTCATTTTTACAAGGGGGATGAATAGTGATTTCGGATTTTGTCATATTATAAGTATTTGGGGATTAGTTGAACGTGGGTTCATTCATCACTTCTACATAACATTGATAAGTCATCTTCTTAGAGAGAGTGAAAGGTTGCTTGGGAGAAGAAAGCTTACTTGGGAAGGAGAAGAACTAAGAACCAAAGGTCACCACCACCAATCACCACCGAAAGTTGGCCGGAGAAAAGGGAGAACCACCTGTGTTATTCAACTCCAAAGGATCAGATCTTCATTAGAGGCAAGTCTTTGATAATTGAAATCTAAGTTTGTATATTGTCCATATTAGGATAGTTATGAAAATATGAGATTTTTCACGTTTGGAAGATGAAAAGATAGAGTTGTTAATGGATTTCTGGAAACTAAAAATATAGGGATCAAACTCATGTTGTAGGTAGATAGTAATCCAAGAAATAATCTTAAATCTGTTGAAGAAATTCTGAAAACCATTGTTGTGTTCTTGAAGATATTATGTTGATAATTTTCTGAAAAAATAGGATGAATATATGTTTTTAATTCAAACTCTTGATGATTTTAGGATGTTTAGAGCATTAGAAATCATTCACATATGTTGCTATATCATGTAGTAAGGTTTATAAGGAATTTGGGTACTTAATACGAAGGTTTGAATGATAAACAATGATGAAACCCGTAGTAGAAGAAATGCAGAAAACTGGGCTGGTATCTGGGCAATCGATCTATTGACCCCCTGCCTTCGATCGATCGACCTCCCTACAATCCTTGAAGTTGTTTCTTTTTAATGCTTGTTCTTATACCGAACCTTTTGTAGATCTTTGGTGATTATTAATTGGATATAATGGGACTTAGAGAAGATCAGTAAGCCCTAGTTAAGAATCGAATTACTTTGATTTGGATTTAATTGATTAGAATTATGATAATTATATTCGAGGAAATTTCGGTTGCTAGATTCATGTGTTGGATTATAATTTGTATGCATGAGGATTAAGGATAGGTCTAGTAGGGGAGATTTAATATAACACCTGGGTAGCCTTAGGGTTACAATTTGAACATCAAGGACTGAGTTTAAGCTCATTATTGATTGCGCAAGGATTGAGTGTAGTACAAGCGCTTAGTGGTATGGCTCCTGGATAGAGATCGGAGGTCATACCACATTTGGTTGAAAGAGGGGATGATGTTATCCTGGTTGTGTATTTGAAGTTGACGGACCTCCACGACCGATAAAGTTAAGTAGTAGTGTATTGGAAGGGTTCCTTGTCTGGATTTCGCTTTGCGATACGCTCTGCGCATGAACCGTAACAACATAGGGAGTGGAGAGATGTTATAAGATGCGAGGATGTTGGTTTTGTTATAGTGTGAATGAAACACTATAGACTATGGTCCATGTGATGAGGTATTCTATCCTAGTTGATAGAAGATGTGTTTATAAGAGATTTGAAACTATCGGTTTTAACCCTAATTTAAAGGAGAGTTTAATTCGTAGTAATTCGGGAGATAAGATGAGATGGACTAGTAGGATATTAGTGATTTCTTACTGAATAAATATATTGAGGAGAAACCTATTTTAACCTTGAGTAATGAGTGAGGCTCGGGGATAATTAAATTAAGGAAGTAAAGTCATAATATTTTAATACGTACGATTTAAAGAGATATAATGCTACGTATGGGAATTATCGAAGGGTAGTGTGAGTACCTTGTTGATATTATATTATAGGCATGATAATGCCTATTTTATTGATTGATAATTTATGTGTATGACATACCTAGCTTACTTGATATCGATGGGGAGGTTTGCGCGTGAGGGCAGTCATATCCTGATGAATCCATAGGATCTTTGATTTGTCGTTCGAGAACATAGGTCTATGAAAGACTTATCGGGGAGTTGATAAGTCCGGTGACTATGGGAACGTAGGTATGTGCGTGTCCCGTGGATATGAGAACTATGTCCCCCTCCAATATTTGTGTTGTTGTTTGTGGTTCGAGGAATCCTTACCAAACCTTATGTCCCCTATTCGACGACCAGCGATATTGGGACATGATAGCAGAGTAATGCATTGCACCGCAGCTGTGACTCGCGGTGCCGTATTATATATGTATATATATATATATATATATATATAATGAATTTTATGAATGTATGTATATATGGTGGGTATAACAATCTACTATGTGATAATTGTAGATAATGGTGAATTGAGAAAAAGAATTGAAATAAGTTAATGAGTACTTATTGAAGAGCTTAATTCATATTAATGAGAAATGATTAATGTTAATTGGGAATGTATATGAATGATTATATTACGTATGGTATGGGACATGCGGGGTTATTATATGGGATGGAATTATATTGTGGGAACTAGTTAAGAGGAACCATTAACTAGGAGGTTAATAGGAAACGTTAAGTGTGCACTCTAGATGAGAGGTGAGAATAGAAAGTGAGAGTATGGATACTAACATGTATATAATAAATGCTTTATTGCACTTGTTAAATACTTGTTGTTTTCAAAATCATTTTCACATCGGGCTCTGACCCGTTTCCTTGCACATTTTCTTTTCTATTGTATCTTTTATATCAGGTGTCCAGCAGCAGGGACGCCAACCTTAGTGGATTATGACGAGCTACGGAGCTATGGAGTATTGCTTAGACGCTTATCTTTATTTGATTCACAGTATTCTCTTAGTTAGGGCATGTCGCCCAAAGGAACACAATTATCTCTTTTCTATCTAAGTCAAATACTCTTGTACTCGTGCCGTTTTAATACATTTAAAATTGTTGGGAATACTGTATTGGATTATTATGTGGGAATGTTTATTCCAATTGCATTTAAGTTCTTTTGTGTTATCTGTTCAGTTATTATTGTGGTATAATAATTTGTGTTGTGTTATTCGTAAACTAAAAATGGATTTTGTTGAATTAAAATTTGGAAAGTTTTTAACACCAATTTAATTGGGTATTGGGTGAGTTGTAAATGTTTTCGACAGTGATGCTAAGAATGAGCCAACTGTATATTTTGTTTTAATTTGGTATGGGACTGGCCACCCGTTATTTAATTAGGCGGGGTGTTACAATGCTCTTGCTGCATTTTCTGTTTCTAGTCCCCTTTTCAATAGTATTTAGGCCAGGTCCTAGTTTTTTATTTCCTTCTTTATGTCTTGATCTGAGTCGTAGTACAGTTGTTATGTATGCAGCAGTGAACATCTCTTGTAAAATACCGTTGGTTTGAATAAATTTTCACTTTTATGGAAAAAAATACCCAAATTGCTGTCAAACACAGTTAAAACCATGGGTGTAAGGAAATTATTAATAAAAAAAGAAAGTGTGTCCTTCACGAACCTAGTTTTTTTGTGATTTATTATATCAGTAATCAATCCAATTATTAAGTTAGTACATTCATCCCTAATCGAGATTGACCAAAACTAATATTCAATAGATGTTATTAATTTACTAGCACCGTATGTGAAGAGAAACCATAAATTTTTATTGTGAAAACCACATCCTTGATAGCTTCCTAAATTAATTTTACTTACATTCATCCATAGTGGCATACTTGTTATGAGACTACCCGTCATTTTCTTCTTGTTATATAAAATGATCGATTCATTAATATAGATTTTTATTATATATAATGATACAAACAAATTGTTTTCATTATTTAAACCCTAACATACGACCCGTGTGATGCACGAGCGATGTAAAATAAATAATTACAATGATAATTAAAAAAAAATAGTATATATCATAAATACAAATCTTATCTTAAAGCTAAAGCTATGATACTGATATTCCATTTTTTCATTTGTTGCATGCTTAAAATAAATTAAAAAAGTCATATTTTAGCAACTTTATATACAAATAAAATAATATGATACAAACTTTGTTCAATATTTTAAAATTAAATAATCAAATATTATTGTACCAAAAGTAGAAAATTCATTCTAAATATTAAAAATTAACTCTATTCGAAAATACATATTTCTTTTTAGCTTCCAAGAGACTTTTCATTTATCTATTTTTTGGTTCCAAAGAACACAACAGTCAACATGAGAGAGAAAAGGATAGAATGTATTAAAGTCGTATTGTATTAGATGTATAATAAATATATAGTTAAAGTATACATTTGACAAAAAAATAATAATTAAAAATTTTAAAGATTAGTTCAGCGATCTAGTCTCCAAATCTGCCACATGACCTATAGGTGTAACAAACACAAGCACCGAATGCCATAATTTGTAGAAGTGCTACACCCATATTCACCATTGATGTATCAGTTCTTTTGGCTATTTGACCTTCACCTTTTGGGAAATATGGTTGGATAATGCTGATCTCTTTAGGCAGTTAGAAAGTGAAAATCCCATCCTTAAACGTAGCAAATTCACATGTGTTACAATATTCCGGGATTTTAATATCCACTTCAAATCGGATATATTTGTTATCAATAACCAGACATTCTCCTTGAAGTGTAATAGTGTCTTGACTTTCACCTGTAGCTTTTATATCCCCGCTCATATAACCTTATATGGAGATAACTAAATGCAACATCAGAAAATATAAAAATTCATCGCATTTAACTAAATTAATTTAATTAAAATAAAATATGAAAATGGAATTAGAATTAGAATTAAGGTTTAATGGATTTAATATAAGTGAATTTTGTAATTTTCAACTAATTAATTCAACAATTTGAGCATTTAATTAATCACTTGATAATTTTTAGTTTGGGTATAAACCTTACGGGCATTTGAGTATTTTTGGACTTACTTGGACTCAAAGATATGACCTTTAAAAAATCAAATCACATTTTATTTTACAAGAACGACTTTAATAAGAAGAATCCTAATTTAAGTCTGAGGGAAGGAAGAAAGAAAGAAGAGAATGATTCTCAGGTTAAAGCCGCGATAGCGGCCATCCCTGCTACTCTTGAGTGCACGACCCATGGGTATGTGATGTGGGTTGAACTAAAAGTTTTTTTACTATCATAAATACAACCTATGACAAGCCTCTTTAGTTTAAGAGATTGTTTTTTGAATTGAAAACATACATATCCTTTAAATCTTCAACCCTAAACCCTTAAAGCTTAATTAAATCTAACTTAAACTTATTTTTGAAAGCTTTTCACTTGGAATTTTAAAAGATCAAATAAGAAATTTAGATGATTTTTAAAGAGGAGCAACTTTCTCAAATCAATTTTTTTTTTATTTACTAATTTCATAAGTCAAGAATATTTCTATTTTTCTCCTTAGGAATTATTTGATTTAAATATTGTCTAAACTCAAATTACTAATAGTTTTAAAATATTATTAGGAGAGAACCTAATTACGAGACATGATAACCATATTAAAAGTTTTCTTTTATGAACTTATGGAATTGAAATTAATTCTTGAAATTTTGTGTTTAGAAAGTTGGACCCTGTTCATATGGGAATATTGAATTGTGCCAAATGTTAAATTCATATGAATCTAAAAAAATATTCTAAAGCTTATGAAATTATATAAATGGCGAATATTATGGAGAATGTTATGATATGTTATTTAAAATTATTATCACCCATGTTTAAATTGATTTATGCATTGATTTGATTAAATCTTGCCTGAATTAGAATATTGGATTTTGACAACTTTTTCGGAAACTTTGTAGAAATTGTAGACTATATAATGAAATTAATATAATTCACATGTAATAAAACTTGTATAAGTATAGGATAAAAGAATAAGACTTTGGTTGAGAGGAGGCAGAAATTGTGGATTTGACATGTGTTAAAAATAACGAGATTGTGGGAATTATTGAGTTGCGTAGTTTAGTTTGTACGAGGTGAAGGACACGATAGTTGATTATTTTTTTCGCGTTCCTATGAATGGGAGTCGAAAATACATATTACTTTGGTAATCTCTAGACATGGGCCTAAGGATGGATTGCTTTGTGGTGCCCAAGGGTTTTGGTGGAAAGTGTAATTAAATATAATATAATAACACAAATGAGAATATAATTAATACCTTAGATACTAGTGGGTACTAAAGATCGATGATTAGGAAAACATTATATGTGTCGACTGGATAAAGTGTATGTGTGGGAACTACCTTAGATTTGTTATTTTGAGAGAATTTATGTGCGTGTTATGGTATGTACAGTATCTAGTGTTGGCTAACTATACTAATATATGCGGAACCCAGACACACTGTCCATATAAATGGTTTTACATGTGCTTCGTGGTATGTTCGGTATTGGCTACTATATTAGGTGCATGGCCTTGGCAAATCTGGCTATGGTAAAGAGTATTATATAGAGATACAACACGGTATGTGTGGATGATATTATGGGTCGCCCGGCTATAGTGTTATATGGATATTGTTGAGATTAGATCGGTGGCACGCCATGGTATTTGTGAGTGTGTGTACATTCATGCTCTCCAACATACCTTACTTAACATACCCAATCAAAAAACGGTAAAAAAAAATATATTTTTCAACCAAATTTAGCATATATTATGATCTACATAGTAAGGGGATCATCTACAAAAAAAATCATCAAAAAATTCAGCCCGGAAGTGGGAGAGATGATGAAAAAAATTTGAACGGTCGAAAATGTACATATATACCCACTTTTTATTGCACCAACTTCTGTGTTGAATTTTTTTTGTAAATGATGTCCTCATTATGTAGATCATTTATACCAAATTTGGCTGGAAAATATTTTTTTTTATTTTTTAAAAATGAGTATGTTCATTGGTTTGTTGTTAAAAGGTGATATATATATATATATATATATATTGTTGATGTAAAAAATTAGATCACTCTAATAATTCAATCACAGATAAATAAATGAGACAAAAGATTTTAAAGTGGTTCAGCCTTATAAGAATGGCCTATGTCCACTGTTGTGTTATTGCTGAGTGTTTAAGAATTCTCGATTACAAATTCTCTCACGAAATTCCTATCTCGATTCCAGAGTTTGGATTCGGTCCCCTTACAACGAGGATTAAACAATGTATTTATAGCCTTGAGGATGTAATGTGAAAGGGTAATACATTAAAGGATATACATGTCAATGGGTAATACATTTAATGCCCTTTTTTGCGTGTGCGTCTGAATGATAAGCATTTAATGAATCAGTTGAACTGTTGGTTATCCAGCTATTAATGCTTTGATCGAGATGTAGCTCGGACCGCCTAATCTTCTCGGTACTCAAGAGTTCCTCGGAGAGGCATTGTTCCTCGGAACGTGTCAGTTCCTTGGGGAAGCAGTGTTCCTCGGGGAACTAGTCTTCCTCGCTGTAGTCTTGTTCCTCGGAGCGCGTGGGTTCCTTGGAAGTGTTTGTTGTTGCCATGTAGATAGCCACGTGTCTTCATATGATTGGTCCATCTCAGCAGATTAAATTTGGTATCAACAGAAGCCCCCAATGTTTCATAGTTTGAAATTTGAGGAGTATGGAACATTCTTTCTCGGAATATGGTAGCTTTAAATAGTCTTCCTGATTTTTAGGAGCATTTCCCTTGTATTTATTTCTCCTTCTCAATTCGTAGAATCATGCTTTTTTGGACTTTTCTGCTTGCTTCGATTCCCGCGTCACTTTTCGTCTTTTTAGCCACTGTTGTCTGCTTTGATTCCCGTGCCACTTTTCATCTTTTTAGCCGTCGGTAACGTAATCATCCTTTTTTGTAATCATTACTTCACCATTTCCCAAGGCAAGGTATTTAAACTTCACAGTCATTCCCATCATCTTCTACCTTTTCAAATTTTTATCTTCGAGTTTTTCCTTGTCTTCTACTCTCTTGTGCGTTCATCTCTTCCATCGTTCATTGTCAGTAGATCCATTCTTTTCCTGTAAGATCTTCTTCCTTCTTCTTCATTTCTTTATTCACCATGGTTTACCCTGTTGAGTCTCTTGAGAAATTTCGTTCTGATTTCTCCACTCCCTCACGGGTTGTTTTGGAAGTGCTTTCTGAGCCTTCTAATTACATCCATTTGGCCGAGGGACATTGGTTCCCCAGTCTCTTTTTTGCTGAGTGTGGATTTTCCTTTCCACCAAATCCCTTGTGGTTGGAATTCTGTCAGTACTTTGACGTTGTTCCTGCACGAATAGCCCCCAACACATGGAGAATAGTTAATGGGGTGCATAGATTAAATCAAGTGCATGGAACTCGTATAGGAATTCAAGAAATCATGTACTGCTATAGATGGGCAGTTAATGATAATATTTTTTATTTAAAAACTAAATTTTTAAATAGAGCCTCAGTAGTCAATCTTCCTGATGCCAATAGGAATTATTTTGAACACGGGGTTGTCATAAAAAATTGGCAACACTCTCCATTAACTGGAGATGAAGTTTATCAGGGTCCCAGATGCCCTCCTTATGGCAATGGGATAGGTTATCTTTATTTCATTTTATTTTATTTTAAAATCATGTTTCTTTTGTGTTTGATAAAATGTGCCACTGATAACAATATTTATTTATTTGCAGTTGATAGCAAGCGAAAGTGCCCAAAAGAAGCAGATGCCAATATAAGGCATTTGAAACTTATCTAGAGTCTGCATCAAAGTGTTGCCGACGAACACATTAGATCAGCTTCGTATCTGCTCCAGTACAAGAGCTACACCACTTCTTTCACTGCTCGTCCAGTGATAAGTGAGTCAGAGGCAGTACCAGCTTCCACCAGCTCATCGCCTGAATCCCATATTCCTTTAAGTGAAAGGATGAAGGAGAGAAGACATCCTACCCTGTTTGAGAAAACTGCCTCCGGTTCTGGGGAGGCAAATAGGAGTAGGATTGATGTCCGAAGGGAGGGGACAAAGAAGACTGATTCAGCTCCTCCAGCTGCTCCTGCTAAAGTTGTTGAGAAGACCGCAGTGGCTCCGAGCAGCTATGCTGCTCCTGGAGAGGTGATTGTGATATCACCGACCAAGGGTTCTTCCTTGGTTGAATCTGTACCTATTTCCCCGAGGGGGCTGAAGAAGAGCTCCTCGGTCAATTTGGCTGACACCTTTACTCAGCCCCAGCTGCTGGGACTGGAGTTCCCACTTTTGTTCCCCCGAGCTCTGCTATGAGCTCGGAAAAGTCCTGGATCATTACCGAGGTCCAAAGTACTGAAGAAAAGCTTACTCGGGATATGGTTACCTCTCTAGCTGCTCGTCATCTTGCTTCTGTAAGTCTCTTTACTTTGAATTTTTCATATTTCCTTTGTCATTTCTGTCTCTAAGTTGTTTTCTTTTTCTGTTCACAGTTGACGAGCTGCTTCAACATAATCCTGAAGAAGGATGAAGCGATTAAGGCTTCCTGCTCCTCGTCCAGTGTGGAGGGAGCTATGGAAGAGGCTATCAAGCCTTTGGAAGACTCTCGCCATAAGTATGCCACTGATAAGGATATTTGGGATAAGAAGTTTGCCTCCAACGAGCAGGAGAAAGCTCGGGCTGTTGATGCCTCCAAGGAGTTGGAGAAGAGAATAAATGCTCTAGAGAAGGCAAATAAAGAGCTCGAAGAGAAGCTCAAAGCTGTTGGAGAGCTTGAAGATAAGCTCAGGGTTGCTGAGGAAAGTTTGGGCCAACTTTAAGAAGTAGGTCGGCAGAAGGAGGAGGTTGAGAACAAATTAAAGACTGCCGAGAACCTTCTATCCGAGAAACTTTCCTCGGAGAAGCTGAAGAGGAAAGCTGTTGTGAAGAAGTCCTTCAGCGCTGGCTGGGACAAGGGATGGAACAAGGGGTTGGCTGCCATAATGTCACAATTTGAATATGGCAGCCTGAAGTACTTTAGGGATGGATGGGTTGCAGCTCTCCAAGAGATGAAGGTCGATGAATCTTCCGAGCTCTTCCAAAGACATATCCCTGGTCCCCCTCCAACTCCAGAAGATAAAGAAGAGGACAAAGCTGCCTCAGAAGAGTCTTCAATGGTGATGGGAGATCACCCCCAGCCATCTGTCCTGCTGCCGAGGAACTGCCAGTGCTCCCCGAGCAACTCTCTATTCCCCCCGACCAACCTAATACCTCGTCCCAACCTCCCGAGAAGGTGTTGGGAGACAAGGAAAAGGTGTAGAGTTGTTGGGTTTATCTTTATATCTTTCTTTTTATCAATTGTAATCATGAATATGTAACTCTGAATACTATGATCTAATAAAACTTGGTATTTTTTAATACTGTTGTCTGTATTCTATTCATACTCTGCTTGTACTTTTTATTGATGATTGCTCTTTATTTCTCTACTAGTTTCTGGCTAGGATGGAATTGTTATCTGCCCATGATATAAAGCTGCTGTGACAATGCAATGAATACTTCAAGGCTGGTCACACAGACCTGAGTGCAGCACAAGTTGTCGACATCCTCGGCCAGGAAGCTTCAGAACAGGCAGTGGAAGAATATTAATATCTCAAGTGTCTATTTAATCGAGCGGTGGCCAATAATGTGGCTTACTATGAAATGATCGAGGATCTCCAAGGCACCCTTGAAGACCTTCAGCTTCAATACAAAGAATCCAATGCCCTGTTGCATGAGAGTTACGAGAAGAAGTACAAGCTGATCATTGCCGACAAGGGCTACGAGAAGCTTTTTGCTGGGTATGATCTGAGGGAGAGAACTTTGAAAGGTGAGGTCGAGGAATGCAGACCGATTGCCAAGCTGCTGGATCAAGAGAACAATAACTTACAGAAAGAGCTATCATAGTTAAAGTTTGTAGCCTCTTCTTCAATTGCCCTAATCACAGTAACTGACGAGGGATTTTCATTCTTAGAGGTTGAGAATGCCAAATTGAGGGACGAATTGGACACTTTGAAGAGGTCGGGCCCTTCCACATCTTCTCGGGGACGAGCAAGAGCTCCTCGGGGACGAGCAAGAGCAGCTCAGGTTCTTGTCGAGTAATAGAGGACTCAATCTGCCTTAGAGAACTAAGCTTTCCAACTACTGGCGAAGAACCAGGCGTTGTCTGATATGTCGAAGAAGATCAGGGACCTGGAAGAACAGCTCTCCGCGCAGGAGTCAGTTTTGGATAATAAAGAGCTTTTCATCAAGAATCTCCACGAGCAGCTAGAAAGGCTAACATATCAATTCCACAAACATCCCAGGGAGTTCTGGATGGCTGGATACAATGAAGCGCTATACCACTTGGACGATCGTATCCAGAATGCCAATAATGAGGGCTATAAGCAAGGCTGGCTGAATGCCTTAGGTATGTTGAAGCTCGAACAAGGTCATTATCTGTGGGACTACCATGATCCCAGGTTGCTCGACTTCCCTATGCCACCATACAACTTGTACATGGGTTGGATCCCTGCTCGGGCCATTCCTCGGAGATTAATTTCAAAGTATCTCGGTGACTACAATCTTCACTCCAATGCTGAGATATCTCATCCTGAGCACCTCTTAGATCGACCATCCGTGATGACCACAAGGATGCTGAAAGATCTTAATTTTAACAATTCTCCTCTAGCTTTAAATGATCTGCCTGCTGTGAGGAACCTGTGTCAAAAGCAGAGGGGAAAAGACCAATAGAATATGAATTTTTTGATGTAATAGTTAGTATACATGTCAATGTAACTGTAATTTATTTTGAATTCAATGAAAGATTTTCATTTTTGTTTGCAAATCTTAATTGCTATTGTCTTATAAACACTTTATATTTGTACGTATCTGTCAAAAAGATAACGATGTTGTGTTGTTTGTCGATCAACTCAGTAATAATTAAAAGTTACAAGTATCACTTAATAATAAAATTTTGTTTCTCGACCACTTAGCAATAAAGTAACGAGTATAAAAAATGTTTAAAATGTTTCCAACCAACCAAGGTTGTTAAATTCTACAGTTAGTGGGTTTTTATCCCCGACCAGCCATAGTTAGTAAATTTTTCTCTTACATGTTTCCGACCAACCAAGGTCGGTAAATTTTCATTGTCGACCAACTACGATTAGTGAGTTTTTATCCCCGACTAGCCATACTTGGTAGATTTTTATCTTTTTCATAAAATGTGTCCGACCAACCAAGGTCGATAAATTCTTCTTCTCGACCAACTACAGTTAGTGGGTTTTTATCCCCGACCAACATAAGTTGGCATTTTCGAGAATGTATGTACCTTCCGACCAACATAAGTTGGCATTTGCGAGCATATTTTGTTTCCTAGCCAAACAGGTTGGCATTTTTAGGAATGCTTCGTTTCTTAGCCAAACAGGTTGGCATTTTTAGGAATATTTCGTTTCCTAGCCAAACAGGTTGTCATTTTTAGGAATATCTTATTTCCTAACCAACCGAAGTTGGCATTTTTGGGAATATTTTGCTCCTAACCAGCCGAAGTTGGCATTTTTAGGAATATTTTGCTGAGCAGTCTGAGCTTTGCTGAGTTTTGCCGAGTAGTGTGTAGCACTAGTATTCCCCAAAAAATTCTCAATAAAAAGAGAGACTTTGGTAGAATATCTTCATTTTATTCATACTGATGGAACGGTGTTACATATACATCACTGATAATAGTTGCGCAGGTGCTCTGCGTTCCATGCATTCTTAAACTCCTCCCCCTCTAGAGTTGCTATTCGGTAAGTTCCTGGTCGAACATCTTATGTAACTCGGTATGGTCCCTGCCAATTTGCCTCCAGTTTGTTATGCTTTTGAATTACTTTCTTCAGCACATAGTCTCCTTCTTTCAGGTCGTATTTCTTCACCCTCTTGTTGTAAAACAAAGCTGTTCGCTGCTGGTAAGCAGCATTTCTAATCGCTGCTTCTTCTCTGACCTCCTCGAGCATGTCTAAATCCAATCTTCTCATTAAGTCGCTAACAGGGGAATTAAAATTCAGTACCCTGTGTGTTGGGAGGCCCAACTCGGCAGGTATAACGGCTTCAATTCCAAACGCCAGCATATATGGTGTTTCTCCAGTTGCTACTCGGGGAGTAGTTCGGTAAGCCCAGAGTACTGCTTATAGCTCATTGATCCAATTCGATTTTGCATCATCCAGTCTTTTCTTTAAGCCATTTAGAAGCGTTCTGTTTGTCACTTCAGTTTGTCTATTGCTTTGAGGATGGCCTGGTGCTGAGTGGACCTTCAAAATATTTGGCTGATGACCATAGGCGGCAAACTCCTCGTTATCAAATTGTGTTCCATGGTCTGTGATGAAGGCATGAGGGAGACTATATCGACAAATGATGTTCTTCCAAGTAAATTGTTACAGCTTCTCGTATGTTATGTCAATGAGTGGATTAGCTTCTACCCACTTAGTAAAATAATCCACTGCAACGACGAGATACTTGAACCTTCCTCGAGTCGTTGGCAGTGGCCCAACCAAATCAGTTCCCCACATGGAAAATGGCCAAGTGGAAGTTATGGGTGTCAACAATTCTTGTGGGGTTCTTCGGATGGAGGAAAAGCACTAGCACTTGTCACATTTCTTCGCGTAGGCTACACAATCATCCCTCATTGTCGGCCAGTAGTATCCTTGCATCAGTATCCTTTGCAAGAGTGTCCGACCTGCTACATGTGCTCCACCGGACCCTTCATGGATCTCTTCAATCACATCTTTCACCTCGGAGGGATGAACGCATCTCTACAAACCTGCCATAAGTCCTCGTCTATATAAAACACCATTAGTTAATACATACCGAGCAGCTTTAAACTTCAATTTCTTGGCTGCGAGCTTGTCGATTGGTAATTCTCCCTCCTCAATATATGCCCTGATGGGATCCATCCAAGATCGTCCTAAATCAAGGGTGATAAAGTTTATCGTCAAATCTTCATCTATACTCCGACCAACCAACACTTCAATTGGTATTGTTTGTCGTAGCTCGGTACGAGTAGCTGATGCTAATCGGTCTAGGGCGTCTACTTTCGCATTCTCCATTCTCGGTATTCTGACCAGCTAAATAGCGGCAAATTCTGACACCAGCTCCTTTGCCTTTGCATGATATCTGATCATTAATTCTCCTCTAACTGCATAAACTCCCATTATTTGGTTTACAATTAATTGAGAGTCACTGAAGATCACAACCTGCTGCGCCTCCATAATTTTCGCCAAATTAAGCCCCGCAATCATGGCCTCATACTCAGCCTCATTGTTGGAAGCTTTGAATTGGAAATGCAAGGCATATTCCATGTCGACCTCGTCCGGAGTGCTTAAAACTATCCCCGCGCCACATCCTGTAGTGCAAGATAAGCCATCTACATATAGCCTCCATATAAGTAACTCGTCTTCAAATTTCTGATCATTCAAAGTTCCTCGGTGAAATATTTGTTGCTTCCTTTCTTCCTCAGATTTTTCTTGCTCTTCGTCGATCATTTCTTCTAGCCCTTTTACCAACCGGAGTTGGTCTGAGCTTGAATTTAATGACCCTGCAACATCCACTTACCCTTTTACCAATCGGAGTTGGTCTGAGCTAGTGTTTGTTAACCCTGTAACATCCACAAGTTGATCAGCGAGCAACTCTTGTTCCTCGTCCGGAGTATTCACAACTATCTCTGCAACACATCCTGTAACATCCATACGCTCTTTTACCAATCAGAATTGGTCTGAGCTTATGTTTATTAATCTTGTAACATCCCCAGGTTGATTAGCGAGCAACTTTTGCTCCTCGGCGGTATCAGGATAGGTGAACTCCGCTATAAAATCTGCTACAGCCTGCCCTTTTAATGATGATCTGGGTTCATAAATTATATCATATTCACCGAGCTTTATTTCCCAGTACATCAATCTCCCTGATTTTTCTGGCTTATGAAGGGATTGTCTCAATGGCACATCGGTATATACTACTATAGTATGATCCCGGAAGTATGGCCTCATTCTCCTACTCGCCTCAATCAGCGCCAGTGCCAATTTTTCCAGCCTTGGATATCTGATCTCTGCTCCTCGGAAGGCCTTACTTGTGTAGTAAATTGGCTTTTGTACTCCATTCTCCATTTGGATCAATGCCGAGCTAACTGCATTTTCGGACACTGCAAGGTACAAATACAATTTTTCTCCCATCACCGGCCTGGACAGCAGTGGAGGTGCTCCCAAGTATTTCTTGAAGTCTTAAAAAGCCTTCTCACATTCATCATTCCACTCAAAAGTCTTTCTAAGTGTTTTGAAGAATGGGAGACATCTATCAGTTGCTCGTGACACAAATCTGTTGAGTGCTGCTACTCGTCCTATAAGTCTTTGCACCTCTTTCTTCGTCGTTGGAGATCGCAGCCCTAATAGAGCTTTGATCTTTTCAGGATTTGCTTCAATGCCTCATTGATTGAAAATGTACCCGAGGAACATGCCTTCTCGTACTCCAAATATGCACTTCGTCGGGTTCACCTTCATTTGATATTTATCCAGTTGATCAAAAGTCTGACTTAAGTTAACTAGATGATCGGTAGCTTTCTTGCTCTTTGTCAGCATGTCGTCAACATAGACTTCCATATTGTCACTGATTTGTTCGGCAAAGACCTTGTTCATCAGCCGTGATATGTCGCACCTGCATTTTTCAAACCAAAAGGCATAACATTATAACAATAAGTTCCCCTAGGGGTAATGAAAGAAGTACTTTCCCTGTCTTCAGGTTTCATTTTAATCTGATTGTAGCCAGAATAAGCATCCATGAAGCTCAGCAACTCGTATCCCGAGGTAGAATCCACCAGTTGATCAATTCCGGGCAATGGAAAGTGATCCTTTGGGCATGCTTTGTTAAGGTCGGTGAAGTCTACACACATTCTCCACTTGTTGTTCTTCTTCTTTACCATCACCACATTAGCTAACCAATCTGGATATTTAACATCTTCAATGAAATAAGCTTTCTGGAGCTTCTCGACTTCCTCCTGTATAGCTTGATTCTTCTCGGGGCTGAACACTCTTCTTCTCTGCTTCACAGGGTTGATCTCCTTATTCACATTGAGCTCGTGACATAGGAAGTTTGGGTCTATCCCAGGCATATCTTCATGACTCCACGCAAAAGTTTGTCTTCTACTTCTAAGGAAAGTTATCAATTCTTATTTTAATGAGGCTTCCAACGATGAACCTATTTGAGTAGTTCGCTCAGGGTGCTCGTCGTCCATAATGACATTTTCAGTAGCTTCCACCACTTGACCCTTCACGAGTTGCGACTCATCTCGAGGATCCAGTGTTTCAATTTCTGCACCTTCATCCACTTGATAGGTAGTAGTCTTTTTCTTTGATTCTTCCAGTTCTTCTTGCTCGGCGGATGAATAATAGCATTCCCGATATACTTTCTGATCACCTTTTATAACTCCTACTCCAAAGTTTGTTGGAAATTTTAGGCACTGATGCACTGTAGATGGTACAGCCTCGAACTTCTTCAATCATACTCTTCCCATGATGATATTATACGATGATTGGACATTCTTATCCATCATGAAGAAACGTATCCTTTATGTTCGACAAGCAGGCCACGTACCAATGATTATATCCAACTTGATCGTCCCAAGTGGAAATACTTTCTCGCCAGTAAAACCGATGAGGGGTCTGTGGTAAGGCTCCAGTTGAGATAGCTTTAGATTTAAACTATCGAAACACGAGTAGAACATGATATCTGCCGAGCTACCATTGTCGACCAGCACTCATGAAATCATTACCTCCTTCATTCTCATCTTGATCACCAGTGGATCATCGTGAGGATATAAAACACCTGCAAGATCATTTTTTTAAAAACCGATGACCAATTTTTCCTTGTTCACCTTTCTCGGGCGATCTTCCTCAGCCAGATTTATTCGCTGAATGTACGAGCAATCTTGAGCCTCACCGAGGTAAGCTTTTCTTTCTGCAGTAAGGTCTCCTCCACCTGCATCTTCTCCTGTAATAACATTACAATCAAATGACCCAAAGCGTATTGAAAATACCTCTCGTTCTGGCTGCCTTGGTTTCTTAGGAAGATCGGGGTCATCCTCTAGATCAACTTCATGGTTTCTCTTCTTGTTCTCCTCTGCTCGATGAGGAGATATAGACCTCTCTCTAGCTTGGTCGTTGTCTCTTTTTTCGCCTCCCCGATCAACATACTTTTCTAGCTTTCCTCGTCGGATGAGTGTTTCAATATCAATCTGAAGAGCTATTCAATTTTTGGTCATATGGCCATGATCCTTGGGGAACTCACAATATTTTTCCCTATTCCTCGTGTCAGGGTCTGCCTTCATTTTCTTTGGCCAGTTTAACTCCTCGTTGTTCTTAATTTCTTCCAGGACGTGGTTGATATTTGCCTTCAAAGGTGTGTAATTATCAAATTTCCTCAAGACCTCCCATGACGACCTATTTTTGGATTGTTTGTCACCACCATTGTTCTTATGCTCTTTCTTCTTAGCTTTATCACCTTCCACCTTGGTTTCTTTGGTGTCCATATTCTTCTTCGCAGACATAGCCTCCTCGGCATTCATAATCTTGGACACTTTTCCCATCAGGTCCGACATGGTTCGAGGTGGATCTTTGGCCAAAGTGTATTACAACTTGTTTGGCAGTAGTCCACTCATCAAAGTAGTAATCGCTATTTTCTCCTCATAATCAATTACTTCGAGTTTCTCGTTATTAAAACGAGTTATATAATGTCTGGTACTCTCACCAGCTTTTTGTCTAACACTTAACAAATGTGCTACTTGTTTAACTGGCTTTGCTCCAAAGCAGAAATTTCTAATGAATAACTCAGCCAGTTGAAAGAAAGTTGAGATCTTACCCCGAGGAAGATTATTATACCATATCTGAGCAGATCCGATAAGAGTTCCCGAGAATGCTCTGCATCTCATCTCATCTGGGACAGCATAAATGTCGGTTACAGCTTGGTATTGTTCTATATGAAGGACAGGGTCAGTCTTCCCATCATACTTGGGAGTCACAACAGGTGCTTTGAACTTTGATGGTGTTAGAAAATCAACAATGTCCTAGACAAAAGGTGTTCCTCGAACAAAGGTTCGTTGTAGAGGGTTCTTAGACTTAGCCATTTCCCCTAATCTATCCTCCGGCCTCTGAATTGATCCTTTCCATGCATCATTTCCTTCCTCGGGCCTATTGGTTCTAGCAACTAATCGCGTTGAAGTGGCTTCCTGGGATTTATCTCGACGAGCAGCTGGTCGGTCATAATATCTATCTTGACGAGTAGCTGGTCGCGACTGGGCAGATCCTTCCCTTAAATCTGATGGTCGTTGAAATCTCCTCGACGTTGCATTAAGAGGACTTTTGTTCCTCCTAGGGCCTAACCGGTCGAAAGGAGAAACCCTACTTAATCTTTCCAATGCGCTGGTCCTTTCTGGGGAGAGGGTGACACGTTGTTCAGTATCTGTGGCTCGCACTGACGAAGTTCGTCCAGGTTGATAAGAAAAATATTCAGATTCCTCATTGCGATATGAATTAGTACGCCTAGTACGCGAAGAAGGCGTACGGGTATTTCTTTGAATGCTTCGTGGTCCGAAATGGGCTGATGCACCGCCATGGAGGGTTTGGATGAGTTGTCGCATTGTTTCTTGCATGACGGTCTGGCCCTGAGCCAGATTTGCCATTATTCCAGTCAGATCTGGAATAATTGGTGGAGCAGATGGATTTGGAGGGGTTCCAGTGTTTCGATTGCTGGATTCAGGAATATCAGCCATTGGTATTCGATTGTTTTTGGTGAAAAACGATATTACCAGTCGTTTCCCACAGACGACGCCAATCTGTTGATGTAAAAAATTAGATCACTCTAATAATTCAATCACAGATAAATAAATGAGATAAAAGATTTTAAAGTGGTTCAGCCTTATAAGAATGGCCTATGTCCACTGTTGTGTTATTGCTGAGTGTTTAGGAATTCTCGATTACAAATTCTCTCACGAAATTCCTATCTCGATTCCAGAGTTTGGATTCGGTCCACTTACAACGAGGATTGTACAATGTATTTATAGCCTTGAGGATGTAATGTGAAAGGGTAATACATTAAAGGATATACATGTCAATGGGTAATACATTTAATGCCCTTTTTTGCGTGTGCGTCTGAATGATAAGCATTTAATGAATCAGTTGAACTGTTGGTTATCCAGCTATTAATGCTTTGTTCGAGATGCAGCTCGGACCGCCTAAGCTTCTCGGTACTCAAGAGTTCCTCGGAGAGGCATTGTTCCTCGGAGCGTGTGAGTTCCTCGGGGAAGCAGTGTTCCTCGGGGAACTAGTCTTCCTCGTTGTAGTCTTGTTCCTCGAAGCGCGTGGGTTCCTTGGAAGTGTTTGTTGTTGCCATGTAGATTGCCACGTGTCTTCATATGATTGGTCCATCTCAGCAGATTAAATTTGGTATCAACATATGTATATATATATATATATATATATATATATATATATATATATATATATATATATATATATATATATATATATATATACAGAGAGAGAGAGAGAGAGCGGATCTCATGAGGATCTCTGTTTAAATACCGCTGGCGCGCACCAATTTTGATAAAATAGTAAAAAAAATATTTTTGAGCTAATTTTTTTTATATAGTTTTTAAACATTTTAGCAGGGTCATATAAAAAAACAGCTCAAAATGATTTTTTTTACTATTTTAAAAAAATTGGTCAAACTTTGTCAGTTTTTAACAACTTAAAAACAACTTAAAAACTGACAAAGTTTGACCGATTTTTCTAAAATAGTAAAAAAATTCATTTCGAGCTAATTAATTTTTTATGGTCCTATTATAATGTTTAAAAATCATAAAAATCAACCCAAAAATATTTTTTTTACTATTTTAAAAAAATGGTCCTCATTCAGGGTCCTCAAAGTGAGACCTCACTTGATCTTTTCCCTATAAATATATATATATATATATATATATATATATATATATATATATATATATATATATATAGGGAGAGGATCACAAGTGGACTTTTTAATGCAGCTTACCAAAAAAACACAAAATCGATTAATTTTAATTCCTATGGTGTAATTGGTTCGCGCCAGCGGCAACGTACACCCGTGCGACCCGAGACACCCTTACCCCGCTACCCCTACCTTACCCTACCCCTACCCCATTGACTCACACCCGCTGCTCCGATTTAAACCCCGGGCAGACCTGCTCAACCCAACAACCAAACCACCAGATCTCCATGGCTACCCCGACCCACTTCAACCCTCAATCATCTCCGATCGCCACTACTTTCTAACCCACGGACATACAACCACCAGCTGGTGGTTGACCGAACACCAGAATGGGATCTTCTGGCAGGAGTATTAAGGTCGCTGGTTTGAACAGGATGGAGGTACAATGGCGATCGAAGTTGTGGTTAATGGACATGGCAGGTTGTAGAGTTTTCTAGCGTGGTATGGCAACCACGGTGGTTCCGGAATTTTAGGTTGGTGCGTGTTTGGCCAGAGCATGTGGTAGGGGCTACTCCGGTATTCCGTTGTTGGTTTGCTGTTGGGTCGTTGAAATGGGTTTGGAGGTGTGGTGGGTTTTCAGCAGGAGGTGGGTTGTTTTTGGAGAGAGAGAGGGATTTTTGAGGATGCCATTGTGGGGTGGTGGGGTGGGGTTGGGGGGGGTGGGTGGGTAGGGGGTAAAGGGGTCTCGTTCCACGAGTGTATCCATTGACGCTGGCGCGGACCATTTACACTATAGGAATTAAAATTAATGGATTGTGTGTTGTTTTGTTAAGATTAATTAAAAAATCTACTTTTTAGGTTCACTTTTGAACCTCTCTCTCTCTCTCTCTCTCTCTCTCTCTCTATATATATATATATCAGTGTTCTAAAAAACGTCTAGGCTTGAGGCTTGGGAGAAACACCCCGCCTTAAGATTTTCACGCCTTATTCATGGTAAAACCCTTAAGGCGCACTTTTTTCTAAAAACAACAATGCTTTAGTGAACGATATCGCCTTTTAAAAAAAATTACAAACTGGACCATTATCTCGTCCAAAATAATCAAATAGTATTTTAATTTGCAAATATTCAGACATATTTTTATGATATGTACAATTTTTGTATTTTAATACCCTTGTTATGGTTAAAAAATATTAAAATATATTAAAAAGACCTAAACGCCTTTTCACGCCTAAGGCCCGCCTAGGCTTTTAAGGCTTAAGGATTGGCCTCTACGCCTCGATCACGCCCCACGTTTTTTAGAACCTTGATGTATATATATGGGGATGTGGGTGTGGATGTGTGGGTGCTATTTCTAAAAGATAACAAATGTTGAAGGAAACAAAATTCGAAAGATGGATAATTGTTTAGCTTATTTTTCTTGCTTCTTTATTTCAATTACATATAGTTAATTAAAAGTGTTTATTAGGATATTTATCTCTTTTAATGCTGATGAGTACATTCGTGTAACCCTAATTTTGAAACATAGGTTGTATTCTTTTAGTGATCCTTGACCCATTGTTGTTAACTAACATTTAAGGTTAGAATGTTGTTTACTCAATCGTTTGGAGTAGTGGGACAAGAAGCTGAAGATTTAGTTTTGTATTTAATCTAGTTTTTTTTAGTTGGTTATTTTATTAGATAATCGTATTGGGATTTTGGATCCTTAGACTCCATATTGGTTTATTGTTTTATCTCGAGAGATTAAGGTGTTTTTTATTTTTACCTCTTAAATCTGAATCTCAACCATTAAGACTTAAGAGGTACCAAAAAGTGTTTTGTTTTTTTAAATGATTAAGACGATAATGGCTATATTTGGCTCTTAATGATTAAGAGGTAGAATTACATCTGAAGTTTGAATATGAAGTCTGAATCCGTCTAAATAAGATTTCAGACTTCAGATTCAGTCTTCAGATTTCAGATTCAGACTTCAGATTCAACTTAAGTTAATGAAATTTCATTATTATACTTTTAACGTGATTGTGTCTTGGGCATTAAAAGCTATAGACCAAATTCAACTGTGAGGAAACACTACTTACACCAATCTCTCTCTCTCCATTCATCTGTGTCTTTTATTATGTGTAGCGAGAAAGAGAGGATGATGATATTAGTTAGAATATTAAAGTTTGTATAAAAAACCTTTAGTGTTTCCATTCGTATTATGGTAACTCAGCTATGTGTATATAATATGCAATGATGAAGTGAGTACAATGTAATAGCATAATCTTTGAGGATTGGTTATTAGTATGTAATGTACACAATTTAAAAAGGCATGAAGTCTTTGTTTTTTGGATCAAATATCAAAAAGTCCCTCAAATATTTTTTAATATACATTTAGTCCAAGCCATTTATTTTGTACTGAAAAGTCCCTCAAAGACCCATTTAACTAAAGTTCTCTTGTTTTTAAAGGTTCGCGCCAACGGCATAGTGAAGGACTTTTTGGAGCAAAATAAAAAGGCTTCGATTAAACGTGTATTAAAAAATATTCGAGGGATTATTTGGTATATGCCCCTTGTTTTTTCCTTACCCAGTTGAATTAATCCACTATTCCGTTTTGTCCATACCAAGTTACCTTTTTACATAGGGTCAGTTTTGTCATTGTGAGTATTTTTCTTTTTTTGCCATATATATATACTAGCGAATGCCCGTGCCGAGGGCACGACGATAAATATGCCCCCGTGATAAAACCCAACCCATAATAATTTGCTTTTTTTTTAAAACACCTTTTAAAAAATAAAAAGAAAAAAATTTAAATTAAAAAATAAAAATATATATTTTTTGAAATATTTTCAAGAAATATTTTAAAAAATAATTTTTAAAAAAATAATTTTATAAAAAATTGATATAATAATATATGTTATATCCATATCTATTTAAAAATATTTAATAAAAAATTAATATAATAATATATGTTATATCCACGCACTAATTCAAGACATAGTAGTTGAATGACTATTAATTTTATATTACTTTATTTCTCTAAAACTGCATGTTTTCCCCCCTTTAATGTTCTTGAGACTGACTTCTTGGAATAAAATAAAGAAGCTAAGTTTCACTTAAATTGCTAAATCGTTATAATTCAGCTTTACTTGAGGCTCCCACTATTAATGAATTAGTGCGTGAAACTCTTTTAAAACGTTGAAGAATTATTAAACGGATTCAGCATAGAGTTTACGCAAAATCTCATAATGTTCATGATTCAAATGCATAATTTGTTTTAAAACTAGAGTGCTACGAAACATAGTTCTAAATCGATATAAGGATACTTATAAGACAAACCATAAAACAAACGATAAATTCTTGGATTCATTTTCTTATGTTATTTTGGAATCATTTTAAAATCCCACAGTGACCTTTCAAAATATTTTTCTCGAGAATATAAAACATCTTTACGCTTATATGAGAATATATTTTCCTTAATTATGGTATTCTCATTTGTGGTTTGTACAATTAGTTTTATGAAACTTATACAAGAAAAATGATTCTGCTCCTATATCATAATGTTGAACTTCAAAGTAGCTTTTCGATGTTGTAGCGCTTTTAAATCTAAACTTAATTTAATATATTAGATTGTCTTTGGATTGTCACTTATGAATCTTGATATTCATGTTTGAGATCTTAAGGTTTTATCATTTTAGAATGATCTATGAGGCCCAAGTGGGAGATTATAGTCCTTGGATAGTGGACCTACATAGATCATGTCGTTATAAAACAACAAATCAAATGCAACAAGTCGATATCACTACAAGATTTATTCACGCAAAAATGAATGTATATGGTTAAAAGTGTATTAAATAAATTCTACTTTACTTACCCAATTGGACACGCCCGTATGATTAGGAGTGTCTAGTACATGCATAGATTTGTAATCCACTAAAAGAATTATAATTTATAATTATTTTTACACTTGAAAGAGGGTTCACTAATTACTTTCGAAATCAAAAACATAAAATGTCAAATTCTTAAAAGAATTGTGAAATTAGTGGGAGTATTAAATCACCTAATGTGGTTATAAAATAAGTCAAGATACTCATGTCATTCCTTTAACTTCCAAAGTAAATCTTCTTTTGGTTAATGAGTATGGATAGTTTTAAGAAACTCTTAAATGAGTTTGCTATTTTGACTGATTGTGAGATTTATCACAAGAATGCGAATTTGACAGAGGAGTAAGAAAATATTTGATTTTGATAATCAATGATATAAAGATAGACTTATGGTCAAAGTTTTCATTACGAATAAATAAAGGGATGTCCTTTTGAGTAAGAGTTACATTTAGTGTGAAAACTTATTAGAGTTTAAGAAAAGAAATTTATAAGTTGAGAAATCACTATATAAACTTATGTCAGTTTCTCATTACTGGTATTTTAAGAATACTTTATGTATTTTGATTAAGTATTTATATATCTTGAAGTCAGTGGGAGTAAATTTATATATTTCTTGAATTTATCTTAATAATGAATTATAGATTAGAGAAATAAAATAGTTTAAGGGTATGATGTAATGAGATGCTTAAAATATTATATGCTCACACTTATGGTAATTGTTCTCTCTTGATTAAGTAGATTTGTTTTGGCCTAGTGGACAATATTATGAAGGAGTGAGAAATAATTAAATATTGTATGTAGCATGCTTTGGGGCTACAACTTAAGGATTATGGTTGCAAAAAATATATTTTGGGACTTGAAGTTGTCGACACTATTATCAAGTCGCTAAAATATTATGATAATTCTGCTATACTCTTTGTCATGAAGAACTGAAGGTATTTTAAAGAACCTAGGAACATTAGGATATAATACCTATATATGAACGAACAAGTTCAGAAACAAAAAAAGTATCAGTTGAACACATTAATATAAGTGTTAACATAACATATCCACTAATAAATGGGCTATCACCAAAGAACATTTAGGAAACCGTCTTAAGATATGAGTCTTGTGCGTATCCAATTCAGTATGAGTGCTAATGGATTGCTTGGTGCTTATTTTTTTGCACTATACTTGATATCAATTAAAGTGTAGTCTGAACATTTCGATTTTTTTCTTACAATATAGGTTTACATGCATGTGAATTGATGAATGAGACATAAATAGTATTTTATATAAGACATTATTGGACCATTATTAAATAACCCGATTATATACCTTGTTGGATGAATTATTACTATTGTGGTACATGAAAGCGATCATGCTCTTGAATTAGTATGTGAGCGCCATGACCCGCATTAATGGTCTGTTTGATTAAGGTGTTTATGAAAAACCATTTAAGGATGACTCAAAGATTATTGCGCGCCTTATGATAATTATGGACCAAGTGGGAGAATGTTAGAATTATTTTATAATTCTACATAATATGATCCATAATTAGAATAATACCAAGAGTCACTTTGGTTAATGAAAGGGTACTTCAAATACCAAGAGTCAAAATGACTCTTGGTTATCTACCTTGATGAATAGTTAAGATTAATTGATTGTTGGAGGTTTGGGTCCAGTCCCTGCCTATAAATAAGTGACTAATTTTCGTCATTCAGACACATGAAAAGACAACATAATTTAATTATAGGATAAGGGAGAGAAATCCAAAGACTCAATTTTGTGTTTATTTTGGACTACTATTTTGGCTATAGAAGATCCAACCGTTGGAACATGCTGGAATTGGAGGCACAAATGACAACCTCTTCACTCGTCAATTCTAATGTTGAATTAGGTATGTTTTCAACTCTATTTTGGATACATGTGATAATTATGTAGATTAAGGTACTATATTTACATAACAGTTTATATGTTCATGTATTGTATTATTGATCCATAAAAACTGTTAATTGATTTATTAAATCTAAATCTAACAGTAAAATCATTATTAAGAACACTCTAATATTAATCACGAACACATTAAAATGATTAAACTTTAGCATACAACTGTTCTTAATAAAAGGATCTTGGATCTTCATATTTTCACATAATATGCCTAAAGGATAGAAAAGAAGACTTACCTTGATCCAATACATTAATAAATCTTGTTGTAGAAATCTCTTTTAATCATCTTGATTAATTGCTCCATCAATCTCCCTTCTTGGAAAAATTTCACTTAAATGGAATTTCAGAATTTCTCTCCCACATCAAAATAGTGTGTTATGAGATAACCCCAAATGGTGTAGGGTTCCTCTATTTATAAGGGGAAGAGGGTTAGAATCCTAGTCAAGGTGGGACTCTATTTCAAGTCTTCCACTAATGCCACTAACCATCATGTGACTAACATATAAGATTGACCCAATCCTTTATTATTTGTATTTATCACATGCCTAATTAATTATCTGATATTCATTAAGACCACATAATTGAGAAATTCATAATTTTGAAATTTAATAAAATTAAATTAAAAAATAATTTCGGACTGAATTATTAATTTCCAACAGTCTCACACTTGGTCTTAATAATCCTCATAATTATATTATGTATTATGAGGTGCACAATAACTGATAAATATAGATTTCTTAAATCAAACGATTCACGGATGCGAGTCACGGTGGTTCCATGTTATTCAAGAACATGGTTCCTTTAATGTACCACAACACCAATGATTCATTTAATTAAGCCTTTAATATTGGGTATCATAATGACCTCATAATGTCCTTTTGAATAAGGACTATTTCTGTCAATAATAATTCATAATAATATCCATGCATTCACAAAGGATAGAAATAATTGAAATCAGAAACACTTTTATTGAATTCAAGTAATAGTGTCAAACAACTAAGCCAAATATAAATTATAATCTTACTAATCGAGACCCATCTCTTTGACACGATCCATAATGTCTTTAGAGATAGTCCTTTCATAAGAGGATCTGTTATGTTATCACTCGTACTAATGTGATCAATTGACAGTCTTTGTTTCTGAATTTCTTCTTTCTTTGATAGGTATTTCATTAAATCTTCTTAGTTACTTTAGGAACACCTAACATTTCTTCATAACGAATATTGTAACGATCTTATCATAATATTTCAGCAGCTTGATAATAGTGTCGAGAACTCCTATTCCTGAAATGAAGTCACACTGCCAAAATACATAAGTTGTAGCATCAATCATGCTACAAACTCAGCTTTCACAATAGTTAATGAATGGTTTGTGGTATACTCCTTTATTATATTGGTTGATAAAACAAAACAAACATACTTAAGAAAGAGTGAACTTCATACCGTCCGTACAACTAGTAAATATGAGTCACACTAATTATTGATATTTAAATGAACACATGCATCATAAATATTAGCATATAGTCCTTTAAGTATCTCATTACTTTATACACAACTTTTAAACCCATATAAAATTATTTTGATTCTCTACTTTCTAAATTCTAGCTTGTATATAGAGAAAATATATAAACTTACTCCCACTGATCTTAAGGTGTATACAAATATACAACGATAAAAATGATATTATTTATTAAAATACGTCATGCGGGAAACTTATGTTTATGCAATACTCTCTTAAACATATACACATGGTTTATTAAACTCCAAAAGTAATTTTCACATCTACTTAATGTAACTCTCAATCATAATTTATAATATTTTCTTCGTTAATGGTGAAATATTTTACTATAATTTAGCTTTATCTTGTTTAATTACCGTTAATGTCGCATTTGGTCTTGATAATCCCCTCATACTCGACTTTAGTGCATCAATTATGTAATTCAATGAGATTCTAAACTTAGTTGTAGTCCATTAGTTTCACTTCTTATGACTTGTGAAAATAAAAGCAGGTCATTATTTATCCCTACGCCAAATTCATGTTCATGCAGATACACCACATAACCATCCAGGATAGTAGACCTTTTAGGATCTTCTTAATACTATTCCTTATGATTTTATCTACATTTCTCTCGCGGTGACAATACTATCATTTAGTGGTTGATCATTTATTTGTTCTTTGTTGATAGACAATCTAACAACTAAAAGAACAAGTATTCAAGAAAGTTATCGTTAATGGGATAAGTACCATACCTTCCTTTACAACCATATTTCATGATTTGTTACTCCCACTAATTTCACCATTCAATGAATTTCACATTTTTGATTTTCTTTAATGCAACAAGTACGTGTCAATGATAATTATATGATCTATGTAGGTCCACTTTAAGGGAAGTTTCTCATAATCTCCCACTAGGGCCACATAGGTCATCCTGATATTAGACATTGTAATACCTTAAGAGCGCAACTCGACTATCAATATTTACAAGAGATATTACAAAAACCTTGTCAACAAAAATTATTAAAGGGAGTATAGATTTAATTTGGTACAAGATTAAAGAGTTTAATCAATAAGGTTACGATTATGATGTAGGATCAAAACAATCTTTAAAAGAAATATGCTCAAAATTTTATTTCATATATAGCATCAAAAGGAATACCACAACCTTTCAAAAATATACATCAAAAGATTGTTTAGAACATATCCCTCGCGATCAAGTATAGACAAAAACTTTCCATGAAAATTAAAAATTGAGGGTTTAGGAAAAACAAATGACGATTTGATTCCCCAATAACAAAAAAAAAGAATCTTATTAGAACTTTTAGTTTGTTTTAGAAACAATCCTTTCATCAAAAGTAAATACTTTCTATAACACAGTAAGTATAACTTGCAAACTCTACTAAGATGAAAAACTCGTTTCAAATCATAAAAGATATATATTATTTCTATCATTATTAGTTCGAGTATGCAACATGTAAACAAACTTAATTTGTTTAAACAAATTTAATATGAAATTTTATAGAAATAAAATGGGATACAATAATATGATAAGATAACGAGATAAATTTATCACTTCATTAATGCTTTGATTTAACAACACACACATCGATAACATGATAATAAATTAAGTGCATAACCGTGAGTTTTCTTCAGTAGTAACCATGAAATATCGATTATATGATGCTTATAGATTACTTTATTGGGTATAATGTTATTTCATTATATTGTACACGATATTTGTGGACAACTTATTTTCACATACTATAATAATGTATGTGATCTATGATGTTCATTCAATCACTCAAAATCAATTCCCTGTAAGGAATAACCTTTCTTAAAGAAATAAACTCAATATACCTCATTAATATCTTTACAATTATAAGCATCATGAGTTACTACTACCATCATCTTTACACTTAATATTCATTGCCATTGTAGTCGGGTCACTGTGGTGACTACCAAACATTTCATAATATGAATATTACATTACGTAAAGACTTACATACACAAGTTAATAAGTTTTTCACTTATGTTCATTAAATATCGCATGAGAAATAAACTAAATTATTCATGTTTATGGTTTTCATAAACTTAATTGGTGATATGATAATGAAAGAAACTATGGCATTTGCGTTTGACGACCATTATTACCTTCCCAAAATATATATCACCATTTACATTTTGTTCAATTATTGTAATTGGACCTGTAGGTTTCCTAATCACAATAAATGAATAAACAATAATATGTATGAAACATCATAAAGTATCATCATCCTAGCATTCAATATCGTACATGGACCCCTAGGCAACCAAAATATGCATGATATTAATGCATTAGTCCAATATTTATATCTTCTGGAATGGAGCACTTTAATGAAAACCAAACCTTATATTATATAATTATTAGTGATACGCATACATGTTCAAAATAATCGTAATACATAAATAAATTATATTATTGTCTATTCCTTAATTTGAAATTCTCGAAAAATAGAAATAATGTGAAAATCAAATAGACAGAGAGTTTACATGAGATATTACATAAATAATAGTAAATGGAAAACATAAATCATTTACTTTCGCTTTATCACTTATGTATGTGTAACAAATCAGAAATATTAACTCAAATCATTCATGGTAATATTAATGGACAATTGGTTATAATTACAATTATCATACCAATCGCATATGTAAATATGACTATATAACATTGATGTCAATTATTTAATATTTAAAAAAATTCCAATGTTTATTTGATTCAAATTTTAGCATGTATTGCGCTTCAATTTAACCTTTTAACAAATATTAGGATAATCTGGAATGACTACAAGTATAATATCTTCACATGTAATCTTGGCATGTATTTGGTATTTGATTAAACTGAATGAATACCTACTTATGAGTCTCAAACTCTGCAAGTCATGCATTCAAATATGTATGCATGCAAAGAAATCATAAATCTAGTATTCGCACATATGAATTGTAGCATGTGTTTGGCATTTAATTCAACTTAATGGGAGTACTAGCATTAGACTAAACAATAATTCTGATTTTCAACCACATGAATCGTTGGCCGGTGTTTGGCATAAGACTGATTAAAACACGAATATCATAATATTCAACAATATGAATCATTGGCCTATGTTTGGCAGGACACTCATCAAAATATGAATATTAACAATAACATAAGTCTAATATCCTGCCATATGAAATATGTTAGCCTGTGTTTGGTATGAGTATTCAACTAAAATAGGATCATTAGAGCAAGGTTTTCTAAAAGTTCTAGATAAAACATAGTTGAAATATGGGGAAACTTAAATTTTTCCAAAAAAAAATGAGTCAGCATCATGCAAATGTAGAACATTATTCCAGAATCACAAAACATTTGACGAAATTCAAAAATAATTTTTCTAGAAGTCGTAACCCTTATTTATGTAAAATCAATTCCCCCAAAAATATTATAATCAAAACATAATGTATAATTAATGGTCCAAATATAGATGCATACACAATAATCTAATATTTATAATTATAGATTAAGACACTTTCATGTCTTCCCTATCCAACATCATATAAATATTATTGTCGAAACATCAATCATGATTACATTAGGAACCTTGGGCTAGAAAATATAGATTATGAATGATAACCTAATTTATCAAAATGTTATTATCAAACACATAATCATACATCCAATATTCAAAATTTTATATTGAACCTTTTCATCAATACCAAATAATACATAACATGAATATTAGAATAATCATAAACATAAAAAATAGCCCCGTGGTGAAAAATACATAATATTTGCTAAAATCGTATTTTTTTGCCAAAAATAGAAAATTTGAGTTAGTACCACATGAATGTAGATAATTACTCCAAGATCTCAAAATACTTTTTGAAATTCAAAAGTCAATTTTCTGGAGTGAGATATTTAAAAAGAAATAACAATAGAAAATTAATGAAACAAGAAATCTAATATTATTTCTTTTCATGCGTTGTACAGTAGTAGCTGTCTAATTTAAATACGTAACAGAGATAAACAGAAGCTATGAAGATATGGAATATCCCATTGAGCACGTAGGTAAGAGCAACTGAATAAATGATATGATAGGTTTCCTGAAGAACAAGACTACGCATAATAGCTGCTTCTTTTCAAATAACAAAGTTAAAATGTTAGCTGCTTGAATACCAAAGTTAGGATAATGGGTGACTAACAAGAGCAGGTATCTAAATAGTCCCCCGCAAGTGAAGGGTGCAACGCACACACCAAGCTTGTCTCGAAGAACCTGAAATTAAGGCGTGGAATGAGGTTTTATAAGAATGTCGATAAGATGGGAAGATGAAGGCACAAACTGAGTAATAAGTAAGCAATGGACAACCTTCTCCTAAACAAAGTGATAATCAATTTCAATATGCTTGGTACGAGCATGAAGCACGGGATTAACAGACATGTAAAGCGAGCTTAAATTATCACAGTATAAAATTGGAGGACCAAAATTAGAAAGACCCACATCACGCAATAGATATGTAAGCCACATGAGTTCAGCGGTAGCAACGACAAGAGCCCGATATTCAGCCTCACAAGAAGAACGATCAACCATCGTTTGCTTATTAGATGCCCATGAAATGCAATTCGCACCAAGAAAAATGCAGAAACCAGAAGTTGAACGACGAGTAAGCAGACAACCAGCACAATCCGCATTAGAGAAGCCATATAAATTAAGTGAGGATTTCTCCAAAAGACGAAGGCCATAGTAGGAGTACCCTGGAGGTACCAAAGAAGATGCTTGACTTGTTGAAAATGTTCTTCGGTAGGCGCATGCATAGACTGGCAATGGGTATTGACGAAATGTGTGATGTGAGGCCGTGTTAACGTGAGGTACTAAAGAGCACTAACTAAAGAGAAAAACATGACGGGGTCAGGGTAAGGAGAGGGATTGTTAATACCAGGTTTAGTGGGCTGAGGGGTTTAAATAGGATTACAATGCAACATGTCAGCCTTGTCCAAAAGTGACATAACATATTGGTGTTGTGAAAAGAACAGGCCACCCTCAAAAGGAAAAATCGCAATGCCCCAAAAAAATAAAGATCACCAAGATCTTTTAGAGCAAATTCATTGGCTAATTTGGAAGTTAAGGAGGTAAGAAGAGACGAGTTGTTGCTGGTGAGGATTATATCATCCACATAAAGTAAAAGAAGAAGTGTACCATGTGCATGATGGAGAACAAAGAGGGAGGAATCAACCTTGATACATGTAAATCCCAATTGAAGAAGATAGATACTAAATATGTTAAACCATGCATGGGGTGCCTGCTTGAGCCCATAAATGGCCTTGTTGAGCTTACACACATGTGTGGGATATTACGGATCTTCAAACCCGGGTGGTTGACGCATATAAATATCCTCAGAGAGAAAACCATGAAGGAATGCATTTTTTATATCAAGTTGCTTGATATGCCAACTCTTGGTGAGGGCAAGAGACAAAACAACACATATAGTAGTCAGTTTAACGATCGAACTGAAGGTTTCACCAAAGTCAAGGCCTTTAATCTGATTATACCATTTAGTAACCAAACGGGCTTTATATTTATCGAGAGTACTATCAATCTTCAGTTTTATGCGATAAACCCACTTTGAGCCAATAATATGCATAGTAGGATGAGGTGGAATCATGTCCCAAGTGTTGTTGACCGCAAGAGCAGATATCTCTTCTTGCATTACTGCTACCCAATAAGGGTGAGAAAGTGTCATTATAAGGTAAGAAGGCTCTGCAGTGGGAAAGTGGGATGGGGTTTTGACCAAGTGATTATAGGATGTATATTGGAGCTTGGGCATAAAGATGATGGAGGAGAAATGGGCAGGTCAATAGAGATATTTATGGATGGTATATGTGAGGGAAAGAGAGAAGGGGTAAGAGGACTAGATAGAGGCGTAGGAGTAGAGGGGGAAGAAAGGATTAGAGTGGAGACAGTTGACGTATGAGGAGAAGCGGGACAGGCAGGTAAGGGAGAGTAGGAATCAAGTAATGGTAAGCTGGGTTTACTGTTATGAGAAAAAGTAGTGGCTGGGTCGTTGCCAGTAGAAGGGGCGTCAGGAGATAAAGTAGGGGTGTAGGACTCTGGGGAGAAAGAGACAGGGGTTGAGTTGTCGACATTAGGCATGGGTAAAATTGTGATGGGATTAAGTGTCTCAGCAGGACCCAAAATAAGACTAGAACTACCATCATCACCTACAGTATTGGGAGAGGGTGAAATTTGAGAATCAGAAAGTGTGGTAGGTTATTTAGTAAGTTGGAAAAATTCCTGGTATGTAATAAGGTCAGTAGGTTTAAGATGGGAAGTGGGATGAGTGGAAATGGTAAATGGTAGAACATTTTCATCAAAAATAACATGGCGCGAAATAAAAACACGTTTTTTATTTGGTCAACGATAACCCTTGTGTAGAGAACTATACCCAATAAAGACACAAGGATAGGTTTTGGGTATAAATTTATGCTGAGTTTTTGGTCGTAAATAAGGGAAACAGCGACAACCAAAGATACGTAACGTAAAATAGTTTGGATGAGTTCCATAGAGTTTAAAAAAGGGGGTAGAGTTTTTTATGGGACTTGTAGGTAAACGGTTTATAAGATAAACGGCAGTTAAGAAAGCTTCAACCCATAGAATTAGAAGAATGTTGGCATGAAACAATAGTGTTAACCCCATTTCAACAATGTGTTTATGCTTCCTCTCGGCTACTCCATTTTGTTCCGGTGTGCCAAGACATGATATATGTCTCACTATGCCATATTTTTCAAGATAGGTGATAAAGTCATTACTGGAAAATTCACCACCACCATAACATTGGAAGATTTTAATTTTTCTTTCAAATTGTGTTTCAATTATTTTATGAAAGGTTAAAAATACTGTATTAAAGTGAGGACTTCTTTTTATGTGGATACAACCATGTGAAACGAGTGAAGTCATCAACAAATATAACATAAAATTTAAATCCTTGAGAATATGTAATACGAACGGGTCCTCGCAAATCACATTGAATCTTTTCAAAAGGAACATTAGAAAAATTTCATTTGAGCTAAAAGGCAACTTACAACTCTTTCCTAATTGACAACTTACACAAACGGTGGGTGTTTTACTCCAACTGTCAACATTCAAGGCATGACATTTATTTAAAAATTTGAGAGACTTGGTCTGAGGATGACCCAAATGGTGATGCCAAACTTGATCACTTGCGTTTGTGTCATGGATATCATTAAGTGCTTCTTGATGATTTTCTTCAAACATGTAAAGAGACCCTCATCTAGTTCCTTTCGCAAGCTCTTTGTGTGTCTTCTTGCACTTAACAATAAATCCATTATTAGTGAATTCTAATACGAATTCATTATCTTTGAGTAATTGACTGACATAAATAAGATTCTTTTTAATTTTTGGAACCACTAAAACATCTTTCAAGATTAATTTTTTTTAATTGCTTTTCTCCAATGTGAGTAATGTTGAGTTTAGAACCATCCCCAATGATGATTTTATCTCTACATTTATATGACACAAGTTTAGAAAATTACTGGTGTTATTTGTCATATGTGAAGTAGCGCTTGAGTCAATATAGAGGTCATTGTCGAGGTGAGTTTCAACATTTGTTGCAGTCATGGCCAACAGAGTTTGTTTTTCCCCTGCAATGAGTAATCCAACCTATACAAACAAGATGATGCAATGTGATTGGTTCGTCCACAAATTTGGCAGGCTACAAAACATGGACTTGGTTTATTAACCTTTGCAAAGTGATTAGACTGTGGTGGCCTTATCGTGTTTCTTGAAAGCTCACGGTTAGTGAAATGAGGAACTTACTGATTTGAAAAATGTTGAACATAATATGTCATACATGGTTTGAATCCACGTCCTCGAGATGAAAATTGGCCACTGGAATTATGACCATAAAACCCCTTGCCTCTGGTAGGTATGGACCTTCCACGACTGTAAAATGGAGCCGAACTTGTAATAGCATTAAATTCCATATGATGATCTACTCGTTGAGGTTGAGGTGCAATGGGAGTTTCTTCTCAAATTTCAAAACCCTTAAGAGAGGTTATAAATTGTGAGAGAGATGGATAAGGAGATTTACCCAGCATTACTGTACGAAAAATAGTATATTTTTGTCCCTAACCTCTAGAAAAATTGTAACCTTGCTATCCTCATCCAATGGCTTGTGGATGGCAGCAAGAGCACCACACATATTTTTGAACCCCTTAATATAATTATCAAGGGTATTTCCTTTCAACTTAATATCATGAATTTGCTCCTTTAACTGAAATTCCTTTTCCTTGGTAGATTGCAAAAAAAATTCTTCTAGGCATTTCCATGTTTCTTTTGTAGTATTACATCCTACAATAAGAAATTTATATTCTTTTCCAATCATACCTTGGGTCCATGTTTTGAGAAAAACATATTTTTCCTCCCATTCTTGTAATTCTTTTGTAGTGTCTCCTTTCTCATTAAATTGTTAAGGTGGCTCTTGCGAAATCATTTATGTGACTTTCATAGCTTTCATGTACTGAAGCATTTGTGTACGCCATATTAAAAAATTATCTGTTTCAAGCTTAACATTGCAAATTGCAATAAGTTGATGCAATGAGCTGATATTAAGAGTGAAGCAGTTTTGTTGTGACTCGGATGCCATAGAACCAATCTGGCTCTGATACCATATAGAGAAACAGGAATAGAAAATTGATGAAACAAGAAAATTGATATTATTTCTTTTCATGCGTTGTACAGTAGCAACTGTCCTATTTAAATACGTAACAAATATAAATAGAAGCAATGAAGATATGGAGCATCCCATTGAGTACGAAGGTGAGAGAAACTGACTGAATGAGTTGACGGGTTTCCTGAAGAATAAGACTACGCATAATAGTTGTTTCTTTTCAAATAATAAAGCTCAAATGTTAGTTGCTTAAATACCAAAGTTAGGATAGGGGGTGACTACCAAGAGCATATATCTCAATAATATTGACGTCAACATTATTATCAAGAGCGAAAAAAATGCAATTTTAAGGGTCTTAACGACGTCAAAATTAAAAATTAAAGTGGTTCCCATTATTCGTAATGGGTTTTATTTATTTCGACGTTTCCAGTCGACCATGTGAGCTTCCTAAAATTCTGAGTAAGTTTTGACCTTTTATTTTAACCAGTGAGTATTGGCAACAGAAGAAAAACGTCACATAAAGTCTCAGACATACTTTAAGAGCGGATTTAATGACATTAATTAAAACGTCGCAGAAAGTCTCAGTCACAGATTTCATTATAGACAAATATCAATAAGGAAAATCATGAGAACTTAAACTATTGCTCTGATACCACGTGTAAAATCATTCTTAAGAACACCCTAATATTAATGACGAACACACTAATATGATTACACTTTAGCATACAATTGTTTTTAATAAAAGGATATTGGATCTTCATATTTTCACATAATGTGCCTAAAGGATAGAAAAGAAGACTTACCTTGATACAATGCATTGATCAATCTTGTTGTAGAAATCTCTTTTAATCATCTTGATTAATTGCTCCATCAATCTCCCTTTCTTAGAAAAATTGCACTTAAATGGAATTTCAGAATTTCTCTCCCACCTCAAAATAGTGTGTTATGAGATAACCCTAGAAGGTGTGGAGTTCCTGTAAGGACATAAATTTCCAATTGAGTCCCTGTATTGTTTTGACTTAATTCCGTGAAAAAAACTGTGTTTGTAATATTTCATAGGGAGATTTTACTTTGTCAGGATCCCACTGGGTCTATGACGTATTGAAAAAATTGAAGACGTTGTGGAAAAGTTTTACAGAATTAATCAAGCTGAAGTTTTATTGGTGCAAGTTTATTCTTCTTCAAGTTAATTGCATTCCGAGATCACACATGTATGAATGCGTATAATTAATGGTGCTCGGAATAATTTTTATAAAAGGATAAGGATGGATTTTTTTTATAAAGAAAATGTTTTAAAATGTTTTAAAGAGTGTTTTAAATGTTTAACATTAAGTTTTATTTTAATAAGCTCGAAATAAAGTTTGACTTAATTGAATCTCTTTTGGAACAGACGTTTTAAAGATAAAGTCAAAAAGTCAAACTGACACGCGCATCGTTCGAACGACAGTTTTCCTTCATTCAAGCGAGATAGCCATGTCGCGCGAATGACAGATTGATCTCATTCGAGCGACACTATTTTCGAGGCAATGATTTTTGACTGTTTAAATCGTGGTTTCGTAAGAATTTATAAGTGCGCATTCTAGAAAAAACAGTTTACGACCCAGAAACATGTTTGCACATCTAAGGTTTCAAATCTTATACACATCCTTAGAGTTTGCAAAGATCCGAGTTATCATTATTATATGTTTATGTGATCTTACTGCACCAAGAAGGTTTGTTCTGTACTTGGACATCAGGGTTTTGTGGTGAAGAAAAGAGAAGGACTTCTTGTTCGACATCGTAGACGTATCAAAGACATTCGGTGGGCACCAAGACATACATGGACGCGTGTGTTGTGGATAGGTATCGTGGAAGAAGGACTTTTTGCGTGGGCATGGTGAGAGGAGTGGTTGAAGATCATAAGAGCTTCAAGACCCGTGGGGATCGAGTCGTTGAGTAGTCTTTTGTATGTTCGTTGTAATTCCACATTCATAGTGATTCTTTGGCTTGGGCCGTCCGAGGTTTTTTACCGTCTTGGGTTTTTCCTCGTACATCCTGCGTTGTGAGTATTATTTACTTTACTTTACTTTCTTTAATCACTAGATGCATGTTTAGGATTAATCAAGATAAAATTGGTTTAAAGTAAGAATTATTTTTTCACAACTTGGTTTGGTGCTAATTAAAAGTTGGATAATTTTTGGTGAAAATTGGTTTGATTTGAAACACACGAATAAGGACCACCACTTTTCAAATTGGTATCAGATCTAGAAAATATAATTTATTTATTTTGTGATCCCGTGTGTTTTCAAAGATGAATTTTGGGAATAACGAAATTTTTTGAACTCCTATTTTTTATGGCACTAATTACACCTATTGGAAGATGAGAATGAAAAGTAAATTAAAATCTATTGATGAGCATGTGTGGCTAGCACTTGAGAAAGGTTGGACACACCCTGTCACTAGTTTAGGTGACGTCCCTTATTTAAAGCCTGTCGAGTCATTGACCGAAACTGAACATAGACTTTCACAATATAATTCTAAGGGTTTGCACATTATTTCTTCACATGTCACACATGAAGAATATAATATAATTATGACTTGTGAAACATCAAAAGAGGCTTGGGATATTTTGGCACTCACTCACAAGGGCACTAGCACGGTTATGGCATCAAAACTTCAAAATCTCACTACACAGTTTGAGACCATTAGGATGTTAGAGAGTGAGACTCTTGATGAGTTTTATGATAGGTTATCCAATATTGTCAACTCATCATTTAACCTAGGTGAAAAAATTCCTGACAACCGTGTCATTAAGAAAGTCCTTAGGTCGTTGCCTAGTAGGTTTGATGCAAAAGTGACCATTTTAAACTCCTTGGATAAGTTAGAGTCGAATAAACTAGAAGAGATTGTAGGTGACTTACAAAACTATTAAATCGACATGATTACCTCCAAGCAAGTGCCTAAGAAAGAAAAAGGTTTTGCTTTGAAAACCCGAAAGGAGGAAATTAAAGTTTCGGATTCCGATTTCGATTCCGATTCTGATTTTGAGGATGTTGCTTTGTTGGCAAAGAAATTTAAACAATTTATTCAGTTTCAAAAGCAATTGAAAGATGCCAAGAAATTTGAAAAATTCAAGAATAACAAAGTTGATCCCACCTCTAAGGATAAGTTTGAGAAGACTAAGAGAGATGAGTCGGATAAGTGTTTTGGGTGTGAGGGGTACGGTCACAAAGTTAAGGAGTGTCCCACTAGACTTAAGAAAGAGGGAAAGCAACACATTGTATATAGTTCCACCTTAAGTGATAGTGATTCGAAAGAGGGAGAGAGTTCCCCCATTGATCGTAACTTTTTTGCATTTATGGCATGTCATGTGAGCGACGAAGATTCTCATATGAATGACACTTCCGAGGAGGTTTTGAGTGAATCCCATGTTAGTGAGGGAGAAGAGAGTGACGAGGAGGAGATAGATGTGAAATAATTGCAAGTTTCATTTAATGATTTTTATGCCAAAACTGTGAAAGTGAAAAATGAAAATGGAAAATTGCAAGCTAAGTTGAATGATTGTGCCATATAAAATAATGATAGTTTGATTGAGGATCTTAGGGCACGAGAGAAGACTCTTAGGGAGAAATTAGAGTATGAAGAGGGTGAGAGAGATAATCTCTGTGGTTTGATGGGGTCTTTGAAAAAGAAGATTTTAGCGTTTGAGGAGTCTAGGCGTTTGCTCGAGTCTAGGATTCATGAGTTGGAGGAGAGATTGAGAGACTCGTCTAGAGTTAAGTTTAATTTGGAGGCTAGGTCATAGAAGTTAGATAAGATATTAGGTACCGTCCAAATTAAGGGAGATAAGGGAGGTATAGGTTTTGATGAGAGAGTTTTTCCCATACCCCCCGCACGTGTGAGAAACACTAGGAAGGTTAGAATAGGTCCACATATAGGTAATCATTCCCACCGTCGGTACACTTGCACGTTTTGTGGTAGGAAAGGTCACCTTAGGCATTATTATTACGACGTTAGACAAGCTCCTAGGAAGTTTAGGAATAAAGTTTCCCCGGTTCCCCAAACCCCCATGTGCCGTTTTACTCCTACTTGGGTTAGGAAATCGGATTTAGTGGCTTTAGGAATAATACTTCATGATTCTCATTTGGGTGCACTTGATTCTTCCCATGCTAAATCTAAAGGTTGATAGTGTTGTCATGTTTGTCATATGCTAATTTGCTTCATGATATATTCATTGCTAGTATAATGACTTGTGTATCATTTTGTATTATAGTTTTTCATTTGTTTGAGTCCTATTGAAAAAATACAAAAAGATTTTTTTTTTGAGAAAAATTTTGAAAAACCAAAAAGATTTTGTTTTTGTTTGAGTCAAAATATGTTTGAAAAGCCAAAAAGATTTTTTATTTTTATTTTTGAGTTTACATGTTTGATGTGGCATATTGGTGTACTTGGACCCCCCCCCCCCTCATTTCATATCCATGTGGCCAGGACATTTGGTAATTATTATTGATGCTTATAATGATCTTAACCATTTTTTTATATGGGGTTGTTTCGAAGTTGATATGCTTTTTTATTCGACTTTGATATGCCATTAATGCACACATACACGAGTTTATATGGATGTTTGACTTCTCGTGCATATTTGAATTTGGTGAGGCGTTCTTATCTCAATCTTTTCATCTACGCATACGTAGACTTAAGGACAAGTGTGCATGTAAGAATCGTTTACTGTGAGGATTTGAATTGGTACATAATTGAAAAATGATGAGTGATTCAAGGGAAAGGGATGCAACAATTCAAAATTAACTTGTCGTGAAAGTCACCGTTTAAAAGAGCCCAAGAGAAAAAAGTAGTATGCTAAGAAAAAGGGCCAATAAGATTTTCTCTAAGTTGAGAAAGCTATAAACCTCAAAAGAACTTGAAAAAATATATATTTATGAGGGAGTTTGGTTGGAGAAAATTTCAAGGGGTTTGCACAACTAATCCTAAATGTTGAAAGATTACAATTTGATGCTATTGTTTGTATAATCGTCAAAATTCTGGATTTGTGTGCATGTAGTATGTTTAATTCATTAAGCTCACACTTTAAATGACGTATGGATTTGATAAAGTTTGATGAATTATCGCTATCAATTAGGGCTTCTTGATCGTTTCAATGTGTTGGAATTGTGACTCATTTGTTATAGTTTCATGACCCTACATTCAATGTCCATGTTTGAGCACATCGGTACTATGTTTGCATATAACTCGCAATGTTGGTTTTTATGCATTTTTGCATTTTGTGTTAAAATCTTTCTATTTTAGCACTGTTTTGCTTCTGTCAGACCCTTCCACTATATTTTTTCTTAAAATTTGTTCACTGGGCAAAAATATAAGATATTTCTGGAAATCTGGGAAAATTTGGCCTGTCGTGAGAACTCGTTCGAACGACATTACCATGTCGCGAGAAGTCTCATTTGAGCGACGTCCTGATCTTGTTTGAGCGACGTCCCTAGCTTGTTCGAACGACAGTCTGGACTTTTGCTTCTGTCTTGTTTGCAGTACCCTATTTATTGTGGTATATTTTTTGGTACTGCTGGAAGCTTTCTGGACTGACTGGTTTATATGCAGGTTTTATTGTTTCAAAATTAACATTTTGCATATGATTCCGTTTATCACACCTGATTAGTTTGCTATATTCTTTGTGTGATTCTTGGTTTACTAGCTACTGATTTGTCCTTACTTGATCATATTTAGCTGGTTGTTTCATGATTATCTAGCGATTTTTATTTGGTATATCTTCATGCTAGATACTTTGATTCGTTTATCTTTTTACCGGGTTGTCTATTCGAGACAAAAAGGGGGAGAGATGTATGTGATGTAGGGGGAGTTTTGAGTTATTTTTAATTACATATTTTATAAATTGGTAGTACAAATTGGTATCGTTTTGTTGCTCAATTTTTTAACAAATGATTTTTCTGAGTTTATTCATATTGGTATTTATTGTCAAATTGGTATCATTTGGATATATATTGGTTTCATTTGTTCCTCCATACTTCACTGGGTATTTGTTTGTCTGTTTCATGTGTGTAGGTATGCTTCATAGATTCGAGATTTTAAGTCTACATCACATTCAGACAGTTCATGCTTGTCGATGATTCATATACTAGTTCGTGTCCTGTAATTTTTGACTTTGGGTTTATAGGATGGGATTTAGTCGTCATATGTCTTGACAACCCGGCTTAGGCATTTCACTGGTTTAGTTTTGTCCCGAAATAATCAAATGAGGAGATTTATAAGGACATAAATTTCCAATTGAGTCCCTGTATTGTTTTGACTTAATTACGTGAACAAAACTGTGTTTGTAATATGTCATAGGGAAATTTTATTTTGTCATGATCCCACTTGGTCTATGACGTATTGAAGAAATTAAAGACGTTGCGGCAAAGCTTCAAAGAATTAATCATGCCGAAGTTTGATTGCTGCAAGTTTATTCGTCTTCAAGTTAATTGCATTTCGAGATCACACATGTATGAATGCGTATAATTAATGGTGCTCGGAATAATTTTTATAAAAGGATAAGGATGTATTTTTTTAAAAAGAAAATGTTTTAAAATGTTTTAAAGAGTGTTTTAAATGTTTAACACTACGTTTTATTCTGATAAGCTCGGAATAGAGTTTGACTTAATTGAATCTCTTTTGAAAGAGACGTTTTAAAGATAAAGTCAAACTGACATGCGCGTCGTTCGAACGACAGTTGTCCTTCGTTCGAGCGAGATAGCCATGTCACGCGAACTACAGGTTCATCTCGTTCGAGCGACACTATTTTCGATACGGTGATTTTTTACTATTTAAAACGTGGTTTTGTCAGAATTTATAAGTGTGCATTCTGGAAAAAACAGTTTGCGACCCAGAAACGTGTTTGCACATGTTTTTCTAAGATTTCAAAGCTTAAACACATCCTTAGAGTTTGCAAAGATCTGAGTTATCATTATTATATGTTTATGTGATTAAGCTGCACCAAGAAGGTTTGTTCTGCACTTGAACATCAGGGTTTTGCGGTAAAGAAAAGAGAAGGACTTATTTGACATCGTAGACGTATCAAATCCAATCAGTGGACACCGAGACATACGTGGACGCGTGTGTCATGGAAATGTATCGTGGAAGAAGGACTTTTTGGGTGGGCATGGTGATAGGAGTGGTTGAAGATCAAAAGAGCTTCAAGACCCGTGGGGATTGAGTCGTTGAGTGAGTCGTTTGTCTGTTCGTTGTAATTCCACATTCATAGTGATTGTCTGGCTTGGACCGTCCGACATTTTTTCCCGTCTTGGGTTTTTCCTCGTACATCCGGCGTTGTGAGTATTCTTTACTTTACTTTACTTGCTTTAATCACTAGATGCATGTTTAGGATTAATCAAGATAAAATTGGTCTTTCACAACTTGGTTTGGTGCTAATTAAAAGTTGGATAATTTTTGGTGAAAATTGGTTTGATTTGAAACACACGAATAAGGACCACCACTTTTCAGTTCCTCTATTTATAAGGTGAAGAGGGTCAGAATCCTAGTCAAGGTGTGACTCTATTTCAAGTCTCCCACTAATGCTACTAACTATCATGTAAGTGACGGATAAGATTAACCAAATCATTTATTGTTTGTATTTATCACATGCCTAATTAATTATATGATATTTATTAAGACCACATAATTGGGAAATTCATAATTTCGAAATTTAATAAAACTGAAATTAAAAAATAATTTCGGCCTTAATAATTAATTTCCAACATACCCACTTATCACACTATATTAGAACCCTTAGTTAATTTTTTGGATTAATCTCTCACTATTTGCTTACAAGCATGGTTAGTTTTTCCTTTTTAATAACCTTACTTATAAAATACATAAATGGAGTTCATGATTCAGTAAATTGCACTATAAAGTTCTTAATAAAAGTGTTTTTATATCCATTTTTATTGATAATATTTATAGCTCTGTGGGTATATTAATATTCACGTATTTCTACCACGCTAACAACTTTGTGTACTACTTTCATAAACCAAAAGATTAGAAAAAAGCTAATTATCCCAAATTCTTTTGGCATGTCTCTTATTAAATCATATGAATATTGGTGTTATTGAAAAGAGGGCACATTTCTTTTATAGTGTAAAATCCTACATATCACACATATTATTATTATAAACTTTTTTTCTTTGCTATTTACCGTGATGTTTTTGTACTAATTATTTATTATCATCTTCTATAAAAGCAATCATGCTTGGGGTTTATTCGAGGACGACATAAAAAGTCAAAACACTTTTGAATTTTTGACTTTTGTTTTTATAATTGTCTATGACAAGAACACATAATTTGAAACTATTATATCATTAATATCTATTTATTCCTTCGTGTACACATGCCTGTGAATCGCACGGGTTATCAATAGTAAGATAATATCCCTATGACCAACGTAAATATATTTGTTAAGAGAATATTAATTAATCAATCAATCAATCAATAAATAAATTGTGATCATATAAATTTATTATTAAATTATTGAGGAATATTAAATCCATTGTAATGTACCTTTTTTTCAAAATTATTATATTTAATATTTAATTTTACGAACTGATTTTGCCATGAATCTACTTATTTTTATCAAAACAAATTACACTATTCAACGTACTACATGTTCATTATTCTATTTTATGAACATTAAACAAAAAAAACTATATTTAATTAAACAAAATCCTTATCACAACACATCATACAATAATGGCTTCTCTTCACAATGTTATAAAGAAATCAATAATGAAAATATTAATGTATAAACAATTGCGCGAGTGAAACAACAAATATATAAATATATATATATATAAAGTAAGTCTCCTCTAAGGACTCCTTATGGTGCAGACCTCGGTACATAGAATTTTTTTATGAAACTTCATGGATATGATCTCCATGGTGAGAAGATCATCTCCAATTGTTTTTGTTGAAAAATTCAATAACAAAACCATTGAGATGAGATGATATGTAAAACAAATGGTATACATATGCATTTTAAACCGTTGAAATATTGGGTCGGCGCCAGCGGCTTTATTGATTGAATTTTTTACGAAACTTCATGGATATGATCTTTTCACTATCGAGATCATATCCATGAAGTTTCATCAAAAAATATAATCAAAAGTGGCTGAGATGATCGCCAGCATTTCAACGGTCGGAAATGCATATTTATACCATTTTTTCACACATCACTTCATCTAAACGGTTTTTTTATTGAATTTTTTGATGAAAAAAATTGAAGATGATCTTCCCACCATGTAGATCATATCCATGAAGTTTTATCAAAAATTTATTTTTTTATTATTTAAAAAAATGGTATGTTCCGGAGTCTGCACCATAAGGAGTCCTTATAAGAGATGGTCTTATATATATATACAGTACTGCTCTTGTGCGTACCAGACATGGGCCACCTGGCGGTGAGCTTAGAAATTATAGGCACACTCTCTCTCTTATATGGGCTCACTACCAGGTGAGACATGTCCAATCCGGACTCTTAAAATGTGGACTAGTCGGCACAAGAGTAATACTATGTGTGTGTGTGTGTGTGTGTATATATATATATATATATATATATATATATATATATATTGGGTGTAAGGAAATTATTAATTTATGTAATAATTGCGTCATATATAGACATACAAGGGTTTTTATATGATGTAATATTGTATAAATTTATCAAATTATTAATTTAATAAGTTTATCCCTAATCGGGATTGACCATATAAAATCTAACACACTTTAAAGAAGGATATTTAATTTTTGTATTTGTTCAGTTCTTATTTACGCAACCATGCTTCTCTAATGTATACAAAGTGGGAGAGAGGAGTAACATGAATAATAAGAAGTGGGAGATAGACGTTACATGAATAATATGATGCGGGAGAGAGCAGTCACATGAATAATAGGAAACATGTTAGACAACTTTGAATAAATCAAAGTGTTAGTTCCTATTTAGGTGGGGATATATATACGGCTGGGTCAATACTCCCCTATAAGTTAATGGTGGATGGAATCACGCCAGCAACTTGTCTATAAGAAACTTGAACTGAGACGTGGAAATAGCCTTTGTAAAAATATCAGTGATTTGATCAGCATTTGAGATAAATTGAACTTGTAGAGCTTTCTTAGCAACTTGATCACTTACAAAGTGAAAATCAATTTCAACATGTTTTGTTCGAGCATGGAAAACGGGATTTGCAGATAAGTATGTTCCGCCCAGATTATCACACCAAAGTGTAGGAGATTTTTAGGAGAAAAAAAAATTCCTTTAGAAGTGACTTCAACCATGTGAGTTCAGTAGTGGAATCCGCCATAGATTTATATTCAGCCTCTGTACATGAGCGGGAGATCGTTTTATGTTTCTTGGATTTCCTGGAGACAAGGTTTGATCCCAAGTAAATTGCAAAACCTCATATTTATTTGCAGTCATCGACACACACGGCCCAATTTTGAATCAGTTAAAGCTTGTTGTTTGAGTGAGGTTGAGGGAGTGATATGAAGTCTGTAGGAAGAGGTGTGATTGAGATACCGAAAGATGCATTTGACAAGTGTCCAGTGAATATTCATAGGTTGATATATGAATTGTCAGGCCTTCTTCACTGCAAAAGTAATGTTTGGATGAGTGAGAGATTAAATTTGTTTCGAATTATTATCGGTAACCAGAATGTCATTGAAATAAATAAGGAGATATATAATATCATGACCGGAGTGATGAATGAAAATAGAGGAGTATTTATTGGATCCACTGAAATTTTGAGTTCAGAGATATTGAGTTAGACGATCGAACCAAGTGCGGGGCACTTGTTTAAGACCTTGAAGGGAGTGATGAAGTTTGAAAACAAAGTTTGGTTTTGTTAAATATTTAAAGACCAGTGGTTATTCCATGAAAACATCCTCATTGAGAAACCCGTTAAGACATGCATTATTGACATCAAGTTGACAAACTTTCTAGCCATTGGTAATGGAAAGAGAGAGGACAATATGAATTGTGGTGAGTTTACAACAGGACTGAAAGTTTCATTATAATCAAGGCCATATTCTTGATCAAAACCTTTTGCCACTAATCGTGCTTTGAAATGTTTCACATACACATTCGCCTTTTGTTTATTGTGATGTACCCATTAATATCCGACAATGCTCATAGAATTTGTTGGTGGAATAAGTGACCATGTGTGATTGAGAATAAGTGCATTGATTTCATTTGACATTGTTGTGCGCCATAGTGGGTCTTTATTGGCCGAGGTGAAATAAGTTAGTTCAGTAGTGTGGAGTTGTGTGGAATGAGATGTGGGTGGGGTATGGTGGGAGGCTAGAGGATTTGGACGTAGGTTCAAAGCATGGGTACGGGTGGTGTTGGTTTTGGACAGTGGGGCAAGATCAACTTCTAGTGAGAGACCATCCATGTAAGTATGTGTAACAGATTGGGAGGTGGGTATTAATGGATATGGGTGAGGTGAAGGTTGTGAGGAGGATATGATATAATGGGTTGTGGTGATGATGAAACTCTAGGTGGGAAGAAGGAAGGGTGGGTGTGGGCGGGTGTGTCAAGATAGTGGGAGCAATGGCTCATGGTAAGGAGTGGGAGAAAGAAGGTTTGGTTGAAGGTGTGAGTGGGACTGCAAGCGAAAATGTATGTTCATCAAAACAAACATGTCGATCATGGTATATTATGACCAGAAGTAAGGTGCATGCAACGATAGCCATGATGGTTGGGGGTATACCCGAAAAAGACATAAGTGTGGGACCAGTAATCTATTGTGTGAGCATGGTAAGGACGTATGTGAGGATAGCATAGGCACCCAAAGGTTTTGGGGAATTTATAGTCAGGAGGATGAGAGTAGACAACTTTAAAGAGTGAAAGGTTAGATAATGTACGAGTAGGCATGAATTTGATGAGAAGGACGGCACACTCAAAAGCATAGTGCCAAAATTTGAATGGAACGGAGGCTTGGGCCATGAGAGTAAGTCCAGTTTCGACAATATGATGGTGACGTCATTCGATAAAACCATCTTGTTCGTGCATGTGTGGACATGAGTAATGATGATATATGACACAAGATTAGAAAAATGGGTCTAACTTGCGAAACTCTCTGCCTTAATGAGTTTGTATATTTTTAATTTTTGCGCCAAATTGTCGTTCAATCAACTTTTGAAAATTAATTAAAGTTGATTAAACATCATATTTTCGAGTCATAGGAAATAACCAAATGAAATTAGAATATTGATCTAAAAGTATAAAAATATATTTATGTTCATCACTTGACATAGTAGGTGACGGACCCCAACCATCACTGAAAATTAAATGCAATAAAGAAAACGATGACTTGACGTGACTGGGTAAATGTTGTTTTAAAGATTTTCCCATTTGACATGTGACACAAACAAAATTGGGAGAAGAGGAAGTTATGAAAAGTTGATGTTGTTGAAGAATTTCGCGAAGAAATTAATGGTGAGGGTGACCAAGTCTATTGTGCCATCAACTAGAGGACGCTTTGTTAGTATGGAGTGCATTAGGTGAGCATGTGGTGGAAGGGATGGATTATAGTCCACTGCTACTGGTGCCATGAAGAAGAGGCTTCTAAGTTTGTTGATCCTTCACAACACAAAAAGAGGGATGCAATTCAAGGGAAGCATCATTATCATGTGAAAATTACATAAAGTAGTGATTTAGAGATAGTGGGGACATGCAGTACATTATCAAGAGCAAGATGAGAAGATGGGGTGGGGATAGATGAATTACCAACACGAGAAATTTGAATACCCTTACCATTTCCAACCTGAAGTGTATCAGTCCCTTGGTACGTAGTGGGATAATGAAGATTAGTTAAGTCAGGTGTGACGTGATGGGATGCTCCTGTGTCGGGAAGCCAATCTGCGTAGGGAAATAATGGAGTAGGAAGAAGGCCGGGAAGTGGAGAGGGAAAATGGGTGGGATGGGAAGCAGGTGAGATGGAAGTAGGAACCCGGTGTGTACATGTGATGGCAGTGTGGTAAAAGCAGTTGCAAATTTGCCACTTGGGATGCGAGTCGTAGGTAAGATGGTGGGAAAAGTAACGGTTAGTGCCACTTCTTCTACCACGATCGAAATGACCTTGAGAAAGGTTGTGAAAACCAGTGGAAGGTGAGGAATTAGGTGTGCGATAGGTATGATGAGTAGTGGGAGCGGATGGGTTAGGTGGGGATACGGGTGAGGAATGGAGAGAGGGGGAGGCAATGTTATTAAGGTTCATATATTCGTTCTTAGGAGGAATGAATGGAGTTCATAATAGGAAAGGGAGGTTGAACGAGCTATGAGCATCGTAACGAGGTCTTTAAAATTTGCACGAAGATCTTTAAAAACATGAATGTTGAATTCAGTCTGGGTCATGGGATGACCAGCAACCCGTAATTCATCGAAAATCAACTTCCTTTTTGGAGATAAGAGGAGGTTGAATCATCCCCCAGTCCTCGGTTCAGAGGAGGAATCTAGAGCGATTGACAGGGTTGTCCAAATTTTGTGGGAAGTGTTTAATCTAACAGCTAGTGGAAATGTGTTTTCTGAAATATAGGAGACAAGCATACTCACAATGAGATTGTCTTATTTCTTCCAAAAGGCTACTTCATTGCCATCAATTGGACAGGGATGGGTTCCATCAACTAAACTTAAAAGGTTTTTGCCACAAAGAAATGGTTCCATTTGATTTTTTCAGAAAAGGTAATTCGTATTTTTGAGTTTGATGGAGAGCTAATGGTGAGCATGGCTTAAATTGATTGTGGGTGAGGACGAAGAAATATCACCTGGGGAAGAAGAGGTGACGTTTTCCATTTCACAGCTCTGATACCATATAAAATCTAACACACTTTAAAGGAGGATATTTAATTTTTGTATATGTTCAGTTCTTATTTACGCAACCATGATGCTCTATTATATACAAAGCGGGAGAGAGCAATTACATGAATAATAGGAAGTGGAAGATAACAGTTACATGAATAATAGGAAGTGGGGGAGAGCAGTTACATGAAAATAGGAAACATGTTAGACAACTTTGAATAAATCAAAGTGTTAGATCCTACTTAGGTGGGGATATATATACCGCTGGATCAATAGACCAAAAATATTATTCAATTGAGGTTTATTAATTTATTGGTACTATATGTGAACACAAACCAAAAAAATATGTTATCAAAACCACATCCTTTATAGCTTCCTATATTGATTATCTCTCTTTCTCTCTCCCTCTGTCTCTCCACAAATACACAAAAAAAAAACAGATTTTGCTACAAGTGGATGGTTGTCTAATCACACCTTGTGTTACAAAAAGAGATTTTGAAGATTTTGATCATTTTTACACTTATATTTCAATATAACATTTGTTAAATTGAACACTCCATTCGTTCCAAATTAAGAGTCCATGTTTTATTTTGTATAAATTAAGGATACACTTAATTGATGGTAAAGACTAACTCTTGTTCTCCATCGTGGAACATGGTTCGTTAATCATGTCCGAAAAATGAGTAGTGGGTTCTTAATTTGGGAAGAAGGGAGTATATAAATTCTACACTAGTCATGTGCAGCAAAACAATTACGATAGCAATACTTAATCAAATATATTTAAGTACTTTTATGAGTGGGATGCCATTTTTCTTGGTTGCACAAGAAACACAACACTAATTTAGAGTTTGATTATATTTTAAGGCATCTTGATATGTTACATGTATAACATATACAATCTAATTTGATTGTTAAATTAATGAAGTGTGACTAATCAAAAAAAGTAATAAAACAAAGACGTTTGTAAGGAAATTTAATGTCATCCTATTGCGATCTTGCATGAATTTATCGATGCTTGAGTAATGTTATTTTGATCCTTGGAAAGTATAAAGAAGATTACAAAAATAAAGAATGAAAATATAGAGACTAAACTGCAAAAAAAGATAAGCTTTCAAACTTTTTCAAGAAACCCCCAAAACTATTTGTGATGCGATAAGCTCACCTTAACTAGGTATTTTGTTACAAATATCCACTCATGCGGTTCTCAAAACGTTGTCAATAGTCATCAAAAAAGGAATTTGCTACAAAATGAGTAGTTCAGGGGTGTAATTGGGACATTCGGGGGTAATTTTTAAAACATCAACAATACTATATGGACTTATTAAAAATATAAGTTGTAGGACAACTTAATGTCTAAATTTTTGAGATCGTACATGAACTTCTTTAAGTCTCAGAAATCCATTTTGGAACCCTAAAAACAAAACAGAAAACCACATAAAAAAGAAATAAAATAGGCTTGAAAAAGCATTAAAGTTTTAGTGTCCAAAACATATGGAAGTGGACAAGAGTCAAAAAATAATATCGGCCAAGGACAAAAATGGAAAGCTCCTTCCAGGTGATGGTAGTATGCGCAATACATAGGCAATGTCATTCGAGTGATGCCTAAATACAAGGCAATGTCATCTTGGTGATGCTTAGCACCAAGGCAATGTTGATTGAGTGATGCCTAGAAACAAGGCATTGTCGGCAATGTGATTCCTAGAAACATGATAATTAACTTAAATTTTTGACTTTGCTAGTTTTTAGGACAAATATTCATCTTTATAATATCAAATATAATGTAAAATAATGGACTAATTTTTATAATATCAAATATAATGTAAAAGAATGGAATAATTTTAGTAGTCGAAATTCATATAACATACCATGGAGATGAATATGCAAAATATCATACTTTTCTCCAAGTTTCCACTCTATTATTGGCTTAAAATCTACATAGATGGGAGTGACGCCACAAGTTTTTGGTTTCAATGTTTGTTGTAAAATCTTCAGAAGATCTTTCATTTGTTTATATGAAACTATGCAGATATCTTTTACAAGATTTATAAGTTTAATGTGGCAATGTGTCGAAGTCTTGAATTGATGAGATTTATAAGTCTGATGTGACAATGCTATTATATGAAACTATACACAAGTTTTTGCATTTTCTTATTAATGAGGCTATTCCAATTTAGTTGCTTTGGTGCTGTGTCTATGGGCTTGATATATGGTATCTACTGGTTCTTTGTTTGGTATTTACTCTTTGCAAGATTTGTGAAATGTGGGAATATGGGTTGGCAAACCTGTCAAGTTAATTTTTGTTTTTTAAAGAGGTGTTATTTTAGATTTTAGCTTCCAATATATATATATAAAGGGAGATGTTCATAAGCGAACATAATAGATGAACATTTTATTGAAACTTAACAAAAAACACCCAACAATCCATTAATTTTATTTCACATGTTGTAGTTGGTCCACGCCAGTGGCAACGAACACGCGTGTCGATCGATCCCCTACCCACCCACCCACCATGACAGACCTTATGGCAACAGGTTCTGGATTTTTTGACCGGGTGGGGAGGTGAGATGGGGTAGGCCTGTAAACGGGTCGGATTCGGACCGGATCAGGCCACCCGAATCCGTCTATGTTAAATGGATTCGGATCTAATCTGATTATCCGACGGATTATCTGTTAGGGTTCCGAATCCGAATCTGTGAAGAATCCGTTAATCCGACCCGTTTATCCGATCCAATCTGATTATAATATTATAAATAACTATTATAAATTTCAAAATACAGTATATATTATAAATAAATATTATAATATATATTTCAAAAAATATATTTAAATAACTATTATGATATAAATTACTATTATAAACAAATACAATATATATTAATATAGGACTATTATAAATAACTATTAAAATATATATTTAAAATATTAATAAATTTCTAAATACAATATATATATATTAATTAAAAATATTATATATATAGATATATATTAATCGGATCGGATTATTAACGGATCGGATCATATGAATCCAAATCCACTCCATTTAATAAACGGGTAATTGGATAATCGGGTAATCGAATTTCAGGCGTGATCCAAATCCGTGTAAAGAGATCGGATTCGGATTCAGATAAAATCTGATCCGTTGAGAGGCCTAGGGTGGGGGTGGGGGTTGAGGGTGATATGTAAAAAAAATATTCGATTAATATGCGTGTTCGTCGCCGCTGGCGCCGACCAATTATGACATAGAAATTAAAATTAATGTGTCGTTAGGTAATTTTTTTGTTAAAGTTCATTAAAATGTTCATCTTTTATGTTAACTTCTGTACATTCATATATATATATTCATTCGTTTAAAATAGGAAAAACAAAATTGGTTTTTGTTCTTTTTTTTTTTTTTGTGTGTGTGTGTGGGGGGGGGGGGGGGGCTAATTATTAAGACATCCCAAAATAAAATCAGAAAAAAATAATTTTTTATTTTAAAAAAATTGGTCATTTACAAATTCTTAAGTACCTATCCCTTGTGTGTGTATATATAAACTAGTAGAATGTCCATGCCTGAAGGCACAATTTCTTTTTAAAGTATTAAATTATGTGTAATTCAAGTCAAAAAGTTATTTATAACATAAATAATTGAAAACAATTTCAAATTTTGGATAAAATTTCCCGAGTTTATAGGACTATATATTCTCTTTAAGAAATAAAAATAATTCAACAACAAAACTAATAGTCTGTAAAAACAATACTAAAGTCCATCATAAACTTCGTACAAAAAAATATCGATTTAATTCAATTCGTGAAAATAACACAAATACATCAATAAATAAATAAAATTAGCATGTGATGCGCAAATTCAGTTCCGTAAATGAGATTTCTCCCAAACCTTCAAGCCATCTAATACTTTCTCGTAACCAAATTAAACACCATAAAATATAATTTTCCTATCACAATTATAGAGTTATGACAAAATAATATCAAATGAACATTTAGTTCAGTAAACACTAATTTTGTACAACATTATCTTTATATTCCAATGGTCCGAGGAAGTTTTCGCTACGAGACAACATTAAGTATTGCAAGTCCTCCCAAAATAACCTGTAGTTGAATATCAAGACTAAGCTCATTACTAATGAAGAATAAACTCAGTTCTGGCAGATTAAGTATACATGCCTCTAAAAGAATATAAATAAAGGAGATAATATGAAAACTATGGAGACGTAAAATTCGAACCTCAAACATCAATTAAAGAACCACAATTCAAGAACCAAGAGGAATAAATTTGTTCAATTTGTCGTTATGAAACGTTCAAGTAATAATAAATATGCCTTCACCTTCTCTTATGAATATCCAGATATATAAACACAAAAGGCGATATTATGTTTAGGTCAAATCGTTAACGCATCTGAGTACCGCATAATTAATAGAACACGGTTTATGTAGTACCACATAATTAACACAACGCAGTTTATGGAGAATAAATGAATATAAATTGAATATGGAAATAGAAGAGGACATAAAAAACATCTTGGGCATTTGAGAAAATAATACCGGATATTGAGTCTCAATAAACTCCTTATTGTCCTGCTTTTGCATCCACATTTTGCATAATGGGACATACAAATTGAGATCAAACTAAAAGGAACAAATAAAATTCCTTAAAAAATAGTACCCCGCCACGATTATTAATGAAAAATATAGTGTCCACACATTACAACGGTCTCTAATCAACCTGTATGTCACATTTTTATTTCAGTTTTTAGTTTATATCATTGTAGGCTAAAGTGTGGAGGATAGTGCAAATATGAATGGTTCTAATGAATCATCTACTATGTGAGATCCATTTCTAAAGTGAAGAAATAAACATAAATCAAGAACAAAATTGGAAACCACATGTGCGATCCCCTCATATCCCAACATAAGTTGAACATACGAGTGTGTAATATGGACATGGGATGATCATTCAGTACCACACTTCCATTCTTAAAATAAATGATGTTTGTGCTAAGAAACATTGTAAAATAAGATACATTCATATGTGAAAAATATGTACAAATGATACAGGATTGAACTCCAAAAACCTGAAGGCTTTAAAAAGTATAATAAACTGAAATCAAAATCTGTAATAAATAGGAATTAATTATTAAATTTAAAACTGAATCTATTTATAGTAGATTTCAATTATAAACTTAACATGAATTCATTTTTTTTATAGAAATTTGTTATATTAATTTTAATTAAATGTTAAAGTTGATCTTAAATTAAACATAATTCAAGTTTTAAAACATTTTACAAAGTATATTGTATAACCAATACTCCATTCTATCCATAAGATTTTATGTTGCCCAACACAAAAGACAATAACCATCAATTAATACATATTGCAATTACCCAATCCAATAGAAAAACACTATCTTAATTAATATCATAATTTGGTCTTGACTTAATGTTGGACGACCGCATGCAAGACCTGTACCAGTATGTATGGTTGCTAGAACATATCATGCTCCATGAAATCAAATATATGTGTGTCTCTATTTACTAAACGCGTGTCCCTATTTTCCAAATGAACGAATGAAGGTTGCACATTTATTTTCTAAACATTGAATTCAACAAATATAAATAAATATATAGAGTTTAAAATGTAACATGATAACAATAAAAAGAAAAATAATTTCAGAATACTTGGAGAAACATAATCAGAAAGAATATTGATACAAACAAATTCGGATATAAACAAAATCAGGTAGAATGCTGAAGATATTTACCCGTTTAATATATCCAGACTCATCTCATAAACCATCAAAGTTAGCTTCAAAAAGTCATACCTCCCTTCTCGTACGAATTTCCCAGTCTTGTCCCATATTTTTCCAAAGAACCGGTACAATTAGATTAAATAATTAAACGAACATTCAAAAAAAAATTGTCTTGTGGATAAAAGTAATGGTCAAAATTCGAGATCATTATATTCCACCATAAAGAACCACAAAATAGGTAAATATAAGACAATAACATGTAATATACCTCCAAGAAACTTATAAAATGTTTTTGCAACATTGAATAATAACATCACCAGGAAGTATTCTAGCACTATTAGCAGGGGTTGGTATATCCTAATTGATAGTTTGGAGGATTATGATGTGAATTTGCAACTATGTTCATGGGTATATCTCAGTTACGGTAGACATTACACCCATACATGCATTCATATAACACACACCATGTAAAAACAAACAAAACTTACTAAATTAGTTCTCAACTCAATAAAATTATAAGGTTGTTGACTCTAGACGCCTCAAATTATTATATCAACCCTATTTTGACTAAAAACTACAAAATATTTTTTTTCAACTTCAAGAACAGTGTAATTGAAAATGTCAAAAACCATATATTAAGTCATAATATAAACTATGTGTATGACATAAATAAGCATCATGGTTACTTGTGAATTCGTCTCTCATAAAAATTTGATTCGACAAAGAGGTTATTGTAGGATGTGGATATTTAAAACTTTTTTCCCTATAATGTCCACTGTTTGAAAAGTAAATGCGTTATTTAGCGTATAAGCCTCTTCTCTGTGGTAAAGGGAAACTGGGAAAGATTTTGAATCTTACTATGCTGGGAGTTGGTTAAGGAAAATAATTTTAGTTTTGAATCTTAATATAAGTTATTTACCTTAACTAACTCCCATTTTACCAAGTTTCAAAATCTTTCCTAGTTTCTATTTACCATTGAATGGACCTTAGAATCGAATGGGGGACTATCGCATAGGCCATCTAAGATCTGTCGAGTAGATATTAAGTGGGCTCATACTTTCTTGTTCTAGAAGTACTTAATGAGTTAATTTGAGTAGATGTCGTGTTTTTATATGAAACACAAAATATTTAGTGTGTTATATTTATTATGGATTTTTTTCTATAACTATCTCCATATACGGATTCTGTTAATTATACAGTCAAGTGTTTAGGTGTGTATGCTTATCAGCGTGTCGGTTGAAGGGCTATCGAATCTCAATACAAATATTATTGATAAAATTTCATAAAAGTATTATGCCTTCTACATTGGAAGTTGTCATCAATTGCATCCCAAGTCTTTTAGGTTTGGACTGAATGACACAAATGTTTCAATCAAAATTATTGAAATAATCTACAATGAAGAATCATTTTTTTACAGTTCCGGGAATGGTTTGTGTTTTGAGGGGTACACCATGCAAGATGATAAAATATTCAACTAAGAACGAACTTCGTCATAACTAAAGAGAAAATGATAAGATATATAAAGGAGAACGGGCTTCATCACAACTAAATCCATATGCAGAGTATAGAAAATTAAACAAAAGTAGAATGTTCATTAATTAATACAATCATTAAATACACAAACATCTAAGTAGTTCCGCTAACTTACATTTATGAGCTAAATTTAATGCAAAACTCCCAATATTGGAGCCTTGGAGGCATTACTGTGGTTGACACTGTGTGTTCCATGATCACAACATCTAATGATGTGAATATGGGCTTTTTCATAATTTTTTAGTCTTTTACTCTTTTTAGTACTGCATTGTATTTTTCTTGTATTTTCTTTTGTTAGTATCTAGAGGAAGGAAGGTCAAGGGCATATAGGGACATAATTATAATTAGATTGATTTCTTAGAGCCCAAGCAACCTCGTACCTATAAATACTCTTTTGTTGCCTCATTTGAGGTATTCTACCATTTTGAGAAATTAAGACTTGGGAGAGTTTAGACAAGAGTTATTTTCTTCTTTCTTTTATTTGATGCCAATTACATAAATTGGTATCAGAGACTCGTTGCTTTTACCTATTGTTGTTGTTGTTGTTATGTAGAAAAAAATCGTAAACAACACCAAATGGGACCAACAATAAGATATGCACCAGTGGAGACTCGTACCGATCATTTTGAGGAGGTTCTTAACCAATTAGTGGCTTGAATGGATGCCATTGATGCCCACCTACCACCACCAAAACCCACTACCGATCGCCCTTGCACCTCCCCTACACCATCTCAAAACCTTAACCCAAATTCCCCTAATTCAACCCATTCTACACCCCTGCCGCAAAATAAAATAATTCTAGTAAACCCTAACCCCGCCACCTCTTCAACCAAGACAACTGATGACATCAGCTGGGGTGGACAACCACCGACCCTACCCCGTGAACATATTGAGACACTAAACAGGGTCAATATAGTGAATAGTATCTCCAACAGAGGTCCAATCCAATATCTTCATTGTTAGGACACCTTGGTGCTGGCCGACGAAGGCCCTATTGCCGCCAAGTTCTCCACTCGAGATGGCCAACAACCGTTCAGTCCCTCTAACCAACTTTTGGTGCCAGAAGATGGATTTTCAGCACAAAAATCCATGAACGTAGTTCATACCACTTCGTCCCATGGTAGAAACACCTTGGTGATGGCCGACGAAGGCCTATATTCCACGATCTTGACCCATCGACATTCGAACAGCCCTTCCGACAATCGTCTGGTACCGATCCTCAAGGTCGAGCAGTTTTCGACCTTAAATGACCCCAACCAAACTCCAATATCTACCTATTGTTCATCGACAACACATATCCAACCGAGTAATCAAGATCCAGAGGCAAGAAGGCCCAATTCGACAAAAAAAATCCTAGGGAAGTATGGTCGAGCCTTATTCCATTGTAAGATTTCCCGAACGATGGTCACCGACAAATTTTTTTAATCATGAATCATTATTGTTGTGTCCACCTTTTAACCAAGAACTTCTAGAAATAATCCCTAATACCAATCCATACCTTCTCTTTTTTGGGTCCACTCAAGAACATATCCCTACCTTGGAAACCCTAAGTCAACACACACACACCCTTAAAAATTACCAAGAATAACCCAATAAACTAGCACCACAACCCGACCTAAACTTACACCCCCATTCACCCTCTCTTCATCCCACACAAACCCATATTATCATACCATCCAATTTCCCCCACAAACCAAAAATATCAATACTTCCACTCCTCACTACGACCCTCACCTCCATAATATTTCAACCTACCCCCCCCCCCCCCACCTATATATACACCATGAGCCATACTTGTCCCACCATTTTCCTTCCATTCCCTTGGTTCCACCCACAACTATGGATCATCACCCCCATATCTCCTTCTCCATGCTTCCTTCCCCACCATTACTACACACTTCGCATCCTCCCTCTAGGCACCCAAGGCATGTTCCATGCCGCTATTTTATTTAGGATGCCCGCTCAGCCCATTCATCCCCAATAGACTATCTTGAGCAGGGTATAGGAGTGGATTTGTCTTCCACCACCCGATGGCTTAACGTGACTCAAAATGTGTCTCTAGTGCGTGCTAATTATGGTTCAAGTGCAAACCGGTTGTGTAAGTAATAAGCTCGTTAAGACGGGGTCGAATCCTCAGGGAAATATGACATAGAACATGACGACGATAGGAAAGAGGCCTAACCCTAAACTGACTCAGGAAAAGAAAGGAAAAGATGATTGGTTTTGAGTTTTATATCTACTAACTAAATGCACATTAATCAAACTAATAACTAAACTATCGATACAAAATCAAACTAACCGTGAGTGAACAAATATGAATGAGAAAAATAAGTTGGACTACAATCCCTCGAATCCTAGTATGTTTACCGGATATAAAAGCAATTATAACTTAAATAATAAATTAAACCCAGAATTTATTAATTTCAAGCATTACATATATGAGGCTACAAGCCCGCATCATACATAATCATGAATAAAAATAAAGCGGTGTCGATGTAGCTGACATGCACGCCGCACTCTCAAACACTCCGGTTACCTAGGGGAAGCGAGGTTAAAAGTCCTACGATGGTTGTAACAACTAATTAACATGATTTAATCATTTATTTAGTTCAGATAATTACTTTTATATTCATGCGAACCACATCGGGTTGGGTTCATGCATCCCAATCCTTAGAAATCAAGCTAGACATGATGAAACTACAATTAACCAAAGATTTTATATTGCATGAAATCATAATTTCGTAAAAAGTAATATTCAACATGCAAGAAAGGATTCTAACTAAGAATAATGAATTACCTACAGCACATGTGAAAGAAATTGAAAGAAAAAATTATTATAGTACTTAGAATGAAGAAGAACTTGGAATTGATTCAATTTGAAGAAGAAATTGTTGAACAATAGGAACCCTACAAGTCTTGGCTTCAAAACCCTCTCAAAACAATTTAAAAAATGAGTCCCTAATGTCTGGTACGAAAATTAATTAAATACATCACATTATTTATAGTATTCCCACCGCGCACAACTCTAATTTTGGAGAAATAATAAAATAATATTTGTCCAGGCGAACCGGTTCGTTTTGTACTTCTTTGCTGGGTGAACCGATTTGGTATACACAAGTACGGTGAACTGGTTCTACTTATTTTTTATCGGTTCAGTTTGGCTTTGTCAGTGAGGCGAACCTATTCGATCTTGACTTCATCGGTTCGGTTCGGCTTTTTCAAATTTTTCTCCTTTATCTCCTTGATTTCTTCTCATCTTTAAAGGTTCATAACTTCTCATCCGGGACTCGGAATTGGATGTCGTTTCTTCTTGCTTGCTCATGGCTCGAGGTATTCAATTTCCCTTTTGGTTCCTCATCCGAATTCCTGGTATAAAATTACTGTTTTGCTCTTGACTTTTCCTCTCTTGCATTTGTCTTGATTTTTGAGTTTTCTCTTTTCTCCACATGTATAGAATTTCTGCAAAATGTATAAAAATACAAGAATCTCTATGCACTCAATGGAATATGTTAGTAGAAAGTACATGAGATAATTAAATACAAATTACACTATCTAAGTCTATAAAGTCTCTAAATTACAGGAATAAATCGGAAGAATTTATGCCTAATTAAAAGCCCCCTAACTTAGAACTTTAATCATCCTGAGCAATGTAAAAGAATCAAATCATGGCTCAACACTTAAGAAACCTATTTTTGGGATAAAATACCTCTTTCGCGGGCAAGCGATTGCATTTAGCCTATGCAACAAGTCGTTAAATCCCTAGGTTAACCTAGTAGGACGAGTGGTCTCTCGTGAGGATTTGCAGTGAATATACCCACAAAATTTTCTTTTCGACTCAAAGAAAAAAATATCAAAATACCTAAAAATTATACAATTCAAATTTTTCTAAAAATAGTCACCCCAAATTTATATTCATAAGTCTCAATTCGTGGTATGTGTGTGCGAAGCCGAAATTAAACTACCAATTTCCATGGATTGCTCATTATGTTACTTTTTGAAAATTCATTTTGATTCAATTTCTCATGGATACACTCACAAACGAATCACTCGAAATGTGGCTAATTCTCTTGTTATGCATGATTTATAAGAGTAAATGCAATGGAACACAAATTCAAGGACACAAATTAAAAATAAGGAATTTTTATGGCGAAAAGATCTCATCATCGGAATATGGTTATTGGAAGATGGGAAACATCGTCTCTTATTCACGCATATTAATCTCCCATCTTATCTTTTTGTGCCTTTATCTCTCCACGCGGTAATTAATTTCAAAATTCAGACTCGGTTATGACTTTTACGGGTTATAAGGTACATTCAGGTAAAACGGGATTGGTTTGAAATTTTGGAATTATAAAATCTTATTATGATGTCCTTTAGTTCTTTCTCGAGCTTTTGCTCATTTTTCTTTTCTTTTTTACCCTTTCTTTTTTTTTCATATTTTTCTTTTCTTGCTATTTTTTTTAGCATTATTCTATTTTTCTTGCCCCTTTTTATTGCACCATTTATACGTACTTGATGAAATTTCACCTTTCACAATTCCGGGCCAATTGGGTTTTTCGGGTTATCAATGAAAATGGAAAATTTTATTTGACCCAAATTGGGGTGCAAATGGAATTTTTTTTACAACTTGTTACGTCTCATATTTTTGGGTAACAAATGACGACCTTCTTCATTGTCCGAATTACTAATTACATTACCATACGCATCTCGAGATGAATTTAATTTAGAAATATTTTTTCACATTTTCTGAGGCAACATCTTGCACGTTACTCGTAACCGATCAAAACTAAGGAATAGACATCATCAACGGTTTTTTTAAATACTTAAAAGAACTTTGAGTTAACCATTAACTCAGACTGATTTTAAAACTCACAAAAATCGATAGGCTCGAAATCTCACCGGGTTGATTAATCTCCACATTTATTTTCAGTGTCGTCAATTTTCGGTCAACTTCCATCTTTGGTCAATTTCGACTTAGTGCATTTGAAATTTTACAATTTGAGACTTTAAACAAAATTTCAGTGATATTTTTGAAAATTTTAAATCAATTTTTATTTATTTTGAAGAATTTTCTAATTTTTGTTTTAGATTTTTGGGCATTTTGGACTTTGTGAAATTTTGAAGCACATGCGTTCCCCCCTAACTTAGACTTTTGCAAAGTCCTTATGCAAAAGGAATAAAATCTAAAATAAGAGGAGAGTGAACTAAAATAAACAAAGGCAAAATGATTTTTTTTTTTATTACCAAGTAAGAATTATAAGAACTTAAAATGAGAAAGACATAAGGAAAACGGAAGATAGCAACACATCCTAACACAATTATAGTGGTGGTGGTGGGGGGTGAATTTAGAGGGAAAAAATGGAGGGAAATGGGGATGGAGAATGTGGAGGGAAAACAATGGAGGGAAATGAATGAATTGGGGAAGAAAAGGGGAATGAACCATTGGTGAGAAACAAACAGACTTCTTGAAAATTGAATTGGTTTGGTTCTATGGCGAACCGGTTCGGTCCACTATTTTTTGCACCTCAAGTTTACTTCCTAAAAAAAACTAATTTCTAATAACTCTCCACAAAAGCTCTAAGTTTTTTTGGTTTGGTCCTTGCACAATCCTCTCACTAACAACTCATATCCTACTGACCTCTAATGACCCTAACCTAAAACTAACTAATATACACAAGAATCACCCCATACCCATCGGGAGTGCGATGTCCTCTCTCTCAATCCAAAAAACGCATCCGACCCCACATATTGAGTCATATACTGCCTTGTCTCTCACATCCTAGGATCATAAACCAACATCCGAAAGAAGTTGGGACCCTTCCCAAAGGTAAAGGAGTAACCTTGAGGTTCGTGATATCTGTCATGAATGGAATCCTCATGGTGTCCAATTGAATTGAAACTTACTTGTCTTGACTTGGAGGGGACATCTCGATTGAAATTGTAGGGACATGGTAAACCTAGATCTCTCCTAATTTCGGGAATGCATGGGTCGGGCTCTAAGTCAGACAAGAGTTGAGTCATCTCTTCTATCGGATCCGAGGACTCGAGTGGCACGGGTGGATGGTAACGAATAAGGATATCATGTGTCCTATTTTTCATTTCACTCTCTTTGACGTGACTATATGGGTCCAATAGTGATTGTACGCCAATAGTGAGGCTCTCATCCACCAGCTCGATTTTTTTTTCAAAATTTTCTAGGTTCATGTCTCCTACTTGTCTATGTTGCTTACTTTAGATGTCCTCTTCCACTTGCTCAATCTCTCACCCCTATTGCTCTCACTCAACAACGTGATCTACCACATTTTACACATTAGTCACTAACACTCGTCTTTCTCAGCCTCTAGCTCAATGTCCGAATTATCTCTCTCACTTGTTTTAATATGGCATGCCCTTAACGGATCTCTCGTGAAATTCCTCTCGGTCTTATACACTATATCTCCCATAAGATTCATCTCTCACAACTCGCTCTCATCACCCTCCGGCTTGGTAATGTTGAAGATATTTGTTTCTAGGGTCATATTCCCAAACGTGGGTTGTATTCGCCCATTTCGAGTGTTGATTAATACATTAGACTTAGCTAAAAGGGGCGGATAAGAATGATGGGAACATGATGTCTCGGTATAAAGGAGGGCTCCTCATCCTAAATGACAAAATCTATCAGGAAATAAAAAGTGCCAACTTGAATGATCACGTCCTAGATAACCACCTGAGGTATCTTCACTGAACGATCTGCAAGCTGAAGAGTCTTCGTTGTGGTCTTAAGGTCCCCCAAGTCTAATTTCTTATAGATGGAGTAGGGGAGAATGTTGACACTTGCCCCTAAATATATTAGCGCTATCCTAATTCAATTCCTCCCCATGATGCACGAAATGGTGGGTGCACCCAGATCTTTGAATTTTGGTGCAAGGTTTCTTGACAGGATTGAGCTGACGTTTTGTGCTAGAAACACATTTTTTTTTACCTTTATCCTTCTTTTCATCGTCAATAAGTCCTTAAGGACTTTAGCATAGGCGGTAATTTTCTTTATGTCATCGAGAAAAGGAAAATTAAGTTTTACTTTCTTGAAGAAATCTAGCACATCTTTATGGTAGGTCCCTTTTTGAGGTAGAACCAACCGTCGAGGGAACGACGCACCAGTGGGTGGTTTCACTATGACTTTCGGCCCACTAGTTTTGTCCTCATTTTCATTCTCATTTAAGGGGGAATTTTCAGCATCTTTCATGACAGGCGAATCCTCCTAAGCTTTGGGTTCGTCATGTGGGGGAGGTGATAAATCAACAACTCTCCCACTATGTGGAGTGGTAATTACACTATATTTCTCTTGATGGTCGTTGGATGTAGCGCTAACACTAGATTGACCTTGGGGAGGTCTTTGGCCTTGGGCCGAAAACTTATTCTTCTCTTGGATACTTAAAGAACGCTTGCAACCTAGATATATTTGCATTTATTTCGATGAACATGCAGTCATACTTAGCTCTGGTTGCATTTTGGGCTTGGATGAATTGGTTTATAGTACCCTCAAGATTTTTCCGTGATGAGGTGATATACGGTACAGTCGGTGGTGCTTGCATATGTGAAGCTTGTTGAAAGTGAGGAGGCAGTGGTGGAGGAGGGGCAACTTGTGAATTAGGATTCAACGCGACATGTTGTTGCCCATAGCTAAACCCGGGATGGTTCCTCCACTAAGGATTATAAGAATTAACATGAGTGGCATTAAAATTATCCTTAAAATTTCCTATCGCTCCCACTTGCTCTTGAAGCATAACTTTGCAGGCGGGTATCGTCGGACATTCCTTTGTTGAATGACCCGCCGTACAAATGGCACACACCTTTACTTTTGATTGAGTGGATCTGGGTGTTTCTTTTTCCCACAATTTAACTATGTCTATCAATTGTTTAGCAAGTTAGTTTATTTGAAGATGCATTGCAACTTATTTATCCAAATGATAGAGTCCAGAAGCAGAAGGAGAAATAGGCATATGTCGAACCCGATTTTGGGTGTTAGAAGGTGTCTCTCTTACCCACAATTCGACTATGTCTTTCAATTTTTTAGCAAGTTGGTTTATTTAAAGTTGCATTGCAGCTTCTTTCTCCAAATGATAGATTCCGGACATAGAAGGAGTTATGGGTGTTCGCCAAACCCAATTTTAGGTGTTACGATAGGATGTATCCCATGCTTGAGTAGTCTCAGTAACATACTTGAGATGGTCCTCAGCATCGTTCGTATATAACTCCCAAAATGGTCTCTCGCACATAGTTTCAATGAGTTGTTTAGACGCTATAGTTAGCCCTTGGTGAAAGAAAGATATGAGACGATACTTCTCAAAACCATGATGTGGGCATATATTAACTAGCTCGTTGAAAAGTTCATAACATCGATCAAATGTCTCATTCTCTTGTTATTGTTTGAATTTGATCTTTGATGGAATTTGTTTGATATTGAGGAAAGAATTTTAAGAGAAACTTTGATTCCCTCTCTCTCCATGACCCAATTAAGTTCAGTGATAAAGACCACAACCATGTATTTTCTTTATCCTTCAGGGAGAAAGGAAAAAGTTTGAGGCAAACGACATCTTGTGTGCAAGCTTGATCGCTAAATGTATCGCATGCCTCTTCGAACTCACAAATGTGGAGGTAAGGCTTCTCCAAATCCATACCGTGAAAAGTGGGAAGAATATAGATCATCCCATTTTGAAAGTGGAACTGTCCTTCATTGTATTCAAGTATGATGAATCTAGGGGTGATAATTCGCTCAGGGTATAAAGGATCTCTCATATGACGATACAATATGTCTCCCTCACCCGTACCAAAACTAGAATTATCATACATGGTTCTCTCTCCAAATGATTCGAAATCCTCACTCAATGCCCTAGAAGTGTGACTCGTGATGGAATTTGGCGATGTAGGAAGTGGAACCCAAAATTGGGATGCGTTAGGAGTGTATGGGCTATCGGGATCGTACTGAACTATTAAATTTTCGTGAATACGAGTGGGAGTTGATTGATGATTTTGCTGCGGATTTTGCATGAAAGGGATTTGAGAGATGTTAAAATTTTTTGCTTTTTTCTTTTCTGAATTTTTTTCGATTTTATGAGTTTTTTTTTGCTTTTTAAGATTTGGAGTCAAATTTTGGATTAAATCGACCTAACCTAAAAGTCTACCGAAATCCCCGGTAACGACGCCAAAAACTTGATGCGACTCAAAATGTGTCTCTAGTGCATGATAATTACTATTCAAGTGCAAACCGGTCACGTAAGTAATAAACTCGGTAAGACGGGGTCGAATCCTCAGGGAAATAGGATGTATAACGTGACGACGATAGGAACGACGCTTAACCATAAACTGATTCACAAAAAAAGTAAAAGATTATTACTTTTGAGTTTTATATCTACTAACTAAATGAAAATTAATTAAACTAATAATTAAACTACGGATGGAGAATCAAACTAACGGTGACTGAATATATATGAATGAGAAAAATAGGTTGGACTACAATCCCCCGAACCTTAATGTTTACCTTATATAAAAGAAATTATAAATTAAATATTTATTAAATCTAGACTTTAATAATTGCAAGAATTACATATATGAGGGTACAATCCCGCATCATACATAATCAATAATAGAAATAAAGTTGTGTCAACATAGCTGACACGTACGTCGCACTCTCAAACACCCCGGTTACCTAGAAGAAACGAGGTTAAAATTCCTACGATTGTTGTAACAACTAATCAACATGATTCAATCATTTATTTAGTTCAGAGAGTTACTTTTATATTCATGCAAACCACATTGGTTTGGGTTCATGCATCCCAACCCTTAGAAATCTAGTTAGACATGGCAAAACTACAATTAACCAAAGATTCTATATTGCATGAAATCATAATCTCATAAAAAGTAATATTAGACATGAAATAAAGGATTCTAACTAATAAGAATGAATTACCTACATCAAATATGAAAGCAATTGAAAGAAATAATTATAAGAGTACTTGGAATGAAGAATAACTTGGAATCGATTCAATTTGAAGAATAAATTATTGAACAACATGAACCCTATAAGTATTGGCTTCAAAAACCTCTCAACTCTGTAAAAACTGATTCCCTAATGGATGGTATGAAAAATAATTAAATACATCACGTTATTTGGAGTGTTTGCACCACGCACAACTCTATTTTTGGAAAAATTAAAAAAAATTGTCCAGGCGAACCTGTTCGTTTTTTCCTTCTTTACTGGGGGAACCGGTTCGGTATATACTAGTAGGGTGAACTGGTCCTGCTTTTTTTTATGGGTGCGATTTGTCTTTGGTAGTGAGGCGAACCGATTCGATCTTGACTTCATCGATTCGGTTCAGCTGTTTCAATTTTTTCTCCCTTTTCTCCTCGATTTCTTCTCAACTTTAAAGGTCCATAACTTCTCACTTGGGACTCAAAATTGGATGCCATTTATTTCTACTTTCACATGGACTCAAGGTATTCAACTTCCCTTTTGGTGACTCGTCTGAATTTTTGGTGCAAAATTACTGTTTTGCCCTTGACTTTTCCTCTACTGCATTTGTCTTAATTTTTGAGTTTTCTCTTTTCTCCACTTGTATAGAATTTCTTCAAAATGTATGAAAAATACATGAAACTCAATGCACTCAATAGAATATGTCAGTAGCAAGTATATTAGATAAATAAATACAAATTACACTATCTAGGGCAGTAAAAGTCTCATACTTACGGGGATAAATTGGAAGAATTTATGCCTTAGTAGTCCTCCCTCACCACAACCCTAGTCTCTCCTGAACATAAAGCCTCCACTTCAGATAGATTGGTGTACGGATGTGTCGTATTTCGATTCATCGAATCTGAAGGTCACTCCCTATGTGCCAAATATAGAGCGACATTATTTCTTATATTACTAGAAGGGTCACCTGATAGACCACTTCCCCTATCTCTAGCCAATGGTTCTCACCCCTCCACCACCTCCTTCTATGGAGGGCATACCACCTTATGTCCCACCACCAATTCCACTTGAGACACCTCCATTAGCCCCAACTCCTAGATATACACCGCCTTAGAGACCGCAACGTAGAGCACTGCTTCATGACTCTGCACTGGAAGATGATGACTCTAGAGGATGGCGATGTCATTAATCATTTCACCCTCTAGTTGTTGTCGAGGATTATGCAGAACGATATTCGGGTGGACATTCCTATGTTCGATAGACACCTACATCTCGACATTGTTATTGATTGGCTCATCATGATGGAATGTATTTTTAAGTATAAACGGTTGAAGGGTCGTCGATGTGTTCTGCTAGCAGCGATAAAGTTTCAGGGCTATGCCAGTGTCTGGTGGAATGATTTGGAGAAGCAAAGTGTCATTGAAGTCATACCGCATATCCAGTGTTGGGCCGAGATACGAGCACAGTTGATGGCCACCTTTATTACCGCTACCTATAAGCGCGACTACTTCCTTTGAGTACGATCTCTCTGATAGGAAGCTTCAGTTTTAAACTGCACAGAGCATATCTAGCTTCTGTGCACTCGTGCCCATCTTGACGAGAGTAAGGAGCAGAGAATTAGTCATTATATCCACTTGTTGAGAGTTATATTCAATAAGATCTTGCTTTACGTGATGTCACCTCCTTTATGAAGATGGTCGAGTAGGCCACTAAAGTTGATTCCTTACATTAGACTACCCCTCTGCCTCGTGGTCTCTCCACTACAGCTCCACCAGTCCCTATGGTTTCTAGTAATCCCGTGGTCCCACCTACTTTAGCTGCTCCAGCATCAACTGCCCCACCTCCTGCACGCTCTCACCCTGTAACATTAAAATGTTACAATTATGGGGGAAATTGGCCATAGATATTCGGATTGCTCCCTTCCATGACGTTACACTCTCCCATATTATGGAGATCCTGAGTACCTTGAGGAGACGACGGAGGAACCACCCCCGCATTCCCTCATTACTATTCTGGATGGTGACCCTTAAGGCCTTCCTCTTTGAGTTCGAGGATGAAATATTTTAAGGGGGAGAGTGATGTGAATATTAGACTTTTCATCATTTTTTGAATCTTATATTCTTTTTAGTAGTGCATTGTATTTTTCTTGTATTTTCTTTTTTTAGTATTTAAAGGAAGAAAGGTCAAGGGAATCTAGGGGCATAACTGTAATTAGATTGGTAGCTTAGAGCCCAATCAACCTCCTACCTATAAGTACTCTTATGTATCCTCATTTTAGGCATTCTAACATTTTAAGATATTGAGATTTGAGATAGTTTAAATGAGAGTTACTTTCTTTTTGCTTCAATTTGACTCCATTTATGTCATCTAAACCTGCACATGTTTGCCAACTATTAAACCCTTGTATCATAATCATAGTCGTTATCATAATCGTAATCATAATTTTAATCATAATTATATTATACCATAATGAACTCTTGTGGTACCAATTGCTTAGAATGATTATGCGATCATAATCATAAGTGAACGACTGTAAGTGGGTGTTAGGAAGGGCAACCCGAACTTATTAGTAGAGTCCAACTTCTATTTTCATACCGTAATGAGTGTGGCGCAAGTACGTCATGGGATACATAATTAATAAAATTAACGTACTTAGAGTTGACATGTTAAAATAAAGGGGAAATTATAAATTAAATTCAAAATATGGGTTGAATTAGTAAGTTGCGGGTCATATTACTAAGCTCCATGGACAATTGTCCTCAAATGCCATACCATATAAACAACATAAACTTTAAATGGTTTATTGGAACATAGATGGAGTAAACCAATAAAAATGGAAGAAAACATAGTAAGACAAAACATCAAAATATTAAATGCCCTGTCCAATGTATAATCATTAAAATTTTAAAAAAATACTACCTTATAACTTCAATACATGTTGCAAGTTAAATTTCAAACTTTTCAGAAGGAATAACATATGCTTAAGGCTACTACCCATATTTGTAATTCTAGTAAGATAATTATTTCCACGTTTTCAATTATGCATAATACTTTGTCCTACTTGAATAGATAATACCAATTTAAATTCCATGTATATCTAAACCATTACATCAAACATGTCTAAAAAACTTATATTTAAGAAAATAACTTAAAATTTCTAATAAAAAGATAAAATTATAAAATTTGAAACTTCTAGCATCTCTAAAACAAACTTTAGCTCGTCCCTTTAGTTTTTATGGTATTTCCAAACAATCTAAGAGAATTATATTCTCAATCCCCTGTGACACCCCGCCTATTTTAACCACGTGTGATCAGTTCTTTATAAAAATAAACAGGAATCTCATTTGATTCATTCTTAGCATCATTGTCGAAAACTTTTTAAATTACTGACCACCTATGTTAAATTAAGATGGTGCCAAATTTTATCTTTCATTAATATATAAGATCATGAGAAAATTAAAATAATATAACTCAATCATCCATAAAATTAATACAAGTCCGAATCATCACAAAATAAATAGATAAATTATAAATATCGAATAAACCATCGGTTCAAAAAGTAATATCCAATCCATAAGTCTATATAAATAAAACTGAATCCAAATACATAGTCTGATAAATAAAATTGAATGAATGTATCAACTGAAGGGTCAACATGCCCAACTGAAATACGAAATCATCAATCCTAATATAGGAATGAATAACTGAAGCGCCTACACACATTCTGCAAGCCTCCACAAGTTTTGCAGCTACGCATTCCTGTCCATGTGGCTGGACACCTAAAATGATTTGGAAAATAAAGTTGACACGGGTTAGAGCCCAAAACCTTTGAAAACAATTTAGCATGTATTTAAATTGTATTCATAAAAGAAGTTATTATATACACTCATTAGTTTAGCGTACACTCCCTAACTAGACATAAGTATCTACCTAACCACAACCGTTTAGCTCTGCCATATCTCCCATACGATATGCTACCATAAAACTAATAATTAATATTAACGTAATATTAATATTGCACCATTAATTAAGTTTCTCATACTTAAATTTCTTTTAGATATACACTATGTATCTTTTCTACGATCACACATAACTAGAATCATCACATCATCATCATCATCATCATCATCATCCTTGCCTTAATCCCATCAAGTAGAATTATCACACTTGTGTATATATATATATATATACACACACAGACAACTACAACATCCCCCCAGAATGGTCATCCCGATGTATGTATACTCTGCAATCAAATCCTTGTACCTCTCGTACCAAATCAGGGAGTATCGGTTCGAAATGTCTCCTCGAACCATAAATCAAACAACACACAATGGAGGCGAACATAGTTCTAAGCCTCAAGTATACACACATACCTAACATACCCAGATCACCTACCAGTCCCACTAATACATAGCAAATAGTGAGCCACCCTAAGTTCTATATTCTGAGGCACACATACAAACCTCGTTGGAATCGCTAAGGTGGGATCTCCCTCTCCGCGGGACCTCTCGTGATAGCAGGCAGCGTAAGTATGTTCACACACAACCTATAAGTATACAGGAAACCTATAATATATATCGTACATAGTATTTATCTCTCTCAAATACTCAACGTACTAATGATTCACACATATTACTATTTTCGTATTTTTTGAGTATCACTCACTACTCGAAGGCTCCCATTTATCCCTTAAGTAAATTTCAGTAGTAAAGCATCACTATCTTATTATTATTGATCTTAGGTCATCGTTTACTCTTCCCGTAACTCACTTTGAAATTTCTCAATATGGAACACAATCGGTTAACTATCGTCGGTCCCAATCCCAATTCTACACTCATTAAGATTGAACCAGGCCTTAACTATATGTCTAATGATATTCTTTAAATATTTATATCATTAATAGACCATCACTAAAGTTCCCCGTAATTAGTTTCATGCAGTAATATAACATAAAATTTAAATTCGATAAAACTGGGAAGCCGAATCAATTTGGTGTAGGATCCGAACCGGTTCACCCCACTAGACAGCTCCATCTTCGTTGTTGTTACGACTTTTCACCGCTTATACTATTTCAAACCTCCCTAAAACCTTCCCAAACACCCATAAAACATACCCAACCATCAAGTATATGTATAAGGACTATTTCTAACATAAATTATACATGAAATCTAAAAGATACCAATCTAAGAACTGATTAAATCTCAAAATTCATAAAACCCTAGTTTATGGTGTTCTTCATGCATATTCATAATTATACCCTGGTTTCTTTCAAGTTTTTCGTCTCATATTCTTAGATTTCATATTATTTACATATAGGGATTTATTCTTCAAGAATTCCTACCCCGAATCATGAATTTCACCCATCCAAATCCTAAGAAATTATTTAAATCATGAAATTAAAACCCAACACTACATGGGTATTATAACATGCTTAAAATAATTCAAGATAAAAAATTGCCTTGATAAAGAAGTTTTTATTTTACGTTGTATAAGACGAATCGGTGTTAGAACTTCCCGATCCTCTTTGATTTTTCTTCCTAAAGCTCTCCTATCCCTTCTTTTTCTCTTCTTTCAGTCTTTTAGGGTTTAGAATATGAATTACGAATGCCTTAAACTATTAGAATTAGGTTATTAATCCTCAAACCCGAAATTAGGCTAACGGGTCAAGCCTAAATGACCCAAATACCCCTGTATGGGCCCAATCATGTCTAAAAAGGCACTGGGACCTAATAACTACACACGAGTATACTATTCTGACTATTTCGGCCCATTCGAAATCAGTCGTGATCTCAAAATCGTCATCCAGGTCACTCTACATAAATTTCCTATGTTGACCTCAATGTAGTCCACACGCAACTCTCGTTTGAGATAAATCACAGTCACGTCGATATCACTTGCTACGATGTATAGTAATTATCACAAGTTGTTTACTACTCACTTAACAAATCTATTCCATAAATATTAATCATTATCTCTCTTGATTAATTTTTTAAATAAACACATAATAGTTAATTCAATTAAATTACGGAACATGTGTAATTTAAAAAAATAATTGAATTTATTAAATTCTAAATACTTAGAAATACATGGTGTTACATATCTCTCCTCCTTACAATGGAATTTTTTCCTCGAAAATCAGATATGCCCGGTACTAAAAATTTTGGATCTTTACCCTCAATGCATCCTATGTATTTAAGGTTAACTCACAATAATATGTTGATGTATCCACTATACACACGGTAGTGGTGCCAATGACTGAAGGTCCACTACGTCCCAAGTTTAGTGATAAGTTCATTCAAACTCTTTCATATCGACATACAAACTATTCAAAATTATCATGAATTCGTTAACAATTGCTCAAAAGACGAGCCCATACTCCAACAGATCTATTATCTCTATGTTATAAAAGTTTCACTTCAATAGGTGCCAATTTTCCTTATTTACAAACCACATAACTCCCTTCATGGGAGACACCTGAAGCAACCCCTGACCACTCATGACAGACTTCAAACTTCTCCTAGACTATACGAAATTGACCCCAATCCTTATCGATGGACCATGAATTTCTTCTTGTCCGGTAAACTTGTTATTCCCCACCTCTAACTGACCAAAGGGTGGATGACAAGATCTCCGTACGAAGCTTCAGAAGGCGTTAAACATATAATAAACTGCTATAAGGTATCACACATAACTCTACCAGTGGTAATTAATACTCCCATTTGCCCAAAAATGCAGAATACACATTTATCGCACTCTCCAGCATCCTCGTCACCTCCCGTCTACCCATCGGCCTACGATTGACATGTTTAGCTCAAAGTCCAACTCCATCCCCATCATCTCCTGAAACTTTCTATCATAGGTGGGACTCTAGAGTATCATACTAATTCCCAATAATATTGGGCGACGTCTTGTGCCGATTTATTTCTTCTCTCTAATAAAGTGTTAATCATACTTCCGAATCGTATAACTCACCCCAAATGGATAACAATTATTCCATTTTATCAATTCATTCAACACACCCGAAGGAAGTCTTTACCTCTCTGTGATTTTGATAACCCAATAGTGAACTTTATTAGTCTGTGTATCCATTCCATCACTGCAATGGTCAATCTATTGCAAAATTCTGGTTGACAATCTCGAACCAACCTCTTCCATTTACGAGTGGTGCAACTAGAGACAATTTCACTTTGTCTCACTCAACGCAGATCCACATTCTCGACATTTAATCACGTGGCATGTCTTACTCCCCTTTCTTGGGATATACCAAAATCATGGACCTTATGTTTGCTCTAAAATTGCGCACTTTCTGGGCGCTTTTTCATCTGGTATAAGTCAACATCTTATCTATGCACAAGACACTCTAGGAATCCAATTGAGTAAGACTCCTCTCTACTTCCCTAAAACAATTGGATCCTCTTTTTTTAAGGGATATCTTTTACATGTGTCTCCACCATCTTTCAAGTCACCTCGCTTGTGATAGTTTTCCTTGACAAACACATAGTCGGACTTTCTCCTTTTCTCAAACAAAGTTCAGTCCATCATACCATTACATTTATGTTTCTATCTGCCCCATAGGCATACATTCAACACATTTATAAACCCATCCCCTTATCTCAGACGATATTGATTGTCAATCTAACCAGGGCGCCCATATACCCTACATCCCATGCACCTGCATCATCATTACAAACGTCTCAAACGTAAATACTTATTTCAAGATCATCCCCTCACTCTTGTGTGGCTATATAGTAATGTTTTACTTAGTTTCCCTACTAATAGTGACTTATTTCTCCTTGAGACTACCCCACCTATGAACTAGTGGTGGAAAAGTTCCACCGTGATTTCTACACAACACTATTGGCTCCACTGACCGTATATACTATTGGCTCTACTATCATCTAGAATTATCGATCCTCGAGTTTTTTATGCCTAAAGCATATAACCGAGATACTAAAAATTATTCCCTCTTTATATATGACTAATCATAAACTCCCAAATCTCTAAAGGATTCAGATGACACGCTCTCTCATTATCATTAAGTCCCTAGTGCTAAATCAATAACAAGCTAAATCTTTCTGCTCGATAGAAAACTTATACCCTCAATCATATCAATCAAGTCCCTACACATCGATATTAAATACGACGAGGAAACTATACTCTCCGAAGTGTCCTCCAAAATATAATATAGATGCAAGCTCAACCCTCTTTTAGGTGAGACATCGCAAAACCACACATCCAGCCCTGGAACAACGAATATGATAGCCTTGCTGTGACAACCCACCATCGCTCAAACCATCTCTGACCGGTCCATACCTAGGATAACACCACACTCGAATATCATATTTTTGAAATGAATAAATCCACTCAAAATATATCCTCTCAATGACCACACCTACTCCCCCATGGATGGGAACAAAGAGAGGCCCGCTACCCAACGGTAAATATATACACATAAAACACTAACAATACACCCACTAAATCCATCTCACACGTAAATCTATTGATAACAAAATACTATTACTAACTTGTGTCACCTAAATAGTATCCCATTTACCCATGAATTAACCTCATTCCTTCAATTTCTAATAGCATTGGTGGTTTAAATGGTTCCTGGGCATAATACTGCCATCCAATTTGAACAAAAAATTTCTATAACTATTGCCCTTGTTGGCATCCCGCTCAAGTCCCCTAACTCGCTGAGGATAAGATCACACATGTGGCCATACTCTCCAAACATCAAACACCTCTATGTGTAATTCCCCTATCTTTGACCCCACTGGACATATCAGGGTTGTCCTTCTCTTCGGCCTAGTAGCTTTGGCCCCGATTGCTACCTTTATTATTTCTTCAGCTTTGCTGTCCTTATTAAGAACATTGTTGGACCTGACTGAATCCACCGTCACTTGGTAGGAACTCCTTTAATCTGAATCATTGAAATGTGTCTTCTGCTAAGTATCCTCCTGTGGTGCCTCTCTAGTAGCAATTACATTCATTCTTACATTGCTGACTAGACTCTCCAATCTCTTCGCTCCTTTCATATGAAAGCATTTATATTATTCTTGTAAAATTATGACATTTACAACATTACCATAAGTCATCCCATCTGGATTCTTGCCTCAATGCTGGCGTATTCTACCCATAATTCGCTCAATAACTCAAGGACCCCCTCATCGGGTATGAATTTCACTACACAAGAAAATTCTCCCTCATGTTCGGCCACTGTTCGGCCCTACTGCAATAAGTAATAGAATTTCCTTCGACTCTTTGTTAAAATATCCAATGAAAGGATTTACGATCAAACTACACCCTAAATTACTCAATATTCACGGTATCTCTCCTTGGATATGGTGATTGACTCCCATCACTAGAACACTGCTTTTATGAGAAAAAAATTGCCCAAAACTTTAATCATGAGTGTCACTGCACTCCACCATACGCATTTGCCTTTGGATGATCTCCTTCCATTAGCCTATAACACTTCCACACTTTCCCCCGAACTCTTGCAGATGGACCTTAAAAAAAAACTCCTCGACTCTCTCCCTTACTAACTGTACTACGTGAGTATGAATTTGCGCACTGATTGCGATGATGATACTTGGGCAATAACTACTACGCCCTAGTGGTTATCACAACATCCACTGCCCAAAAAATAATAATGGTGACTTCTACTATGGTTATCGTCCCCATAATATTTTGTGCTCTGATTGAGCCGCTCGTCCGATAGTCCTTCTAACGACCCTCACTAGTCATGGTATATGAAGCCCAACCGAACTCATATATGATTTCATAAATTTCACTCAATAGCAGGAGAACGTAAGTTGCATTATGAATTGATAGTCCTAAGCATAGGGCTCTATATCAGAGGATAACAACGAGGAAAATGTAGTAAGCCGCACAGATCCTATAGACTGTAAAACTTGATGCTCTAATATCATCTGTGATACCACCACCTATTTTAACCATGGGTTATGAGTCCTTTATCAAAATAAACAGGAATCTCATTTGGTTCATTCTTTGCATCACTATAAAAAAAAATTATTAACCACCTATGTTAAATTAAGCTGATGTCAAATGTTATCTTTCATTAATACATAACATCATGCAAAAATTAAAATAGTATAACTCAATCATCCACACAATTGATAGAAGTTTGAATCATCACATAATAAATAGGTAAATAATAGATACCAAATAAACCATGAGTTTCAAAACTAGTATCCAATCCATACGTGTACGGAAATAAAACTGAATAAATCTATCAACTAGAGGGGAAACATGCCCAACTGAAATATGGAATCGTAAATCCTAATCTAGGAATGAATAAATGAATGCCTACAAAAATCTTGCAAGCCACCACAAGTGTTGCAGCTACGCATCCCTGGAATTAGTCATTAAGCTTGGCATCCCTGTGGCTAGACACCTAAAATGATTTAGAAAATAGATTTGACACGGGTCAGAGCCCAAAACCTTTGAAAAACATTTAGCAAGTATTTAAATTGTAGTTGTAAAAGCATTTATTAGATACAAATATTAGTTTATCGTACACTTCTAGAGTTCCTCACCTCTCATTTATAGTGCAAACTTAATGTCTCCTCTTTTACCCACCTAGTTATGTTACCCAGTCTAACTAGACATAAGTATATAAATATAAGTTTAGCTCCCCTATATCGCTCACACGATACGCTACCATAAAACAAATAATTAATATTAAAAAAATTTAATATTGAACCATTAATTAAGTTTCTCATACTTAAATTTCTTTTAGATATACAGTATATCTTTTCCACCATCACACATAAGTAGAATAATCACACTTTTATATACATGTCACGTTATAATATATACAACTAAAGTATCCCCCAAAATGGTCATAGAGATTCATGAATACTCTACTATTAAGTCCATGTACCTCTCATACCAAATCAGGGACTATCGGTTCGAAATGTCTCCTCAAACCATAAATCAAACAACACACAATTCTGATGAACGTAGTTCTAAGCCTTTGGGCTATGCACATACCTAACATACCCAAATGACCGGTCGATACCACTAATCCAACCCACATAGTGAGACGCCCTAAGATCTATGTTCTGGGCCACACATCAAATCTCGCTGGAATCGACATGGTGGGATCTCTCTCTGCGCGGGACCTCCCATGATAGTAGGCAGCGTAAGTACGTTTACACACATTATAAATCACATAATTGGTATTCACACAACATTATATATATATATATATATATATATATATATATATATATATATATATATATATATATATATATATAACTTCAGTATAAGTATACACACAACCTAGAATATATCATGTAGGTTGTATTTATCTCTCTCGAATACTCGACATACTAATGATTCACACATACTGTTATTTTCATATTTTTCGAGTATTACTCATTACCCGAATTGTCCCAATTATCCCTTAAGTAAATTTCAGTAGTAAAACATCACTATCCTACTCGTATTGGTCTTAGGTCATCGTTTACCCTTCCCATAACCCAACTTGTAAGTTCCCGATATGAAACACAATCGGTTAACTATTGTCGATCATAATCCCAATTTTACACTCATTAAGATTGAACCAGGCCTTAACTATATGTTTACTAATCTTCTCTAAATCCTTAAATCATTAATAAACCATCACCAAAGTTCCCTGTAATTATTTCCACGAGGAAGTATAAAATAAAAATCAAATTTGACAAAACTAGGAAGCCGAACCGATTCTGTATAGGATCCGAACCGATTCGCCCCACCTGACAGTTCCCTCTTCATTGCTGTTATGAGTTTTCACCCCTTATACTATCTCAAACTACCACAAAACCTTCTTAAACTCCCATAGAACATACCCAATCATCAATTATACATATAAGGACTATTTGTAACGTAAATAATACATCAAATCTAAAATAAATCCATCCAAGAACCGATTAAATCTGAAAATTAATAAAACTCTAGTTTATGGTGTCCTTCGTGCATATTCATCATTATACCGAGATTTATTTCGAGTAATTCATCACATATTCTCGGATTTCCTATTCTTTACATATAAGGATTTATTCTACATGAATTCCTACCTCGAATAATGAATTTCACCCATCCAATTCCCAATAAATCATTTAAATCATCAAATTGAAACCCTACACTATATAGATATTATAAAATGCTTAAAATAATGCAAAATAAACACTTTCCATGATAAAGAAGGATTGATTTTATGCTGTAGAAGATGAATCGGTGTTAAAACTCCCCAATCCTCTTTGATTTTGGCTCCTAAAGCTCACTTCTTTCTTCCTTCTCTCTTGTTTCAATCTCTCAGGGTTTAGAAAATGAATTATGACTGCCTCAAACTCGTAGACTTAGGTTTTTCATCCTCAATCCTAAAATTTGGCTAACGAAATACCCCCGTGTGGGCCCGACCATGTCTAAAAAGTCCCCGGGTATACTATTTCGACTCATTCAGATCAACTGTGACCTCGAAATCATCATCCGAGTCACTCTACATAATTTTCCTTATCTCGATCTCAATACAAAACTAAACCACATCCAACTAAAGTCTTTAAGGCCTAAACAAAGATAAATATAATATTAAAGCTCGAGTTAAAAGAATTTCAATATAAGTTTAAAACACCACTCCCACTAGGTTAAGCTAATACTCCTTCATCTTTCAATTCCATTTAGACAAAAAATTCAGTAATATTTTTAACTTTTCAGGGGGTGGGTAGTATAAAATTAATAGAAAATAAAAGACAATTCAAAAGTGAACAATAAAATAATGAACCCAATGGTATGATCTACTCATAGTTAATCAAATTCTAAGTAAACTAAGAATATGATTTAACAAATATCGTGTTTAACAGACTAAATCATAGCAAAATAAAATCTACAAAACTTATAAAAATATAGTGATTCAATTGTAATGATATAATAATTTAGAACCAAAATATGTTTACCAAATATCATAATGAAATTGTATGTAGGACAAAATTAAAAGCATGTACACATAATCAAAACATATGAAAAAAATATTTATGCAGGCTGAACAATATAAACTTATGGAAGAAAATAGTATTAGGGGATAGAATAGTTAAGGCCCAGCGAAAAACTTACATTTAACACTATACGTGTAGAGACAATTAAAATAAAACATCTTATTATGTGTGAATACATATTATGTCATTTGTTATGTGTGTTAACATACCTAAGTTGCCTACTATCACAGGAGGTTCCGCATAGAGGGTGATCCCACCTTGCGATTCCAACAAGGGCCGGATGTGTTCCCCAAAAAATAGAACTTAGGGAGGCTCACTATGTGCAGTGTATTAGTGGGACCGACATGTCGTTTGGGTATGATATGTATGTGATTATCCCAAAGGCTTAGAACTATGTTCACCTCCACTATGTGTTAATTGATTTATGGTTCGAGGAGACATTCCAAACCGATTGTACTTGATTTGGTACGAGAGTAGTTGTATATATTATAGTGTGATAAATATATAAAAGTGTGATTATTGTAGTTATGTGTGAGGGTAGAAAAGATAGATAATGAATGTCTGAAAGAAATTTAAGTGTGAGAAACTTAATTAACTGTACAATAATAATATTTTGTCAATATTAATTATTGGTTTTACGTTAGCATATGGTATGGGAAGTATGGGGGAGATAAACTGAAGCACCTTATACTCTTGACTCACTTGAGTCTATATTGTATAAGTGTTCATCTAGTTTGAAAATTATGACAAAATTATGTCCATCCTAGAAACCAAAGAACCTCAGATATTGCATTTATATTTCATCTTTGATTGAAGGGATCTAGACCTAATTACCAACACTCACACACAGTAGAATGAATCATTTACATGTCATATTGCATATTAGTGTGTGTACATATGTTGAGTGTGTTTAAATCCCCAATGTTGTGTTTTTAAATAATTTTTGGGATTTTTTAAAACATTTTAAAAATAAAGTTTTATTAATAAAACTTGGTTTTAAAAGGTTATGGGGTAAATCTGCTATTTTAGAATGTTGGTTTAACTGTCTAAAGTTGGTTTGGGTAGAAACCAAAAGCTGCAGAGACTTCAGGGTTTACTTTGTAATTACTTTAGATGCGCGTTTTATCTCACCTCATATGCCAACATGTGTTAGCTTCTGATTGGTGAGAAGTGTGTTTCCTTGCAGAGACAATTCGAGTGATCATTTTCATCCCTTGGATCATTCTTATCAACGATCTGAATGTCTTCCATCATAATCCCTGTGATCACCTTTGAACCAATCAGGAGAGCTTTAACCACCGCTTATCGTATGCCCTTGGATCTAAGTCAATTGAACTTGACTAAATCTGGTCCCTTGATTTCAATCCTGATTCTCGAACCTTCCCAGCCTCTTATAAGAAGGCTCCTACTCTCAGCATTAGAAGACTTTTGTCATTTAGTGTTTTGAGAGAAAAGAAAGAGAGAGTAGAGAGAGAGAAAGAGTTAGAAACCCTAACCCTAACCCTAAATCGTCTAAACAATTAAAACTAAATATAAATCTTCAAACCTCTATACTTTACCAAACACAACTTTGAGTGTTTGTGTGTTTTAAAAGATGATTTGAGAGTTGGTTTGTTGCTGTAACCTCTTCTTCTTTGGATATTGTTTCCAACTTAATCATTTTCTTAGATCTGTTGTTCTTGTATATAGAAATTTTCAGATCTGAGTTTTTCATGATATATTACACTTAGTTTGCATGTTTGTTTCTCAGCTTGAGAAATATTTTGTTAATTCGTTTTCTGTAAATGTTTTTAACTTTGAAATCAACAAAAATGTTTTATGTTTCTAGTTCTCTTAAAACTAAACCTTGACCTAGTTTGGAATCACACTTGGAGGTTTTCAATCTCAAATTTTTTTTCAAAACTCTGAGATTGATTAAGATATTGACTGTCTTCTAAGCAAGATATCCATGGATTCTGGGATTGATTTAAAGGTCAAACAGGTTTAAAGTTTTGTGAGAAGAGAGAAAAAGAAAAATCACAGCATATAGACTTATATGTACTTTGCTAGGACTGTTTGTACTTAATAAGCGTGAGTGTGTGCATGCATGTGTTAGAAAGCACCTCCACAAACACTTTCACACTACAACACAAAAAGTGTTGGTAATAAGATCTTGAGAAAAAGAGTCGACGTAAAGAGCTTGAACAAATTGGAGTTCACAAATTGAGAGGACAACATCAACAATCAGAACTGCAGAGAAGTTATAAGGACACCAGAGGGTACATTCCTAAACTTATATAGGTCTGAGTTGTATGCATGTTTGTTATATAGTTTGTAACTGTTAAATTTGTTTATAGTGGATTTTTGTTTTACTCCGTAGAGGGAGTCGTGGATGTTTCCTCAATTGGTGAGGTTTTACCACGTAAAAAATCTTGTACTTTATCTTCCTACATCTTCTCATCTCATTCTTGGTTGTGCTGGGTTTTAAATTTGTTTAAAACCGTTTAATAAACCTATTATTCAAATCTTGAATATATCTCTTACATACTCTTATCAAACACATCTTGTGTTCAAATAGTTTTGGTTTTTCAAGAAAAGAGTTTCCTCAAAAAACAGACCGGAGTTACTTAAATAGTTTATTTTTAATAAACGGCTTTAGTAACAGAATTTCAGTTGGTATCAGAGCTTGGTAAACTTCTTTTAAAGAGATCCTGTGTTTACGAAATTGTTTTCGAAAAATCAAATATGGACGAGAAAAATGAAAGATTTGGTAACTTGACCAGACCTCTTATCTTTGATGGAACTAATTTTGCTTACTAGAAAGTAAGGATAATTTCTTTCATTTAAGGAACTCTGGGAGATGATGTCTGGGACATTGTTGAAAATGGTTACATTTTTCCTACAAAACCAGCCACTGAAGGAAGTAATGAGAGGGTTAAGAAAGTTTTAAGTGAGTTCACACAAGAAGAGAAACAAGTTTCTCGCAATAATAACAAAGGAAAGAATGTCATATTTATGTCTATAAATGAACATGAGTTCAAAATAATCTCATCCTGTACCACTTCTAAGGAAGCTTGGGACACTTTAGTTACTGCTTATGAAGGTGACACTAGAGTTAAGGCTACTAAAACTTAAATGCTCATACAACAGTATAATTCTTTAATTATGTCTGAGACTGAGTCATTTGATGACTTCTATATGAACCTGACTGATATTGTGACAAAGCTACATGCTAATGGGATAACTTATGATGGACAAGAAATTGTATCTAAAATTCTGAGATCATTACCACAGAAATTTGATAACAAAAGATATGCTATTGAGGAAATGTGTGATATCAATCTCACTCTTGAACTACTCAGTAGTAAATTAAGAACTGTTGAAATGGAACTGGAATTTAAGAAACAATTAACCCAGTCCCATAGGAAACAGACTAGTTCCAATCTAAGCTTCTCTTCTAAATTGATTAAGCCTGAGTTTAATACTTCCAATGATGATTCTGATGAGGAATGCGATATAGAGAGTTTGGACAATCAGATTGCCTTAATGTCAAAACAGTTTAAGAAAATCATTAAATTTAGAAACAACATAGCAAATAAACAAGACAAGTCCAATTATCCAACTCCTTTCAATCACAGACCTGATGAGAAGATCCATGACAAAAATTACAAGGACTCTCACACTAGACCTAACAGAGACCTTAAGAAGGCTGAATGCTATAGATGTGGTAAATTAGGACACATTGCACAAGACTGTAGAGTTAACTTGAACACTCAAAACAAACACACTAGAGCCAACATTTGCAAGACATGGGATGATTCAAGTGAATCTGAAAATGAGGAACCTGAGTCATCTGATGTTTTTGACCCTTGCATGTCTTTCTTTACCAAGATTATCTATAATGATGATATGCCTGTGTTTGTTAATGAGGATGAATATAGTAATTCTACTTCTGATGTTTCGAATACTGCTGTTACTGGTTTAGATGCTTTGATTACTGAGAATATTGCTATCTGTTCCTCGGGGTGTGTGAGTCAAAGGGAAAGTGATAATAACTATGTCAATGGGTGTGTGAGTTCATAGAATGAAGACCTAGGGGTCATTTCACACACTACACTTAGTGACTCGGACAATGAAGACCTCCCAGATATTCACACTCTTTATGCTAAAACTCTTAAGAAAAGCACTAGACTAGAAAAGATTATGAAAGATCTCACTAAGAAGTTAGAAGATCTAAGCCTAATGGTTAAACTGAATGCTGAAGAGTATACTACCCAATTTTTGACTCATGAAAGCGAAATCAAAATGTTTGATCAAAAACTCCGAAATTTAAATGAAACTAATGAAACTCTAGAGAAAAAATACAAAGGAAAATTGTTAGAATTGGAACAAACTAAAGAAAAGACATCAACTATTTTCAAAAAAATTACAAAATTTGAAAAAAATTAAACTGTTTTGATGAATTTGTTGCTGAATCAAAAACCAATTCTGATGATCGAACTGGAATAGGGTTTTTCCCTAATTTGAAGACACAAACAAAATCTTTTGAACCTATCAAGTTTGTGTCAGGAGGCAAAAGGCCTATTGAAACATGTCCAGACTTTCATTCTCTAAAAATTGAGTTTGATTCAAAACATCAAAATTTTAACATTGGGGAATCAAGTTTCTCTAAACATGAAAGTTCACCTAAGGCTAAATATGTCTACCCCTCTATTAGAAAGAGTGAATATACAATTAAACCTGTACTACCTAGGAATCGAGTTCAACCTCAAAACTTCTCAAAACCTTTGTTTAGAGACTTTCCTAAGGAGACCCCAATCTTGAGCAATCTTTATTGCTCTTACTGTGATATATACGGTCACTCTTTTGACAGTTGCTATGATACGAGACTAGTTACACATGTCTATAGTTATCCTATTTATCAGAACTTTAACTATTCTAGGAGGATCCGGAACAATTATGTACTTCCTAGACAACCTGACAAAAACTCTAATTATAGGAAGAGAAAGACCAAACCTAAGAGAACATTTCCTAGAAGGATTCCTAAGCACTTTCCTAAACCAAATGCTCAAGTCTTTCATAAAATTCAAAATCATGCGCAAAACATTTTTCAGCAAAAATCTAATGCTCGCAAATTTTATCAATTGAGAGCTAATAAGCGCAAAATGAAAACTAGAGCAATTTGGGTTAGAAAATATGATCTATTGCCTCATATGAAGTGTAACATAGTTGTTATTGCTCTAAAAGCTCAACACACATCATCCGGTTGGTATTTAGACTCTGGATGTTCTAAGCACGTGACTGGGGACGAAACTAAACTTTTAAACAAAACCAGCTTTGCTGGTGGTAAAGTCATTTTTAGCGATGGAGTTTCATCTCAAATCATAGGCAAAGGAACTCTCCAAGAAGATGGACTTCCTGTTCTTGAAAATGTCCTTCTAGTTAAAGGTCTCAAGGCCAATCTACTTAGTATATAGCAATTTTGTGACTGAGATCATACTGTTACCTTTTCAAAGAACAATTGCAAAATTTTAAAAGAAAAAGGTGAATGCATAATTACAGGATTCAGGACTCCTGACAATTTTTATACTGTCATGAACAATTCTGAAATCTGTAATGTTGCCAGAATCGATGACAACGAGATATGGCATAACATAATGGGTCATATAAATTACGATAACCTTAGTAGACTGACCTCTCAGGAAATAGTTAGAGGAGTTCCTAAAATCAAACCCATTCCTAATATTATCTTTGGTTCTTGTCAGGAAGGTAAAATTGCTAAGGCACCTCATAAGAAAGTTAATGATATTCTTACCTCTAATCCCTTGGAGCTCATCCGTTTGGACCTAATGGGTCCCTCCCAAACTGTTAGTCTTTGTGGACACAGTTATATTTTAGTTATGGTTGATGACTTCACCAGATTTACTTGGGTAGCCTTTTTAAAACAAAAGTCTGACACTTTTCAAACTTTCTTAAAAATTCTTCTTCGGATTGAAAATGAAAAGGACACTCAAGTAAATAGAATTCGTAGTGATAGAGGTGGTGAATTCAAAGACACTGGTATTATTTAATACTGTGACTATAATGGTTACAAACATGAATTCAGTGCTCCTAAGACTCCTCAACAAAATGGGATTGCCGAGAGAAAGAATCGTACTCTTCAAGAGATGGCACGTGTTATGTTGCATGCCAAGAATTTGCCTAAGTATTTTTGGGTAGAATCTATTCGTACTGCCTGTCACATCATAAATAGGGTCTATCTTAGAAAGAATTCCAAAGAAACCCCTTACGAACTTTGGTATAAGAAAAAGCCCAATCTTAAGTACCTTAGAACTTTTGGTAGTACTTGTTATGTATGCAAAGATAGGGAACACTTGTCCAAATTTGAGAGCCGAGGAGATAAAGCCATATTTTTAGGATACTCGCCTAACAGTAGAGCCTATCGAGTGTATAATCTTCGCACTAAAACCTTGATGGAATCCATAAATGTAATTGTGAGTGACACTACTGTAGAGAGTAAGACTGGTGAATCAACTATTGAGGAAGAGCCTACAAATATTTTAGAAAATAACTCTCCTGAAATAGATGATTCATTACCAATTGAGACACCTGAAGTACCTTACTGGGTTTCTAAAGATCATCCCATAAATAACGTAGTTCGTAACCCTAGTGAGACAGTGCGTACAAGATCCCAACTTAGAAACTATGCACATTATGCATGTTTTGTTTCCCTAGTGGAACCAAAGAATGTAAATGATTCATTGAATGACTCTCACTGGATTTCTGCAATGCAGGAAGAACTTCTTCAATTTGTCATTCATGATGTTTGGTATCTTGTTCCTCGTCCTGATCACAAAAAGGTTATTGGCATACGTTGGATTTTTAAAAATAAGTCTGATGAAAATGGGATAATCATTAGAAATAAAGCTAGATTAGTTGCTCAAGGATACTCTCAAATTTAAGGAATAGATTTTAACGAGACTTTTGCTCCTGTTACTCGTTTAGAATCTGTCCGTTTGCTCGTTGCTATAGCTTGTCACTTGCATTTTACACTTTATCAAATGGATGTTAAATCTGCATTCCTTAATGGAATATTGACTTAAGAGACCTATGTAGAATAACCTAAAGGGTTCATTGACCCTCAATATCCAAATCATGTATTTCGTCTCAAAAAGGCTCTGTATGGCCTTAAACAAGAACCTAGAGCTTGGTATGAGCGTCTTTCCAGTTTCCTCTTAAATAAAGGTTTCAAAAGAGGTGGAAATGATCAAAATCTTTTTGTCAAACACATCATTATTGCTCAAGTTTACGTTGACGATATTATCTTTGGATCAACTTCTCCCTCGGAAGTAAAATCCTTCTCTGAAACTATGCATAAGGAATTTCAAATGTCCCTTATGAGGGAGTTACAATTCTTCTTAGGCCTTCAAGTCAAACAAAATTAAGAAGGATTATTTGTATCGCAATCCAAGTACTCTTTAGAGATAGTAAAGAAATTTGGCCTCGAGAGTGCTAAAGATGTTAAAACGCCCATGAGTACTACGTTAAAACTTTCTAAAAATGAAAATGGAAAATCCGTAGATCCTACTCTATATCGTAGTATGATAGGAACCTTACTATATCTTACTGCCTCATGTCCTGATATTATGTATGTTGTGTGTGTATGTGCTCGTTATCAAATAACCCTAAAGAGAGTCATTTGAATGCTGTTAAACGTATCATTAAATATGTAAAAGGCACTCTAAATTTAGGACTTTGGTACACTAATGACACACCAAGCACTATAATTGGGTACACTGATGCTGACTGGGCTGGGTGTACTGATGATAGTAAAATCACATCAGGTGCATGTTATTATATAGGTAATAACTTGGTAGAATGGAGTAGTAAGAAACAAAACTACACATCACTCTCAACAGCCGAATCTGAAAACATAGCCGCTGGCAGCTGTTGTGCTCAATTACTATGCCTTAAACTAATGCTAAGTGATTATGGTATTCAAGAAAATCAACTACATCTCTATTGTGATAATCAAAGTGCGATTAATATTTCTAAAAACCTTGTTCAACACTCGCGAACAAAGCACATAAAAATTAGACATCATTTTATACGCGAATTGGTTGAAACTAAGGGATTAGAAATCAATTATCTTCCTACTGATTTGTAACTCGCAGATATGTTCACAAAACCTCTAGATTATAATAGATTCATTTCCTTACGTAAATCTATTGGTATGGTTTGTGCTGAGTAATACCTTTGCTGATTATCCAAGTTTTTTTCCCTTTGTCCATTTAAAACAAAATGGGGGAGAAATTTGAGTCTCTAATGATTCTATATATATGCTAAACTGCTTGATCTTAGTGATTCATTGCAGGTTTTTGTACAGTTATACTCAACTGATGTAATAGGGTATTTAATTGTTAATAGTTGAGTTATGTACTTTTGTTTTCTAGGATTTGGGTAGATAGAATCTTTATAGGAATAGGTTTTTCTTTTCTTTTTGTCGCCCTACGAGTCCTGGTTGACTCAAAGGAGATTTTGTCTCATATTTCCAAAGGGGGAGATTGAAGAACCTTATACTCTTGACTCACCTGAGTCTATATTGTATAAGTGTTCATCTAGTTTGGAAATTGTGACAAAATTATGTCCATCCTAGAAACCAAAGAACCTTAGAGATTTCATTTCTATTTCATCTTTGATTGAAGGTATCAAGACCTAATTACCATCACTCACACACGGTAGAATGAATCATTTACATGTCATATTGCATATTAGTGTGTGTACATATGTTGAGTGTGTTTAAATCCCCAATATTATTTTTTTAAATATTTTTTGGGATTTTTTAAAACATTTTAAAAATAAGGTTTTATTAATAAAACTTGGTTTTAAAAGGTTATGGGGTAAATATGCTATTTTAGAATGTTGGTTTAACTGTCTAAAGTTGGTTTGGGTAGAAACCAAAAGCGGCAGAGACTTCAGGGTTTACTTTATAATTACTTTAAACGCGCATTTTATCTCGCCTCATATGCCAACATGTGTTAGCTTCTAATTGGTGAGAAGTGTGTTTCCTTGCTGAGACAATTCGAGTGATCATTTTCATCCCTTGGATCATTATTTCAACGATCTGCATGTCTTCCATCATAATCCCTGTGATCACCTTTGAACCAATCAGGAGAGCTTTAACCATCTCTTATCGTATGCCCTTGGATCTAAGTCAATTGAACTTGACTAAATCTGGTCCCTTGATTTGAATCCTTATTCTCGAACCTTCCCAGCCTCTTATAAAAAGGCTCCTACTCTCAGCATTAGAAGACTTTTTCCATTTCGTCTTTTGAGAGAAAAGAAACAGAGAGTAGAGAGAGAGAGAAGAGAGAAACCAGAGAGAGAAAGAGTTAGAAACCCTAACCCTAACCCTAAATCGTCTAAATAGTTCAAACTAAATATAAATCTTCAAACCTCTATACTTTACCAAACACAACCTTGAGTATTTGTGTGTTTTGAAAGATGATTTGAGAGTTGGTTTGTTGCTGTAACCTCTTCTTCTTTGGATCTTATTTCCCTTAGACCTGTTGTTCTTGTACATAGAAATTTTCAGATCTGAGTTTTTCATGATATAGTTTGCATGTTTGTTTCTCAGCTTGAGAAATATTTTGTTGATTCATTTTCTGTAAATGTTTTTAACTTTTAAATCAACAAAAATGTTTTATGTTTCTAGTTCTCTTAAAACTAAACCTTGACCTAGTTTGGAATCACACTTGGAGGTTTTCAATCTCAAAAATCTTTTCAAAACTCTGAGATTGATTAAGATCCTGGCTGTCTTCTAAGCAAGATATCCGTGGATTCTGGGATTGATTTAAAGGTCAAACATGTTTAAAGTTTTGTGTGAAGAGAGAAAAAGAAAAATCACAGCATATAGACTTATATGTAATTTGCTAGGACTGTTTGTACTTAATAAGTGTGAGTGTGTGCATGAATGTGTTAGAGAGCACCTCCACAAACACTTTCACACTACAACACGAAAAGTGTTGGTAATAAGATCTTGAGAAAAAGAGTCGACGTAAAGAGCTTGAACAAATTGGAGTTAACAAACTGAGAGGACAACATCAACAATCAGAACTGCAGAGAAGTTTTAAGGACACCAGAGGGTACATTCCTAAACTTATATAGGTCTGAGTTGTATGCATGTTTGTTATATAGTTTGTAACTAGTAAATTTATTTATAGTGGATTTTTGTTTTACTCCGTAGAGGGAGTCGTGGATCTTTCCTCAATTGGTGAGGTTTTACCACATAAAAAATCTTGTACTTAATCTTCCTACATCTTATCATCTCATTCTTGGTTGTGCTGGGTTTTAAAGTTTGTTTAAATTTTTTTAATAAACCTGTTATTCAAATCTTGAATAGATCTCGTATATACTCTTATCAAACACATCTTGTGTTCAAATAGTTTTGGTTTTTCAAGAAAAGAGTTTCCTCAAAAAACAGATCGGAGTTACTTAAATAGTTTATTTTTAATAAACGACTTTAGTAACATAATTTCATAAACTTGTTGTGGTTATTTAGATAATTATGTCTAGTTAGGCTGGGTAGCATAACTAGGTGGGTAAAATAGGAGATGTTAAGTGTGCACTATAGATGAGAGGTTAGGAACTCAAGGAAGCGTACGTGGAACTAACGTGTATATCTTCTAACTGCTTTTAAACATCAATTTAAATACGTGCTAAATATTTTTCAAAGGTTTTGGTCTCTGATCTGTGTCAAATCCATTTTCAAAACATTTTAGGTGTCGATCCACAGGGACGCCAAGCTTAATAACTCATTCAAGAGAGGCTTAGTTGCAGCACTTGTGGAGGATTGCAGGATTTATGTAGACACTTCAGTCATTCATTCAAAGATTACGACTTATGATTAAGTAGTTCATTTGGTCATGTTGACCCTTTAATTGATACATTCTTTCAGTTTTATTTATCAAACTATGTAATTGGATTCAGTTTTATTTCTATAGAGATATGTTTTAGATATTAGTTTTGGAACCGATAGTTTATTCGGTATTTATCATTTATAAATTTATCATGTGATGATTCAGACTTCTATTAATTGTGTGGATGCTTGAGTTACATTATTTATTTCTGTCTGTTGTTATATGTTAATGAAATATAAAATTTGGCACTGTCTTAATTTAACATAGTTGGTTAGTAATTTATAAATATTCCGATAATGATGCTAAGAAATAACCGAATGAGATTCCTATTTAATTTTATAAAGGAATGATGTCCCATGATTAAAATAGGTGGGGTGTCATAGATGGTATCAGAGCATCAAGTTCTAGAATCCATAGTACCCTATTACTAGGACTGTTGCATTCACTTTTACATATGTGAGATTACGTTATTCTACTATTATATTTGGATTGACTATGAACTCATACAATTCGATCTAAATTCAGATCCCACCTAGGAGAGTATCACCGACAAGGGCATAGGATAGAGATGATGATGGAGAGGTTTAGCAGGAGCCACAGGCACTACAACCACAACCACCGCAGGGGACAGTGACAACCATAGAAGTGGCCATTATTATGGAATAAGCAGTTAACACTACTATGATTGCCATTGCACTCCTCTTTCCCCAGGACCATCCACTAAAGTAGCTAGTGAAAACGATTATCCAGGCCCACCCGGGGATGTCAGATTAGAAAAGATTAAGGGAGGCATTTCAGAAGGGCTACCCACCAGAGTTTTAGGATAATATTGACCTGATCCTGTCTTAGCATTGGAAGAAGTACATTTAGCGCCACCTTCGCATGGTTGAGTGTAGTGAAATTAATAAGAAGATGTTGGACACTTTTAGGATCATCGGAGAAGCTTTACAGTGGTGGGAGTCTATTATCACTACCGAGGAGAGGGTGCGGTTTAACCACAAGTACTTTCCACCGGACATTAAGACAGAGATGCCAAAGAGGTTTAATGATGTAGTTCAGGGTGACCATTCAGTAGCTGAATACGATGAGGAGTTCACATGTCTGGATAATTTGTGCGATGAGGTGAACAGTGAATAGAGGAAGAAATTGAAGTTCATGAATGGACTCGTCTGGAGGATCATACAACACTTGATAGGCAACCCCACGTTGACGACTTATCTAGAGGTCGTCAATTCCGCACTTCTTCACTGTCAGGATCATCGCTTCCATCTAAAGGGAAGCAATAGAGGGGGTGAGCCTAGCCATCCGAGCAAGGATGTAGGGAACGATTCTAGTGGAGCATTGCAGCAACAAACGGGTAGGTACCAGGGACAGGATTCCCCCAGGGGGATTCGACTATGAGATTTAGATCTGGAGGTTATTGACTTCGAGCTGGTGGATTTATGTTGGGCCAGTGGGGTCCTAACTTACAGTAGCATGTTCCTCAGGTTTGTCAGGGACATGGGAACAATGGGGAACGCCGGCAAGGTCGAGGTCACCAGGGCCAGCATCATCAAAGTGCCCTTATGTGGTGCTGGTTTGTCCAAAAGCCCCCAGGACTAAATCAATACACCTAGGTACACTATTCAACCTATTTTGACCCATTTGTAATCATTCGTGACCTCAAAATCTCCATTCGAGTCACTTTACATAAATTCCCTATCTCAACCTCAATATAGTCTACAAGAGACTCCCAGTTGAGATATAACACAGTCACATCGATATCACTAGCTATGACATATAATAATGATCACAAGTTATTTACTACTCACTTAGTAACTTTATTCCATAAATAATAATCTTATCTTTCCCGATTAGTATTTTAAATAAACACGTAATGTTTAATTCAATTAAATTATGATACACGTGAAATTTAAAAATAATCAAATTAATTAAATTCTAAAATACTCAGGAATACATGGTGTTACACAAATATCAATCTATTAATTTTCAGATGAACATCTAAACTCAAAGCAAGATATAATAGGAGAGAGAAGTCAAGCAACAAATAGATAAATGGTTTTCAAGTTTAGTCCTGAAAATCCCAGAAAAATAACAAAACAATATACAAAAAGTTTAAAGAAGAGTAAAGAGAAAAATAAAGAAGAAACTTAGGTAGATAAATTGAGAGGTAGAAAGGTGTTTCTATCAAAAGAACATTGATAAAATAGTAGTGTAGAAACTCGATGGTTGAAATCACAATCTTTAAGGAAGCACTAACCGCAATCTACCAAAAAAAACATGTTCTTTCGAAAAAGATAAACAGAGTATACATTAAGATATCTTGAACCCCAAAACAAAATACAAACATCAAATTCATACTTGAAAAACCAAAACAAACGTAATATATAATCACCAAAGAGTGAGGAAGAAATAGAAGTTGGAATAAATATAATACCTAAAACCAATTTGAAACCCATAAAAAAATTGAAACACAAATTAAAGATAATGTGTAACTGAGATACATATAATAAAACATAGAAGAAAAAGCATAAACGATCCCTAACTAAACACCAGTAAAACCGATTAAAATTCCTATATATTGGACCCAAAAAGTCAACACTACAACTGATTGAGTGAATACCTCTACCTGGTGTTTGGCTACCAAACTTAGATATGAAATGTCACATGAGTTAGACAAAGACACTAATTTCAAAATCCAAATTTTAAACCCTAAAATCATAAACCCAAAATTTCATAAAAAACCCAAAGTTTGAAAACCAAAAAGCCCTTAATCACACCTTGAAGAATAGTAATAAGAGTAGGAATACCACACATTGAAGAAGAAGAAGAAGGGGGTGAAGTGATAGCCAAGAGTTACCGAGAGAGAGATAGATAGAGAGAGGGGGGAGAATCACGAAATCATGTGCGTGAGAGATTATGACGGCGAGGGTGAGGCTGATTAAGTGGCTAGGATGATTGGATAGGTTTTTTTTACAAAAATTGCCCAAAATTTGAATTAGAGTAAAAATAAGAATGGAAAAAGAGGGGCAAAACACCAAAACCATTGGATTCAATTTGGAACCATTGCATCCTAGCCTTTAATTGTCTTATCATATTATGGAATAGTTAAACAGTTCTACTCCTTATTAGATGGATGGATATATAGATAGGAAGACAGATAGATAGATAGATAGATAGATAGATAGATAGATAGATAGATAGATAGATAGATAGATAGATAGATAGATAGATAGATACACATATAGGGAGAGAGAGAGGGACTTTTGGGGTAAATTTTTTTATAAATACCAACAAGATAAAAGATAAATGTTTATACCTTTATAAGACAGTCTTTTATATATGTCACTAATTTTTATTCAAAACATATTATGTTAATGTCTAGTTTGAATTTTTTTTAAAAATACATAAATTTTTTTTATTTCATCGGTGTATTTTTCTTTAAATCTTGTATCTCTTCTTTAGTGAGTTTTTAATGCTTTAATATGTCGAGAAGTATGGACAATCACCAAAAGATGTAAGAAAAACATTAAAAATTATTAATAGGTATCAACTAGAAGCTCATATTACGATTATATGAAAGTCTAAAACATCAAAATATTTATGACACTTTTTGTTTATAATTTTTTAGGGAAGAGGGACAATATCCCCACATATATTATTAATAGGACTTGGGAAAAACACTCTTAAATGTCTATTACAAGCTCTAAATAAAAGGTGTTAAATCTATAGTTGATCCCAATGAATAGAGTTAAATGAAAAAAATAAATGTGGGATTTAACAAAGGACCCCATTACAAAAGTAACTAAGAAATTCTTATATTAGGAGTGCCTACTTTATGTAACTTAAGTAATCCTTTACTTAATAGAAGAATGAAATTAAAATCCAAGAAATTAGAAGAGCCTCAAGAAGAAATTGCATGATTTGTAAGGTCATCAACCAATCTATTCGATTCCTTGAGATATAATTGATAAAGTAACCATTTGATGCAATTAGTTGTTGACAAAAATTATTTTGTTCTCTAAAAAGCCAAGGAGATTTACAGTTAACAATAATCATTTAAACCACTATTTTTTAATCCGACTATATAGACATGTCTTGAATGACCAAGTTTATGCTAAAATAAATACCTTTTATCAAAGGCATAATTTCAGCGTTTAGACAATTTCTCTCACTACCACAAAATTTCTTTTATCATCCCTAATGAACCCCCCAACACCATTCTATCCTAGATTTCCTTTAGAAAAACCATCGTCGTTGACTTTGAAATAGTTTTCCTAGGTCTTAGCCACCTAGTAATGATAATTTTTTAAGCTTTTGGCTAGACATGAAAATTAAAGAGTTAAATTTTGAATTCATCATCTTTACATATCAGATCTTTAAAAGAAATGGATTGGTCTAAATATTGAATCATGTTCTTCACTTAGTAGATAATATTCTCTACTGTCACAACCTTGCCTTCAAAATTATTATTGTTTCTGGATTTCCAAATGTCCCAAAAGATAATAAGAGGAGTGAAATTAAAGATTAATTTGTGAGAATCATTTTTTTGAAGTTGTTAACCACTAAATGGTCAGCATAGCTTGACAAGAATTAAAATTTATAGACATTCCCAGAAGAACTCCAAAGTATTTCCATGCATCATACGTAGTGTCACTTTGTATAAAAGTATGTTCACTTTATTCTTCATGCTTGAGATAATACCTACATCTTGAATCAAGAAAAATTCCTTAGAGAGTCCTTGGGACCGCTCTCGGGTTCGGGAGTTGACTTTGGGTCAAATGGGGCTCGGAAGCACACATCGGTCTTTTAGACGGGAGATCATCAGAGGGAAATGAATTGTTCATCCGTATGGTAAGTCAGAATCGAGCACGGGGAGGAACACTGGAAAGGTTAGGATATGTAGTTCAACATTACAAAGAGTTTCACGTGGTTTAAAAAGTTGACCCTGGTCAATCGGGGACCAAAAACCTCCGGTGACCTCTCAGAGTAAAATAGATCATTGGTTCGTACCGTGGGTCAAAATCGCACACAGGGTGGATCTTTAGGAAGGTTATTTAGTTCCCTTCAGAGATTCATTCAGTCTCATTCGATCTGATGAGTAATTTTTGGTCAAACGGAGTTCGAGAACGCCCGGTAGCCTCCGGATCGATTTTCGGGTGAAAACTAATTGTTCATCCGAATGGTTATGTTGTTTCATGCACGGGGTAGACCATTGGAAAGGGGTTTCAGTTCCCTTCACAGATTCAAAGAGATTTTTCTCTGATGGTGAAGTTAATTGGGGCCAACTCGGGGCCCGGGAGCACCTGATAGCCTCTGAATCCATTTATCCTAGTGAAATGTTTCATTCATCTGAACCGTTATGCCGATTCATTGACGGGGTGAATCGATGGAAAGGGTATTCAGATCCCTTTAATGATTCAAATATCTTTCACTCTAACTATAGAGTTGACAAGAGTCAAATAGGGGGGCCGATGGCCTTTAGATCGGTACTCGGAGTGTGACCTTAGTTTGCGCGGGAAAGGGTAAGTGCTAGAGGTATAAGGAGAGACTTAGGGTGGCCTCAAATATGGTGTCTATAGATCCCCTCAATGGGTGAGCTTGGGAGAAGTGATGGACGTCGAATAGACACCATATGATGGAGGGATGGTAGTTATGTTAGCCTAAGGTATGTGGAGGACCGATTCAGAGGGTCGGGGTCAATTCCTATCTAAAAGAGGCAAAGACCCCAGTTTGAGGTCAATTTTGATCTAAAAAGGTGAAGATCGAGGATCGAGGCCAATTCTAACCTAAAAGAGATGGAGAATGAGGACCGAGATCAATTCTGACCTAATTGAGGTGACGAGACAAGACCGATGTCAATTTTGACCTAACTAAGGTGACAATCCAAGACCGTTATCAATTTTAACCTGAAAGAGGTGATGACCGAGGATCGAGGTCAATTCTGACTGAACTGAGGTAGTAATCCAAGATCGAGGTGAATTCTGACCTGAAAAAGGTGGCGATCGAGGACCAAGGTCAATTCTGACCTAACTGAGGTGACGACCAAAGACCGGGGTTAATTCTAACTTCAAATAGGTGATGATCGAGGATCAAAGTAAGTTCTAACCTAACTGAGGTGATGATATAATATCGAGGTCAATGCTGACCTAAAAGAGGTTATGACCGAGGATCGAGGTCAATTCTGACCTAACTGAGGAGGCGACCGAAGACTGAGGTCAATTTTGAACTAAAAGAGGTGATGATTGAGGATCGAGGTCAATTATTACCTAGTTGAGGTAATGATCCAAAACTGAGGTTGATTTTGATCTAAAAAGAGGTGACGACTAAGGACAGAAATCAATTCTGACCTAACTTAGGTGGCGATCTAAGACCGAGATAAATTCTGACCTAAAAAATAGGTGGTGACTGAGGACTGAGGTCACTTCTGACCTAACTAAGGTGACCATCCAAGACTGAGGTCAATTCTGACCTGAAAGAGGTGAGTAATGAAGACCGAGGTTAATTCTTACCTAACTGCGATGATGATTTAATACAAAAAACAATTGGGACCTAAAAGAGGTGACAATCGAGGATCAAGGTTAATTCTGACCTAACTGAGGTCAAGATCCAAGACCGAGGTTAATTCTGATCTAAAAAGAGGTGACGATCGAGGATCGAGGTCAATTCTGATCTAACTGAGGTGACAATCCAAGACTGAGGTCAATTCTGACCTAAAAGAGGTGACGATTTAGGATCGAGGTCAATTCTAACTTAATTGAGATGACGATCCAAGATTGAGGTCAATTCTGACCTAAAAAGAGGTGACAACCGAGGATTAAGGTCAATTCAAACCTAACTAAGGTGACGTCCAAGACCGAGGTCAATTCTGACCTGAAAGAGGTGACTACTGAGGATCGAGGTCAATTCTGACCAAACTGAGGTGATGATCCAAGATCGAGGTCAATTTTGACCTAAACGAGGTGATGGTTGAGGATCGAGGTCCATTCTGACCTAACTGAGGTGACGATCCAAGACTGAGGTCAATTATGACCTAAAAGAGGTGACAATCTAGGTTGAGGCCAATTTTGACCTAAAAGAGGTGACTATCGAGGACCAAGGTCAGTTCTGACCTAACTGAGGTGACAATCCAAGATTGAGGTCAATTCTAACCTAGAATAGGTGACGAATTATTACCGAGGTCAAATCTGACCTAACTAAGGTGACGATCTAAGACCGAGGTCAATTCTGACCTATAAGCAGTGAGGACCAAGGACTGAGGTCAATTCTAACGTAATTGAGGTGATGATTGAGGACCGAGGTCAATTCTAACCTAACTGAGATGACGATCCAAGACTGAAGTCAATTATTACATAACAAAGGTGAAGACTGAGAACCGAGGTCAATTCAAACCTAACTAAGGTGACGTCCAAGATCGAGGTCAATTCTGACCTGAAAGAGGTGACTACTGAGGATCGAGGTCAATTCTGACCTAACTGAGGTGACGATCCAATACCGAGGTCAATTTTAATGTAACAGAGGTGACGACGGAGGATTGAGGTCAATTATGACCTAACTAAGGTGACGATCTAAGACTGAGGTCAATTGTGACCTAAAAGAGGTGACTATTGAGATCAATTCTGGCCTAATTGAGGTGACGATCTGAGACCGATGTCAATTCTAACCTAAACTAGGTGACAATCGAGGATCGAGGTCAATTCTGGCCTAACTGAGGTGATGATCCAAGATTGAGGTCAATTCGGACCTAATAGAGGTGACAACTGAGTACCGAGGTCAATTCTAACCTAACTGAGATAACGGTCCAAGACCAAGGTCAATTTTGACCTAAAGGAGGTGACGACCGAGGATCGAGGTCAATTGTGACCTAACTATGGTGACAATCTAAGACCGAGGTCAATTCTGACCTAAAAGAGGTGACGACCGAGGACTGAGGTCAATTCTGATTTAACAGAGATGACGACCGAGGATGGAGGTCAATTCTGACCTAACTGAGGTGACGATCCAAGATCAAGGTCAATTATGACCTGAAAGAGGTGACAACGGATAATCGAGGTCAATTCTAACCTAAATGAGGTGACGATTCAAGACCGAGGTAAATTCTGACCTAAAGAGGTGACAATCGAAGGCCCGGGTCAATTCTGACCTAACTGAGGTGACGATCCAAGTTCGAGGTCAATTTTGACCTGAAAGAGGTGATGACCAGGGATCGAGGTCAATTTTAATCTAAAAGAGGTGTAATTTTCCTTCGGTAAATTTGGGGACTCCACTAGGGATGATTTGTCTTTATTGGATATTGGGAAAGAGTGAATGATTTGAGGATTCGTAGTTGGGAAATTTTTGGAGTTTATTTTGGAGATGTTTTTGGTGGGAATGATTCTATGGAATTGCACTGGGGGTGAAAAAAATGATTTCCTTGGTGAACAAGGTGCTAGAATGGATTTGGAAATTTTAGAAATTTTTCGAAAATTGTTAGGGATTTTTTTATATTTTTTTGAACTTTTTTTACAAAATTTTAAAGGATGTGTTGATCGACATAGATGGAGGTGTGCCAATCGGCATTGGCACTGTCTTTTGGGGTACCTCAAGTAGGTGAACGATCAGTTCTGATTGGTGGGTGGATGGGATTGCCAATCGGCATGACCCTTAGCCTCCTATAAGAAGGGATCGGGTTCTCCTCATTTTGTACAGCTTTATGACTTCTTTCCTTCTACTATAAACTTCTGCAAATCATCCAAATGTCCAAAATTGTTGACTTCTCAAGCAGTACAACCCATATGGCATGGCTTAATGCTGATGACTAGGTAGGGTTAGAGTGGAGGGCTAGGGTGACCCTAGCTTTGGGTAGCGAGAACTCTTTTGACTCATTTGAGTCGGTGGCGGATCATCAGACTCTCCTGCGTGAGCCTTTGCATCATCGCTCTTTTAGGGTGTTAAACCCTAGTGGTTATGTAAGTATTGCATGACTTTTGGTATTCCTTTCTTCTTTTCTTGACGATATTGCTTTATTTCTTGAATCTGACAAGGGTTTTCTTCATTCCTTGACAGTCTGACATCTTCGTGTTAACTATTTGTGCTCATGGTACAACAAGGCTTAAGGACATTTGGGAGAACCTTCCTCTTGTGGTACGTTAGATGATGTCCTCTACTGGTTTTGGGAGGTTGGCATCTGCTTCATATGAGACGCCCCTCTCCACTGCAGTTCTATGTGCTTTAGGAGAGGTGTGGTGGGACACTACCCACACCTTCCATTTTGGCTACTGGGAGATGACGGCGACTCCTATTGATGTGAAGCCATTGCTGGGGCTGGACTGCGAGAGTGCCTAGATTGAGGTGGATAGGATGTTAAGGGTGATGCTGGAGGCGGTGACGACGACTTTAGGTGATGTGGAGAGAGATAGTTTCGGAGATTCTCTCCGCTTGTCTTCTTTGAGGGAGATTTTGTTGAGGAGGAGGATCGATGAGGACAATGAGAAGTAGATGTGTCAGATGGCATGCTTGTTTATCTTGTTGGTATTGGGAGGTTTTCTGGTGGCGACGAGTGGCGACATCGTTCACTTGGGGGTTTTTCATTTCTGAGGGTGTTTTCGAACCTCCGACTCTATGATTAGGGGAGCCTGAATTTTGCGACCCTTAATTATTATTTGGATGCATTCATCTGGTGCTGCTGACTGACTTTTACTTGGGCCATGTATCTTCTTGAAGTATTATTTATTTTGTGCATTTCCTTTATGCATTCAAATTTTCCATTCATGCACTTCTTTTTTATTTCTTGAATGTTGATCATTGTCCTTTGTAGACGTGGTTTCATGAGGTGATTGGGTTAAATACCCAGTTGATTTCTTTGAAGGATGACTCTGTGGGGGACTTCCGTCGGATGTTTCGGTGGTGGAGGTCTAACCAACAATCGAAGAAGACTCTTTCTCTAGAGATAGTGCGTCGGATCCTGAATGTCCTGACGAGCAAGAGGGTAAGCATTATTTTGTCTTGAGACTATCATTTTCCTTTGATAATCTTTTATTGATCCTAATCCTTCCCTTTTGCTGGGGATTTGTAAATGATCTTTTATCCTTGGGGGTTGGCCATTCAGCATACCGGGGTGACTGGGGGACATGCGAAAATGCGGCACCTGCTGGCGCATGAGTTAGGCTACTGCTGGTATCTTGGGTAGAGGTTAGTCCAATAGATCATGGAGGATGAGGTTTCAGTGCCACCGACGAATCCCCTTATGCTCATGAGCCACGTGCGGGAGATGCTGAGGATGCCCGGGTGGCTGTGATAATAGGAGAGCCATACTCTCTATAGACTGACATAGCGGTGTTGTACGACTATCTAGACTTCATCTCGAGTTGGCTGATGCCTCCTAGTATATATGATGTGATGCCTCTCCCTAGAGCAGGCTCGAGTCGACAGGTGGGGTCCTCTCATAGCGTAAGTGGTGCTTCCACATCCACGATGGCAGCATCGACATCAGGGCCTTCTTTTGTGCGGCTGCATTCCCCTAGTTACAGCATTCGACGAGCTGTTGGGGGGTTGGTGCTTTACATAATCTTCCTCATGTGATGGACTTGGAGGAGTTAGGCCTGACGGAGGAGGTATTTTGGCCTGCAGTATGTCTTTTTTGATTTCCTTGATTTCTTTCTTTTTCCTTATGCTTCACTGATATGATCTTTTCCATTCTTCCTCGCAGCATATCAGTGTTTCAACCACTTGGCTGAAGGACATTAGGGACTAGATATCTTTGGTGACTGCTCATATTCTTGAGGTGGTTCCAGTCCCTTCCTGCTTGGTGTCGTCTGCCTTGTCCGAGCAAGGTTCTGGCTCTAAAAGTGGGGGCACGTCATCTCGTCATAGGGGAAAAAGGGTGTGCCGCAGGGACAGGGGATCTTAGAGAGATAGATAAGAGAGAGAGAGAGAAAGAAAATGAAAATTGGGTTCGGGCTGAGTCCCTTTTTTTTATTTTTCCTGCAAGATATCAATGTAATACAGAAAAATATATGCAAAAAAATTGTGTTTTTTTGTTAATTTTCTTTAATTTAGTGACTAATGCACATGCTCTTTTTACTTTGCTATTGAGTCCATAAAAAGGATTTGAAAATTGATTTTATTTAAAATAAGATTAGTAAAAGCATAAGTATAATGGAAATTAGGGATTTCCTTATTATAAATTTTTTTTTTTTTTTTATTTTGAGAAAAAAGGAAGAAGGGAATTTTCCCAGAATAGGGGGTTGCCGATCGGCAAGACTCCTGTCCTGCCTATCGGCATATCAGTCTAGTCCAATCAATCCAAGGCTTTGATTGCACTTTCTTCAATTGCTTGGTACTTGGTGGGGAAAGTTTTACTCGGATTTCTGTAGGGATTCTTATCCTTTCTTGAGAGTTTTCAAGTATAAATATGGGTGTGAATGGGGTTTTTCTCCTCACATTATCATTTTCTTTCTTTTTCACATTCTTACTTGCTTATTATCTCTTTGTTTTGCAAGATGGCTCTCCCTAGTAGCATTGAGTTCGCCAACTACCTTGAAGCCTTGGAAGCAATGTGTTCTTACAATGTCGATTATGACGCCTTCCACATGCGTCGAGTCTCTTCATGGCACAACCGACCCATAGAATAGAACATACTGATGGCGAAAATAGAGTTCTGGTATCGTGAGAATCACATCTTCCACTTCGGGTTGGATGAGATTTGATTTACCTACGAGGAATTTTCTGACAAGCTGGGGATAAATCCCAGCGTTGCTGCGGCTCTGCCCGAGTTTTCCCATTCTCCCATGGAATTTCTAGTTGTACTTCCTCATATTTCACCTTCGACGGCCAGGCCATTGGTTACGGGGGGAATGATTTCCCTTTCGATGATTTTGCATTTCGTGCATCCATAGAATGTGGGTGATGCTGGATATTCCGGGGCCGTCATCCAAGGCCTTGTTTCAAAATTTCTGTTAGTGACTGGGGAGATACTGGTGGACCCCTAACTGGTTACTATCCTTTCTTAGATGTCATACTGCCATAATCCTGCGACGGTGATACTGGCAGAGACCTTGAATGTCTTGGATGCCTGGCGGGAGGGTCATTCTAACTTTATGGGAGGGAGCCCCGTGATGTTGTTTCTGTGGTTATCTGAGAGATTCCGCATAGTGGTGCCACCTGAGTACCTCTTGCCGACGGTTCCAAACTTCTTCTCTCGCTATTTCATTAGCGTAGGCCTGGAAATTGAGAGTTTTAGGAACTGGTTTGTAGAGCACGGAGTTTTAGTCTTTCTTGGGTCTGTGCCATGGTGGGGAGAACTGTTACCCATTCTAGAGCTCATAGAGTATCAGTATGTCCAACTAGTTGGCCTTAGGCAGACCTCTTTCTACTTTCCTTGGTGGCTTCTGCATCAATATGGTTGGGTGAAAATTATGCCATCATGGACACTAGATTTCTTTCTTGAGGAGGCCCTAATGGAGCGTATGCGCATGCGGCCCTAACTTTCTCTTCCGTCGAGGTTGACGAATCAATTTGAGTTCTTCTTATGACGACTGTTAGCCTAAACCACAGGGAGGAAAGGCCTTTTTCAACACAATAGGTTTATTTATCCCTTGTTGTCTTTGCCCTAGTCCCAGTCCGTGCATAAAGTGCGTGTTCTTGAACATTTGGATTATATTGAAGTTTCCATGGGGATCATATTCTGGACAAACCTTATCTTTGAAGTTATCCCCTACTGGGAGGAGGAGTGGTTCGACTTAGAAGCCTGATAGCAGCATATCATTCACATCGTGTTGTATCTTAAGTACCAGATTACTAGTGCTTGTATTCTTGGTGTTGTCACTATCTCCCAAGATGGTGATAACTTGTCCATTGGAAAATATTTTCAATTTTTGATGAAGGGAAGAAGACACCACTTTGATGTTGTGGAGCCATGGTCGTCCAAGCAGTAGATTGAATAAGGCTGGGATGTCAATGACTTGGAATTTCCAAATGGGGTTTATAGGGCCATCCCTCATTACAAGCTTCATATATCCCATTACTTCACAGTGGGTGTTGTCATAGGCACGTACGGCAGTAGAAGTTGGAGCGACACTGCTCACCTTTAATCCCACAAAGTTTAGAGTTCTTAATGGGTACACGTTCAAAGCTGATCCATGGTCAATGAGAGAGAGGGGAAGTTTTTGTCCCATAAGTTTGACAGAGATATTAAGAGCGTGATTGTGATTGGGACCAGTCTTGGGGATTTCTTCTTCAGATAAGGAGGGCATTCGAGTATAGGTCAAGGATCCAACTCGGTTCACAATTTCTTCTGGTGTGGTTGAGGGAGGAATTATGGGTCCTATGAGTAGCTTGATTAGGGAATTTTGGTGTAGTTGGGAAGACATGAAAATTCCCCATAGAGTGATATTATCTTGAGTTTTCTTTAGTTGATAAAAGACCTTACTTTCTTCAAGAGTCATTTCTAGCATAGGGAGATTCTTAACATCTTTCCCTTTATCGCTTATTGATGGTTATAAGTTTGGGTTCTGGTAATGTCTCCCAGACCTGGTCATGTGGTTCACGAAAAAGGGTAAAAACATAAACCCTATTTCTTCATTGATATCGGGTTACTCAGCTACCTAGTTGATCTCTCCTAGCATCTCTTCAAATGATATCACTCCGCATAGGTTGGCTATCAGACTAGTCTTTCCTGAATATATCTCTTCATCTGAATCTTCATAATTGTCCCCCTATCTGGTGGCAATGATATTATCTTTCCATGCAAAGTCAATGCACTCCACAACTTTTATGGCCTCTTCATATAATTATTCCCATTCGGTAGGGAAATGTAGGACTAAAGGGACCAGGTGCCCTTGTAATTTCAAAGCATCAAGCATCTTGGATATGCTATAAATATTTCCGATTTTCCCAAAAAATATGCCATGATCTAGACCAGGTCATTTGGACTGACTTTGTCGGCTGGCACCACCCTGCTGTCTGACTCTCGGGCCCATTTTTGAGCTTTTCAGAATAACCCACTGAATCTTTGAAAGTTGATGGTCATCTGGGAGGGCAATTTCATCCCAAACTATAGGAGTTGGTTCAGCACTTCTGATAATTCCATATCTTTACGTCCAAAATGGATACGAAACAGTGATGCATGATCTAGTGAGGAGTGATAAGGTTTGATTGGCAAAGTTGGTAGGGTTTAAGAGGAAACATGGGCATGTTTGGAGAGGTTTAAAAGAGTATATGGGTATGACTGGTGATTTACTTGGCATGATTTGTGTGGATAAGTCATGTTCTGAGTCTTCTTCTAGGAAGATGGCATTTGCTCGATTCGGGAGTGAATTTTGTATAGTGTTTGGTTTAGGATTAGCTGGTGCGATGATGATACCCTGGTCAATCATGATTTGGATTGTCTTTCGAAGATGGAAACAATGGTCGGTGGTATGGCCAGCAGTTTAGTGAAAGTCACAACGGGCATCGGGTTTGATGTTTTTTAAAAGTGGATTTGGTAACGAACGAGGGTCCAATGGTTTTATTAGTTTTTGATTTAAGAGAGCCCATTAGACTCTGGAGATAGGAATGTAAAGCTCGGTATATTCCTTTCGAATTGGGCTTGAGCGACTTTTCGGTGCCCAGGAAGTGACAGGTTGGGAGATGCTGTTGATAGTAGAAACTGTGGTACTATCAAGATTTTCAAACTTTCTAGGAGCAAACTATCTAGAGGTTTTTTTCAGTTCAACTTCTGTCATAGCAAGATCTTCTTCGATTTCTACTCCTGCTTCTCGGAGGGCTCGAAAGTGTGAGTAGTACAGTCCTCCCATTGTTGCTCGTACATGGGGTAGGAAGTTCTTCTTCACAATACTGACTTGTTCTTCTTCGGAAGACCGATTGTCATGGTAGATGCTTTTTCTCTCCATCTTGCTACGAAGTTGTTGACTGATTCCCTAGGGTTCTGTTTAAGTACCTCTAAGTCACGGCGGGTAACCTCTATCTCATTGTTATACCTATACTATGACATGAACTCAAGGGCAACGTCTTCCCAAATGCAGATTTTGGATTCCTCAAGGGATAGGAACCAACAGAGGGAACTATCTTTCAAAGTCTACAGGAACATCTGAGCCATTATTTCTTCGAAAGCCGCAAGGAGAGTCATGGCTCGGTGATAACTATGAAGATGAACGATCGTGGGACCACTACCTCCAAACTTCTTAATATTGTGCATCTTGAATATTTCAGGTAACCTGGCTTTAGGATAGGAAGACATATGGGTGTAGTCCATGTAGCTCCCAGATATTCTAACCTGGTCGAATTTCTTGGTTAGCATCTTGAGGTCTTCCTTGACCTTGTTCAGTTCTTCCTCATTCGGATCAACAGTTACGGGTAAATTATCCCCTATCTGAGCAAGGTTTGTCATAGGAAGTTGGGTTATTGGCTACCCATTACCAGGAGGATCACGTGGAGCATAATGGTATTATTGAGGAACCCAAATAGGCTCTGGTGAAAGCGGATCCATGGCACGAGGGAAAATAACCTCAGGGTCTTTGGGGATAGGGACCCGGTTTCTTTGCATCTCATGAACCTTAGTTTGAAGATTGTCAATCTTAGCAGTGAGCTAAGCCAGAACCGTTAATAAATCTAACTGTATATTCGGCATTTGACTCGTGTTCTCCATGGAAGGTGAGTGAATCTCAAACTCTAACGAAGTAAAGGGACTGACAGAACTTCGAGGCAATTAGACTGAAGGTCGAAGTTAATAGGGAGACAATTATTTTGGAAAAAGGAAAAGGGAAATTTGTTATTTTTGGAAAAGGAGGAAAATATTTTGGACATTTTTGGAAAAGATGAGAAAAAAATATTTTCCTTTTTTTGTTTTAAGGGAAAAGTAGGAAACTTTTTGATGAAAGAGGGAGAAATGTTTCTGGAAACTTTTATAAAGAGAGGAAAAGACGAGAGATGGGTCTCAGCATGATTATTATGTTTATTAGGTTGTCACTTGTATTAAGTTTACGTAAATGCAAAATGAAATGACGGACTTGGGTTTGCAACATATATCAAGCTATGGTTGGACTTGTAACCAGGCTCACGGGCAGGGTTTCGTTTTGAAAATTGTTCAAAAAGTTGGGCGGCAAGCCGACCTGGAATTTCAACAGAGTTTCGGATCAAAACCGACAATTTAACATGTGTGTCCTAGGCTTGACACTTATATGCAGGTATACAGTTGGTTGGGTTAATTGTAAGGAGTTCCCCCCTTAGGCGTGACTTCTATGATATACGTCTTGCTTTTGAGTGCAATCGATACGTGTGGACAAGACATTTTATATATCTGAGTGTACGTCAATTGCCACACTATATACCTCATCGGGACGGTATTTGTATGAGAGAATTCGATAAACTTGATATACGTGAATGAGTTCATGTGATATACATCCCATCATGACTTCGGTGAAGCGGTACGATGCAGGGGGAACCATTCGATATACGTCGAAGGTACTTAATCAATGGAAGGTGAGATTCATATTGCTTAGACTAAGTGCGAGCTATCGAACCAGCGCCCATCACGAAGTGAATCCCCAGTTAAGGAACAAAATTCGGTCAATAGTAATGCTCTTTGGTGATGTCGTGTGAATCATGAAGAATTCTTTTATTAGTATCTTGTGGAGAGAGCATTATTTTTTATCATGCCAAACAGGCAGCAAGGTATAAGTACAAATAGTAAAGCTATACTAATCATGGTTAAGTGATGTGTAATTATCTACAAGTGAGTACGCGATAAGTGTGCATGGATATATACAAGTGGAGGTGTGTGCCAGTGACACTTAAGCATGGATTTCTATGTGATGTGTGGAATATGTGTATATACGGGATCCTAGTTGTACGTGGTGTGAAGTGTATATGGAGTCTTCTACAAGTGTGTGAATAGTAGCATAAGCATGAGGTACATATGAATAATATAGGGGAACATGAAAATTGGGGGATATACAAGAAAATAAAACACCCATGTGGGTTGGGGGGGGGGGGGGGAGGAGGATCCCCCGAGAAATAACTGCATCGATATTTCACACCCCTATTTGAAAGGTGCTTCGGCCGTCGTCGGTGTCGGGTGAATGTAAAGAGATGGATTCGCCCACCTATTTTGCATAAAACAGGGAAAATAACATGTTGCCACTTCGAGAGAGTGAAGTCAAGGGCAAACAGATGCATACGAAACCAATAGATCGGAGGTCCGGGGGTGCTAGGCACCCATCCCACCCTTTTGATCTCTCATGGGAAAATGTCAATGTTTTCCTTTATCCCCGTGAAGTGTGTGTATGTGTTTATATAATATAGATTGAAATCGTTCGACCCATACCATGGAAAGGTAGGGTGAGGTCATCCACGAGAATTTTCCTAACATAATAAAAGTGTAGAAGATAGAATATGATCATTCATCGCGATATTGATCGTTATTGGGAAACGATAATATGTGTTGGATGATACGCGGACAATCATAATATGTATATGTATGATAATTATGAAAATGGGGGATTTTGAGAAATTTAGAAAATAAGAAAAATTGGAAAATTGAACTCGAGTCTCTGATTTTAATCCGAGATGCCTACGTAGCCGATAAAGGCATCAAAGGCATCAAACTCCTCATAGTTCGAATGTACAATAGGGGTGGAGTTTATGCCATATATTCGAAAGGAATTTTATTATATGTGTAATTGTAGAAAATATATTTTTAGTTTTGGAAAAAGTGGAATGGATAATTCCGTTCGAAATTTACAATTGTAACCCTATTTTATTTGTTTTTGGGTTTTTTATGGAAAATAAAGTATGTGCAATATACTAATAAAAGCGTAGATGTTAATATGTATAAACTAAAGTGAAACTAGATTATGAATCTAAATGTAACTTATGCGAAAACAAGAGATTAAAAATAGAGGGAGAAGGAATTGGACCTTTCCTTGGAGCTTGAGCTTTGATCTTGGATGAACTCCTTTGAATATTGATGAATGTTGATGAGAGAGATGGATATTTGCCACATTGGGTATGAAAAGAATGGGTATTTAGGATTGAATGGTACTTCACATATGGAAACTTCGTTGATTTTGATAGAATCTTGTTGAGATCACTGATGCTAATGAATTTCTTCTCCCTTTGGAGTGAGGTAATGGACTCTATTTTTAGGGCCAAAGGGGGGTGCCGATTAGTCAAACGTAGTCCGGGAGCGCCCGGTGGCCTCCTGATAAATTTTTTGGGGAAAACTGATTGTTCATCCGAATAATTATACTATTTCGCAGACGGGGTAGACCGTTGGAAAGGTATTTTAGTGCCCTCCGAAGATTCAAAGAGCTTTCGCTCTAATGGTGAAGTTGATTGGGGGCAACTCGAGGCCTGGTAGCTCCCAATAGCCTCTGAATCCATTTTCGATAGTGAAATGGTCCGTTTATCTGAACTATTATGTTGATTCATGCACGAGGTGCATTGTTGGACAGGGTATTCAGAGCCCTTCAAAGATTCAAAGAGCTTTCGTTCAGACTATAGAGTTGATCGGAGTCAAATGGGGCTCGAGGGTACTTAATGGCCTCTAGATCGGTACTCGGAGTGTGACCTACATTTGCGGTGGAAAGGGGAAGTGCTAAGGGTCAAAGTAGAGACTTAGGGGGTCCTAAAATGTGGTGTCTACAAATGGTGTTTAAACAAGTTTACAAGTGGAGGAGGAGATGAGGCAAGGAAGAATAAGACTAGACTATACTTGGTTCAACCATTAGCCTACTCCATGGTGCAGGTGAGTGTGAATTTCACTATAAAAATGGGCATTAATGGCCTTAGTGATACAATTCTCACTACTTTCTCTCTCTACTGTAACAGAAGCAGAGCTTTAGGTAGAATTTTAATATCTCTATCATTTCTTCTAGGGAAGAAAAAATGTTTAAATTGTGCTTGGGGTGTATAATGCACCCTCAAGCATGCAAAATGCATGTCTTTGATTGTTTCACAAAAGAGATCTTGAAACATGTCCTTTTGAATGTATAAGTAATGATGATGCAAATATTCCCCCACAGGCACATGCGATTTATTTATAATTGTCAACCCACATGCACTGGCCAGAAGTCTTGCATCACATGTGGTGGAGATATTGTCTAAAAGGGTCTCGAGCGGGCTGAGTGTGAGACCCCCCAAATTATTTTTCATCATATATTAGATAATTATAAAGTGTGGTCTCGAATGGGCTGGAATTAGGCCGAGACGGGTTTATAGATGGATCAATGAGGTCTCGTGTATCTGGGATGGAAAATGAGGCAAGAACTGTAGGTGGACAAGGCTATTAGAGGGTCTCATCCTAAGAGGATGGATGAGACTGAGACTGCTGATGCTGGATTCCTCATAGAAAGTGTGCTTCGTGAGGTTAGCCTGAGTCGAGAAAGTCCCAGGATGGGATGAGGTTACACTTGGGTATATCAATAACCCCTATCCCTAAACATTCAATGTGAATATGAGGTTGAGGGTTAAAGGTGCCTGAGGGAAAACGTTTAATGGGAAATTTATGATTGACAACTGAGCTATCCCCTCAATATTGAATCTGGGGCACTGATCATCATTGAAGTGACACTTGGAAGTTATCCTATGGATTAGTAGGTTTGAGATGACACATGTCCTTGTTTTCATAGGCTAGCATCTCACCCAAGTATAAGGGGAGACTAAGTCTTTTAGGGTTTTATGCCCTCAAGATGGCTCTTCTTGGGAGTTGTGACCAATGATTTACTAGTTTAAAAACCACATTTAACATTTTTCTCTCTCTTCTTTACAAACCTTTCTCCTACATGTAGCTTCTGTGCCATCCTCCATTAACGTTCCCACTATTTTCCTTCAATTTTCTCTATTTCAGATGCTTTTTGAGCCAATTTTTCATCTTAAGAGCTTCTCCTCTTTTAGGTAACTCATTTCCATCAATTTCTCTTTTATTGAAGTTGGCATTTGCCTGGTTTTTGATTTTTTCCATTTTGTGGTGAGTTATTGCATTTTACAGCAGTGGTTTTGGTGGGTTTAGGTTGTGCCTTTACTTTTCTTGGACATTTTAGGTAGTAGGAGCTGCCACAGGGTCAACCTTTTAGGTTTTCCATCCATTTTATCCTGCTTTAGATATTTTGGTGTCTCGCCAGTCATCTTCTTCGACAAAAACCCCAACCAGTGTTCTCGATTATTTTTTTTTAAAAATGATTAAGTTACCCCCGTTAATCTTGTATTCAACTTTAGTCAACCAAAAATTTGTTTGGATGTTAAAGACCTTATACTAGTTAACCAAGCCATATCCAACTCTTAAGGATAGATATTTAAGGGAGATACAAATAATAGAAGCCGAGGTCATTGTTAAGCATAGGGCCAATGCTAATCCATCTTATCCCACTAAGTTTTGTATGTCCTCCAATTACCTAGATAAATGATTCCACGTTTGTGTTGTTTGCATCTACAAATAAAAATCCATCTATCTTCCACGTGGCCGAGAGTGTGGATTCTTTTGAAGAGGCTGTGAGACTTTCGACATCATCTTCTAAAGGGTCTGAGGAGGCTGAGGCCTCTTCTCGATCCTCTTCCTCTCAGCATGATGAGTCTTCTAACCAATAAGACTCTTATCTAAAAGTTATCTTGGACTCAGACGAGTCGAGAGTGGAGGTTGCAATTTCACCTCCTCCAATCGCAGTCCCATTGTCGGCCATCCTGGGTGATGAATTTGACCAAAGGTTTCCAAGTGGTGTCTTGAATTATAACCCTAATGATGAATCTTGTTTGATCAAGGATACACTTGACACACCTTATGCCAAACATTTCCCAGCATAGTTACTGAGGTCGATCTTTTGACTTGGAGGCATATCTATGGTATATGACCCTTTATCAACATAAGGGTGCCTTCTAAGGACGAGAGAGAGTTTCATGGCCGAGATGGAGAGATCTGAGTCTATGAGAAAATATTTAGGTTCAGCTTTAGGCTTCCCATTCATCCCACTATACAAGCCATTTTGGTCAGTTTAGGTCTTTGTCCCTCTCAAATATCCCCCAATGCCTGGAGGACTATCTATGGTTTCGTGTCACTCTATAAGTTGGTTCATCACACCGACCTTCCAGTTAGTGTATTCAGGGGATGTTATAATGTGTAGTCTCCAAAAATCCAACCTAACTACTATCATCTTGTATCTAGTAAACCTACAAATAAGGTATTGATTCTGAACCAAACATCAAACCATAACTAGAAGCCCCATTACTTTTCATATCTAAATCTTAATAGTTAGGCATAGATGCTCCCTGCAGAGCCTCAGAGCCTAAGGTTCCTCGGAGATAGGCAAAAGCACCTATGTGAGCCAAGTTAGACCCGAGTATGAGTGTTGATTCCAGTAAGAAGGTGGATAAGATTAGGAAACATGGTAAAGAGGGGGGTCTTGTAGAGTTTAAGCAATTAAGGATGCCCTACTTTTTGGAGCAAACGAGTTTGGGGATAGACCCCCTAACTGAGTTATATAAGTATTTTTCTTGTAATTGTTGTGTCATACCTTTGTTGTCCTTTCTACTAACCTCATCTTTACTTTATAGATTGTCTACCAAACACATCAGACGTCGCGAGTCTAATGAAACAAATGGGGAAGAAGTTTTCATCCCCACCACAGATAAAAAATCCTCTTTTAGTAACCCGAGCCACGCCGAGGTAACCAAGAAAATGAAGTAGGTCCCTAAGGATGTACATGTCACCCAACAACAAAATATGCGTAAGGACAACTTATCTAGAACAACGCCGACATAAGCAATTCCAATCTCTTTTGAGGATGCACTCTCGGGTCGTCTAGCCAACTTAAAAATTAGATCGTAATCCCTCATAGGGAATAAGAATAAATCCTTTAAAGTGTTGGCCTCCATAACACCGGAGATCGATGATCATTTTGTTTCATCTATGGATGTCTGTCTTCGGAGTGACTTTAGTCTCCATCGCGTTGTTCTGGTAAACTCTTCATACCGACTCTTATGCTTTCATTTCACCTCTGATTTAAATGTGTAGTGTCATCTCGTACTGATGTATTATATCTTATACAATCTATCTTATCTCTAAATAAAGTCCACCAATAGTTCCAAGAGAAGCTTCCTGAGATTCGGCTGGCCCGACATGCTATAAAAAATAAAAAGCATCTGAAGAAACAGATCTTGACCCAAGAGAATGACCACAAGAGGGAAGTAAATAACCTGAAGACCCAACACTAAGAGGATTTAGACAAGATGAACTCATATCACAAAGACGCAATTAATTCTTTAACCGATAACTAGGCATATGATGTGAAAGATAAGGTGAGAGTTACAGTTGAGAAGGCCTTAAGGGAGGCCAAGAGAAAGGCGGTTGAGGATTTTCTATTTTTTGAGGAATTTTTAGGGTACAATATCTAGTACCTTGAGAGAGGAGATATGAATGCTTGTAGATGGAATTCCCTCAAATTCCTTAATGTCTCAGACCTAGCCAAGGAGATTGAGGCATTTGACTTTTATAACCCACTATGCATGATATCTTTGATCGATATTGAAAGGTCGGCACAACTTAAGCCGACAATCCAAACAGTCAATTATGAAGGTAGTGATCAGTCGGTTAGGTATGAGGCCGACATAACCCAGGCAGAGAATGATGGCAATTCTAAGGCTGAGAAAAATGATGTCGTTGATGGGTCGGTCCAAGTGGAAATCGAGGAAACCCTAATAACTTGAATCCTCTTTTTTTTTTCTATGGGAGGACATCTGTGGCCTAATGCCCCTTATGTAAAATTTGAAATAATTTTTTAATTTTGATCGTTTAACTTATGTTTGAACAATGCATCTATACCCTTGTCTCAATTACTCTCGTCTTTAAGCTTTGATGAATGTTATTGAATGTAAATATTTGTATCTCTTATTTTTGCCAATTCTTCTATTATGCCATGTCTACCTTCCTTGAGTTTGCACTACTTATTAATCAACATTGAAAACATTTTTTTATGTATATATTCTCATCCTTATCTGAGAATTAAGTCAACTTTGAGTCACTAAATTAATGGTGTTTAGGTACAAGCCCATGTCGTCATTTTAAGAGTGTATGGATGAGTTTCGTCTCCTCTTACACTTTCAACTTACCGAGAGAGTTTGAGCCTAATACCACCAAATTAATGATGTTTAAATAAACCATAAATAAATCATTTTCAAATTTGAGTAAGAAAATTAATGGTATTTAGATACAAGTCCCCACTCGTCATTTTAAGAGTATGGACGAGTGATATCTCGTCCTTCATTGTTGTCTCATCGAGAGAGTTTGACTCTGGTACCACCAGATTAATGATTTTTAAATGAACCATAATTAAATGAATTTTAAGGATTCTTTATTTTTTTCACCACCTTAGTCATGTTATCATATTGCTCCCCCTTCTTAGTGTTAATGAGAATCCATGGACGCGATAAGTCTCGTCAGTTTTTTTATGTCACCGAGAGTGAGCTATATTTAATTCACTATATGAATGATGTTTTTTTATCTTATGGAAAATAGAAACATGAACTTTAACACTTAACACAATAAATATATGAGAGAAAACTTTTTAATTACTCTGGAAAATTTCTCATATAATGGTAAAATAAAATTTCTACAGAATCCTAGTGATAGTATTTCTTCAAATGGTTGACGTTCCATGGGTTTGAGACTGGCTCTCTCTCCATATTTTTAAGTCTATAGGTGACTAGAATGACTTCTTTGGTAAATTTGTATAGTCCATGTCAATTTTCATGGGGCTTATTCGGCTTCTTCCAGGTCTTTTTTAGAACTAGATCTCCAATGGCTATCGGCCTTGCCTAACCCTCTTATTGTAAAACTTTACAGTCCTCTACTGATAAGTGGCATGTCTGATCTCTACATCTTCTCATCTCATCTCTCTTCGATTAGATCAAGTTCTAGTCTGCTCTCCTCTCTGTTTTCCTCCACATTATATGTTTGAACCCTATGACTTGTCAGGCCAATCTCAGTAGGTGTCAAGGCCTCTAATACTTAGGCAAGCATGAAAGTGGTCTCACCTGTTGGGGTTCACTCTATCATCCTGTAGGCCCATAGGATGATATGTACTTCTACGGTCCATAGACCCTTCGTGTCTTTCAATTTCTTTTTGATTTTGTCTAAGATAGTCCTATTGGTCACCTCACTCTGGCTATTTGCCTGAGCTCAACCTAGTGTTGAATAAAAATGTTTGATGCCGACCTTCTTACAATTAGCCTCTAAGGATGAGTTTCAAACTGTTTATCATTGTCGGAGATCAAGGTGTTGGGATGAACATACCTGCAGATGATATTCCTCTAAATAAATTGAAAGTTTTTTATCTCGATTATAGTGATCATGGCCTCAGCCTCTACCCACTTTGAGAAATAGTCAATCACCACTATTAGGTATCTGTAATTTCCTGTAGCCCTAGGGAGGGGTCTTACCAAGTCAATCCCCCAAACAATAAACAGTCAAGGGGAAGTGATAGGTGACAGGGGTTAATGAGGTATGAAGGCATATCTCTCTTTTCGCACCAGTTTGCCATGACTTTTGCTAAGTTTGGACACTAATACCCTTGGGTAACTATTCTTTTCTCTAAAGACCTTACTCCTATGTGGATTTAACTGGAACCCTCGTGCATATATTATAATACATACTCCACCTCTGTGGGATGAACACATCCTAGTAAAAGGAGGAGGAACCCTTTTTATACAAGACATATCTTGTTGTTGAGAACTTTGCTGCCTTGTACCTCAATTTCTTCCTCTCCGCTTTTTAATCTAGTAATTCACCATCTCTGATGTATCAGATGAGGGGATCCATCTACCATGCTCCCAGGTTCAGGTTTAAATAGAACTCAAGTGCATTATCATCTTCTTCAATGGTCGGCCTATACAGGATCTCCACTCGCACAGACCGCCTGATCTCAGTTCTTATTATTGATGATAACCTTGCCAGGGCATCGACTTGGTTGTTGTCTAGTCGAGGGATCATTTTGAGCTTTACCTCTGGGAAGTTCTTCTATATTTTAGTCACCCGCGCTAGGTATTTTTCCATCCTTTCTTCTTTGGCCTCATATACTCCCAAGATCTGATTTACCATTAACTGGGAGTCACTGTGAACTAAAATTTGGCATATATTTAATGCTTTGGAAAGGGAGAGTCTTGCAAAAGTATGCCATACTCAGAATCATTATTAGACACTTTGAAGCTGAACCTCAGGTCGTACTATATGTCGGTTCCATCTGGCTCTAGTACTATCAAATCGGCTCCACTTCCTGTTACACATGAGGAGCCGTTTACATACAAGCTCCATATTGTTCCTCCTTTTGAGAAGGCCCCTTAGCCCAGGACCCTATTTTTAAATAATTGTTTTTCTTCTTTAGTGTCAGCTATGATGGGATTTACAACACTTGTCTCGGCCACAACTTCGCTTCCATCTTCTTTCTCTGGCTCAATCATTGGTACCACATACTCTTCACTTTCGGCCTTATCCAAAGTTAACTCAACTACGAAGTGAAGAAAAGCTTATCCTTTAATCATTGTTCTCGGTTAGTATACAATATCAAATTCTCCCAACTCAACTGACCAAGCCATTAACCTACCCGATTTCTCGGGTTTATGGTTCTCGAGGGATGTTTCAAGGCATACACTAACTTATCCATCCTAGGGTACCTCTGCTCGTCCCCTTGAAGGTTCTTACTATTAAAGTAAATCGTCTTATATACCCCATCATCGTCTCGTACAATTGTTTCACTAATGGCCTACTTCGATACAACCAAGTATAGATACAACTTCTTTCCTTGAACTGATCAGGATAACATCATTGGGGAGACCAAGTAAGCCCTAAGCTCCTTTAAGGCTTTTTCAAATTCTTAGTCCCATTCAAAGTCTTTCCTCAAAATTTTCAATAAGGGCGTGTATTCATTTTTTGCCCTTGATACAAACCTGTTCAGTGTAGCGACTCGTCCTATTGGCCTCGACACATCCTTAATTGTCTTTGGGGTATTATCTCAATCAAGGCTTTGATCTTTTTAAGATTTGCCTTTATTCCTCACTAGTTGATAATGAATCCTAGGAACATGCCTACCCCTACCCCGAACACACACTTAGCAAGGTTGAGTTTCGTTTGTTACTCATCTACGGTGTTAAAGGTGCATTAAAGGTTGTCCATATGTGTCTCGTCCTTGAGGCTTTTGGTTAACATGTTGTCCACGTACACTTCCATGGTTTTGTCAATTTGTTCCTCAAATATATTTTTTAACAATCTCTGATATGTTTCCCCAGCATTTTTGAGGCCAAAGGGTATGACCTTGCAACAATATGTTCCTTTATCTATGATGAATGAGGTCTTCTCAGCATCCATCAAGCCCATAAAAATTTGATTATAGCATGTATAGTCATCCATAAAACTCATCAGTTCGTGCCCAGTGGTGTCATCTACCATCTGATCGATCCTTGGGGGAGGGAAGTTATCTTTCGAATAATCTATATTCGGGTCGGTAAAGTCTACACACATTCTTCATTTAACATTTGGCTTCGGTACGATGACTGCACTGATTACCACTCTTGGTAGACCACTTCCCTGCCTTTTCTAACTTTTTAACTTCATCTCTTATCACCTCATACTTTTCTCTAGAGTAGATTCATCGCCTCTGTCTAACCGACTTCACTCCTTCATCCACATTCAGCTTGTGGAAGAGAATATATGGATCGATTCCTAGCATGTCCTCGTGACTCCAGGAGAAGATATTTTGTCTCTATCTTAGCAACTTGGTCAGTTCATTCTCAATTTCTTTTTTCAGGGCTTTGCCAATTTGGACTATTTTTTTTAGCTCGTCCTTTTTGAGGATAACGTAGTCTACCTCCTTGGTGACTTCACCTTTATTCAACTTCTTCTCGTCCCTTGGATCGAGAATATCAATGTTATGTGTGGTGGTGGCTTTTTTATGAGCTTCTCTTTCTTCGTTCAAGTGAAAGTATCATTCTCGCACCTATTATTGATCACCTGAAAACTCCCCTACTCCATAGGCATTCACAAATTTTATCATCTGGTGTACAATATAAGGCACTGCCTCAAATTCCTTGAGGGTTACCCTTCCCATGATGATATTGTAAGCCGAATAAACATCCTCATCCATTATAAATAAGTTTATCATTTTGGTGAGGCACCTCGGCCAAGTCTCCCCCATACAAATATCCATTTCATATATCCCCATAGGATGGACCTTTTCACCACTGAAACCGATCAAAGGCTGGTGGTATGGGATAAGTCTTTTCTTACTAAGCCCCAATCCCTTTAAGCACTCCAAAAACATCAGGTCAGTTGAACTCCCTCCATCAATGAGTATTGTGGGAATGTCATATCCATGTACCCTTGTAGTAATCACTAGTGGGCCATCATAAGTGGCCAGGATCCCCTTGAAATCTAGTCTGGAGAAACCTATCACCAGGTTATTCAAATCCACCTTCTTCCTCTTACTCAGCTTGGAGTTAACTTCAACCGAGTTTACCACTTAACTTTTTGGGACTACTTTAGCCTCTAGTACATAGGCTTTCCCATTGCCCGCGTCCTTTCTACCAGCTTCCAGGCCTCCACATATCATCTTCACTCCCAAGGAGATCATATTCAGCCAATCTTTAGGTGCAGGTACCTTTGGCGAAGGTTCAGGGTTGACCGCATCATCAGCGTCAGAGATATCATCATTTTTGTTTGCTTGGACATCCCATCTAGGCTTGTCCTCTCATCTCTTCCTGGTGTCATCTCTATCACCTTTGGCACAAATTTTTTCAACATATTTCCAGAGCTTTCCCTACTTCAACATTTTTTTGATCTCATCCTTAAGTGGAAAGAACTTATCCGTAGTTTGGTTATAATCAAGGTGGAAATCACACCATTTTCTCTTATCCCTCTCGTAAGGAGAGGCTCTCGACTTTTCTTGCCATCTTAGGGATCGATAATCTTTGATCTCGTTTAGTATCATATCTTGACTGACCGTGGGTGGATTATAGTCAATGAATGACTGATCGTGAGCGGAGTATAAGGAGCTAACTTGTTGTCCACCGACTTCTCTTTACCTTCCTTTCCTTTGGATTTTTGGTACTTACTCCCACTTACTCCTTTATCATCCTCTCCCTTGGCATCCATGGACTGCTCCGCATTCATGACTCTCTTGGTCGTGGCTAGGAGTTCTGTTATGGTTTTTAAAGGATCTTCGGACAGCATCCATAATATTTTTCCCTTCTACAATCCACCCGTGAGGGCAATCATAGCGATGCATCCTTCATAGTATTCTACTTCTAACTTTTCTTTGTTAAAACAAGTTATATAGTCTCTCAGAGACTCCTTTTTTCCTTGTTTGACGTATGGTAGATGTGTGGTCTTATTCTGAGGTTTCACTCCGAAACAGAAATTGTGGATAAACCCCTTGGCCAACTATTTAAAATTATCAATAGAGTTCTTGGGGAGAGAGGTGTACCATACATGTGCAACACTATTAAGGATGCTTGAGTAAGCCCAACATTTCATCTCATCAGAGAATGAATAGATGTCGAATGGTGGCTGGTACATTTCCACATGATGAACAGGGTTCGTGCTCCTATCATACTTTGGTGTGATAATTGGGAGCTTGAACTTCGACGAGGTTAGGTAGTTCACTATTCTTATAAGAAATGGATACCCTTCCATGTAGCCCCTCTACATAGGGTCTCGTCTCTTCAAGATTTCCCTAATTTTGTGTTCAAGTCTCTGTATGGAGATGTTCCATGGCTTTTCGACCACTGCCGCATTGTCTCCCTTGACATCCACAACAATATTCTCATCCCCTTCTCTATCGATTGGGCATTTAGTAGACTCTCTTCTAGCTATCCACTGGTGACTGTTAACTTCTCTTTGTTTTGCTTATCCGCCTTATGGAGGCCAACGGTTAACACATCCTTTATTTCCCCTAGAGCTTGCAATACTGAAAATCCTGGAGAGTCGGTCTCGTAGGTCACCAACTGGGATGATCCTATTAAAGGCCGAACCTTTACTCAATATATAAAGCGCGGAAGCCTTTGGTTGACCATCTCATCTTGTCCTACCAGAGTTTCCTCTACTGACTGGTATTCGGCGCACTATATCTCCACAAATCTCATAGGGCTCCTAATACTTGTTGTCGTCACAATACGGGTCATCTTGACAAAAGGAGTTGATAAAGACCTTGTCTTGATCATTAATGATTGAATTCAGAATGCCATGGAGGTGAACCACATTGACGTAAATGTCTTGGTGAAAGTCACGACGGTGAAGGGGTGTTTTAAGGACACAAAGTGAGAATATTTTTTCAATGGATCGATGATTACCATGATAACAATATAATCATTAGAAGACGGTAACCCTTTGATAAAATCCATTGAAACGCCGATCTACATTCGAGTACGAATTTCTAGGGACTAGGGCTGGCAATTTTTGACACGATAACCCGTTTTTGATAATAACCCAAAATGACTCGAACATGACACGATTAGCTTGTAGAGATTTAAAAGTACACAAAACTTATACTCAAATCAAAATCAACGCAACCCGAAAGTGACCCGACTGACCCGAATTGCCACCCCTAGGGACTGAAGCAACCCCACTAGCCTCATATAATGAATTTTGAATCTCTGACATACATCGCATTGTTACAAAAACTCCTTCACCTTACGAAGTATATTATAGCAAAATAAGTCGTGCTTTATGCAAGAGAGGGTTTTATGAAACTTAAATTTCCCACTAACTGGTGATGAATGGCAGTCAACTATTACTTTTGGAATCAAAGTTGAGGTGGCGCTCAAATACACCTTGTCCTAAGGGTATGGATGGACTCTTATTAGTAAAGTCTTCATAAAATGAGTCATGATGGAGTTCTTTTTTAAGAATGGTCCACCAATCTTCATGTGGAATTGAATTTGATAAAAATTAAAATTCAACTACACATGATAAAGAATTCGCACCTTGATTTTCAAACCCCTTTTTGTAGGCAATGTGGTAATCATAACCAGGTAGCTTTAGCAACCTTTGTGTTTGTGATGGTGTGGTAATTCATTGCTCTAGCAGGTACTTGAGTCTTTTCTACTCGGTCTGGACTATAAATGGTTTCCCAAGAAGATATTGTTTCCATTCCCTTATTGATTTGGCGATATCTAACATCTCCTTCTCATAGGTGGACAATGCCAAGGCCGAACCTTTTAATGTCTCGCTAAAATAAGCCACTAGTCTAATTTTTTGGAAAATTATTGCACAAATTCCAATTCCTCTTGCATCTCATTCAATTATGAATTATTGAGAAAAATATAGAAGACGTAGAATTGATGGTGAAGTTAATGCCTCTTTTATTATTTGAAGTCCATCTCTGTTGCCTCATCGATTGAAACCCATCCTTGTTAGAATTCATGTTAAAGGAGCTTCTATATACCCATAATTAAGGATAAACTTCTTGTAGTAGCCTGCTAAACTGAGCACTTCGCGAACCCCTTTAACCATTATCAGAGTAGGTCACTCAATTACAGTTTGTATCTTCAAAGAATACCAACAAAAAATTTCATAGATATAGATGAAGGAGGTCGTTCATGAGGCTTTAGAATATTGCAGGCACATTTTTTAGGCCAAATGGCATGGTGATAAACTCGTAGTGACCTTTGTGCATACGGAAAGCTATTTTTGTAATGTCTTCCCTTTTTTACTCGAATTTACTGATATCCAAATTGTAAATACAATTTGGAGTAGATCTTAGCTCCATGAATCTCATCCAATAGCTTATCGATTATGGGAATTGGATACTTATCTTTTACTATTATGACATTCAGGGTTTGATAGTCCACGCAAAATCGCCAAGTTTCGTCCACTTGCTTCACTAACAGAACTTTCGATGAGAACAAACTATTACTAGGCCTTATCAACCCAAATTGCAAAAGATCTTTATCCATTTTCTCCATCTTAGATTTTTTAATAATAAGGGTAGCATTATGGCCGCAGACTCACCGATTATGTGTTAGGTCGTAATAGAATTTGGTGGTCATGTGTCCGCTTTAGAGGCAAGCTGGTGGGTAGATGAAATACATGAGAAAATCCATCTAGGATGCAACTTATCTCCGGTGAACATATACTTGGTTGGCTAGTGCTGTTTGATGGAATTATTTGCAAAAAAATTTGAATGCCATGTAATCCATTGAGCTTCTTGTCATTTAAGGATTCAATGCCGGCACGTCCCAATCCTTCGAAGTGTCCTACTTTAAAGGTTATGGTTAGCTGCTTGTAATCCATCTCAATTGTTCCGAGAGTTTCAAGACATTTCACTCCCAATACTAATTAGCACGCCTCTGCAAGAAGAATTTAGTAGTCCTTTGTGACCGAATGACCTTGAATGGTGAGGGTGAGCACACAACACTGCTCAATGCATTTTATATCTCTCGATTTGCGACTAAAACATGAAATTTCTTATCTTAAACCACTGGTGACCCAAGCTTAGATACTATGATCTAGTCGATGAAGTTATGAGTGTTTCCACCATCTATTAACACCGTGACATTTTTGTTCCTTAGGTTGCTAAGGGTGCGTATTGTTTGTGGATGATCCGTTTGTGAAATTTGAAGAAAAGAAATATTTGTTATAGCATCATGATTTTTTAGTTCTTGTTGAATGTTTTTGACCTCGTCAAAGCCCAATTGGGGTGAATCTTCAATCATAAATAATTGCAGTCATTCACAACGATGGCATGGAGCGAACTTCTCATCACAAAAATAGCATAACCCCTTCTCCCGACGTTCTCGTGCCTCTTAATTAGTGATTCGATGGAATGTTGCGGTGGAGTATTTGAGCTTTGGTACATGCGCTGGTTTGGGGGAGGTCACAACACACTAGGTGTTAGGTTGGGTGATGCCTTATGTGTTACTAACGCTGACTGGGGGCGAATTTGTTTTCTGTATATTCTTTGTAATTAGTTTCGCTCCTCGATTAACCAAGACACCCCTATCGTCTCGGCTAGGTGTAATACCTTGAAATTTTTATATTTAAATTAGTATAAATGGCTATATATATAACTATGACAGTGTTGACTCAAAACAGCTAAAATGTTAAATTTAAATAAAAGTTTACCCATGTATATTAAACTGTAATGCACATAAGAGGAAAATGTTGCATGTTACTTATTTTTCTATTCTTACAATTGATACTTTTTGGGTACCTTGTGTAGATATTTAAAAAGGGAATTCTTAATATTGTTTTAATTAAAAATAATAATAAATTTATAAAGCGTAACTTTCATGTTTTGGAATGTAAGGTGGTTTTGATTATTTTTTTTGTCATCGTTGTTTTATACAAACACATGATACTTTTAGATTTTAACCCTGGTGATGTTTGCACAATTAGTTAATTAGGTTATATATTTTTTCCTCTTGGGTCCACATAATTTAGAGCGAGAAGTGGGATTCACATACATGAGAAGTGTGAAGTGCACATACCTTTTGGGTTTCTTTGAATTTGTTAAATTTGGCGAGAGATTTTAACCGTATGTCACTTAATGTTGTATTTGGTGTGGGATACTGAACCCTTTATATATCCCAATATGAGAGGGCCTTACGGTTGGAAAAAACACTATAGTAGAAAGTTGTGGCAATGAGAGGGGGTAGAAATGACGAAGAAAGTTACGAGCTAAATATTATGTTGTGGTATTTATTGGAATCCCATGTGCCATTCCATTGAACTATTACGTATTTGTTATTTGGGCATGGTTCCATAAAATTTAATATAACATTAAGAATGGTCACCCACCAAAAGTCCAAAAGTCCAACAACTAGAATAAGTCTTTGAGATGCCTAGGTGAGGTGAGGTGAGGCATGGTGACTCATTGATGTATTATTAATAAATAAATTGGTACAATGTTTGGGCGTCACATTGGACAGGTATATGATTTCGTATTGTTGCACTTTTGTTTACCGTTATCATTTTGAGCATCTATTCTTGTCATATTGTGTATTTTCCCATCTTTTTCTTTTTAATAACAGGTAAGCATGGATTTGGATGATATTTGTTTATCAAGAATATTGAGAGACACCATTTTGAGAATATTACTTTTGTACAAAATTAGCATTGTAAATATTAGAAATCCTAGTATTATTTATTTGGAGATGGGCAATTTTATAATTTCTTTTTATTATTGAGAGACACTAGAATTTGGTGAAATAAATTTATTTTATATTATATGGGTGCCTCGAGTTATTTTGTTGGTGCAATTTATATGCTCTATTTGTGTCATTGAGGATTTTAGTTTAATTTTAAGCAAAGTAGCAACTTGAAAGTTTTCGAGTTGTTACAAATGGTATCAGAACTTAGATGTACGACAACCCTCAAGTCTTGAGTTATGGTCTATTACGTTACTCCGGTGTGTTTGGGTTTGGGGAGCTTAGGTATATGACAAATATTGGGTGTTGGGTTAGGGTCTATTGCGTTATAGTGTAGTGATTTATTTGACATGTTATCAAACACATATTGTAATTTTTGCCATAATTCAAAAAATAATCCTCACATATTTTTATTTATAAAATAAATTCTCCACTACTTGAGTAGTAAAAAAAATGCATGTAACGTTAAAACATATTTGGCCTACTTGTTCCCGTAGGTTTGTTAACACCACCATTTTTTCTTAAAGGAAAAGTGTATACACATCTTCTCATTTCCAATTGTTACAGTTGTCTTCATGTTAAAGTCGCCTCTTGGTGCTATTAAAACTGATCTAAAACTAAGCACCATAAATAATGTGTATGGTATTATGGTCACTTGTGTATATCCTGTTGTGGGGGATAATGTGTTTCATGCTTATGTATGCTTGTATTGCTTTGTCATTATTTGTGTTCAATGTTAATTTTAAATTAGTTAATGCAATATTTACTTCATGATTATTTTTAAGAAAATAATCATAGTTGCGACATAATTTTTTAGGATGAAAATTCATTAAGAAGGGTAAATTGTAACACCTCGAATTTATTGGATTGTTTAAGGGAAAAATATAATGTACGTGATAGTTCCATATTTGTTTTACATCATTGAACACAAGTTTAACATAATTTTAGGGAGAAAATTCTTTAAGGATGGTAGAATGTAATACCTTGACATTTTTATATTATAATTAGTATAAATGGCTATATATATAAGTATTATGGTGTTGAATCAAAACAAATAAAAATTTTAATTCAAAAAAATAATTTAGCCATGTATATTAAATTGTAATGCACATAAGAGGAAAATGTTGCATGTTGCTTATTTTTTTATTCTTACAATTGATACTTTTTCAGCCACTCGTTTTATTATTTAAAAAGGGAGTTCTAAATTACTTTCATGTTTTGGGATGTAAGGTGGTTTCGATTTTTTTTTTTACATCCTTATTTTATAAAAATACATGATACTTTGTTCAGTTAGTTAATTAGGTGATATATTTTGAAATTCTGTTACTAAATCCGTTTAATAAAATTAAACTATTTAAGTAACTCCGAACAGTTTTTTGAAGAAACTCTTTTCTTAAAAACCAAAACTAATTGAACACAAGATGTGTTTTATAAAAGTATGTACGAGATCTATTCAAGATTTGATCAACAGGTTTATAAAAAAGTTTAAACAAACTTTAAACCCAGCACAACCAAGAATGAGATGAGAAGATGTAGGAAGATTAAGAACAAGATTTTTTACGTGGTAAAACCTCACCCAACTGAGGAAACATCCACGACTCCCTCTACAGAGTAAAATAAAAATTACACTATAAATAAATTTTAACAGTTACAAACTATATAACAAACATGCATACAACTCAGACCTCTATAAGTTTATAAATGTACCCTCTGGTGTCCTTATAACTTCTCTGCAGTTCTGATTATTGATGTTGTTCTCCCAGTTTGTTAACTTTCAATTTGTTCAAGCTCTTTACGTCGACTCTTTTTCTCAAGATCTTATTACCAACATTTTTCGTGTGGTAGAGTGAAAGTGTTTGTGGAGGTGCTCTAACACATGCATGCACACACACACACACACTTATTATGTACAATCAGTCCTAACAAATTAAATATAAAAGACTATATGCTTTGATTTTTCTTTTTCTCTCTTCTCACAAAACTTAACCTTATTTGACCTTTATAACAACCCCAGAATCCACGGCTATCTTGCTTAGAAGACGTATCAAGATCTTAATCAATCTCTATTTTGAAAAGATTTTTGAGATTGAAAATCACCAAGTGTGATTCCAAACTAGGTTAAAGGTCTTGTTTCAAGAGAACTAGAAACAGAAAATATTATTATTGATTTCAAAGTTAAAAACATTTACAGAAAGCAAATCAACAATATATTTCTCAAGCTAAGAAATAAAAAATGCGAACTAAGTGTAATATACCATGAATAACTCAGATCTGAAATTTCTATATACCAAAATAAATAGATCAAAGAAAATGATTAAGCTGGAAACAAGATCTAAAGAATGAAGAGGTTACAGCAACAAACTAACTCTCAAAACACCTCTCAAACACTCAAACACTCAAGGTTGTGTTTGGGAAAAATACAGGGGTTTGAAGGTTTATTTTTAGTTTGAACTGTTTAGACGATTTAGGGTTATGGTTAGGTTTTCTAACTCTTTCTCTCTCTTCTGGTTTCTCTCTTTCTCTCTCTTTTCTCTCTTCTCTCTCTACTCTCTTTTTTTCTCTTAAAGGACGAAATGGCAAAAGTCTTCTAAGGCTGAGACGAAGGGTCCTTTTATAGGAGGTTGAGAAGATTCGAGAATAGGAACCAAAATTAAAGGTTCAGATTGAGTCAAGATGGATTGACTTTAATCCAAGGGTTCACGATATGCGGTGATAAAAGTTCTCCTAATTGGTTCATATGGGGTTCACATGGATTATGAAGGGGTGCATGCAGATCGTCGATAAAAATGATCTAAGGGTTGAAAACAGGCGCTGGTTTAGACTCTATAAAGAAACACACTTTCCACTAATCAGAAAGCAACAAATGTTTGCCAATAAATAGAGATAAAACGCGCATCTGAAAGTAATTAAAATCACACCCTGAAGTCTCTGCCGCTTTTGGATTCTACCCAAGGCAACTTTAGGCCAATTAAACCAACAATATGAAATAGCAAATTGACCCCACAAACTTTAAAAACCAAGTTTTAATTAATAAAACCTTATTTTAAAAAGTTTATAAAATCTCAAAAAAAAATTTAAAAACCAATATTAGGGATTTAAACACACTCAACATATGTACACTCACCAATATGCAATATGAGATGTATATGATCCATTCTACTGTGTGTGAGTGTTGGTAATGAGGTCTAGATCACTTCAATCAATGATGAAATAGTAGTGCAAGCTCTGGGGTGATTCTAGGTTAGACATAATTTTGTCACAATTTCCAAACTAGATGAACACTTATATAATGTAGACTCAAGTGAGTCAAGAGTATAAGGTGCTTCAATCTCCCCTTTTGGAAATATGAGACAAAATCTCCTTTGAGTTATCTAGAACTGGTAGGGAAACAAAAGGAAGGAAACCTATTCCTACAAAAATCTATCTACCCAAATCCTAGAAAGCGAAAGTACATAACTCAACTATTTACAATTGAATACCCTATTACATCCGTTGAGAATAACTATACAAAAACCTGCAATGAATCACTAAGATCAAGCTGCAGCATATGTAAGGAATCATTAGAGACTCAAATTTCTCCCCCATTTTGTCTCAAATGGATAAAGGAAAAAAATAAAAAGATCAAAGAGATTAATCAGCACACACCATACCAATTGATTTACGCAAAGAAATAAATCGATTGTAATCTAAAGGTTTGGTAAACATATCTGCAAGTTGCAAATCAGTAGGAAGATAATTGATTTCTAATTCCTTACTTTCAACTAATTCGCGTATAAAGTGATGTCTTATTTTTATATGTTTTGTTCGCGAGTGTTGAACAGGGTTTTTAGAAATATTGATCGCACTTTGATTATCACAATAGATATGCAATTGGTTTTCTTGAATACCATAATCACTTAGCATTTTTTTAAGCCATAGTAATTGAGCACAATAGCTGCCAGTGGCTATGTATTCAGATTCAGCTGTTGAGAGTGATGTGCAGTTTCGTTTATTACTACTCCATCCTACCACGTTATTACCTATATAGTAACAGGCTCCTGAAGTGCTTTTACTATCATCAATACACCCAGCCCAATCAGTATCACTGTACCCAATTATAGTGCTTGGTGTGTCATTAGTGTACCAAAGTCCTAGATTCAGAGTGCCTTTTACCTATTTAATGATTCGTTTAACAGAATTCAGATGGCTCTCTTTAGGGTTATTTTGATAACGAGCACATACACATACAACATACATAGTATCAGGACGCGAGGCAGTAAGGTATAGTAAGGTTCCTATCATACTACGATATAGAGTAGGATCTATGGATTTTCCAGTTTCGTCTTTAGATAGTTTTATCGTAGTACTCATGGGTGTTCTAGCATCTTTAGCACTCTCAAGGCCAAATTTCTTTACTATCTCTAAAGCGTACTTAGATTGCGAGACAAATAATCCTTCTGAATTTTGTTTGACTTTAAGACCAAAGAAGATTTGCAACTCCCCCATAAGAGACATTTGAAACTCCTTGTGCATAATTTCAGAGAAGGATTTTACTTCCGAGGGAGAAGTTGATCCAAAGATAATATCGTTAACATAAACTTGAGCAATAATGATGTGTTTGTCAAAATGTTTGACAAAAAGGGTTTGATCATTTCCACCTCTTTTGAAACCTTTATCTAAGAGGAAACTGTAAATACACTCATACCAAGCTCTAGGTTCTTGTTTAAGGCCATACAAAGCCTTTTTAAGACCAAATACATGATTTGGATATTTAGGGTCAATGAACCCTTCAGGTTGTTCTACATAGGTTTCTTCAGTCAATATTCCATTAAGGAATGCAGATTTGACATCCATTTGGTAGAGTGTAAAATGCAAGTGGAAAGCTATAGGAAAGAGAAGACGAACATATTCTAAATGAGTAACTGGAGCAAAAGTCTCGTTAAAATCTATTCCTTCAATTTGAGAGTATCCTTGAGAACAAATTTAGCTTTGTTTATAGTGATTATCCCACTTTAATCAGACTTATTTTTAAAAATCCAACGTGTGCTAATAACCTTTTTGAATTCAGGCCGAGGTACAAGATACCAAACATCATGAATGACAAATTGAAGAAGTTCTTCCTGTATAGCAGAAATCTAGTAAGAGTCATTTAATGCCTCATTTACATTCTTTGGTTCCACTAGGGAAACAAAACATGCATAATGTGCATAATTTCTTAGTTGAGATCTTGTACGCACTGGCTCACTAGGGTTACCAACTATGTTATTTATGGGATGATCTTTAGAAACCCAGTTATTTACTTCAGGTTTCTCAATTGGTAATGAATCATCTATTTCAGGAGAGTCATTTTCTAAAATGTTTGTAGGATCTTCTACAATAGTTGATTCACCAGTCTTGTTCTCTACAGTAGTGTCACTCACAATTACATTTATGGATTCCATCAAGATTTTAGTGCAAAGATTATACACTCGATAGGCTCTACTGTTAGGCGAGTATCCTAAAAATATAGCTTTATCTCCCCGGCTCTCAAATTTGGATAAGTGTTCCATATCTTTGCATACATAACAAGTACTACCAAAAGTTCTAAGGTACTTAAGATTGGGCTTTTTCTTATACCAAAGTTCGTAAGGGGTTTGTTTGGAATTCTTTCTAAGATAGACCCTATTTATGATGTGACACGCAGTACGAATAGATTCTACCCAAAAATACTTAGGCAAATTCTTGGCATGTAACATAACACGTGCCATCTCTTGAAGGGTACGATTCTTTCTCTCAGTGATTCCATTTTGTTGAGGAGTCTTAGGAGCCCTAAACTCATGTTTGTAACCATTATAGTCACAATACTCTATTATACCAGTGTCTTTGAATTCTCCACCTCTATCACTACATATTCTATTTACTTGAGTGTCCTTTTCTATTCGAAGAAGTATTTTTAAGAAAGTTTGAAAAGTGTCAGACTTTTATTTTAAAAAAGCTACCCAAGTAAATCTGGTGAAGTCATCAACCATAACTAGAATATAACTGTGTTCACAGAGACCAATAGTTTGGGAGGGACCCATTAGGTCCGTATGGATGAGCTCCAAGGGATTAGAGGTAAGAACATCATTAACTTGCTTATGAGGTGCCTTAACAATTTTACCTTCCTGACAGGAACTACAGATAATGTTAGAAATGGGTTTGAGTTTAGGAACTCCTCTAACTATTTCTTGAGAGGTCAGTCTACTAAGGTTATCGTAATTTATATGAGCCATTCTGTTATGCCATATCTCGTTGTCATCCGTTCTGGCAACATTACAGATTTCAAAATTGTTCATGACAGTATAACAATTGCCAGGAGTCTTGAATCATGTAATTATGCATTCACCTTTTTCATTTAAAATTTTCCAATTGTTCTTTGAAAAGGTAACAATATGATCTGAATCATAAAATTGCGAGATACTAAGTAGATTGGCCTTAAGACCTTTAACTAGAAGGACATTTTCAATAACAGGAAGTCCACCTTCTTGGAGAGTTCCTTTGCATATGATTTGAGATGATACTCCATCACCAAAAATAACTTTTCCACCAGCAAAGCCGGTTTTGTTCAAAAGTTTAGTATCATCCCCAGTCATGTGCTTAGAACATCCAGAGTCTAAATACCAACCAGATGATGTGTGCTCAGCTTTTAAGGCAGTAATAACTATATTACACTTCATCTGAGGTAATAGATCTTCTTTTCTAACCCAAATTGCTCTAGTTTTCATTTTTAGCTTACTAGCTCTCAATTGATAAAATCTGCGAGCATTCGATTTTTGTTGAAAAATGTTTTGTGCATGATTTTGAGTTTTATGAAAAACATGAGCATTTGGTATAGGAAAGTGCTTAGGAATCCTTCTACGAACTATTCTTTTAGGTTTGGTCTTTCTCTTCCTATAATTAGAGTTTTTATCTGGTTGTCTAGGAAGTACATAATTGTTGCGGCTCCTCCTAGAATAGTTAAAGTTCTGATAGGTAGGAGGATAATAGATAGGTTTAACTAGTCTCCTATCATAGAAACTATCAAAAGAGTGACCGTATATATCACAATAAGACCAATAAAGATTGCTCAAGGTTGGAGTTTCCTTAGGAAAGTTCCTAAACAACGGTTTGGAGGAAATTTGAGGTTGAACTCTATTCCTAGGTGTGACAGTCTTGAATGCAGACTCACTCTTCTTAATAGAGGGGCAGGCGTATTTAGCCTTAGGTGAACTTTCATGTTTAGAGAAACTTGATTCCCCAATGTTAAAATTTTGATGTTTTGAATCAAACTCAGTTTTTAAAGAATAGAAGTTTGGGCAAGTTTCAATAGGTCTTTTACCTCCTGACAAAAACTTGATAGTTTCAAAAGATTTTGTTTGTGTCTTCAAATTGGGGCAAAATCCTATTCCAGTTTGATCATCAGAATTGGTTTTTGATTTAGCAACAAATTCATCAAAACAGTTTGAGTTATTTTCGAATTTTGTAAATTTTTTTAAAACAATTGCTCTCTTTTCTTTAGTTTGTTCCAATTCTAACAATGTCCCTTTGTATTTTTTCTCCAGAGTTTCATTTGTTTCATTCAAATTTCTGAGTTTTTGATCAAACATTTTGATTTCACTTTCATGAGTCAGACATTGGGTAGTATACTCTTCAGCATTCAGTTTAACCATTAGGCTTAGATCTTCTAACTTCTTAGTGAGATCTTTCACAATCTTTTCTAGTCTAGTGCTTTTCTTGAGAGTTTTAGCATAGAGTGTGTGAATATCTGGGAGGTCTTCATTATCCGAGTCACTAAGTGTAGTGTGTGAATTGACCCCTAGGACTTCATTCTTTGGACTCACACACCCATTGACATCGTCATTATCGCTTTCCCTTTGACTCACACACCCCGAAGAAGAGATAGCAATATTCTCAGTAATCAAAGCATCTAAAACAGTAACAACAATATTAGAAACATCAGAAGTAGAATTACTAAATCCATCCTCACTAACAAACAGAGGCATATCATCATTATAGATAATCTTGGCAAAGAAACACATGCAAGGGTCAAAAACATCAGATGACTCAGGTTCCTCATTTTCAGATTCACTTGAATCATCCCATGTCTTGCAAATATTGGCTCTAGTGTGTTTGTTTTGAGTTCAAGTTAACTCTACAGTCTTGTGCAATGTGTCCTACTTTACCACATCTATAGCATTCAGTCTTCTTAAGGTCTCTATTAGGTCTAGTGTGAGAGTCCTTGTGGTTTTTGTCATGGCTTTTCTCATGAGGTCTGTGATTAAAGGGAGTTCGATAATTGGACTTGCCTTGTTTATTTGCCATGTTGTTTCTAAATTTAATGATTTTCTCAAACTCTTTTGACATCAAGGCAATCTGATTGTCCAAACTCTCTATATCGCATTCCTCATCAGAGTCATCATTGGAAGTATTAAACTCAGGCTTAATCAATTTAGAAGAGAAGCTTAGATTGGAACTAGTCTGTTTCCTATGGGACCGGGTCAATTGCTTCTTAAATTCTAGTTCCATTTCCAGAGTTCTTAATTTACTACTGAGTAATTCAGGAGTGAGATTTATATCACACATTTCCGCAATAGCATATCTTTTGTTGTCAAATTTTTGTGGTAATGATCTTAGAATTTTAGATACAATTTCTTGTCTATCGTATGTTATCCCATTAGCATGTCGTTTTGTCACAATATCAGTCAGGTTCATATAGAAGTCATCAAATGACTCAGTCTCAGACATAATTAAAGAGTTATACTGTTGAATGATCATTTGAGTTTTAACAGCCTTAACTCTAGTGTCACCTTCATGAGCAGTGACCAGAGTGTCCCAATCTTCCTTAGAAGTGGTACATGATGAGATTCTTTAACTCATGTTCATTTATAGACATAAATATGGCATTCTTTCCTTTGTTATTATTGCGAGAAACTTGTTTCTCTTCTTGTGTGAACTCACTTAATACTTTCTTAACCCTCTCATTACTTCCTTCAGTGGCTAGTTTTGTGGGAAAAATGTAACCATTTTCAACAATGTCCCAAACATCATCTCCCAGAGTTCCTTGAATGAAAGCAATCATCCTTACTTTCCAGTAAGCAAAATTGGTTCCATCAAAGATAGGAGGTCTGGTCAAGTTACCAAATCTTTGATTTTTCTCGTCCATATTTGATTTTCAGAAAACAATTTCAGAAACACAGGATCTCTTTAAAAGAAGTTTACAAAGCTCTGATACCAATTGAAATACTGTTACTAAATCCGTTTAATAAAATTAAACTATTTAAGTAACTCCGAACAGTTTATTGAAGAAACTTTTTTCTTAAAAACCAAAACTAATTGAACACAAGATGTGTTTTATAAAAGTATGTACGAGATCTATTTGAGATTTGATCAACAGGTTTATAAAACAGTTTAAACAAACATTAAACCCAGCACAACCAAGAATGAGATGAGAAGATGTAGGAAAATTAAGAACAAGATTTTTTACGTGGTAAAACCTCACCTAACTGAGGAAATATCCACGACTCCCTCTATGGAGTAAAACAAAAATTCCACTACAAATAAATTTTAACAGTTACAAACTATATAACAAATATGCATACAACTCAGACCTATATAAGTTTAGGAATGTACCCTCTGGTGTCCTTATAACTTCTCTGCAGTTCTGATTGTTGATGTTGTTCTCCCAGTTTGTTAACTTCCAATTTGTTCAAGCTCTTTACGTCGACTCTTTTTCTCAAGATCTTATTACCAACACTTTTCGTGTGGTAGAGTGAAAGTTTTTGTGGAGGTGATCTCTAACACATGCATGCACACACACATGCACTGATTATGTACAATCAGTCCTAACAAATTACATATAAGACTATATGCTGTGATTTTTCTTTTTCTCTCTTCTCACAAAACATAACCTTATTTGACCTTTATAACAACCCCAGAATCCACGGATATCTTGCTCAGAAGACGTATTAAGATCTTAATCAATCTCTGTTTTGAAAAGATTTTTGAGATTGAAAATCACCAAGTGCGATTCCAAACTAGGTCAAAGGTCTTGTTTCAAGAGAACTAGAAACAAAAAACATTATTATTGATTTCAAAGTTAAAAACATTTAAAGAAAGAAAATCAACAATATATTTCTCAAGCTGAGAAATAAAAAATGCAAACTAAGTGTAATATACCATGAATAACTCGGATCTGAAATTTATATATACCAAAAAAATAGATCTAAGAACATGATTAAGTTGGAAACAAGATCTAAAGAATGAAGAGGTTACAGCAACAAACTAACTCTCAAAACACCTCTCAAACACTCAAACACTCAAGGTTTTGTTTGGGAAAAATACAGGGGTTTGAAGGTTTATTTTTGGTTTGAACTGTTTAGACGATTTAGGGTTAGGGTTAGGTTTTCTAACTCTTTCTCTCTCTTCTGGTTTCTCTCTTTATCTCTCTTTTCTCTCTTCTCTCTCTACTCTCTTTTTTTCTCTCAAAGGACGAAATGGCAAAAGTCTACTAAGGTTGAGACGAAGGGTCCTTTCATAGGAGGCTGAGAAGATTCGAGAATGGGAACCAAAATCAAAGGTTCAGATTGAGTCAGGATGGATTGACTTTAATCCAAGGATTCACGATATGCGGTGATAAAAGTTCTCCTAATTGGTTCATATGGGGTTCACATGGATTATGAAGGGGTGCATGCAAATCGTCAATAAAAATGATCTAAAGGTTGAAAAGAGGCGTTGGTGTAGAATCTATAAAGAAACACACTTTCCACCAATCAGAAAGAAACAAATGTTTGCCAATGAATAGAGATAAAACGCGCGTCTAAAAGTAATTAAAATCACACCCTGAAGTCTCTGCCGCTTTTGGATTCTACCCAAGGTAACTTTAGTCCAATTAAACCAACAATATGAAATAGCAAATTGACCCCCCAAACTTTTAAAACCAAGTTTTAATTAATAAAAACCTTATTTTAAAAAGTTTAAAAAATCCCAAAAAAACATTTAAAAACCAATATTAGGGATTTAAACACACTCAACATATGTACACTCATTAATATGCAATATGAGATGTATATGATCCATTCTACTATGTGTGAGTGTTGGTAATGAGGTCTAGATCACTTCAATCAATGATGACATAGTAGTGCAAGCTCTGGGGTTCTTTGGATTCTAGGTTAGACATAATTTTGTCACAATTTCCAAACTAGATGAACACTTATACATTGTAGACTCAGTGAGTCAAGAGTATAAGGTGCTTCATATTTCTTGTTCATGGGTCCACATAATTTTAAGAGGAGGAGAGGGAATCACATACGTGAGCAGTGTGAAGTGCACATACCTTTCGGTTTCTTTGACTCCTTTAAATTTGGGGAGATATTTTAACCGTATGTTTATTTTGTGTGGGATTCTTATATATCATATGAGAGGGTTTTATAGTTGAAAAAAAAACTATGGTGGAAAGTTTTGTGCCAACTAGAGGGGGTAGAAACGGCGAAAGAAGTTACGAGTTTTCAAGTGTTAATATTATTTGAGTTATGTTAAGGTACGGAATTACACAATATGCTCCTTTGAATCTCTTGAAAGTATTCCTTTTGTTTCTCATTTATTTGCACTAATCTTGAAAATATTGTGGTATTTATTGGAATCCCATGTGTCATTCGATTGAAATATTATGTATTTGTTATTTGGGCATGGTGCCATTACATTTTAATATGACACTGAGAATGGCCACCTACCAAAACTTTAAAAGTCCAACACCCAAAATAAGGCTTTGAGATGCCTAGGTGAAGTGAGTCCCGGTGATCCATTGATGTGTTATTGAGAAATGAATTGGTATAATGTTTTGATATCGTATTGGACTTGTATACAATTTTGTATTGTTTCATTTTTGTTGCCGTTATCGTTTTGAGCATTTATTCTTGTCATATTGTATACTTTTTCGTCTTTTTTCTTTTTAGTGAAAGGTAGGCGTGGATTTGGATGATATTGGTTTATCAAGAATATTGAGAGGCACACCAGTTTGAGAATATTACTTTTGTACAAAATTAGCATTGTAAATATTGGAGATCCCAGTGTTGTTTATATAGAGATGAACAATTTTAAAATTTGTGTATTATTGAAAGACACTAGAATTTGGTGAAATAAATTTATTCTCTATTATTTGGGTGCCTCACCTTATTTTATTGGTGTAATTTACATGATTGAGGATTTCAATTTAATTTTAAGTAAGGTAGTGTTTCAAAAAATTTCGATTTGTTACACCAAGGTACCTATTTTTTTTATTTTCACGTCTAGGCAAACGTCATTTCTGAGTCCTACAATAAAACAAGCAATTATAATTTTTTTTAGAAAGTTGTCAACTCGGTGTGAGATATTTTCGAAGGCTTCCTAATAAGCATCCACAGTTATGGTTTGTTTAAGGCGAGCCAAGTCTTCTGATGGGTCCTCGTAATCAATTGGACCAAAATGGAGAAGTACAACTTTTAGGAACTCTTCCCATGTGAGTGGTCCGCAAAATTTTGTCAACCACCTATGCCACAATAGAGTAATGTCTTCTAAACAAAAGGAGACTAACTGGACTTGTTGGTCGAGGATAATATTTTATAGGATCAATACTAAAATATTCCTCAAATATATTTTAATACACATTTAGTTCAAGCTTTTTATTTTGTACTAAAATGTCTTTTATTCTCTTATCTTTAAATGTTCACGCCTTTTTAGCATGGTGAAGGACTTTTTGGTGCAAAATAAAAACGCTTGAACTAAATGTGTATTAAATAAAGTTCGAGAGACTATTTAGTATGTGCCCCTATTTTAAAATCAAAATATTGTTCTTCCTTGTATATCCAGTCAGTTGGGTCTTTTGCCGTTAAACCTGCGGAATGATAATTTGAGTTGTTGATATCGGCAATTACAAAAAGTATCTACAGTTGGAAATGGATTGGTTTCGGAATCGCTAGTGTCTCGACCATTATCGTTGAAGAACTTGAATCTCGGTTAACACCATTTGTAGACGAGCATTTTCCTGATCGAAACTTGAATCATGTTGTGCTAAGACGCCATTGACATCATTGCGAAATTCGGCATTCGTCTTGCCTCGAGTTTCCATGGTGGATTGGCTCTCATATCATTGATATGAATGGATTTGGATAAGAAAGAAGAAGTTGAATGAAGAGGAAGACAAAGTAGGATTCTTTCAATTATTAATCAAATAGTGTTTGTTATTTTAAGTGATTAAGAGACTAATGACCATTTTTTATTTCCGAATGATTAAGAGGTATATGAACTTTTGAAGTTTGAATTAATCTATATACATTTATTTCAAGGTCCATTCAGATATAAAAATAAACATATTTTTTTAGATTCGAATTTTAGATTTAGATTTCAGATTCAAAAGTCTAGTTTGACCATTTGACCCGACCACGCAACTTTACCACTTCACTGTAACACCCCGCATTTTCATGCATTAAATACTTAATTAATTCGGGAATTGAAAATTACTTGTGAGTCGTAATTTAATTGAATTAATTAGGGAAAATTTTATTTAAATATTAATCGAGGAGTAAAGGGTTAATATTTACGGGAAGTTATTTACTAAGTGAATAGTAATTATTTATTTAAGTCATTTCGAGTATTAATGACAGGGTATGCACTTATCTCAACCGAGAGTCGGTATAGACTAAAGGGGTGAGGGGATAAACATTTTTATAAATTAATTCGGATGCCAATTCTGAGTGTACGGTTGAGTCCGGATGGGCCGAGATAGTGGAAAAAGTGTACCCGGGGGTTGTAAACGGGTCACGGGACGTTTTTAGACATAGCCGGGCCCACACGGGGGCATTTGGGTCACTTGGGCTTGGCCCATTAGGCAAAAAACGGGATTTAAGTAAATTAAGGAATTAGAAGGAATAAGAAAATGGCTGATAGAGTTTTAGAAAAAGGCTAAGTGGATTAAGGAACCCTAATAGCAGTTAAAGGCAATTTTGGGACCACTAGAGAGCGAACAAGGATCATCTCCAACCTTGGAATTCATATCCGAATCAGACACTACGAAACCTAAGGCAAGTGGATAACTTGCAATAGTATTAAATCTATTTTGAAATTCATATTCATGTGATGTGTTTGATCAAAAATTCGTTTTGGGTGTTCATGGCATAAACATGAGGTTTTGAAAAGTAATAATCTGATTTACGAATTTGAATGAGAATTTTGGTAGAAATCTAATATTATAAACTGATACATATCTGGTAGGATGATATCTGGATAATTAAAAACGAATTTGGTGAAGGGATTTGGGATGTAAATGTGTAAGGAATTAAAGATGGATATTTTCCCAAATTCAGAAATTGTAGTTAATGGACGAATTAATGATGTTGGTGGACATTCTGGAGGTCTCTAATAAGGTTTCTAACATGTATTAATGCTAAGAGGACTTGAGGTACTGGTAGAAGGAATTAGGGTTTGAGAATTTTCGTCCATGGTTGATTCTATCTTCGCGAAGAAGACGAAGATCTGTAGGGTCGATCGATCGAAGGTCGGCAGATTTTGGCAATTCTGCCCAGTTATGTATATAAAAGAAAATTTATATAATAAATCCTTATGTAATTAATTATGGGAAATTAATACATGGGTTTAAACCTAATTAATCATGAGTAAAGTTAATTAGGATTTGAGGAATTTTTGGTGTCACGTAATGATAAGAAAAGATTCGGGAGTCGGGAATTTAGACTCGGGTGAGGTTATTCGGACTACGAGAGTAAGTCTAATTTTACGGTGGGAGCGACACCAAAGGTGACTTAATTAATTAATGTGAAAATTAATTAATAATTAGGGTTCGACCATAAACTCTTAATAAATTAAATAGGCTTGTGTTACGGATTTAGTACATGGTGTGGCCGGGACATTTTATATTTTTATATATATATATACGGTGTGTGATAGTATATATATATATAGTGTGTGCATTAATATCAGAGATTGAATATTACTATTATATACTCTAGTGCTATAGGGGGAGGTTGCGCGTAGTGAGTGAATCCCCTAGCTTGAGGAGTAGGGCGAGTATAATCCCAGGTCATAGCGTCCGTTATATGGGTGAAGGACATCTCACTTTCAGGGAAGGAATATGACCACCTCCAATTCGTATGTTAAACTAAGTTAGTGAGCGAATCTAACTTGGATAACTAGGTTACGTGAATACACCTAGTGGGATAGCACTTGGGAAAATTTATATTTCATGAGTATTCTTACTCGGTCGAGAGTTTGTATTAAATGTTATGCCAGTATGTTTGTGAATACGATAATATGATTAATTATATAATTAGGTAAATAATTATATATGGGATAATCAATGCATAGTGAAAAATGTATTATGTGCATAACAGGTGTGAATGTTATATGAAATTAAAAGGAGTAATGATTCAATTAAGTTTGACGTTTATAATAACTTAAAAATCATGAATTAAGGCATATTCGGTTAGAGTAGGTAACATTCAAGGGTTAAAAATAAGCATTGGGTCAGGAACGTAGGACCTAGTAAATTAAATGGAAGCGTTAGTAGTGCACATTAGAGGAGGGGTGAGGAAGTCCTCAAGAGAGTGCGGCACTAACTAAAATATGAAGAGCATGCATATTTATTTATTACTGCAAGTTAATCATTTGTTAAATGTTTTCAAATGTTTTTGGGTACTAACCCTTGCTATAAATTTTTTTAAAACCTTTAAGGTGTCCAACCACAAGGGCGTCAAGCTTGACTCTATTCCAGGTATCCTTTGCTGCAGCACATGTGGATGTTGCGGGGTTTTGATAGACGCCTCCTTCTTCCATTCTTGTAGAGACTCTCTAGTAGTTATCTGAGCTTGTCGCTCACAGTTTCATTTATCAGTAGTAGACTTGTTGAGATATTTTTCTGATATTTACTTGTATTGGGTATTTGAACTGATGGTTTATTCGGTTAGGAGTTTTATTTGTGGATGATTATTTTAATTAACTTTGATTGTGTATTATTGTATGTTCCGCATGAGTTTTATTTAATTAATTGAAAGATAAAAATTAGCACCAGACTACTTTTCTCACTTAGGTGGTTAGTATTTTAAAAAGACGACAGTGATTCTAAGAATGGACCAACGGAGAAACCTTTTCTAACTTGATTTAGGACTGATCACCCGGAATTAATTAGGCGGAATGTCACATTCACTTCATGCTTTAAAGTGGCACGTATCACAATAATGCTGACTTCTTCACTAGGGATATTGAACGCTTAATTTTCTGTATATGAGTTGTAATGTGATGGGGTTAAGTAGTTGATGGTTTAAAAAGTCACTGAATTTATTCCTGGATAAGGAATGATTTGATGTGATAACTGAACCACTTGTTGAATGAGGTACGGACTATTGTCTTCTTCATCATTAATGATGTTGGATTTTTTGGCATTGTTAACTACATTCTCTTCAACTTCTTTCACTCCTGAGAGTGGATTTGTATTCTGGTTGGCCTTCTTCATTATGCGTATGGGTTTCTTGGGAACTTCTTATTGTTGTTGATTATAAGGCTTTACTGGTTTCTTTTGAGAATTTTTTAAAGTAGAATGATCCATGTCATGACCTTTTTTAGACAATAATCACAGTAATGAGGAAGGTCTTCATAGATAATTTCTTGCCAAAAACCTTTGTCACCACATCCAATCCAAACTTTTTTAGTTTTTTTTATTAAAGAAGATTTAGTTCCACCCATACGCTTGGAGTGCTTGATCTGATCACAGATGTTATTGATGTATCCATTTTTAATGGTTCACCAACTAACTGAGCAATTGAGTATAGAGATGATTTTGTAAAAGAATGGATTGGAAAATTTGGAAAGTTTATTCAAACATGAACAATCGGGATCTCTTCATTGACTTTGAAGTATGGGGACCATTTAAATTTTTTGATTGGTGATTTACCAATGACCCATTAATCATGCAACCATAAACTCATGAAATCCTCTTCACAATTTATTCTTATAAAAATGTGTTTCCCGTTAAGAAACCCTATTGAGTAAGAATTTTTATGGGATAATGATAAACAAATATTTCCTAATGACTTCTATCGAAGGTCTACCATGTGAGATATTTCATTGTACATGATGCCACAACACTCACAAAAGACTAATGCCATTGATTTTGAAGGTCTCACGGCTTTGGAATTATAGCCATGGATGAGTTTGGCTGGTTGGAAATGGCTGCAGCCATAAAAAACCTATGGTAAACCTTAGAATCAACCAGAAAGAGAAGCTCTAAAAGTTTCAGGGTTTGCTAGGATCTGTGGACAATAGTGACTATAGTGACAAGAAGTTTAGGGTTTTCCTAATTTTCTTGTTTACATATTGTACGAAAAAGTACTCTCATAAAATGTACAAAATAGTAGATGCGCACTTGTATTTCATACTGAATTAGGATCTTTTGGATACTTGATTTTGTACTATAAATACCCCTGAGTATTGTTGACATAACAATAAAATGAAAAGCACTCTCCTTTTAAATCATCTTTGTGTCCCTTTTATTTTAGGATCAAATATCAAAAAGTCCATCAACATTTTTTAATACACATTTAGTTCAAACCTTTCATTTTTGTCCTAAAAAGTCATTTATTCTCTTATCTTTAAAGGTCCGCGCCAGCGGCATGGTAAAACCTTTTTGACATGGAGAAGGAATTTTTGGTGCAAAATAAAAGGGCTTGGACTAAATGAGTATTAAAAAAACTTCGAGGGACTATTTGGTATATGCCCATTTATTTTACAACACGTTTTCATCACGAATCCCTGAGATTTGATCAGATGAAATCGAGTTCCTTTATCCCTTTTAATGTTTGTGGCGTGTAGAAAAAAAATATATTCTAATATTTATCACCAAATTTCAAAAGCGGTAAGTTCTCTCTCTCTCTCTCTCTCTCTCTCTCTATATATATATATATATATATATATATATATATATATATATATATATATATATATATATATACAGTCCTGCTCTTGTGCGGACTAGTCCGCATTTTAAGAATGCGGATCGGACATGTGTCACCTGGCGGTGAGCCCAGAAGAGAGAGAGTGTGTGCCTATAATTTAGGCGATAATTTATAGGAGCACCGTTAGGTGACACATGTCCGGTCCGCATTCTTAAAATGCGGACTAGTCCGCACAAGAGCATATATATATATATATATATATATATTGACCTTTGAGAATGAACAAAAGATATTGTTCATTTCATTACCCTTACACATAAACTCATTAAGATCAAAATTATTTTTTAAAATAATAAATCTTTAACATTAGGTGTAAAATGATTTTTATTTTTATTTTTGGGACGTTTATTCTTTAGGGTACATTAGTTCTTCTTATTTACTCATTGGGATACACTAGTTTTTGTAGATATTCACTGTGTCATTTTTGCTTATAGAATCGTCACTAAAAATCTTATAAACCATCACTGAAAGTGTAAATGTCCCTCACTGAGTAAATACGAAAACTAGTCTACCCCAATCAATAAATATGAAGAACTAATGTACCTCAATTAGTAAATATCCTTTTATTTGTTTAACACACGTTTTTATATATCAATAGATATTCAATAATAGGTATGTAGATTGGTATTTGTGAAAAGGGTTTTTTGCATGAATATCTAATTTTTGATATATCATTAGATATTCAATAATAAATATGAATACTGGTATTTGCATAAAGGGCTTTTTGTATGTATGAAAAACAATATAAATGCGTATTCGCCAATTTTTTTTACATATTCGAAGAATTCCCTTCAAATTTGTTTAGATGATGTTGCTAATTTTATATTCAATCTATTAGCATAACACTATATTAAGGTAAATTAGCAGACTTTGAAGTGAAAACGGGAATCTTAGTTCTATATATGTACAATTATATTCAAATGAGCCAAAATATCCATGAGTAATTTAGGTTTCATGGTATTCGTCTTAAATTTTATTATGATTTTTGTCTTTTATATAACTATATATTTGTTACCGGTTATATATTCACACATTCGTGTGTTTGTAATGGATGTAAGCGACCTCAGTGAAGTATTTTTTACCTTTCATGTGGTAATATTCCGTAATTTGAATACATATCTCTTATTTCTAATAATTTGTTCAACCAAATTTAATATATTTCATTTGTAACATTTTTTTTTTAAATTTAACATTCTTCAACAAAATAACTTTTATTTTTTTTCATTTTATTTTTTAGATATGTGACCATTTTATACCACCCGTTCATCACACTAGTTTATAGCTAGTTTATTGTCTATGAAACTGTATAGGGTAAATATGTACACTATGACTTTAATTTACATCTTTAGAAAATGAATTACTATGTGTGTTTGCATATATATATATATATATATATATATATATATATATATAATTAATCTTCAAATTAACATAGCAATAGTTTTCTTTTAACACTATTTCGATTTATATTTCATGTATCATAATTATTTCATTATCCCTTTTTTGAGGCCCTAGGCATATGCTTCGCGTGGCCATGAACGGTGCGCAAATCCGAGTCCTATCTAAGATTGTATCGGCCTTTGAGTGGAGGAAGAATTATAAGGGAATTTACAATGACAAAAAAAATCAATAAATGAAATCCTTGTCCTTGCCCCCCAAAAGGGTAGGTCTTTGTTTACATGGTGAAGTAGGTCTCGGCATAAAATAGGGCATGTATAGCAGCGTCGGTCGATTGGCCTGCCCCACCGGTCGACCGAGTTTTCTGATTTTGCCGTACGAAGAAAGCAGTGTGTTTTTACCCTTGGACCGGTCGACCGGGTCCCCACATGCGATCTATTGGGAGCGCCAGATTCAGCACGCTTTGCCCTCTTTCTTTTCTATTTTCTTTTTTTTCCTTTTTTATTTGTAACTTACTATATAAAGGGAGACTTTGTTTATTTGTAGGATATATCTTACTTTTCTCTCATTTTTGTATTAGAACCTAGGTTTGAGACATTTGGAGGGTTTTATGGAGTAACCCATTTCCTCCATTTTTTGTGGGTAATACCCATTTATGTAAGCTTCTAGTTACTATTCATTATCTTTCTCTTGTATGTAAGTTTTGTTTCTTTATTTATCATGCTTTGTTATTTATTTCATGCCTAGGTAAATTATTAGAGCTAATTTATTTCTTGTTTGTTTTAATCAATTAGTGATTTTATTTATGTATTTCATCATGTTTAGTGTCTAACTTAAATTAGGTTGTGTTGAATTGAAATCATATAGGGTTGATTGGTTGCTTTACTGTGGTGAGGGATTATCATGAGTTTATTTCGATTGGGTTGTTCTTGTTATTATACCTAGGAGATTTAACAGGGTATATCACGTATGCTTCGTATTTACGACCTTGCATCTGTAATTTTCGGGGTATTTGTTGACGACAAAGTCATATTAGAATTTTATGTGAATTTTGGGATGTGACAACTCTTAATTTAATTAATTGACGAAACGAGATTCAATCTTAATAACTTGTGAACTCATGTAACCATTTATACCGATTAACTCGGGGCGAGGGATATCTGTTGCAACCTATAGTTTTTATTCCTTTTGTTAATCAAGTTTAAATACACATGCCTGGATTATCTTTTCCTTTTGGTTAAAAATTACCTTTTACACTTTTATTCCTGAAGTATCAGATTAGTATAATTCTAGTAACTTCTCTTTGTGAGTGTTTGATGCTCGGACTGGCCTCTATACTCCCTTAAAAGAGTGTAGTCATAATTTAGATTTTTGTATTGAGTTGGTGAGCCAAATATAATAAATTACCGGCACGTAAGTGAATCTTACGCCGCAAAAAATTCCTTCTCAATTAGGAATCTTCCGACTCTGACCTATGTGATTTACGAATGACCCATTAATCATGCAACTATAAACGAATGAAATCTTCTTCACAATTTAGTGTTGTAAAAATGTGTTTCCAATCAAGCAACCCTATTGAGTGAGAATGTTTAAGGGATAATGATAAAAATGGATTTCCTAATGACTTCAATCGAAGGTTTACCATGTGATAACTTTCCAATGATGGCATGCCTGAATGATATAGCAAGGGTTTTAATATCTTCGATTGAAAACTGGATAACAAGCTCACCCTTGAATGATGTTAGAGAATTTAATGGACAATTTTTTATTGTACATAATGCCATAACACTTGCAAAAGACTTAAGATATGGATTTTGAAGATCTTGCAATTTTGGATTCATAGCCATGGATAAGTTTGGTTGGATGGAAATTGCTGTAGCCATGAAAATCGTATGGTAAACCTTAGAATCATCCAAAAAAGAAAAGCTCAGGATTTGATAGGATTTATAGATAATAATTACTATAGTGACAAGAAGTTTGAGGTTTTCCAAATTTTCTTTATTACATATTGTACAAAAAAAGTATTTTATAAAATGTACAAAATAGTAAATGCTCACTTATATTCCATATGGGTCCTAATAATTCAACCCAAAAATTGCTCCAAAACACCACATAAAAATTAAATACACACTATACTAACAATGCCCAATAGTTTTGTACCTTTTTATTTGTTCAAAATGTCTAAAATACTCCAAAATAATCTAACAATTACACACAATAAAATACCATGATCTTTAAAACACCGCATATTGTGACATTTCAAAACTCTTCACCTCCCACAGAAACCAACCCATATACGGTTTAACCTAGCAATTTTAACCTTGTTAATTTTTCCCCAATGCTCTATTTTCGTGGGTGCTTTGTGCTATTGTGGTGGTGTGGTGTTATATTTATACAGAAATCAAGGTGTTTAGAGGCTACATTGCAATGGGTGAAGAAAAGAAAATTGATATTGAAGCTTTATAGAAGTTGAACATCCAGTGCTCTCTTGATGATTTTCAGGTATTAAAACACCTCTACAAAGTATATAATGTATAAAACTATTTATAAAATGATGCTAAGATTAAAAAAAACTAGAAATACTGGACTTACAACCACCCGACGTCGTAAGTGATGAGTACTTTCGTTGGATTATAATCGTACATTAATTTACTATGGTTTCTTTTGAGCGTGTGTTACTGGAATATAATATTAATTCCCAGCCTGATGTAACTATAAGTTAGTAATGCACAGTATCTTGAAATCATATTTAAGCCCTTTACTATTCCTTCCCGTCGTTTATGCAATGCAAACGGTTACTTGAAACTGTAGGTAGGCTTTCACGATTCCGTAATGTCGTGTGTGAGATATGTACGGTCTCTTGACACTGTATGTAACCCTTCATGGTTCCATTAGGTCGTGGTTTCAATACTACGGTGTAGGCCAACCGTGGGATTGTTATTATCTATTAGTGATAACCGTTTCTTAATTTTTATTGTATTCTCAATTCATATTGTACTGGTTATTGTATTATTATTTTAGTTAGATGACTCGATCCTTGATGATTCATTTTAGCGAGATATTTACAACATTATTTTACCAAGTGTTTCTACTCAACGTGCTTCCCCCAAGAAATCAAACATGAGAGAACAATTCACAGTTGAGGAACCAGCGGCATTGACCTCACCCAAATATTTATGAGGTTGGCTCCCAGATTTCACATTATCTATGATAAAAATTAAATACACCAATTCAAGTTTTTCATGTATTACATACACAAATGACACTAACATTTGATTGTATACATTTGTAGAATGCAAGAGTAGAAGAAGGATTGGAAGTTAATGCAATTACCCAAGACTATACAGTCGAATTCACTACTAACGAGGCATGTTCTATTTCTTTATATTATACTGAACATGCTTTTTCATGTATAGTTGAATTTTCTATACACGATTAATTTTAATTAACAATGTTATACTTGGGCATATTTTCGAAGACCGTGATAAGATGATTGATTTGTGTCGGGAGATTGGTCGTAAGCCTCATGTTGTTGTCATCCTTTTGAAATCCGACAGTGACAGTTTAGTCAGAAAGGGAAGGGTCATACTTGGTTATGAACACAACGAGCATCATATAAACAGAAGATATGAGGGGGTGGACCGGAAGAGAAAGCGATGTTTTGGAATGAGAAAGTGTTACTATCCCTTTCGATTAAAAGACGTTCCACGCGATAATGGTCATTGGGGTGGAATTTGTTTATGCATACATAACCACGAGGTATCTAAAACACTCGTTGGACACCCTTATGTCACTCGAATTTCACAAGAATAGTGGTACATTGCAAGTGAGATGATTAACAATGGGGTGGGACAAAGAAAGTACTCCACACATTGAAACAATGATCGAAATACAATTATTCATCCATTAGAACAATTTACAATGTAAAACCCAAAACACAAAATGTTGAGATGAATGGGCATTAAGCACTTGGCAGATATTCCTTTTTGATCTTGTCGTCCCTTAGCCTCAAGTAGGGCATCAAGCGCTACACGTGATAATTCAAGGATGTTCAAAATATCTTGGTCCGAGATGATGTCAATAGCCTCCTAGAGGAGGTTGATGGCTATGTCTACCCCATGAGCCTATATACGTATTACTATCCACTATGTTAGAAAAATACATGAAAAGAGTCAAATATAAAAAATTTATAACTTATCATTTTATCAGAGGACTTTAACTTTGGCTTTCGAATACGATGCTCGGGATTTTGAATGTATAATTGGGATCTTTCTAGGAACCAAGACATATATCGACCCACACATTCCTAGGGAATGTTCCTCAATGCAGTCGAGTGTCTAGTATCGGAAAGAACATGGTCCACCCAGTTAATTTGATACCATTTCTCGATATAAAACTTAACTTTGTAGTGGGCCTGGGTATTTCCCCTCTCATACGATAATGGGTGCATTGGTAGTCTCAAGATTTCTTGTATGCGGCCAGCTTGGCGTAGGATCCTCTCTGGATAATAGGGTTCACCAACATCATAGCAAATAAGGACGACGTTATACAACGAGACCTCCTGAAATGGGTAGTCCTCAGGATGTTCAGCGTATGGATCCCAGACAACCTACACGTAATTCAAAATGTTAACATACAAAAACAAAGCACAATTGTTAAAATAAATAATACTTATGTCTTAAGCTTTTAAATCGTCTAAGGTTTTTCTTAGGTCCAGTATTTGTGCAAAGGCATCACCTGACACTATTTGCGCCCTTTATTTTCATAGACATGGCTCGAACGGATGAAACTCTAGATTCCTAACATCTCTCACCACATTAAAGTGGTCGTCTATCCACACCAGCATCAAATTGATAAATTAATTGGTAAATTTATATAGAATCAAATAATATAACTAGCACATGAAAACTTTAAAATATTTACCACTAGAAGAGGGAGATATCTGATCACCACCCGTGATGCAACTCCTAGTTGTCAATACAAATACGCAATACACTCATCACCTAAGCATATTCGTTGCCTTTCCTAACCTTTCGCAACGTTTGAAGGTAGTAAATAGTGACTAGGTTCCCTGATTTGTCAAGGAACAACAAGCACTCAAACATAAACAACAAATACCCCTTATGGCTTGCTCAATTTACTTGTTCATAGCATTCTTCCCCAAATTTTTGACCTTCCTCTTGCACATATTCATTATCTAATTAAAATGGACAACATACACCGACTACCATTCCCCAAAGCCTCCTTATCGGTACAACTAATATATTTGGTAAGCCATTGAATTTTTATAGCCTTCTCCTCGTCTTTCCTAAATATAGTACCATATAACGGTTTATCAACTACCGGCATTTTAAGAAGATGGTACACATTATTAAGGGTGATGCTCATCTCACCGAATGACATATGGACTGAATTCGTCTCTGATTTCCACCATTTGAGGAATGCCAATATCGATACGCAGTCGATGTACCGATAGGAGTGTTTAATCAAACCCCTAAGACTCGAGTTCTTAACCAACACAATAACCCGTACGTCTTCCTTCTCTATGTCTCACTCAGTAATTTTTTTAAAGTGTTACATGCACTTCGTCACGCCCCTTTCCTCATTTCGATTCCATATCCAATAAGCGATGTGGTTATGAAATTTTTTGAGTAATTCAGGGTTATATGGTGTGCACCCCTCATGTGGTTGTGAATCTGAGTGGCTAATTTTTTTTCGTTGTTTCTTCTCAGGCGCTTTAGATGATATGTATGGTTGCGTTTCATCTTCCAATGAGGAAGAATTATTCGTATCATTTCAAGTCTTCTCTCCATCCCCCTCTCCTTCTCGTTATTCCTATACTTCTTTCTCTTATTCTTTCTCTCCTTCATTCTGTCATTTTTTTTCTCTCCTTTTTTCTCTCCTTTCTCTTCTATTTGACATCCTTCCTCTTCACTCTCAATCCCCTCTACACTATAACCCCCCTCAGCCTCTGGAATCTCCGTCGCATTAACCGCATCCCCTTCACTAACCCTTAGTACCTCACTAATCGCCTAGTCAAAAACATTATCCATCGACTGCTGCATAGGACAATATCCACCGTTATTGCCATTATCACTACTACTAGACGGTGGGGGTTGTTCAATCTCCCTTGCCTCTCCAACCTCGTCTTTTGCTCTGATGAGGTAGGAGGATTTCTGATTCTTCCTATTTATATGACCTACAATTGCAATAACAGCAGAGTCAAATATAATGACATAACAAATTAACAAATTCTTACTACCAAATGAACATAAAATCAACACATAAAGAATGGCACGGTCAAATTAACAAGTTCATAATAGCAAATAAATATCAATTTAACAAGGTCATACTTACAAACTCATAACAACAAATAAACATCAAATTTATACATACAGAGAATGGTAATGTGGTTGATTAATTAAGAAATAAAAATATTTAAAAAATATTACATGGAAAAAAAGCTACATCATATAAAAACTTACATAAATTGATCTAAACAATGCAATACAAATACACAAATACACACACACACACACACACATACACACATGCATATATTGAACAACTAATTACGGTTGGAAGTAGCCGCAAAAACAAAGCTTACGGCGTCTTAAGACCGTGGTAATTGTCCTTATTTAGGAAGAAACCAAAACAAACACATATACGATGGGCAACAATCGAAACTAACACACATACAGTTAACTGTGAATGAATTCGACTACCACCTACGGTGACGGCCAACCATAGGTTCAGGGTTTACATAGTTTTTTTTTGTTTTAAAACCCTAGGTTGTCTAATTCTTTTTTTATGCAATATATCAACAATGTTCATATTAGGGTTATTAATTGGGTTTATAATTGGGTGTGCATGCTAGGGTTTGTAATTAGTTTTGCATGTTAGAGTTTCATACCCAAAATGAGTGCATTCAGACAATATAATACAGTAATGGGAGTAAGTTGTAAGATTATAACATATCATAAACTGAGCTTGAGCTAGAAGGGAGCAAGTTGTGAGGCTGAGAGAAAATGGGAGTAGGTTGTAAGCTTAAGAGAGAGGTTTGGGAGGGAAGTCAGAGAAAGAGAGGAAATAGAAAAAGTGAATTTTAATTTTTTTTGGATTTTTATATGACTATAACTTATGCGGTGTTATGTTTTTTGGGTGTTATGGACAAATAATAGGTACTTATGTGGTGTTTTGTAGAAAATGGTGTTTTGGAGGAATTTTTTGGGTGGAATTATCATGACCCATTCCATATTAAATTAGGCTATTTTGGATGCCTTATTTTATACTATAAATAGGGGGTGATAACCCTTGAGTATTGACATACTAATGAAATAAAGTGTTCTCTCCTTTTAAATCATCTTTATGTCCCTTTTATTTTACATCACATTTTTAGCATGAATCACTAGGGTATGATCAACTATCCTCTCAATTGACATAATTGTGGCTCTTTATCCCTTTGAAAGTTTGTGGTGTGTAGAAAAAAAGAATACTCTGATCTTTATCTTCCAAATTCCAAAAGAGGTAAGTACCCTTTATATATATATATATATATATATATATATATATATATATATATATATATATAATAAGGAGCAATGGTGTTTTCACTATTCACTATAAATTTGATAAACTTCACGGTTCAGATCGAAACCAACAAGGCTAGAAATGGAGGGTTGTGATTAAAAATTCCTCTTTTCCTCTTTTATCACTTTATTGTTTGGTTTCCCCCTCTTTTTATCACTTGGTATCCTTTCCCCCTCTTACTCAAACTTTAAAAGAATGGAGAAAATGGTAAAATACACACTTTTAGATCAACCACACCCGACACACCAACAAACGCACGGTTCACACTACACAAAAAGTTCCTCTCTCTTTAACTCTCACCATTCTAAGTTCTCTCTCTCTCCATATAAAATAACCCACCTTTTCTCTCTTATTGGAATCTTTTGATTTCTAAATTTTTCTCTCTTTCTTGATGGTGTTTGATTGGAAAAAGTTGTTGAGATGTTTATTTTTGTTATCAGGATTTGAAGATTTGAAGATATCTGATTTTGATTCTAAGGATGCGTTGGTGGGTAGTTCAGTTTCAGGTTAACATTACTCACTTTCTGATTTCGATTTTAAAGTTTTGTTCAAGTTGTTGGAATATTTTAGTTTATAAATTTGAGTTTTCGTTGTGATTTGGTTTTTTTCGGTTTCTTTATCTAAGGTTTGCAGATTTGACGACGGGTGAAGATGATTGAAAGTTTAAACTGAGGTATTCCTTCTCTCTCTATACATACACATAAAGAGATCCCATTACCAACTTCAAATAACGTGCATGTTTTGTGTGTTTTTGATATACCATCTCAAGTTTATGTGTTTTTTAATTCCATCTCAAGTTTTTAATTTGTTTTTATGAATATTTTAGATATCTAATTTGTATTTTTATGATTTGTTTTGCAGGTACTCTTTTTTCTTCTAATTTGTTTTAATCTTTTAAGGATTTGTGAGTTTATTTTGGTTTTGAGCTACTCAATTAGTATGTATGTCTTAATACTCTTTTATAGATTTTTTTAGTACTCTTTGTATAGTGATATATATACATAGCTCATAAAATGGACAGAAAACAGTTGTTGATACGAGCCTTAAACTTTTTTATTATTTTATTTAATGATGTTTTGTTTCATTTTTGCAGTTATGAGACCCATATGATTTTTGTTGAGGATCGTGAAATATTTGAGTAAACCCAAAGATTAAGGATCGTGAAATTTTGAATAACCCATATGATTTTTGTTGAGCTTCTATTTTTTAGGTTATTATTACTTGAATATACACTTACTGAATTTTCTCAATAGTGTGAATTTTTTTATACTCAAAGTTAACAAGAGCATTACAACCTCCTATACTTCTTTGAGTTATGATTTAGAACATAAAATGAATAATCTTAAATTTAACAACTAAGTGATATATTCCATTACTCTATTTTGTTCCTAATTGTATTGTGTATTGATTCTGCAGGTTTGATAGTTGAATTTGGCATTTAATACATACAAAATTGGTTTCATATTCCAGTATGTATCTCATATACCAGCATTGTGTCTCAAGGTGTATATTTGTATGATATTTTTTTGTAATTTATTTAGGATTGTATATGATTCTACTCATACTAAACCACTTCTCTTTTTAGGTTTTTGATGCGTGCTGACAAGTGGTTTTAATTTCTTTTAATTGAGGTAATATGGTTGGTTCTCCCGAGTTTATGATTTTGCTAGGTATACACTATGTTTGTTATAGTTTTTAAGATCTTAAATTGAATATCAAATAGGATTGTTTGATATTGCATTTATGATTTTCTAAACATTGAGTTTCCATGACTCTCGAAATAGTTTTTAGGAGTCTCACAGTTATTATTGAGCGACAAGAGGTTAAACAAATGTTAATTTCACTTTTGTAAGAGTCTGAAATGAAATTAGATGATGAGGCCATTAAAACAGTACTCGATAAGACATTTTCAAAAGTTGAAATAAATCGGGATGGAAAGCTAGATAAATTAGGATGGCACAATTTTGTGACTCGAAATCCCTGTTTGTTGAGGATAATGATACTTCCGTATCTGAGGGACATAACCACAACATTTACGAGTTTTTTGCTTAATTCATCGACTGATGAGATTGCTACATAATTGGACGGTATTTAATTTTGATTCATTAAAACATGACATTCTAATTGAAGAGAAGGAGATTGTTGCTCAATGTTATCAATAACTTTCTTATTAATAATGTGTGTATTTGTTTTAGTTTTATGTACTATTTGTGTGTCCACGGTTCCAACAATGAAGCAAATCGATCAAATAACAAAGATACATCATACATACAACATCTCAAAAATTTCTTCAAAGGTGACCTCTTGACTTCACCACACATACTAATCTAAATTACATCCTAACAAGTTAAATAATTCTCATAGATATCCAAGAACATAAATTATGGGGAACAAAATGATGACAAGGAAAGTCTTCAGAGCAGAAGAAACACATCGATTGGAAAAAATAGTAACTCCGCCTCAACACTGTATGATAATGACCATTACTTTTTCCTATTAGCTTCAGTGAAATCACCAATGTGTTATACTAACTGCATAACAACTAATCAGATTTCCCCACGTGTGATTTTAGTAATACTCATCATTTTTATTATCCTGCTCATAATGTGTTAATCTCCGCAGTTTAATTGAATGGAAGCCAAAGGGTGATTCGCCCACATAATAAGTTTATATCTCTCAATTTATTCCAATCCTTTTACTTCAATTTATATATCTCTATGATTTATCTGCTAATAATGTGTGTATATGGGTATTAATTATAATTGGATGGCAAGGCGTGGGATAAAACTAAACACAACGACCAAGTATTGTTCTCATACTTATGTTAGTTTATATATGTTTTATTTTACCTTTGTGAAAACATTTAAATTAGTTGTATTTTAGGCACTACTCTTAATAAAAAAATTAAATATTTTGCACGATTTTATGTATTTGTTTTCCTTTTAACATGTATGCGTCTGTGGAAGTGGAGATGAGAGACACCAAATTTATGTGAATAGAAAGAAGCCAATGAGTGGGTTGCACATTTCATGAGGCAATGGTTTAGTGCAAATCATTTCAGTGATGTCTGGAATATCCGAGAGCATATGTGCGAGTTGCACCATCTTCCTAGCTCCAAAGACAAGTTAACACAATTTACGTCTTCAAAATTAAATGGCACGGAACCAGTTTAGCAGCGTCAAACTGTTCTTTGCGAGTACCCGCTTAAGGTAAAGTGGTAAACATTTTTAGAGTTTTACTTTGGAATGTTTTTTCGAAAATTGTTATTTTGAAAATGTAAGAGTTTTAGAGTTTTTCTAAGTGCAAACCTTTAAGGTCTGGGTTTGGTTCTTGTGATTGGAATTTAGAGTTTTACTTTGGATTTTTTTCATTTTATGTGATTTCATCTAGATTTTGTGTGTTTTGTTCAGATTGTATTGTTCGTAAGATTTAATCCTCCGGATTGTATTTCAATACTCTCTTTCATTTGTTTGACATGTTTTAGTGTACTTGAGGTTCAAAGTTACTTTAGGGATAATTTTGTTTCATAGTTTTATTTGTGTTTTATTTTAGTTTTCATAGTATTAAGTGGCCTTTTATATTTTTTAAGGTTTAGGATATTTTAGGTAGTTTCGTTGTGAATATTTGAATGTTAATACTCATTATATATTTTTGGGTATAGGCATAAATGAACATTTAATTTTTGTACATGATTTATTTTGATTAGTAGAACTCAGTGATATTGATATTTCAGGTGGTGATATTTTGATGCGTGTTCATTGGATGGCTTATTTTCTTTTTACCTTTACTGCTTTTGTTATTAATACGAGTTGCCATATTCTGACCTATGTCTAATCTTATTATTTTTTTACTTTAGTTATTAGTTACATGAAGGTGATTATCACTATGGGAATCCTTCCTCTCTAGGTATCTAACAAACAACTGTCAATCTTTCAATCTTCTCTTAGTTTATTGTTGCACTGATCATGAATTTTTAGATTGTTTTGTTATATGACACCTACATGAGTGACCATTTTATATACTATTAGTTTGTGTTCTTACCTCTAAATTCATTTGATTTAAAATTAGTTTGTAATTTTGAAGTCAACTGGATTTATTGTGGAGTTGGGCAATTGATTTATTGTCGAGCATTAGATTCATTGTGAACTCTATTAGTAACATGATTATTAATATATCACAGGCGTCAATGAATAGTTTGAACTTTGATTGAAGTTTTATATTTTTTATATTTGTTGATATTGTTATGTAACGAGGATTGGGAACGTGTGTATTAAGGATTATAGTACAGTTTTTTAGTTTGATTTCTTCCATTTATGTCACACGAAAATGTTTTTTAGGATATTGGTATACTAAAATCTATTTTTTCCATAGTTTTTATTTTTCTGGAACTTTTCTTTTTATTCTTAGATTCTTGCCTTTTGTAGTATAATGTACCATTTAACAGTAAGCTTTTATGTTGAATTTCAGTGTCTTCGTTTGTGGGTACACTTTTTGCAGGGCTATGATTGCTTCGTTTTTATTTACACTTTATGTGCCACTGTAAGAAATAAAACTTAGTGTTAGTTTGATGCAAGTGTTTATAGGCAAAACTTAGTTAATGATGTTGCTATTTGTCATTTCATATGCATGCTTAATGTTTTTTCTCCGCTTTATTATGGGCAAACCTGATGTTGACACTAGATGTAATGGAGGGCAATGATTAAACCCTGCTTTTGTCCATGCAATAGCAGTCCCTGAAGATGATATGTTAGACAAAGGTCAAAAGGCAGAGTTCCATCCCAATATTCTGAAAATTTAAATGAAAGAAAATGTTGCCTTTGGACTACTCGATTGGAGGGCATATTACTGTTGTATCATGTGATATTTTTTACATTTAAGGAGAAAGGGAAGTACATAATATCGGGGCGGAATGATAAATCAGTGAAGGCTTGGAATTGTTCCATATACTTTGATGTTGGTCAAACTAGAAACAACATTGATCTACATTTAAACATTAATTTGAAGAAAAAAATCAATTTGCTCTACACCACTCCAACTGATTCAGAAAATATTGTAGTTTGTGATACATCCAATGTACTGAAGGTGTACATGGTTATATAGATAATCGCATGAACTTTTAACATCTGTATTCTTAGAAAATCAAGGCATGTGTTTGGAATCTGGATGCTAGAAAAAATTGTTGTGTGTTTGGAATGGGGCCAAACTCAAAATAACCCTTAGATTGTTTTGCCTTATCATGCTTTTGATTATTGAAGATGTTCATAGCTTAAGTATTTTCGTGGGCACCAAAAAGAAGGGATTGTGGGAAGTGATGGAGCTCTTAGTGCCAACAAGCAATTGCTTAGTCATATTAGTTTTCCTAATTTTTTACAGAAGTATCAAGTATATTCAATTTCGTCTTTGAGGTTTTTACTTTTTACTAATACAAAGTGCCGCATGTCGGTCCTACACGCGGTTGAGTCGTTTATAAATGTTTATATCCCATCGAAGTATGTTACATTTTGTTTACTTAATATGATAGTTTGTATTAGTAAAAGGTTCTACATGATGTGGCCCCAAAAATTATGTTGCATCATTTTATAAAGTTAGATTGACAAAAAATGTGCATTGCACTATTAACGAATGAATATAAGCTAAGTTTCTCTTAATTATGTTTGTAGGTTTTATGTTGAATGGTTTTGAAGCGCTAATCATAAGGTTGATATTTAAAGAAGTGGAAGATGGATCATTTTATCTTCCTTAGAGCACAAGAGGGCCATATATTATTTGGTGTCCCATGTTATGATTTTCACTCTTAATCATACCATTTCTGTTTGAAGTTCTTTTGATATGGTTTCAGAATGAATGCGAATGTTAAAAGACTTCAGTCATGTTATGTGTGACCATGCATTTGTATCCCTGTGTGTTAGTCGTTCTTTTAACTATGTTTGAGTCAAAAAAAAATTATTAATTTTGGCAAGGAATTCAACCCCAAAAAATAGTTGTATACACAAATGTTTTAGCTTCAAATTGGTTTTGAATTTAGATTCTAAATCATTGGAGCGATTTAGGTTGTGGTTTGGATGGATATTCAGATATTGAATTGTGTGGTGATGTTTAAGGAGTTCCAAGACAAACTATTAGTGTTGATGTTTGCTATTTTTTCTTTTTTAAAAAGGGTGAATAGTTTTATAAACAAATGAAATTAAGTCTAAATTTTCTAAATTGTACAACACTATTTCTATTTTACATAAAGTTTTTGACAATTTTTACACCCAATTTTGAAAAGCTTAACGATTTTTAAACCCAATTTAATACGAGTAAAAACACGTTTAAAACGATAATAGATTTTAACACTACTTATGAACACGTCACATGACATTGTACAATTAACCCTAAAAAAATTATTTATCCGTTACGAAATAAATGCGACATTTGGTTCTATCAACGGTGTACACTTTTGAAAATTAGCGACGTGCCTTTAGGCACGGGCAAATGTGTTGTAAAAAAAAACTTTAAACTATTTACATTTGTGTCGTAAAAAAACTGTCTGACTTAATTATACAAGATTCAACACTACTTAAATTTACACGATTCAGTACTTTGAAAAATTACACTTATAATATATAAACATTCATTATTTACATTATACACAACTTTATAATTTTCAAAATTATCAGCGTGCCTTCAGGCAGGGGCATACCCTAGTGTGTATATATATATATCCCTAGTGTGTGTGTGTGTGTATATATATATATATATATAGAGAGAGAGAGAGAGAGTGGCTCTCCTACATCGCACTCTATATATCACACAATGCATCACACCGAGTTCTAGGGCCTAAAAAACCTTCTTTTTTTCAAAATTTCTATTTTTCAATTGAAATGAATATTTTCAATCAAAACATGTTCAAACAATTATTTCGAAATACATTTTCTAGCTATTTTTAAAAAATTCACAAAATTTTGTTGGCGCAAACCCTTATAAATAAAGTATTTTCAGCAGTTTGTGAATTTTGTAGGCGCAAACCCTTATAAATAAAGTATTTTCAGCAGTTTTTAGTCAGATTTTTAAAAATAGGTAGAGATTGTATTTTGACCTAACTTTCTGAACATTTGTTGATTAGAAGATTAACTTAATGGGTAAAACAAAAAAATTGAATTTTTTTAGGACCTAGAACTAGGTGTGATGTATGGGTGATGTAGGAAGCATGATGTATATGAGTCTCTCTCTCTCTCTCTCTCTCTATATATATATATATATATATATATATATATATACATCATGATGTATACATCACACCTAGTTTTAGGCCCTAAGAAACCTTTTTTCCAATTTTTTTATTTTTCCATTGAAATTAACCTTACATTCAACCCATAATCAAAACTTTTGGTCAAAATATATTTTGTATCTATTTTTAAAAAATTCACAAAAAGTTGCTGGCTCAGAGCATTATAAATAAGGAATTATGTGCAATTTTTGGGAGATTTTTTAAAAATAGCTACAAAATGTATTTTTACCTAATAATTTTTTAATATGGGTTTATTTGAAGGTTAATTTCAATAGAAAAATAAAATAATTTGAAAAAAAAAGTTTTTTAGGGCCCTACAACTAGGTGTGATGTATAAATGATATATAGAGTATGACATAAGTGAGAATTCTCCTCTCTCTCTCTCTCTCTCTCTCTCTCTCTCTCTCTATATATATATATATATATATATATATATATATATAGGGAAATGATAAAGTTCGGTCCCAGTTTGAAGTCCCTGAATGGCGTCCATTTTTTTAAAATAGTAAAAAATATATTTTTGGGTTGATTTTTTTATGGTTGTTAAACATTTCACTAGAACCATAAAAAATAATCAACTTAAAATGAATTTTTTGCTATTTTAAAAAAATCAGTCAAAATGTGTAAATTGTTATCTTGTTTTTAAGTGAGTTAAAAACTGATAAAGTTTGACCTATTTTTTTAAAATAGTAAAAAAATCATTTTGAGTTGATTTGCTTTATATGACTCTACTGAAATGTTTAAAACCCGTAAAAAAAATCAATCCAAAAATATTTTTTTTACTCTTTTAAAAAAATGGACCTCAAACTGGGGGACCTTATGAGATTCTCTCTCTCTCTCTGTATATATATATATATATATATATATATATATATATATGTTGACCTTTGAGAATAACCAAATACATGTGTGTAACGTATATGTATATATTTATGGTGATATTGACCTTTAAGAATGAACAAATGATATTGTTCATTTCATTATCCTTACACATAAACTGATTAAGATCTAAATGATTTTTTACATATTAACTTTTTAACATTCGGAGTAAAATGGACTTCGTTTTTTTAATTTTTGGGACATTTATACTTTGGGGTACACTAGTTCTTCATATATACTCATTGAGGTACACTAGTTTTTGTATATACTTAGTGTGGGTCATTTTCGCCTAAAGAATCATCACTAGAAATATTATAAACCATCACTAAGGTAAATTGACAAACTTTGAAGTTAAAACGAGAATCTTTGTTCTATTTATTGTAATACCCCGTATTTTCGTGATATTTATTTTTGGGGATTAATTGAATTAAATGTGTATTAATTGGAAATTAATCCGGATAAAAATATTAACGAGATGTGAGTTAGTATTTGATTATAATGTGTATATATGGCAATATATGAACATTGGAAATACTGAAATTGTCGCGAGATTGAAATACGGCAATTTGGGAAACTTTGTTGAGACGCGCGTGACAGTCGTGTCAGGAATATAATTATTTGAATTAAAAAGTGAATTTTATTTTTATCACCCGTATGGTCATTTTGAGTGTGCGAACGCGTCCGGAAGGGTCAAAATAGTCAGAAAACACTAGCCGGGGGTTAAGTTTGGGTCCCGGGGCATTATTGGGCCATACTGGTAACTTATAGGGGCATTTTGGTAATTTCGAAAATCTGGGAATTAAAACCCACGAAAATAAGAGATAAAAATCTGACTCTTTCTTTATCCACTAAACCCACTACTTACACTAAGGGACTTAATGGGCTACGGGAGAAGTTAAGAAATAGTCTTAACTTGCCAAAACCCAACCACACCTCCATTGTCATCATCCTTAGAGAAACTTGTAGAGAGAGAGAGAGAGAGAGAGAGAAGAGAATTCTGCAGAAAGAGAGAGGGAGAACAACTTATCCTTCAAGATTCAACACCAAATTCATAGAAAGATTAAGGCAAGTGGTTTAATTACAATTGATTCAAAGCTATGCTTTTCCATGTTTAGGAATTATCGAATTTATCTTGGAAGATGATATAAACCCATGAATTGGAAGTTTAAAGCTATGAATTATGTTAGAGACTGCATGTAGTAACAATCTGGACAAATTATGAACTCAGAATTATGACCCTTGATGATTTAAAACGGATTTTTGAAGAAGTTTATTCATGTTCTTGAAAGAAATAGTAATCTGGAATTCTTTATGAAGATTTGATCCATACAAAGCCCTTGAATGATGAATTATCGGTTTTAGAACGTTATTAATGTTGTAGGATGGTTATATGATGATGCTATAACGTTATATTAGAGATTCATGCATTAAAAGTATGTTTTGGGTTGATTTGAAAACTGCAAAACGAAGCAGTCCGTAACCATACCTGGTGCAATCGATCGATCGACATTCATCAGTCGATCGATCGACCACCATAGATCGATCGAAGGAAAAGGTCGATCGATCGACCTTCCCATAATGAGTAAAGTTTTTCCCTATTTAAATTTTAATGATGTTAACCCTTGATTAATATTGTTGGAGACCATATGAATACCCTTAACCTTAAGGAAGACCAGTAGGCTTAGTTATGAGATTTGGACCTTAATTAGAATTCAATTTGAGGAATTATTCTAAAACTAATGAAATTCGATAAGTGAGTAAACATTTGGGTTAATAGTGTAAATTTGAATACTTTGATGAAATGAGGTTTGGGGCAGAAGTAAGGACCTTAGGAATAAAGATGTCATATGTGGGAATAATAGGAACTTAATAGTCTATTTGAGATAGGTTTTAAGTATAAGAAACTATGACGTGAAACGTGTCGACGGTTTAAAATTCTATATTATCGGGAGACTCAAAAATATATATATTTGGAATTATGGTATAAGGATGTAGAGTACACCTTTATTAATATTGTGATATCTAAGATGTGTGAATGCTTAGCATATAATTTTATGTGTATGACATACCTACCATACTTGCTATCACAGGAGGTTTACGTTAGCTTAGGGCCTTCTAATCCTTGTGTGCCCGGATTTAGTTTGGTACCTAGAGGACATAGTTCAAGGAGAACGACTTATTTGTGAGTTAATAAGCCCGCTGACTATGGAGCGTAGGTATGTACGTGACCATGGATATGTTGAATTATGTTCGCCTCCATTTATGTGTGTGGTGTTTATTCCAACAAATCTTGAGAGATTCGGAATTTGAAATCCTTACGTACGTGATGTACCAGGATGGATAGCAGAGTATGTGTGCACCATGGCTTAGCCTCGGGGTGCTTGTATTACATATTTATTATGTGAATAATATACGGTTAAAGGAAGAAGAAATTGTTATGTTTAAATTGTGGGTATAGTATTTGTAATATTATGAAAAGATAAAAGGGGACATATATCAATAAATGGTTTTGTTAATAATTGGGAATCCGAGAATTAAAGTAGGACTCTCTATTTAATTTTTAAGGTTGGAAATTAAACGTGAACCGAGTAGAAGTGTTAGAAACTCTTTGGAATTAGATAGTTATGAGATAACACATGAATGGGTACAGGAACGTTAGGAGTGCACAGTTAGACGAGAGGTGAGTATTTCATGTGAGAGCACGTCCTAACATGTATCTTGCATTCATTGTTTTAATTATTATTAAAGCACTTGCTGTTTTTAAAATACTCTCCACATTCGGGCTCTGACCCTTTTGCTTTCAAATCTATCTTTTTGTAAAAACCATTTTAGGTGCCCAGCCACAAGGACACCATGCTTAGGATCCTCATTCAGGTGAGGAGCTGTAGCTGTTTGTGGAAGTTACAGGTCATTGATTATAGACGCTTCATCTATCTTGACTCTATACTCAGTATTTATCAGTTGTAGGGCATGTCGCCCATTTCTTTTAGAGGCATTTTATTTATTTCAGTTATTCAGACTTCGGGCATGTAATTAATTCAGAATTCAGACTTGTCTTATTATTTTAAGTTGTGGGATTCTTGCGAGGAGTTTTCCTCCGGACTTATTACTATTGTTGGTTATTTCATTACTTCGTTATGGTGACTGGATTCATGTTGTTCTTCCTTTATTCTTTTATTGCATGTTAATCAGACTTAACTTAAAATTTGGCAACTTACTTTTTAAATACTAGGTGGTTAGTAATCTTTAAATTGTTTTTGACAGTGATGCTATTAACTGAACCAACTTGACATTTTGTATTGATTTAATAAAGGAGTAGCTACCCGGTATTTAATTAGTCGGGGTGTCACAGGTGGTATCAGAGCATCAGGTTCTAGTGTCCTTTAGGATCTGTACGGCTTATTATGTTTCCGCAGAGCTTTCTTTGATATAGAGCCCTAATACTAGGAATGTTGTATTAATCTCTATACATTGGGAATTCGTACTTCCGCGATTTGTTTATTTGAATGATGAACTCATCCAAATTTACTTAAATTTTCAGATGGACCATCCTGAAGAACTAGCTAAAACGGTTAAGGGAGTCAACGGACAAGATCGACTCACACCTCAGGTATCTCCAGAGAGAATATCAACCGCTGAGTTAGCAGGTATCGTGGCACAAGCAGTTACCACTGCAGTTCTACAATACCAAGAATGCATCATACAACTTAAAAGAGGCAAAAGACCTAGAGAGGTTAGCCAGATGCATGTGAATAAAGCTGAAAAATGTGCGAAGAACCCGAAATTACGACAACAAACTACCCAAGACCGAGTCAGTTCTAATCAACAACGTGGTAAGATGAAGCAATTTCGAAAGGGGAATAAGGTCCCAAGTCAGCAAGGCCGACACCGTCAACAGCAGGGTCAGAAGGGGAGTAACTTCAAAGGCCGATGTTTCATATGTGGCAAACATGGCCATAAACGCCAGGATTGTCCAGATAGGGGCAGGACCCCAGAGCAACAGGGTGTCCGACAGGAGTTGCAGAGGCCTATGTTTCCCGCCGCCCTCCCAGCACCAGCTCAAGTACTAGCCCTAACAACTTTTCCTGTAGCTTCAGTGCAGCAAGGGAAGTTACAGTACAGACATATCTATTATATCAACCAGGCAGCCGCCCCACAGGCACCACCCGCGATTTGGGGTATGTTTTCTATCCACGAGACTTTTGGGTTGAACTTTGTTTGTTACTGGGATAACTCCATTGTTTTATAATTACATATTATGCGAAGACCTTAGGGTTACTAACCACAGTATTGAGCACTGTAACGTAGGTAGACTCACCCCTGGGGAAATGGTTCATTTTTATATGCCGGGGAGTGGGAGTAGAGATTGGTAAATTGATATTACCTGCAAATATGTTAGTATTAGAGATGACCGAGTATGATGCCATTATTGGTATGGATTGGCTTGTTGCGTACCGAGCCATGATTGACTGTTTCAGTAGGAGTATTATCTTTGCTATTCCCGGGAGGGGATGTTTTTGGTGGCAATGCCCCGTCCCGAGGGAGGATCATCCACTCATTTGTACTATATAGAGGAGGATACCTCTGAGGTGGTTGTGATTCCTTTAGATTCGATCTCAATTGTCAGAGAGTTTGCCGAGGTATTTCAGGATATACCTGGATTACCCTCCAGTCGTGAGATAGACTTTGTCATAGACTCATTACCAGATACGAGACCTATGGCGCGCGCCGTACCGTATAGCTCCGGCAGAGATGCGAGAGCTACGAGATCAGATTGAGCAGTTGTTGAGTCAGGGGTTTATTCGGAGGAGTACTTTACCGTGGGGTGCCCCTGTGTTGTTCGTGAAGAAGAGAGATGGTTCACTGAGATTGTGTGTGGACTACCGGGAGTTGAACAAGGTCACGATACGGAATAAGTATCCGTTGCCTCGAATCGATGACTTATTCGACCAGTTGAGAGGAGCTTCTTTCTTCTCGAAGATTGATTTGAGATCGGGATACCATCAGTTGCGTATCAGGGAGGAGGATGTCCCGAAGACTGCGTTCTTGTCGAGATATAGTTCTTACGAGTTTCGGGTTATGCCTTTTGGTTTGACCAACGCTCCAGCAGTGTTTATGGACTTGATGAATAGAGTGTTCAGGGATTTCCTAGATCAGTTTGTCATTGTCTTCATCGATGATATTCTGGTTTACTCCCAGACAGAGGAGGAGAACGCCGAGCATTTGAGGCAAGTTTTTCAGACACTACGTCAGAACTAGTTGTATGCAAAGTATGAGAAATGCGGGTTTTGGCTGAAAGAGGTCCAGTTTTTTTGGGACATATTATTTCCGACGGGGGAATATCTGTTGATCCGGGGAAGGTATCCGCGGTGAGGGAGTGGGGACAACCCACGACACCGACAGAGATTCGTAGTTTCTTGGGCTTAGCAGGATACTACAGGGGGTTTATTCGGGGTTTCTCCACGATAGCGGGTCCCATGACACATCTAACTCGTAAAGGTGTGCCGTTCATTTGGAGTAATGCCTGTCAGTTGGCATTCGATGAGTTGAAGGACAAGTTAACCTCAGCACCTGTGTTAGCATTGCCGAGACCAGGAGTTGAGTATCTAGTGTACACCGATGCGTCCTTACAAGGACTTGGAGGTGTATTACAGCAGGAAAGTCAGGCCATAGCTTATGTTTCCCGTAAGCTTAAGCCTCATGAGAAGAATTACCCCACCCATGACTTGGAGTTAGCGGCAGTGGTATTTGCCCTTCGGATTTGGAGACGTTACCTTTTGGGGGATAAGTTTCAATTATTCACAGACCACAAGTCCCTACAGTACCTATTCACGCAGAAGGAGTGGAATATGTGGTAGCAAAGGTGGCTTGAGTTCGCGATGGACTATCAGTTTGACATCCAATATCACCCGGGGAAGACTAACGTGGTAGCAGACGCGTTGAGCCGTAGACTAGTAGATGAGTTGGCAGATGTGTGGAAGGCAAAGTGGAAAGAGTTGGGGCACCAGGATGCAGTGGCCCGATCATTCATGTCGGTGATGACTGTTACACCGCATATTATCACGAAAGTGGTAAAGGCACAAGCAGATGACTCGTTATGTCAGGGCAGATAGTTCGATTATTAGCAGAGGGAGCCGAATCCTATACCGTTAGCTCAGACGGGGGATTACGCTTCAATATGAGACTGGTAGTTTCGGAAGGGGAGGAATTGCGACACGAGGTGATGGCAGAGTCGCACGGCTCACGGTTTGCGGTACATCCCGGTGGGGACAAAATGTACCAAGACATGAGACGTCAGTATTGGTGGAGCGGGATGAAGAGAGATATTACCGAGTTTGTATCAAAATGCGACACTTGTCAGCTAGTAAAAGTGGATCATCAGAGACCGGCAGGACTGCTACAGCCGTTAGAGGTCCCGATGTGGATGTGGGAGAGCATATCCATGGATTTTATCACGGGGTTGCCTACGTCACAGAGAGGTCACGACTCCATTTGGGTAATTGTGGACAGGTTGATCAAAGTCGCCCATTTTCTACCCGTAAGGACAGACTACACAACGGGATAGTACGCCCAGCTCTTTATTGCAGAGTTAGTGAGACTTCACAGTGTACCCCTAAATATCGTGTCTGAACGAGACAAGATATTTGTTTCACGATTTTGGGAAAGTTTTCAGTAGGCCATGGGCACGGAGTTGCGGTTGAGTATGGCGTACCACCCGCAAACCGATGGGCAGACCAAGCGTACAAATCAGATGTTGGAGGACATGCTACGTATGTGCACCATTGATTTTGAGGGTGGATGGGAGCAGTATCTTCCACTAATGGAGTTTGCTTATATCAACTCCTACCAGTTCACCATTGTCATGGCTCCATTTGAGACGTTGTACGGTAGGCCTTGTCGTTCCCCAGCATGTTGGTTGGAGGTGGGGGACAACAAACTACTTGGGCCGAAAGTGATTCAGGATACTTCGGCAAGGATGTAATTGATACAGAGTCGCATTCGGGTAGCTCAGGATCGGCAGAAGAGCTATGCTGATGCGAAGAGATTCTTCAGGGAATTTGCAGTGGGGGATTAGGTTTTGCTCAGAGTATCTCCGATGAAGGAAATTATGCGTTTCAAAAGGAAAGGGAAGGGTACCGAGATATGTGGGACCATTCCCTATTATTGAGCGGATTGGGCCGGTTGCGTATAGGCTTGGATTACCGGAGCATTTGCATCAGATTCACGATGTGTTTCATATTTCCTCATTAAGGAAATATCTTAGAGACAATTTGGCTCATTCTTATATTGATTTCGAGGACATCGGCCGATTGCTATTTTGGACCGAAGTGAGCGGAAACTGCGGTCAAAGATCGTTCCGTTAGTGCGTGTTTAGTGGCGACATCACAATGTAAAGGAGTCCACATGGGAGCGCGAGGATGAGATGCACGAACGTAATCCAGAGTTATTCTTACCAGGTACTTTCTAGTTCCGAATTTCGGGACGAAATTCAGTTATTAGGGGGAAGTATGTAATACCCCGTATTTTCGTGATATTTATTTTTGGGGATTAATTGAATTAAATGTGTATTAATTGGAAATTAATCCGGATAAAAATATTAACGAGATGTGAGTTAGTATTTGATTATAATGTGTATATATGGCAATATATGAACATTGAAAATATTGAAATTGTCGCGAGATTGAAATACGGCAATTTGGGAAACTTTGTTGAGACGCGCGTGACAGTCGCGTCAGGAATATAATTATTTGAATTAAAAAGTGAATTTTATTTTTATCACCCGTATGGTCATTTTGAGTGTGCGAACGCGTCCGAAAGGGTCAAAATAGTCAGAAAACACTAGCCGGGGGTTAAGTTTGGGTCCCGGGGCATTATTGGGCCATACCGGTAACTTATAGGGGCATTTTGGTAATTTCGAAAATCTGGGAATTAAAACCCACGAAAATAAGAGATAAAAATCTGACTCTTTCTTTATCCACTAAACCCACTACTTACACTAAGGGACTTAATGGGCTACGGGAGAAGTTAAGAAATAGTCATAACTTGCCAAAACCCAACCACACCTCCATTGTCATCATCCTTAGAGAAACTTGTAGAGAGAGAGAGAGAGAGAGAGAGAGAGAGAGAGAAGAGAATTCTGCAGAAAGAGAGAGGGAGAACAACTTAGCCTTCAAGATTCAACACCAAATTCAGAGAAAGATTAAGGCAAGTGGTTTAATTACAATTGATTCAAAGCTATGCTTTTCCATGTTTAGGAATTATCGAATTTATCTTGGAAGATGATATAAACCCATGAATTGGAAGTTTAAAACTATGAATTATGTTAGAGACTGCATGTAGTAACAATCTGGACAAATTATGAACTCAGAATTATGACCCTTGATGATTTAAAACGGATTTTTGAAGAAGTTTATTCATGTTCTTGAAAGAAATAGTAATCTGGAATTCTTTATGAAGATTTAATCCATACAAAGCCCTTGAATGATGAATTATTGGTTTTAGAACGTTATTAATGTTGTAGGATGGTTATATGATGATGCTATAACGTTATATTAGAGATTCATGCATTAAAAGTATGTTTTGGGTTGATTTGAAAACTGCAAAACGAAGCAGTCCGTAACCATACCTGGTGCAATCGATCGATCAACATTCATCAGTCGATCGATCGACCACCATAGATCGATTGAAGGAAAAGGTCGATCGATCGACCTTCCCAGAATGAGTAAAGTTTTTCCCTATTTAAATTTTAATGATGTTAACCCTTGATTAATATTGTTGGAGACAATATGAATACCCTTAACCTTAAGGAAGACCAGTAGGCTTGGTTATGAGATTTGGACCTTAATTAGAATTCAATTTGAGGAATTATTCTAAAACTAATGAAATTCGATAAGTGAGTAAACATTTGGGTTAATAGTGTAAATTTGAATACTTTGATGAAATGAGGTTTGGGGCAGAAGTAAGGACCTTAGGAATAAAGATGTCATATGTGGGAATAATAGGAACTTAATAGTCTATTTGAGATAGGTTTTAAGTATAAGAAACTATGACGTGAAACGTGTCGACGGTTTAAAATTCTATATTATCGGGAGACTCAAAAATATATATATTTGGAATTATGGTATAAGGATGTAGAGTACACCTTTATTAATATTGTGATATCTAAGATGTGTGAATGCTTAGCATATAATTTTATGTGTATGACATACCTACCATACTTGCTATCACAGGAGGTTTACGTTCGCTTAGGGCCTTCTAATCCTTGTGTGCCCGGATTTAGTTTGGTACCTAGAGGACATAGTTCAAGGAGAACGACTTATTTGTGAGTTAATAATCCCGCTGACTATGGAGCGTAGGTATGTACGTGACCATGGATATGTTGAATTATGTTCGCCTCCATTTATGTGTGTGGTGTTTATTCCAACAAATCCTGAGAGATTCGGAATTTGAAATCCTTACGTACGTGATGTACCAGGATGGATAGCAGAGTATGTGTGCACCCAGGCTTAGCCTCGGGGTGCTTGTATTATATATTTATTATGTGAATAATATACGGTTAAAGGAAGAAGAAATTGTTATGTTTAAATTGTGGGTATAGTATTTGTAATATTATGAAAAGATAAAAGGGGACATATATCAATAAATGGTTTTGTTAATAATTGGGAATCCGAGAATTAAAGTAGGACTCTCTATTTAATTTTTAAGGTTGGAAATTAAACGTGAACCGAGTAGAAGTGTTAGAAACTCTTTGGAATTAGATAGTTATGAGATAACACATGAATGGGTACAGGAACGTTAGGAGTGCACAGTTAGACGAGAGGTGAGTATTTCATGTGAGAGCACGTCCTAACATGTATCTTGCATTCATTGTTTTAATTATTATTAAAGCACTTGCTGTTTTTAAAATACTCTCCACATTCGGGCTCTGACCCTTTTGCTTTCAAATCTATCTTTTTGTAAAAACCATTTTAGGTGCCCAGCCACAAGGACACCATGCTTAGGATCCTCATTCAGGTGAGGAGCTGTAGCTATTTGTGGAAGTTACAGGTCATTGATTATAGACGCTTCATCTATCTTGACTCTATACTCAGTATTTATCAATTGTAGGGCATGTTGCCCATTTCTTTTAGAGGCATTTTATTTATTTCAGTTATTCAGACTTCGGGCATGTAATTAATTCAGAATTCAGACTTGTCTTATTATTTTCAGTTGTGGGATTCTTGCGAGGAGTTTTCCTCCGGACTTATTACTATTGTTGGTTATTTCATTACTTCGTTATGATGAATGGATTCATGTTGTTCTTCCTTTATTCTTTTATTGCATGTTAATCAGACTTAACTTAAAATTTGGCAACTTACTTTTTAAATACTAGGTGGTTAGTAATCTTTAAAATGTTTTCGACAGTGATGCTATTAACTGAACCAACTTGACATTTTGTATTGATTTAATAAAGGAGTAGCTACCCGGTATTTAATTAGTCGGGGTGTCACAGGTGGTATCAGAGCATCAGGTTCTAGTGTCCTTTAGGATCTGTACGGCTTATTATGTTTCCGCTGAGCTTTCTTTGATATAGAGCCCTAATACTAGGAATGTTGTATTAATCTCTATACATTGGGAATTCGTACTTCCGCGATTTGTTTATTTGAATGATGAACTCATCCAAATTTACTTAAATTTTCAGATGGACCGTCCTGAAGAACTAACTAAAACGGTTAAGGGATTCAACGGACAAGATCGACTCACACCTCAGGTATCTCCAGAGAGAATATCAACCGCTGAGTTAGCAGGTATCGTGGCACAAGCAGTTACCACTGCAGTTCTACAATACCAAGAATGCATCATACAACTTAAAAGAGGCAAAAGACCTAGAGAGGTTAGCCAGATGCATGTGAATAAAGCTGAAAAATGTGCGAAGACCCCGAAATTGCGACAACAAACTACCCAAGACCGAGTCAGTTCTAATCAACAACGTGGTAAGATGAAGCAATTTCGAAAGGGGAATAAGGTCCCAAGTCAGCAAGGCCGACACCGTCAACAGCAGGGTCAGAAGGGGAGTAACTTCAAAGGCCGATGTTTCATATGTGGCAAACATAGCCATAAACGCCAGGATTGTCCAGATAGGGGCAGGACCCCAGAGCAACAGGGTGTCCGACAGGAGTTGCAGAGGCCTATGTTTCCCGCCGCCCTCCCAGCACCAGCTCAAGTACTAGCCCTAACAACTTTTCCTGTAGCTTCAGTGCAGCAGGGGAAGTTACAGTACAGACATATCTATTATATCAACCAGGCAGCCGGCCCAGAGGCACCACCCGCGATTTGGGGTATGTTTTCTATCCACGAGACTTTTGGGTTGAACTTTGTTTGTTACTGGGATAACTCCATTGTTTTATAATTACATATTATGCGAAGACCTTAGGGTTACTAACCACAGTATTGAGCACTGTAACGTAGGTAGACTCACCCCTGGGGAAATGGTTCATTTTTATATGCCGGGGAGTGGGAGTAGAGATTGGTAAATTGATATTACCTGCAAATATGTTAGTATTAGAGATGACCGAGTATGATGCCATTATTGGTATGGATTGGCTTGTTGCGTACCGAGCCATGATTGACTGTTTCAGTAGGAGTATTATCTTTGCTATTCCCGGGAGGGGATGTTTTTGGTGGCAATGCCTCGTCCCGAGGGAGGATCATCCACTCATTTGTACTACATAGAGGAGGATACCTCTGAGGTGGTTGTGATTCCTTTAGATTCGATCCCTTGTCAGAGAGTTTGCCGAGGTATTTCAGGATATACCTGGATTACCCCCCCAGTCGTGAGATAGACTTTGTCATAGACTCATTACCAGATACGAGACCTATGGCGCGCGCCATACCGTATGGCTCCGGCAGAGATGCGAGAGCTACGAGATCAGATTGAGCAGTTGTTGAGTCAGGGGTTTATTCGGAGGAGTACTTCACCGTGGGGTGCCCCTGTGTTGTTCGTGAAGAAGAGAGATGGTTCACTGAGATTGTGTGTGGACTACCGGGAGTTGAACAAGGTCATGATACGGAATAAGTATCCGTTGCCTCGAATCGATGACTTATTCGACCAGTTGAGAGGAGCTTCTTTCTTCTCGAAAATTGATTTGAGATCGGGATACCATCAGTTGCGTATCAGGGAGGAGGATGTCCCGAAGACTGCGTTCTTGTCGAGATATAGTTCTTACGAGTTTCGGGTTATGCCTTTTGGTTTGACCAACGCTCCAGCAGTGTTTATGGACTTGATGAATAGAGTGTTCAGGGATTTCCTAGATCAGTTTGTCATTGTCTTCATCGATGATATTCTGGTTTACTCCCAGACAGAGGAGGAGAACGCCGAGCATTTGAGGCAAGTTTTTCAGACACTACGTCAGAACTAGTTGTATGCAAAGTATGAGAAATGCGGGTTTTGGCTGAAGGAGGTCCAGTTTTTTTGGGACATATTATTTCCGACGGGGGAATATCTGTTGATCCGGGGAAGGTCTCCGCGGTGAGGGAGTGGGGACCACCCACGACACCGACAGAGATTCGTAGTTTCTTGGGCTTAGCAGGATACTACAGGGGGTTTATTCGGGGTTTCTCCACGATAGCGAGTCCCATGACACATCTAACTCGTAAAGGTGTGTCGTTCATTTGGAGTAATGCCTGTCAGTTGGCATTCGATGAGTTGAAGGACAAGTTAACCTCAGCACCTGTGTTAGCGTTGCCGAGACCGGGAGTTGAGTATCTAGTGTACACCGATGCGTCCTTACAAGGACTTGGAGGTGTATTACAGCAGGAAAGTCAGGCCATAGCTTATGCTTCCCGTAAGCTTAAGCCTCATGAGAAGAATTACCCCACCCATGACTTGGAGTTAGCGGCAGTGGTATTTGCCCTTCGGATTTGGAGACGTTACCTTTTGGGGGAGAAGTTTCAATTATTCACAAACCACAAGTCCCTACAGTACCTATTCACGCAGAAGGAGTGGAATATGTGGCAGCAAAGGTGGCTTGAGTTCGCGATGGAAGTATATATTCACACATTCATGCGTTTGTAATGTAAGTGACTTCGGTGAAGTATTTTTTTACCTTACACGTGGTAATATTCCATAATTTGTATACAAATATCTTATTTGTAATATTTTGTTCAACTAAATTTAATATATTTCATTTGTAACGAATTTTATTATATAAAATGTGCATTTGACCAACAAAACAACTTTTATTTTATTTCATTTTGTATTCTAGATATGTGACCATTTTATACTTCCGTAGTTTATTATATATGATACTTTATATGGTAATTATATACATTATAACATGTATTTACATCTTTAGTAAATGAATTGCTATGCGTGTTTGGACATATATAATTAATCTTCAAATTAATATAACAATGATTTTCTTATAACACTATTTCTCTTTATATTTCACGTATCATAGTTAGTTCATTATCCCATTTCAGATATGTAGAATTTTTATATAATAAAAAATTTATCGTTATTATTATATAAAGTTGGGACCTGAAGGTCCCAATAATCATTTAAATAGCACATGAAGTTCTTAAATTATTTGGACATAAATTGTCATAAGAAAATATAATACAATCAAACGTGATGTTTTGATTGTCTAATTGAAAGGGTATATACCAAGAGTCCTTAAATTAAAAATGGTTAGTAGGAGGATTCTTCAGGCTCTAACCTATGTGTCAGATCTGCTCTTCTCAGATCCAAGATTTAGGCTCCTTGGATTTTTCACAACTTTCCTTTATTTTCTTGCCTCTAATCCCTGTAGTGGGCGGGATGAAGTGATTCCCTATGTTTTCCAAGATTTTTCTTCAAAGTCAGGGTTATTGAAAATGGTTATGGGTGGATTGGACAGTTCTATGAGGCCAGCATACTTTGGGTGAGCTGTCTCATATTTTCTTGCATATCTTCCTAACTTTTAACCAAGCTATGAAAGAATCAATCTAGATTCCATATTCCAATATGGGTAGAGGGTGGTCCAACTTCTTTTTTCTTTCTACTTTTTGGATCTTATGTCATTGTTATAAAAATTCACATAAAATAGAATATAGACGCAGAAAAACAGAATTTGACTGGATACTTGTGGACTGAAAATGGGAAAACTATTTTAGGCTTGAAATGAGGGTGTCTATGTTCGGTTTATACATAATTTGTTAATGGAATAGTACATCAAGGATTTCGATGGGAAATCAAGAGAATTCACTCATCAAATAAGTAAGATAATATTTAACAAAATTTGGGAGTGGTTTACCAAAATTCTAAAATTTTCACATATAGAAATTAGAATAAGATGAGAAATAAATAGACTTTAGTCGTTCTCGCATACGATGTCATTCTGTTATCGTCTAATAATAGATTCAAGGTTTCGTCTTAGCTAGTCGAAATCCAAATCGAGATAACAAACAATAAATTACTAGTGCATGAAAAAATGAATATAGATGGATATGAGGGTAAGAGGATTAACACTAATAATTACGTAGCTCAACCCTCAAGAATGAGCCTACGCCCACAAGTTGTGAGTTTGCATTAGTATTGGGTTAGTAAATTGATTTTGTCTCTCTGTTCAGACCATGAGTATTTGAGAATATCTCTCTTTTATCGATGGGAGAGTTGGTTAATTGCTTAACCTGATCTTAATAGGGGATTCGATCTTTTATAGTGAATCCTTATGTGGAAATGTCTACTTCACTAGTATGGGCCAAGTTTGGACATCATTGTGAATGGAATGCTCATGAATAGTTTAATGTTTTATTCATTTAGGGAAAGTTCTACACATGTTGGTTGTCTGTCATACCACCCATATGTTGTTAGTCAGAAGTTAAAACCATCACTAATGTTACAATCTATCAGTAAGCCTTGTTGGCATCCACCCAGTCTGCCCAGGTGGAAAGGAGATCGAGCTCTTTATTAATACTATGTCCTTACTTCATATCTATTCGATCAAGGCCGAGGTCTTTCATAATGTTAAGTGATTTTATACAATTCTCTTCAGATCATGAGATGCTCTACAAATATGGTATACCAACTATGGTTTTAATTATAATATTATGAATTTCTTTTCACTTTTATTTTCATCGTTTGTATGCAAATCAACATGTTGGACATTGATTTTATTAAGCACATTACATGTAACAAATGGAAACATGGGAATCTATTTAGGAAATCAGATTACATTTATTGAACCACAACCCTTAACACGGATGTTCATGGAAATAACGAATGTATGTCAAATAGATCATATCTTCCTCACCGAGTTTCATCAATAATCTCATTTCTCGATAGCACCACTTATTGAGAAACTTATAATGAAGACATATTTTGATTTTAACTCCCATTTACTTGTGCTTACCTACTCTCTCCCGGGAAGTTTCACTTCTTGACCCTTAAAATTTCGTTTTAAAATGAATTAATGTAATGGGTACAAAGAAATTTAACAAAAAATTATACAAACTGATGAGACAATGCAATGGAGTATTGTACGTCACTAACTCCAAGACAACATACAACACTTTATTGCACCGCCATATCAATTTGTGCAACTTTTTTTATGTAATTTCTTTGTTCCCATTCGTATGACCTTTTGCAACACTTTATGCACAAAGGCTAAAACATGAAGACTTTATGGGCTCGAATAGCTAAGCACAAAGTTATGGATGCTAACATTAAAAAACCCCTAAAATTGAATGAATATAAACATGTAGATCTAAAAATTGGATGATGAAAAACCATAATCCCTCTAATAAAGGTCACGAAAGAGTCTCCATTGTATTATTGGTTAGTTAATAATCCTCGAGGATCCACATGCACCGTTATGATGAGCCGATGCATATTAGCATAAACCCTAAAATCTTTCTCTTTATTTTTCTCTCTCTACACAAGCTATGGCACCCTTTAATATGACTGCATCACAGAACAAGCAACAGCTTGAGCCCAATGCCTCAACTTTGTTTTCACCTGCTGAGGATCATCACCTAAATACAAAATATGAAAAAAGGGAAATGAATAGAATTTTGCAATGAAATAATTTAAGAACCCTATTTAATGTGAAATATTATTGGATGTTAGGTGTTAAATCAGTGTATTATATCACACTTATAAGACTTGTCACATAATCTTACAGAGTCAAATTTTTCACCCTATGATGAAAACAACTCTCTCAAATGACTTAAGTATTAAAATTTGAATGAAATGTATGAGTAGATGGTCTGAGTCTAATTTGAGCGGGATAAAGACAAATATTTTTTGGACCAACCCATTTTTTTCGACCTAAATATTAAAATTCCAAGTATATGTAAAAAAACTCATATTTTACTCATAACTTTAAAAACGGTTTTACATCTAACTTCCAGCTTTTGAAAATGAATGCCTTATTTGATTCATATCTTTCAAATATGGATTTCATTTTTTACTCATAACTTTTAAATATGACCCCATATTTGACTTATAATTTTTAAAAATGAACCGCATATTTAAATGACTAACTTATAAAAAAATGACTGGACTAATATGAGTTCTTTTGTTATTTGAGTCCTTTTACGATTATTAACCCACGTTAACAATTATCTTATATGTTAATAAACTTGGCCGATTCATTTCGTTTTAAGATAAAATGACTCCCCTCATACCCAACTCTCTTATAATCATTAATATACATAGTTTTGTGTGATATTAGTTTGTTTATTCGAGTTTGAGTAATTCGTATATTAGACAGCTTTCGGTGAGTTTGGTTCAATCAGGAGGATTTTCGTATCTAGTGGGTTCAAATTTGTTCACCATGTGATGTGAAAAACTCTCTCAATTGACTTCAGTATTAAAATTTGAATGGTCCGTTGTACTAATTATCTTTTATTTTATTTAGAGATGATCAATCATCTCATGTCAAAGATAAAATTAATCCACTCATACCTGACTTTGACTTTGTTATAATTGGGGGTGTTCGTTGTACGATAAAAACTCATATCGTAGCATTTTGTATCGAAAATTTGTGGTAATGGTTTACATTTTTTACTTACCGATACCGAAATTATCGAATTTTTTGTGGTTGGTTTTCGTTTAAACATTTTAAAAACCAGTTTACCGACTGTACCATACCAAAACGAAACACCAAAATTAATGTACCGAAAATACCAAAATTATATTATCGAACTTACCAAATTAAAAATACCAAATTAAATCAAACAAGAATACCCAATGGCTAAAGCCAAACACAACCACACTTATTTTATAGGTTCTTTGTTTTTCTTTAAGACGTCAGCCTTTTAGTAACCTTTGGATCAATACAAGATTTCACAGTCCTTTGATCATTCACAACACAACTTATAATAAAACCATGGTTAATGATTCTTATTCAACACCACAACTTATGACTCTCCCTCATCTCATAAAACAACACCCTTTCCTCTCTCCTCCCTAACAGAACCCCTCAACGCATCTCTCTCTTTCAACCCATCATCCTGAATTCATCCTCACATCAGCTAACTTTTTCGGTAATGTACAAATAGAAGATACATTACTTGAGGAGCATTCAGGGTTGTTAGGAAATTTTAAGTTTTGAATGGGTTCAAGTTGTCATTTACAAAACTTGACTAACATAAAATACTTTGATGATAACCAAACTAAAATCAGTTCTTGTTCACTCTATTTTGAATTCTCTTTTGGTATTTTTTTTGTACACGTGATTTTTTTTTATAGGTTTTGACTTATTTTTATATTTGTGGCAATATGTTGATATTCAGATTTTCTTTTGTAGATGAAGAAGTGGGGACGGGAAGAAACAAAGAATGTGAAATATTTTTATTTGGGTTTTTTATTTAATATGACGACCCAGGTTGTTATTTATTTGAGTTATTTGGACAATAATGTAACTTAAATTACAATTTGTGATGTTTATTTAGGAGTTTAATGTTTATATATAGTTATGGAAACGACACAATTATATAGGTTATTTTTATATTTTTTTAATATGCATATAAAAAGGTTTAGGTAAGTGGTACACAAATTTAGCATTATGTACCGGGTAGTACTAAATTTACCGTAAAGATAAATTTGCTGAAATCTATCGTATTTTCGAAAAGCTGAGTTTACTGCAAAAAAAAATGATTTTACCGTCATACCGTATGGTTTGGTTTTAGTTTATGGGTTGATGTACCGACAGGTAAAACTGATAATTTTAGTTTGATGATTTCAAAGTGGTATGGTGTTGGTATGCTCCATTTATCGACCAAACCGATCGAAAACCAGACCTAGTTATAATCGTGTATACTTAGTTTTATTGTATAATTTTGTTGTCATGTGTGCAAATCATATATTAGAGATCTTTTAGTGAGTTTGAATCAATCACCATATTTTTTGTATCTAGTGGGTCAAAGACTCGCTAAGTTTGTGTCATCTCTTTGAGGGGTTAATTAATAATTTTAATTTTAATTTTAATACTTCAACCAATAAATAGTGAAAATGGATGTGACCTTATTTCTTACTTTTTATCCTAAGTAACTTAATGAAATAACTTTCTCAATTTTGAATGAATTGTATTTTGTGTGAAAACAGTGTGTTATTGTCTATATATTATCCGAATGTAAAAAGATTAAAAATTAGGATAACAATATCATAATTTAAATCAAATCTAGTATAAGGGTTGTGCTACAGGCACCTCTATTTTTTTTGTGCTCAACACCTCAATATGTTTTAAATTAATTGTACATTTTGTGTAAAGAAGTTGTGTTGTAATGTTAGGATATGGGTGGTTTGGTCGGTATTTAGTATATACCAATATCATACCAATTTTTGTCGGTACGTTCGGTTTCAGTAGTTTCGGTTTTTAATTTTATAGAAATTCTTACCAACCAAACTGTTCGGTAATTTGTGTTTTCATTATTATCGGTAAATTTTGTTTTTAGTAATTCCAGTTTTGTTTTGTGTTTTTAGTATCGGTTTTCTTAGAGTTTTCTCATTTTCGTTTATTTCTTATTGATTATGTTTCAGGTATTTTCAATTCCCAATTGCAATATATATAAATTAAACATATGTTATACGTCGTACACTTAAGCATGTGTTCTTAACTTGAACTAAAAAAAGTTTGGCTTGGAGACAAAAGAAATGAATAATCATGTGCTCTTAATTTATATACTTCCAAAAATAAGTATACGACCCAATTTTGATATTAATCTTTGTGAAAAATGAGTTCACACTGGATGGTGTTTTTGATTAAATTTAAAAGTATAATATATAATTGATATCTTTTACATGTTAAATTGGTATTTTGGATGGTGGTTTTGATATTTAATTTTGGTACTATGATTTCGACAAACCATAAACAACCACAAAGTTTTAGTAATTTTGGTTTCGGTAAATTTAGTTTGTGGTAATGAAAACTAGTAATCTTAAATCACAATTTTTTGGGCGAAAACAATACAGGATAGTAAAAAATTGTACCACAATCACCCATATGTAGGGGAAAATGGGGTTGACTTTTGCACGACTCCAAATATAAAGAAAATAAATCTTTATTCCAATCGTAGGGATCAAAATTTACAATATATTGTTTCTATCCCACATCTAAGACAAATTTAAAACTCTAAAACACTAGGCTTTTAAATCCACAAAAAAGTAGGTTATGTGTGATTTTTGGATTGAACAAAGTTCTACTTATAGTGGCACATATGTTTGTATTATTTTTTGGGTGAATTTGACTTTAACACATTAATAATTGTCGATTTTATACTTAATACAATTTCAATTAAAAATTGGAGTTTAATATAAAACATTAAAAATCCGTTTGACTTAACTGACACGTGGTATATTAAATTAAAAGTAATTAAAAAAACCAAAACAAATAGAAAACTAAAAAGAAAATTCATTGTAAATTAAAAAAAACACAAAGGATAAATGAAAAATAAAAAACAAACAACGAGTTTAGATTTAAACCTATCCCACCGCACATCATTGTCCTCAGATCCCATATCACCGTCCTCCTACCCCCACCATAACCTCTGTGTGTATGTGTGTGACCATGCGTGCGCACAATTGATCCACAATCTACACTTTCACCCTTCCCTCATTCTTTATCATCAATGGAAAATAACCTCGATCATCACTTTTTTTATGAACAAATGATGCATTAAAACCAACCTCTTAGGGAGAGGAATCCGTATACATGGAGTATACACTAAAACTGATAAAAACCTCATATAGGGCTACGAGCAAGCACAACCATGTTACACGTCATTATACAAAACCTCCCAAAACTTTAGAATATTAGGAAGAGTGGCCACAAACTTCCCTTTATACTACACTAATAAAGTACTCAGAAAAGTGTATCGGATTCTAGCCAGGTTCATCTCCACACCTTCGAAACACGTCGAATTCCTCTTCTGCTATATGGTCCCAAAAATGCAGTGTCAAACCAAACAGCACACTATGCGATCCCCCTTCCACCCCTTTGGGGATGCCAGACTTTCAATAATGCCCTAACCATCTCAAGCATAACTCACGAGATCCTACTAAGATCAAGAAATGCCTCCCAGAGGCCTCTCGCCCCCTTATAATGCAAGAGTAAATGATTAGTCTTCTACTTCACTTCCTTACATAACCAACAATGACTATCCACGAGTCCCCTCCTGTTCTGCAAGTCCTCAATCATCAAAATAGCCTATGTTTCCACGATCCAAACAAAAAACATCACTTTCGAAGGCACCTATGTCATCAAAACATGCTTATACGGGAAATAAACTCTTATATTGTCACCACCACAAACCACGTAATAGTACCCACTCACTGGGAAGACCCATTTCTCTCATATCTACCATATCAACTCGTCCTCCCCCCCCCCCCCCCCCCCACCCCCGGGTTCGGGGCCTCCCCCAACTAGTCGTAAAAAGCCTCAGCCTCCTTGAACATCTAGTCCCACAGTCTTCTTCTGAACACGGGGTTCCAAACCACCAGCCCATCTAAAACTGACACATAATCCCCTACAAGACCGTCTTTATCTCCCCATACTCTATAGATACATACGTAACACCCCATATTTTTATAATAAAATAAAATCTGTAGAAATTAAATTTCATCGGTAGACTTTAATTAATTAAGTCACGAATAAATTAATTAATTATAATTTCATGTTATGTAAATTTAACTTTGCATGTTAAATATTTCTCGTAGAAAATAATTTCATGTGTATTTAATATTTGATACGTAGTGTTCGATTTAATTGAGAAATGTGTATATTGGATAATAATGATTCGGCGCGTTATGAGATGTTTTGGGAAATCGTTTAGATGCTTTAGACCTCTAAAGATGGGCCCGGGGCATAGGTATACCATTTGGGGAGCTGTTGAACAATTCTGGTTATGGGTTCGGGTTCATTTTGGGGCGCAAAATATAGATTACGGCTTAACTTGGGATTAATGTCTTTTATAAGTTAAGTGAGAGTTTAGAAAACTCACTTTATGCCACCAAAACTAAAACTAGCAACCCCCATCCCTAGAGAGAAGTTACCAAGGTCTAAAGAGAGGAGAAGCTTAAGGTGTCAAGAGGATGCACTCAATCTTCCACTAAAGACAAGAATGCTCTTGCTAAAATTAATTTCCAATTTTACTTCTTAATTCATTGTTGTAATATCTCATGTAATTTATGGGTTAAAAACATGTAAGTTGATGATCATAGGATGAGGTAATATCTTACCATGTAGAGGATTTAATCTGAATGTGATGTTTAATGATTAAAAGAATTGAGGTTAAACCCAAAAATTTAGAATGGAATTAACCTTGAATTGGGCATTATAATCCATGTTGTAAGATCTTGAATTGTTGATAATCATTATCCATGTATAGAGCCCAAAATCTGATTAGAATTAAAGAGGATTACGAGACAAAAATAAGAGTTTGATAGTCATAGTATTAGATGAAAATTCTGGGTTTTGGGGATTTGATTGTGTGTTAATTTGTGTAATTAACCAAGCTAGAGGGTGCATGGATTCATAAGAAACCTAATATTATTAGAATCTAATTGGGTAAGATAATGGGATTAAGAATTCAATTAGAAATATAAATCCCGTAATGAAGAATTTGAAACAGTTAAACTTCTGCCCAAGTGCGAATCAATTCGGTCTTCTGAGGTGAATCGATTCTGATCCTGGGTTAGGTCTGGTAGGGACCAGGGATGGATCCGGGGGAGTTTTAGAACTCACGCGAGTTGGTGGGAGGTCATCCAAATGAACGGTTATTTTATAAAAAAATGCATTTGTGACACTACTGGTAAATGCGAAAATTTATAATTAACTATATGGTGAAATTTTATTCTTAACGGAGGAAAATGTACTATTAATTAGTTGGTTAATTATTAAAGTGGGATTACTTATGGATGATTATACATGACATCTTGGGGGTAATTATAGAGTAATTACCTATACATATTGTATGATAAAGATATGTATCTATTTATTTATGTGGACATACCTATGTTCGTGGATGGTCCTATCGATTGGGGTTACGCACGTTTTAGGATCATAGAACACGTTGGCACAGGTAAGCTAGGTGTTGTGTAGGTCATTATTTTAGTTACTACATAGCAGTGCCACTTACGAGAGGTAGGTGTAGATGTTGGGATCCATTTTCATCGTTGTGTATGGATCGTGCAACGGTGTACTGCGTAGGGACTACCCCACTTGTGTGTGTTTTCTGTTGTCCGTTTGGATAAGGGACTCCCTCGGACTTATTGATAGAGCATGAACAAGACACTAATGGTAGATTCCATTAAGGGTCGTATGTATGTGTGTGTGTGTGTGTGTGTGTGTGTGTGTGTGTGTGTGTGTGTGTGTATAAATTAAATGAAATTAAAATACTTAGTCTAATGATGTAGATAATCAATCACAGACCCAATACTACGTAGTATGCATAATAGATGGTTATGTCACTTTTGTGGGTAGTGCGACTAGGGCAATCTGGGAAATGGTAGCACGGGTGTAAAAAATTACATTTCATTATGTATATTGTTTGAGAGGCATTGTACATTAAATATTGACATAGTTGTTTGTTATTTCATTTGGGATTTGGGGTGGTATATGTATAGTATCTCAGTTAAGTGAGATGTGGTATATTTATTGTATGTAAGTTTCGATGGGTCATACATACTTTGAATTATCTATATTATTTCATCTTAATTTTCATAAGTTAATTCTTGCAACTCTAGGGTGCTGACACAAATTATAAATGTTTTCTCTCCCAAGTGTGCCTAGATAAGGATAACATGAATGACGAGATATCAACCTTGCGGTCTTACTTTTCTTATCATAGATTAGCTAATTGATTCTAGTCTAGGTTGATATTCCACTCCAGCCTTTTTTATATTGTATGGGCATAAGCCCGAAGTTTATTTTTATTCAGTCAGTTAAGATATTCATATTTGTGTTGGGATTTTATCTTATCTGAATGTTGATGTTGGATTTATTATTTCTTGATTATTAATTTAAATCAATTTTATTATGCTTGTGGTTTCAAAATATTAATGTTTTATTATGGTTTGATGCTGAGAATGATATAAATTTATAGACATGCCTCATTTTCGGCATATCGTGTCCGACCAATCTTTGTGTGGAAAATAGGGGTTGTTACAGTTGGTATCAAGGCATCCGGGTTCTAGCGTCCTTAGGATCCGTGTTGCATTCATTATCTTCTGTGTTACGTCCTTTTATATGTAGAGCCTATGACTATGAATCATTTTACTCTTGCGATCTGTACAAATACAAACCTTATTTTCTTTCAGATGGAAAACAGTAGGAGAGGCGTACCATAATGTGTCACTTCACCGGATGCAGATGAGGTGGTTCATCAAGAGCAGGAGCCACAGCTTCACCCACAACCATCACCAACCCCACCTTTAGTTGGTCCCGCAGAGATTGCCACTATTTTAACTCAGGCAGTTTTCACAATGATGATAGTTATGCTACAACATTTCCAGCCACTGCAGCAATAGCACATACCACCACCACCTCCGCAACAGGTGGCACTACTAGTGCATATATTTGGTTCAGTATAGGACAGAGCTAAGGAGTCCTTCACTAAGGGCCACCCACCGGACATTGCAGATAGTCCCGACATTCTGGTGGCTAGTTAGTGGAAGAAGGATATAGAGCGGAACTCGAGGATGTTAGAGTGCACACCAATACATAAGCAGATGTTAACCTGATTTCTATTGGTTGGGGAAGCTTTATAGTGGTGGGAGTTTGTTACCTCATAGGAGGAGTGAGAAGGTTTGACGATTGATGAGTTATGGCGCAAGTTTAAGGGGAAGTACTTTCCACCGGAAATGAAATTTGAGATGAGGAGAAAATTCACGGACCTTAAGCAAGAAGGTCGCATTGTACATGAATACAAAGAAGAGTTTACCACACTCTCCTATTTTGTTGGGGAAGAAATAAACACGGATGAGAAAAATATGGAGAAGTTTGTGGAAGGGGCATCCTGGCACATCAGGAAGTCGTTACTGGGAAATTTGTCTTTCACCACTTATAATCATTGGTCAATGCAACTTTACTACATTTCTAGGATCATAGGGCCTTCTAGAATAACAAAGGGGAGAAGATATGCGATTTCAAAATGGCTAGCAGCAGGGTAAGACAAATGGGAGTAGTAGTCAGGGGGCCAACAGTTTAGGGGTTCATAGTCTATTAATCATAAGATATTTCAAGGTTCCGATGATCGAAACAAACCGGACCAGTATGGCTAGGGTCGTAGGGTTAGGGACATCAGTAGATGGGCCATTAGGGCTAAGGATAGCAGGGTCAAGGCCAACAAGGCCTGCATCTGTAGACACACCGATTTCACGAGAATTACTACATTTATTGAGAGATGGGTCATACATCGAAGATATCTCCATGGGGTAATCACGGATCGCAGGAGTAGGGCGGACTGCGAGTGTATCCGGTGCCACAGGGGCAATGTTAGTAGTTGTCAGCCCCAGGGATTGTAGTACATATTTACTATCTCCAATTGCCCCAGTTCAGGGGCAACAACCAGAGTTGTAGTACGAACTGGTGTACCACATTGCGCTGGTTAAGGGACCAACTCTAGTTTAAGAAGTTGAGGGTGTGTTCCTTATCTTTGGGCATACGGGCTATATTTTATTTGATACTAGTCCATCTCATTCATTTGTTAACACTAGCTTTGAACATGAGATAGGGATGATATATTTTACATTTGATATTGTACTTCATATCGATTCACCTGTGGGTAGAGGGGCACCCTTATGTTCAGTATGCAGGGTATAGGGATCGAGATTGGGCGACTCATGTTTGTGGTAGACTTACTGGTATTATGTATATCCGAGTACGATGACATCTTAAGGATGTATTAGCTATCTACATACATAATCTATGTTGATTGTAGGTCCATCATCTTCTCCATTTCGGGGAAGGAGATATACCTGATTGTAATGCCGCACCTCAGGAGTGGGTTGAGTACGCATTTGTATTATGTTGAGGATGAGACATTTTTAGAGGTCATAGTGTCACTAGATTCCACCCCGGCGGTTAGTGAGTTTACTGATGTATTTGGGGAGATCCCAGGGTTGCCACCTAGCAGAGAGATAGATTTTGTGATTTATTTAATATTAAGCATAAGACCCGTTTCTCGTATACCGTATCAGATGGCTCCTCTAGAGTCTAGGGAGCTTAGGGACCAAATTGAGCAGTCACTGGGACAGATGTTTATTCGGATGAGTACCTCACCATGGGGTGCTCCAGTTCTATTCGTCAAGAAGAATGATGGATTTTTAAGACTTTGTATCAATTATCGAGAGTTGAACAAGGTCACCATATGGAATAAGTATTCGTTGCCTCATATTGATGACTTGTTCGATCAGTTGAGAGGTGTTGCAATCTTTTCAAAGATCGATTTGAGATTGGTTTATCATCAGCTAAGGGTTCAGGAATATGATGTATCAAAAACAACATTTTTGACGAGATACGAGTCGTATGAGTTTTTGCCTATGCCTTTTAGGCTGACCAACGCGTCGGCGGTGTTTATGGACCTGATGAATTGAGTATTCAATGATTTTTTTCATCATTTCATCATCATGTTCATTGATGATATACTGATTTATTCTCTAACTGCGGAGGAGCATGCATAATATTTTTGGGTAGTCTTACAGATGTTACGAGACCATCAGCTTTATACTAAGTTCGAGAAATGTGGTTTTTGGTTGTAGGAGGTTCATTTCTTGGGCTACATTGTATCTGAAAGGGGGATATCGGTGGATCCTGGGAAATGTTTTGCAGTGATGGAGTAGGGACAACCCATTACACCCACATAAGTGCGTAGTTTTTTAGGAATAGATGAGTATTACCATCGATTCTTTTAGGGATTCTCAAAGATTGTCGGGCCCCTAAAAAACTTGATAAGGAAGGACGTGACATTTATATGGGATGATACGTGTCAGCATGACTTTGATGATCTGGAAGATCGATTGACTACGGCTCAGGTACTTGCATTACCTAGAGTGGGGATAGACTATAAGGTCTTCACAGATGCGTCCTTGGGAGTACTTAGAGGGATTTAAATGCAGAAAGAGAGGCCAATATCTTATACTTCACAAAAGTTAAAGCCTCATGAGGGATATTACCCCACCCACGGCTTAGAGTTAGTAGATGTGGTAGTTTCTTTACATATATGGAGGCATTATCTATTGGGGAGAAATTCCAGCTAATTATAGACTATAAGAGCCCACAGTACTTGTTCATGCAGAGAGAGTTGAACATGCAATAATGGTGATGACAAAAGTTTGTGAAAGATTACCAGTTCGATATTCAGTACCACTCTAGGAAGGAAAATGTAGTGGCGGATGCTTTGATCTGCAAGCCAATATTAGAGTTAACGGTATTGTGGAAAGCGAAGTGGAGATTGCTTTGTAGTGATGACGAGTCAACACGAGATTTTATGGCGGTTCTCACCAACTCACTCGAGATCAGTATTTGGGTCATGAAAGCACATGAAGGAGAGAAGCTTTGCTAGGATAAGGTTAAAAAGTTATTAGTCGAGGGGACGGAGGACTAATTGATTGTTTCAAATGGAGGATTGAGATTTAAAGGCAACCTGGTTGTTTCCGAGGACAAGGAGCTGAGGTGAGCTGTTATGACTCAGGATCACGGGTCAAATTTGATGGTACATCCTGGTGGGGACAAGATGTACCAAGATATGAGGAGCCAGTATTGGTGGGCCAGCATGTAGAAGGACGTAAAAATTTGTATGTTCAAGTGTGCTATGTGCCAGTTGGTGAAGATGGACCATCAGGTCCCCGTAAGTGTTCTACAGCCTCTTGAGATCCCTATGTGGAAATGGGAGAGCATTTTCATGGATTTTATCACAAAGTTACCCACGTCACAGTGGGGGCATGACTCTATTTGGGCGATCTTTGATAGATTGACAAAGGTGGCTCACTTTTTACCTCTCCATGAAGACTACAAGTCGGAATAGTACGCTAGGCTTTTCCTTGCAGAGATAGTGAAATTGTACGGAGTACCGCTCAATATTGTATTGAATAGGGACAAGTCATTTGTGTCCCACTTTTGGAGGAGCTTCTGGAAGGTATTAGGGGAAGAGTTGAGGTTGAATACCTCGTACCACCCACGGATTGATGGGAAGATGGAGAGGGTAAAGTTAATGCTGGAAAATATGTTGCGGATGTGCATATTATATCTTAAGGGTAGTTAGGAGCAGTACTTTCCCTTCGTGGAGTTTGCGTACAACAACAACTATCAATTTACTATTGGGATGGCACCGTTTGAGGCGTTATATGGGAGACCTTGTCCTTCAACCTTTTATTTATTGGAGGTGGGGGATAATAAACTAATCAAACCAGAGTTCATTCACGACACCTCGGAGAAGGTGGAGATGATTCGAGCCAGGATTCCAATTGCCCAAAATAGACAAAAATGTTATGTGGATGCGGGACAGAGGCATTTGGATTTTAATGTCGAGGATTAGGTGCCGATTAAAGTGTCTTCCATGAAGGGAGTGATGATATTTGGGACGAAAGGGAAGTTGGCACCTCGGTATGTGGGACCGTCTCCTATTATTGAGATGATTAGACCCGTGGTGTATCGGTTAAGATTATCGGACCACTTGCAGATGATGCACAATGTCTTTCATATATCTTCATTACGGAGGTTTCTGAGGGATGATGTTTCTTACAATCATATCAATATCCACGAGATACAACTCCAGACCAATGCGACCTATGAGGAGATACCCTTAGCCATTATGGAACGTAGGGAACGCCGACTTCGTTCTAAGGTTATTCCCTTGGTACGCGTGCAATGAGGATATCATAAGGAGGCTGAGTCGACGTGGGAGAGGGAGGACGACATGCGGGAGAAATATCCAAAACTCTTCTAGTCAGGCACATCTCAAATCCCGACGATGAAATTCCATTATTAGGGGGAAGAATGCAACACTCGGTATTTTTATAATAAAATAAAATTGGTAGAAATTGAATTAATTGGTAGATTTTAATTAATTAAGTAATGAATAAATTGATTAATTACAATTTCATGTTCTATGAATTTAATTTCGCATATTAAAATTTTCTTGTAGAAAATAATTGCATGTTTATTTAATATTTGATATGAGTGTTCAATTTAATTGAGAAATGTGTTTGTTGGATAATAATGATTCAAGCGCATTTCAGGATGTTTTCGAAACTCGTTTATGTATCTTAGACCCCTAAAAATGGGCCCAGAGCATAGGTATACCATTTGGGGAGCTATTGGGCCATTCCGGTGACGGGTTCAGGTGCAGGTTCATTTGGGCCCCAAAAATAGAGATTAAGGCTTAACTCAGGATTAAAGTATTTTATAAGTTAATTGATAGTTTAGGAAACTCATTTCATCCCACCAAAGCTAAACCTAGCAACCCCCATCCCTGGAGATAAGTTACCAAGGTCTAAAGAGAGAAGAAGCTTAAGGAGTGAAGAGAAATCACTCAATCTTCCTCTTAAGGAAAGAATTCTTTTGCTAAAGTTAACTTCCAATTTTACTTCTTAATTCATTGTTATAATCTCTCATGTAATTTATGGGTTTAAAACATGTAAGTTGATATGATAGGATAAGATAATGTCTTACCATGTAGAGGATTTGATCTGAATTTGATGTTTAATGATTAAATAAATTGAGGTTAAACCCATAAATTTAGAATGAAATTAACCTTCAATTGGGCATTAGAATGCATTTTGTAGGATCTTGAATTCATGATAGTCATTATCCATGTATAGAGCCCAAAATCTGATTAGAATTAAAGAGGATTATGAGAGAAATAATCTGAGTTTGATAGCCGTAGTACTAGATGTAAATTATGGGCTTTGGGGATTGAATTGGGTGTTAATTTGTGTAATTAACCAAGCTAAAGGGTGTATGGATTCATAAGAAACCTAATATTATGAAAAGCTAATTAGGTAAACTAATGGGATAAGGAATTGAATTAGAAAAAGAAATCCCGTAATGAAGAATTTTTAATAGTTCGACTTCTGCCTAAGTTCGAATCAATTCAGCCTCTAAGGCGAATTGGTTTGGCCAGGCGTGAATTGATTCGGCTCAAGAGGCGAATCTATTCGGCTCCTGGGTCAGGTCAGGTTGGAATCAGGGATGGATCCAGGGGATTTATAAAAACTCATGCGAGTTGGTGTGAGGTTATCCAAGTGAACGATTATTTTGTTAAAAATGTGTTTGTGGCACTACTATTAAATGAAGAAATTTATAATTCACTAAATGCCGAAGCTTTATTTTTAACGGAGGAAAATTTAGTATTAATAAGTTGGTTAATTATTAAAGAGGATTACTTAGGGATGATTATACAGGATACCTTGGGGGTAATTATTCAGTAATTACCTATACATATCGTCTGATAAAGATGTGTATCTATTTATTTGTGTGGAAATACCTATATCCGTGGACGGTCCTATCGGTTGGGGTTACAGGCATTTTAGGACCGTAACACATATCGACATAGGTGGACTAGGCATTGTGTAGGTCATTATTTTATGTACTACATAGTAGCGCCACTTACGAGAGGTAGTTGTAGATGCTGGGATCCATTGTCACCGTTTGGATAAGGGACTCCTTCGAACTTACCGATAGAGTATGAACGAGACATTAATGGTAAATGTCATTAAGTGTCGTATATATATATATATATATATATATATATATATATATATATATATATATATATATATATATATATATATACAGAGAGAGAGAGAGGCTCCTGTGTACACCCAAGTTTGCCCACCATTGTTTTTAAATAATAAAAAAAATATTTTTGAGTTGATTCTTTTTGTGTGATATTTAAACATTTCAAGGAGCCCATATAAAAAAATAAACAAAACAAAACTTTTTTTGCTATTTTAAAAAAATTGGTCAAACTTTCGCATCATTTAAAAAACTTTAAAAGTTGTGAAAGTTTGACCGATTTTTTTAAAATAGCAAAAAAAATTATTTTGAGTTGAATTTTTTTATATGGGCCCCTTGAAATGTTTAAATATCACATAAAAACATTCAACTCAAATTTTTTATTATTAAAAATAATAGACTTGCGCTAGCAAGTATGCAAACTTGGGGTGCACAAGAGTCTGTCTCTCTCTCTCTCTCTCTCTCTCTCTCTATATATATATATATATATATATATATATATATATATATATATATATATATATATATGTAATCATATAAATAAAATGAAATTAAAGTACTTAGTCTAATGATCAGATAATCAATCACATACCCAATGCTACGTAGTATGCATAATAGATGGTTATGTCACTTTTATGGGTAGTATGACTGGGGCAGATTGAAAAATGGTAACACGGGTGTAAAAAATTACACTCAGTACATAAATTGTGCTACATGCATCGTACATTAAATATTTGTACAATTATTTGTCATTTAATTTGAGATTGGGGGTAGTATGTGTCTAGTATCGCACGTAGATGAGAGGTGAGATCTTTATCACATGTGAGTGCCAATGGGCGGTACATCCTTTAAATTAATTGTATTATTGGATCTAAATTTTCGTAAGTTAATTCTTGCAACTCTAGAGCGCTGACCTAAATTATTAATATTTTCTCCCCCGAGTGTGCGTAGATAGGGATAGCAGGACTGACGAAATATTAGCTTGCGGTCTTACTCTGGTTATTAGAGATCAACTCATTAATTCTGGTCTAGGTTGATATTCCACTCCAACCTTTTATTTTGGATATGTATGGGCATAAGCCCGAAGTTTATTATTATTCAGTTGGTGGCGACAACCATATTTGTGTTAGAATCTTATCTGGATGTCGATGTTGGATTTGTTGTTTCTTGATTATTAATTTAAATAAGTTTTATTACGCTTGTGGTTTCAAAATATAAATATTTTATTATGGTTTGATGCTAAGAATGATATAAATTTATAGACAAACCCCATCTTTAGCGTATCATGTCTAGCCAACCATTACGTGGAAAATGAGGGTTGTTACAACATGAAAACTGCTCATGAAGAGAACCATTCTTTCCACATCTATCTTTTCAGAACCTAATTTTATTGTCTCTCCCCAATCGAAAATTCGTGTACTTTTAGAAGTCAACAGACTATTTCGAAATATACTTCCACAATCCTACCCGATGCGCATACCTCCCAACCCAGACTCCACCCAAGATTCGAGCATCCCTCTGTAGCCCCCACTACTCTCTTCCATAGCCTGTTCTCCTCACGGAGAAATCTCGAGTGCCATTTACCTAATAAAGATTTATTGAAGAGCTTAAGATTCTTAATTCATGCACCCCCTTTCCTGATGGGCTTGCACATCTCTTCCCACCCCACTAGACAATACTTAAAATTTTCCTCATTATACCACTCCATAAAAAATCTCTCGTCATTTTTCCGTCTTCTTTAGAATAATCTCGAAAACAACAAAATAGAAATGTAGTATATGCGTAGACTAGATAAAGTGATTTTAATCAAGGTTATCCCCTCCCCTTTCGATACGTAACAATTTTTCCATCTCACCAATCTCCTTAACATTCTCTCCCGAACTGGATCCCAAATTGGTTAAGACTTAAACTCGACCCCTAAAGGTAAACAAAGATAAGTGGAAAGAAAAGTACCCATACTACATCCCAGAGTCTCAGTCAAACCCCCACACTATCTTCCTCCTTATCTGGATCATCTCACATTTTGCAGTATTAATCCGTAGCCTCGACACTGCCTCAAAGTAAATAAGTAGCAATTTTGAGGCCCGAACCAGGTTTTGATTATAACCTAAATCAAACAATGGCTATGAATTTTACACACAAATAAAACATGGGTTTGTATTTAAAATAATATAGAACTTCAAGTTTGGATTCTAAACAAAAATCGAATCCCTAGTGTTTGTATTGGGTCTTAAAACATATCAATTTGCAGGTCGTGATTCAAGATGGTTCGATTTGGGCTTGTTTTGTTATTTTGATTTCATTTAATTTTGTGGGTATGATGATGACCATTGTTTTGGTTCCAAGTGTGTTGTCGATTTCACTCTTAACGACGATTTGATTTCATTTGCTTCAATTTCAATTTCAATTGTGATGTTGATTTGTCTAGGCTTTGTTGTTAGGCAGAGTGTGTGTGTGTGTGTGTGAGAGAGAGAGAGAGAGAGAGAGAGAGAGAGATGCGATGGAGGCAGACAAAAGTGGGGCAGAGCTATGGGATCGCTTACGGAGGTGGGAGCGATGGGGTTGATTTTTGGTGGGGGTTAGGCGGAGGTGAGGGCGATGTGGGGGTGGGGGCAGAGGTTGAAGACTAAGTTTTCTTCTTTTTTCATTGTGATTTTTTTTTTTAAATTACAATGAATTTTCTTTTTAGTTTTCTGTTTGCTTAGGTTTTTTAATTACGTTTACTTTAATATGACATGTGCCAGTTAAGTCAAGCGGACTTTCTAAAGTTTTGTATTAAAATCTAATTTTTAATTAAAATTGTATTTAGGTCTAAAATAGACAATTAGTAATGTATTAAAGTCAAATTCACCCTTATTTTTTTGGTACAACATTTACTTTTCAATAATTCTAAGTTTACACCCAATTGCGACACATTTGATGAGACATCCTGATGTGTCGCACTAGTATTGACTCATATTTGGGTCCCATTATTGTTGGGTTCGGACACGAACTGATGCAGATGCGACACATTAAGGTGTCGCTCCAAAATGTGTCGATTTTGAATGTCAATGTAGAACTACTTTTTACTTTTAGAACAATAATATTGTAAGTCCTCAAACTATCCTAAAATTTCACTGTAAAGAAAAATATCAATGTGCCCTAATTTGATTTGAAAACATATGAAAACGAGTTAACCATATAAGTAATTTTATTTTGAGATGTACGATTTAGACAAATAACATTACTATATTAAAACTCTAAAAACAATCCTACTCTAGGCACGCTCTTTCGCTTTGGGAGACATCGCCCAACACCTAAAATGAGGACAATTAGAAAGAGATCTTGAGTTTTGAATAACATAATTCTTAAATTAACCATAACAATAAATAAAGAAAAATTATACTCTCTTTGCAATTTGAAAATCAAACATTGTACTTTTCAAATTTATACTCCTAAAAGTCACGAATATCTTTAAATGCAACACACTCACTTAGATCATTGTCCCTCATGAGTATTGTTTGAATAAGTAACTATATAATCTCACCTAAGATTTTATACTATTTTTAGAATCACCACTATTAATTAAAAGGGTTTAAAAAGGAAGATTCAACAATTGATTTGGGGTGGATGGAGTATTTTAACTTTGGTTTTTGGTTTGTTTGATCATCTAAATTTTTTGTCATTTTTTTCCGGGTTATGTAAGGTACATTCATTTAATACAACTTTTCGAAAAAATTTAATGGAAAAAAATATTTTCAAAGAATGTAAGACGTGTTGTATGGTTATATCCACTCCAATCATGTAAATTATTTTCAAAGAATGTAAGGTACATTCATGTAAATGTTTTTTAAAATAACAAAATTATTTTTTACAATTTTCTTATATTATTTTTGTAACGTTTTTTGTGTTCTAATTGCTATAATGAACTTATCACTTACTTTCATAAAGTTCCCCTACTGGGGATAGTTTGCATTTAATCTATTCGAAGAATAATCACATCTCAAAGTATTCAAAGCACTCATTCCGTCACATCTCAAAGTCTTCAAAGTAAACTAGAAGGCTTCAACTATAATAGAATGGTTATTTACATCTCGGCCTTACTTACGATTTTTTTTTTATTCTTACAATTTTTTCAATTACCTATCCATACTTTAAAAACAGCTACAAATAACATTTTGTCATTTAACTCCGTTAATTTTTTACAAAAATCATTAGTTATGTACATGGCACATGACCTTCAATAGGAACATTTTTGTACAAACCTAATTGTTTTTGAAAAAGATCTTTAAATACTAGCAAAAAACATTTAAAATTAAAAAAATAGCAAAAACTATTTTAAAATATAAAAAACAGTGAAAAAACTTTCAAATTTTTTAAAACATTTGAAAATACGAATATATATATTTAAAAATACTGAAATATACTAAAAATATTTAAAATCTGCAAAATTCTATAAAATAATTACTGCTAAATTATTTCCCACAAAATAATTATTTCCAGTAACCAAAAAATGTTTTTCATCAATATAAATTATTTTCACCGTATAAAATATGATTTCTAGTTGGCAAAATTTTGAATAAAATTATTCCACAGTTTCTATTTATAATACTAATATTTATTGAAAAATACACTAAAATATCAACATAAAAACTCGTTTCCATATAATAAGAAAATAATTTTCAGCAATAAAAAAATGATTTCCAGTCATTAAAAAAAACTAACAAAAAAATTGTTTCAATAAAAAAATTATATTTAGCAAATATGAAATTATTTTCAGCAAATTCAAAATTATATCCAGCAAAAAAATGATTTCACGTAATATAAAAATCAAATCCAACAGACAAAAGTGGTTTCCATAAATAAAAAAACAGGCTTTCCGAAGATATTTTTTTCAAGCAAATACAAAAATAATTTCAGGAAATAAAAATAAAATAAAAAACCTAATCTATTTCAGCAGCAAAAAAAAAAAAACCTAAGCAAAAAGAAAAAAAAAATCCAACTCCAGCCCCCCTCCCCCCCACCCTTGCCCTAGCCCCTCCCCCCATCGCCGCCCAACTCCCCCCACCAACATATTTTTTTTCTTATATATATATAAGACCTCCGCCCCCACCCCACCCCACCTGCCCGAATCAACCACCCCCCCCCCCCCCAACCAGCCCCTCCGCCCGAGATCTGCTCTAGATCTGTTCTCGTGTGTGTGTGTGTGTGTGTGTGTGTGTGTGTGAGAGAGAGAGAGAGAGAGAGAGAGAGAGAGAGATAGTGTGAGAGAGTTTAGTTTTTTTTTTTAAATATCCCCCTAAATGACCAAGCTGTCCCCACTTAAAACACATGTGCCACCACGTGACCTTTGTCCCACCAAAAAACAAGCGACCGTCACATTTTTGGCAATTTAAATTGTCAGTAATATGTCTACTTTTGAATTTAATCCTAAATTCATGTGATTTATGCCAGGGACTGTTAGGGCTCTCCTAGAAGGGTGGAAACCGCCGTGGGGATGGTTGGGGAATAGGAGTGTGTGGCGTATTGTTCCACATTGTATCTTTTGGACGATTTGGAAGGAGCGGAATGCGAGATGCTTTGACGGTATTGAGACGGCTCCCTCGAGGATTCGTTATATGTTTTTGAGCACTCTTATTAGTTGGAGGAAGGAGAGATTCGTCGTCTCGACTCAGGAGATTCTAGAGTTCGTGGAAGGGTTTCACTCTGTGGTGTAAGTTAGCCTTCCAGGCGGGGTTTAGTTTGATATCTTTCCTTTGTTCTATTATGTTTTTGTTTTTTGTATACTTCCTGTATACGGGTTCGCTCCCTTAGCGATGGTTTAGTTATATATCATTTACTTATCAAAAAAAAGTAATGTGAATTCTTTTTAGAGTCATTTGAGCAAAAGTCTCTCGACAATTTTTTAATAAGCGTTTAGTCCAAACCTTTTATTTTATTCTAAAATGTCCATACCACATAAAAATACTCAAAACAATGACACGCTCAAACCCATTTATCCACCTCCCCCTACTGCCGGAGCTCCGACGATGATAAGGGATGTCGGAGCTCTGGTGGAGCAGAGTGGTGAGGGGTATGGTGGTGTGTGTGTGTATGTGCGTGTCCGGGAGAGGAGGGGGGGGGGGGGGGGGCTTGTTATCTACCGCTAGCGTAGGGTTTTAAAAATAAAAGACTATTAGGTAAATGGGTGTTTGACCGACTAAATGTGTTAAACTAAAAATATGTGTCTTTTAAAAAAAAATATGTATTTACTAGTTTGCAGGCCATGCAACACTTTTTGAAGATTCACATTTTGAAAGAGAATATTGTTAAGACATATAAATACATCACAGTAGAAAATAAAAAATAAATATTTGAGCGATAATAAAATACACTAGCACACTCAATATTTGAGAGGAGAGAATTTTTGTCTACTACTCAAACAATATTTTTGACTTTTTATGACTTCAATTCAAATGCCAACATTATATGGGTATTTATAGAATGTTTAAAACGTCTCTACACAAATACATGTATTTATTACATTTAAGGTAAAGATACCTTATTTAGACCTATGTGCATGAATCTTGTGATACATGAACCAACCAAATGCATATATTGATAAAATATATATGTGTCTATATTAATCTAGATAATACAAGGATTAATGATTTGTACATGTAGCAACGTGAAAATGCGACGATTGTCTTACCAGGAATAAGTTTATAATTTGATATATATCTATAGGTGTTGGGGATTGTACATTAATTGACCATTCTTTGTAATAGATTTTCTTTTTAAACAGAATTCCTCAATTTGAACTTACGAATTCAAGATTCCAATTATCCTGTAATTTCTTATTTTATGATTCCTTAATTTAATAAATAGGCTATTCTTTTTAAATATGACTATCTACATTCATACGAATTTCTTTTAAATAAAACTTCGGTCACTGTAAAATACTTTTAAATTACATTGCTCAATTTGAACATACAATTGAAGATTTAAATTCGCATTTAGTTATTAGCATTTTTCTCCCCTAGATATTTAATTATCCCATTTTTTTCAAAACTATTCATAATTAGCTAACCTGGGCTGCAAATTTTCCATGCATCAGAATCACTTCCGAACGACGATGACCGGCCTCCAAGCGACCCACTACCGCTTAGCGATAACGATGACCCTCGGCTATTCGGAGTCGAAACCGGGCTAATCGAATATTGTCGGTTCACCGCAAAATAAAGGTCAAGGGCAGGCAAAGTGGTGCACAACCTTTGCCCTTCCTCCTCATTGAACCCAAACCCTAACTCAATGCACCCTTTAAGCTCACTCAAATCCTCGTCGGTCAAATCCTCCACGTCGTCCTTCCTCAGTATCTGGTGGCGCCGCCTCCTCTCCCACGCGGTATCCCTACGTGTCTCGCGCATCGACAATTGCTTTGATAAACGCTTTCTATTCTTCCAAAAAGGCGGCGCGTGTTCCAAACGCTGAAGCTCCTCGTTCTCGGACTCACATGGAGACGTGGACGACGACGATGAAGATGAAGAAATCAATAATGATATTTCCTTCTTGTCTTGATACTCCCCCATGATAATAACAAAATTCAAAAGAAATATTATATATTTTTTTTTTCAATATCCCATGCAATGGGGGTAGTGGCTGTGCCGGGCGGCGGAGAAAGAGAGAACCGCCTCGGCCAGCCGTGAATTTAATTAAGGGTGGGTGGGGGTGCTAATGGTATGATATATTAGTACGTCCTAAAACGAAAATTTTAGGGTTTTAATTTTTTTCTTTTCTTTTTTGAAGGACGTAGGCACCGGCCCATCCAGCTGGTAGAGCTACAGCTTGGGAGGGTTTTAATGGGAGAGTTTTAAAACGGATGGATAGGGATTGATGGGTCTCATTCCCATCTATTTAGGGTTTTTCTCTCTCCTCTATTTTTTCTCCCTCATAATTACACCGTTGGTTTTTAACTGTCATGTGTAGTAACGTCCGGGGTTAAAATTAGCAAAGTGGTGACGTAAGGTTTAGGTGTTCATGCATGCATGGCTTAGTTCATACAATTTATCAGTTGGTGACCTAAATGGACTTTTCAATGACTAGATATATATACATATATATCAAACAATATTAACACAATCAGTGCAATAATATTAGCTGTGTCATATAATTGTAGGGTCGAGTACAATATATCTATATCTATATTATATATATATATATCTTTATTATACTTCTAAAACGATAGTATTAAAAGTTTTATTAGCTTTTAATGCATTTTAACCTTTTCATCGACTAAGAAAACTGAGCCCCTCGACCCTGTCTAATTGGTTTCTCTTTCCGCTTAAATATTGGAATAGCAATAGAAAAAAAAAAAAATAATCTCTTCCTTCCCCTATATCTCTTCATCTGTCAATATCGAATGTAAAATAAAGCCATGTAACCATTTAGCTTACCATGTTTCACCCTTTTAAACCGACTAAAAAGAAGTTTTCATCTTAAGTGACTAATTAGCTACCCATTTTTCTTCAAACTCCAACGGTTAGTTTTTTCCTTTTATATATACAAACCTATATATCTTCCGATATAACCGGGACAAAAAATATAATACAATATATAAATATATATATATATATATATAGAGAGAGAGAGAGAGAGAGCACTTTGAGAAGCTTGAATGAGATCTATTTTTTTTAAATAGTAAAAAATATATTTTGGAGCTGATTTTTTTCTATGATTTTTAAACATTTTAATATGACCATAAAAAAATAATCACCTCAAAATGAGTATTTTTATTATTTTAAAAAAATCGGTCAAACTTGGTCAGTTTTAAGAGCTTAAAAACAACTTAAAAACTGATATAGTTTGACAATTTTGTTTAAAATAGTAAAAAAAAATCATTTAGGACTGATTATTTTTTTATGACCCTATTGAAATGTTAAAAAATCACAAAAATAAAAATCAGCAAAAAAATATTTTTTTTACTATTTAAAAAAAATGGACCTCGTTCAGGTTACTCAAACTGAGACCTCACTTGATTCTCATCCTCTCTCTCTCTCTCTCTCTCTCTCTCTCTCTCTCTCTCTCTCTCTATATATATATATATATATATATATATATATATATATATATATATATATATATATATATATATAGAGAGAGAGAGAGAGAGAGAGAGAGAGACGTTTGTAATATTCACAGATTTTTGTCAGTACGAAACCTCTATAAGTGGGTGCGCAATCAGAAAACTAATTGTAACGGGTTCAAATATAGTTGCTGGAGGAACAGAGTCGAGGAGACAGACAAAGAGAGTTCCGCTTCGCCGGTGTATGAAATTTCTAATGTCAATTTCGATAATATATCGCAGTGGAGAGATGGAGAGGTAAAAGATGGCTGTGATGATTTTTGTAACATGTATCAGAAGAGAGTTCTACATGAACAACTCCCCAGGTTTGAAAATTTGATTAAGACCGGACATTGGTATTCTCAAGTTTTTTATCACTTATTTGTGTAGATTCGTGTATGTGTAGATGTACAACAATTGTTTTTTGAAATTTCTCAATAAATTACTTAATGTTTGCGTTACTGTCGTGTTGTCCAAACCTTCTTTTAAGTCCATGTATTTTTGTGAAGTTATAAAATCCTTTGTTAGAATATTCGGAATTTTGTTGTTGATATATGTTTATATTATTGGTTGACAATTTATCTAACGTTCCTACTAACTAATTGAGTATAGTTTTAATCTCACATATGAATATCATCTCCATAATGTAATAAAATATACTTTTATAATCAAAATCTTGGATGAAAAAAAGTGAAATTCTTTATTTCCCTCTAATGTAAAGGAAGATATTGTGATAAAGATATTAACTCACGAATAGTAACTTATATTATGAATGAAAAAATATGGGAACCTCAAATTTAGTCAAAATAATTGAAAGAGTAGCAGGCAAATGGGTTTTGCTCTATAGTAAGTGTTTTATGTTAAGAAAAATCTTTTATTTTTATATGGTTTCAATGTGAATAAAAATTCATTATTAATTTTATGGGGAAGCCGTAAAAATAGACTTAAACATGGACAAATCAATTTTTAAAGTAGCCCCCTTTATTTTTTAATAATATTATTCAAGTATTAAAAATTGAATAAAAATTTAATTTAAAATAAATTTCAGATTGCCTCATTTTTTATAGTGTTTATGTAGTATTTTCAGTAAGGATGACAATATATATATATATATATATACACACATACAGAGCGGACTTAAAGAACGGGTCTACTAACGGACCACCTCCAAACGACATAGTTTTGGGGGTGAAATTACATAAAAACCGGGTGAAGTGAGGGTTTTCTTGTAATTTCCCCCCAAAACTACGTCGTTTGGGGGTGGTCCATTAGTACCCCGTTCTTTGAGTCCGCTCCTAAACGGCTCCATATATATATATATATATATATATATATATATATATATATAGATAGATAGATACACACACACATCACAAAGAAGCAAACTGTTTACCATTGAGAATTTTAGGTCCAGGTTTCTTTTGATAACTATAGACACATACAATATTTTGGAATCCGTAGAGGTAGTCTTCCCCATCAATTACATTGTATCTAACCAATCCATTCAAACAATGAGACTCTCTACTTTCTATCTGTATCTCTTCCAATCCGTTTTCTCTTTCTCCCTTTCAACCTCTCATTTTCCTTCTTATAATGTTATAACAACTAATGTCATGGGAGACGAGACATCATGATCTCTGTTGTGCGATGGAGTCTCAGCAACGGAGGCAACTTCAGTTATGATGCGAAAGCGCTCAAAACCGGAAAACAATCCCACCAGCCAAACACCAAATAATTGATATGTGAGCTAAAAGGTAAATAATTTCATTTCTTGCATTTGATTAAGGTTAATTTAGATTCTCATTTGTCCAGTACTAAAAACAACCTTTAGTTATGTTAATAAAATATGATAAATGTCCCTTTGATAGCATTATTTGCCATGACAAATGGTAAATAAGTTGGCAAATATGACATTTGTCAATAATTTTGTGTGTTTGATAGCAAAATTTGCCTACAAGCTATTTGCCAATGTACAACACCTCCTATGCATAACATGTTGACAGATTTTGCTTTGTTATATGGGTGAGAAATATTTGTCAACAAATTTGCTAACTTCTTAAATGCTAATAATATTTTAAAAAACAATTTAAAAACTGTTTTAAATAATTAAAAAAGCTGTTATGAATATTTTAAAAATTGTTATTAATATTTTAAAAATTATTTTAAATACTTAAAAAAAACTGTTTTAAATTAAAATATGTTTTAATGTAAAAACTGTTTTCCGTAAAAAACGTTTTAATGTAAAAATTTGTTTTAATGAAAAAAAAAATTTAATGTAAAAAATTGTTTTAATGTAAAAAATTAAAAAATATTTTAATGTAAAAACTGTTTTAATGCAAAAAATTATTTTAATATAAAAACTGTTTTAACGTAAAAAAAATTAAAAACTCTTTTAATGTAAAAACTGTTTTTAATAAATAGTTTTGGCGTAAAAAACTTTTTTTATATATAGTTTGATACTTTTTTAATAAATAAAAACGGGAAGTAAAAAAGAAAAGAAAAAACTGTTTTTTTATTAAATAAAACTTGGGACGAAAATTAAAAAAAAAACATATTTTTTATTATTATATATGTTAATATGGACGAAAAATGTGTTATTAAAATGTTCGGCCTAGAGACACCAACCTCGGCCGAGATGATGGCCGAGATTATGGCCGACTCTGGATAAGCCATGGGCCCGCGATATCAGCCCTCGGCCTTAGTAAGGTCGGCCCAGGCCGACACTACCACCTACATCTCCAATGGACACTACGCGCATCACAGGCATCAACAGCATTCTCATATACCTGAGTATGGCAACCTCGGCCGAGTGTAGGCCGAGGTGACAACAAGCCTTAATAAACTCCATCATGGAATCAGCTCAACCTCGGCTGAGGCCGACCCCAGCATACTGTCTCGGCTGAGATCAGGCCGAGACCCCCTATGGCACATCTCGGATTGAGTGAATACCAAGCCTTTACAACTCGGCCTCTCCCAGGCCGAGGTCATATACCAATATGGCAGCCGAGCATCTATTGACATTTGGATAAGGACACGTGGGCACAAATCAGTTGTAACAAGATTATTCACCACACGTGGAGAGAATATTTCATCATCATTCTTTACCTGTGACAGTGACAGGTGGCTCCCCCCTATTGGTGAGGCTCCACACAAGTGCATATTACATGCATGGGGGTACACTACACCCCCTAAGTGCTATATATATAGAGGTCATCCTCTACCTTGCGAAGGATCCAAGACCAGTAACCCTAGCTAAAACTCTGTTCAAATACACAGTAGAGAGAGAAAGCTTGAGAGATTGTATCCATGGCCATTAGAGCCCTTATACAGTGATACACATCATACACTTGCACAGTGGACGTAGGCCTAATTGGCCGAACCACTTATATTTCGGTGTTGATCCCTCTTCTCCTTACCTCCTTCTACTATATATATATATATATATATATATATATATATATATATATATATATATATATATATATATATATATATATATATATATATTGTCCCTTTATACTGCCATTGTTAACACTGAATTGATCTCATAAACACCTTGAAGGGTGGTGCAGTTTCCTGCATCATTATTTTGGCGCCGTCTGTGGGAACGAGAAGCTATCTCTTCTTCTTCTTAAGATTTACCTCACCGGAGACTCTGGTGGTGAACCAGGCATCACCCCTTGTGTGGAGCTACTTCACCATTGAAAGAGGTCATGTAAGGTATCAAGCTCACTTGTTACTCAAGCTCTTTATTGTTGACACATGACACCAGAATTACCACCGCCTCTTCCGCCGCCCGGAGGAGGGGGGCCCAGTTCCAGCCAGGCACCGCCTCAGTCCGAAATGGCGGAAGTGGCTGCAGCCTTAAAATCTTTGGCTCCAACACAGCAGGCAATGAAGGAGCAATTCGAACAGCTCAGCCAAACTATGATGAGGCTACCTGGAGTCTCACCGGACATGATCACTTTGGCGGCTGTTCAGCCTCATCCAAATGCCAGGGGACCACCCCAGGCACCCAAGAAGGATCAGCCTGCACCCTAGCGGAGAAGGGACGTTGCTGACCCCAGGCGCTTACGCCTGGGGAGGCAAGGAAACCCTTGCCCAGAGGACAGGTATGACGATCTAGAAGCGAAAGAGGCCCCGAAAGATTGTTGGGAGCCGTATGAGGTGTCGAATAATACAGTACGACCTCTTCGGCAGAGTCAAGGATGTGTCGGCTGAAGAGATGAAGAGACTCAAAGGAGAGGGTTAGCTTTTGATCGATTGAGCAGAGGATCAGACTTTGAATGGTTGGGTCCAGTGAATGACCTAAGACACAGGTTATCCATGTCCAGGAGTGCTGTCGGCTCGCAAAGAGGGGATAGACCAGGTCGGCCTAGCCAAGGCCGACCCTGTGACAAAAGAGGCAGAGAGAAGGAAGAGGTCAATAGCCGATGCTGTGTCGCAGCGGGGGAACCCTCGGTTCATCCCATCTAAGTGGCTGGGGACAACCTCGGCCAGGTCGAGGGAGGAAGACCGTGGAATGACTCCATCCAGTGCCTTGAGGAGAAAATAGGTGAACTCATTAAAAGTAGAGACCCATTGCAGAGGGGTTACTCAGAGGGCTCACCGTTTGTGGCTAGGATAGTGAGCTTCCCAACCCCAGCTAAGTTCAAACCTCTTGTGGTGTCTCCCAAGTATGATAGTAGCACCAACCCAGTACACCACATAGAGATGTATCAGTCGGTAACAGACATCTACTCCATTACTGATGAGATGAAGTGCAGGGCCTTCTCTAGGACCCTAACAGGGGCAGCACACAGCTGGTTTACCTCCCTTCCAAAAAACTCTATTGAGAATTTCAAAGGCTTAGCTGAACGATTCATCCATAACTTTTTCTTTGGGATGAGACCCCAAAAGAAGACCACTCACCTACTGTATGTCAAGCAGGGCAAGGATGAGAGCTTAAGGGACTACATAGCCAGGTTCAACAAAGAGAATTTGGAAGTTGAGGACTATGAAGAGAATATAGTCATGACCGCCCTCATAGGACGTCTACGGAAAGGGAAGCTGCTATGGAAGCTGGCGGAAGACCCCCCAAGGTCCATGGCGGAGATCCTGGCAACCGCGGGGAAAGTAATGAATGCGGAAGAGGCAATGGCCGCCAAGTATGAGGATGAGAATCGCGGGGGCAGTGGAAAGTCCCAGAAGAAGAAAGATGGGAAGAAGAGATCGGGTGATGACATGTTCGCCCACTATACTCCTCCGACTGTGAGCTGTGAGCACATCCTCAATGAGATTAAGAATGACAGAACCCTGAGGTGGCCAGAAAAGCTGAAGGCCCCACCACACAAGAGGAACAAAAACCTATGGCGTGAGTTTCACCAAGATCATGGTCACGTCACAGATAGATGCTTCGCTTTGAAAGATGAGATTGAAAAGATGTTAAAATATGGAAAGCTGAGGAAATACGTGGATGGTAAGGCTCCTAGGGGTGGAAGAGATGACCCCAAGAAAAGGAGAAACGGGGCTGATACTCTCGGCTACAGATGGCGCCAATATTGAATACTCCCTAAGATTCAACTTCCAGGCCTCAAATAATGAGTCCGAATATGAGGCCATGATAGCAGGTCTCTTATTGGCAAAAACTCTTCGCGTAAAGCGACTCCTACTCCACAGCGACTCAAGGTTAGTTGTCAATCAAGTACTGGGAGTCTATGAGGCCAAAGATGAAAGGATGGCGAAGTACCTGAAGAGAGTGAGAAAGATGTTGGAATATTTTGAAGAGGCAAAATTAAAGAGAGTGCCTCGACAGAGTAACGGTCACACAGATGCATTGGCAAGGCTAGCCTCGGTAACGAAGACAGATGTTAGAAGGACTGTTCCGATCGAGGTCTTGGGAAAGGCAACCATTGAAGAAGAAGAGGTGTGCGACCCTTGTCAAAATTTGAACCCTGGGGACTCATGGATTGACCCTCTCATCGGGTATATTAGAGAGGGAGAGCTACCCGAGTCCAAGTTGGAGAGGAAAAAATTGAGATATAGGGCTGCCAAGTTCACAGTGATAGGAGACGTCTTGTACAAAAAGGGATTTCTGTTGCCTTTTCTCAGATGTGTACATCCCACGAAAGTTCCCCGGGTCTTACAAGAGGTTCATGAGGGTTCTTTCTCCAGCCACATAGATTGAAGACCCTTGGCCAAAAGAATCATCACACAGGGGTAGTGGTGGTCAATCTTGTCCAAAGACGCTGCAGCCTACGTGAAGAGATGTGATAAATGTCAGAGATTCGCAACTATTCCTCATCAACCTCATCAGCCTATGATGTCAATCACCTCTCCATGGCCATTTGCGGTATGGGGGATTGACTTAGTAGGACCCTTACCAAGAGCTTCTAACAATTATAGATTCTTGATAGTTGCCATCGACTATTTCTCGAAATGGGTGGAGGCAAAGCCGATGATAACGATCACAGAGCAGAAGACCTTCCAGTTCATCGGGAGGAACATCATATGCAGATACGGCCTCCCAAACACACTCAACTCAGATAATGGGACTCAGTTCAAGAACTCTTATCTAGAGAAGTACTGCCTAAGAGTTGGGATAAAGCAGTTCTTCTCATCTCCTGGCCGGCCTCAGGCGAACGGTCAGACCGAGGTTACGAACAGAACAATCCTTGATGGGGTCAAGAAGAGGTTAGAAGATGCGAAGGGAAGATGGACTGAAGAGGTCTACGCTGTGCTATGGGCCTACAGAATAACGACTAGGACACCTACAGGAGAAACCCCGTTCATGCTAGCATACGGTTCAGAGGCTGTCATACCTACTGAAGTAGGGCTCCCAACTCATAGGGTACAGACCTATGACCCTGATAAAAATGGGGAAGAAAGGAGGCTAGACTTAGATCTCATTGAAGAGAGAAGAGAAGAAGCTGAGATCAGACAAGCAGCCTACCAACAGAGGGTGGCAAAATTCTACAACCAGAGGGTAAAATCAAGACCCAATGCAGTGGGAGACCTAGTGCTGAAAAAGACCCTACAGAAGGCAAACAAGCTTCACCCAAACTGGCATGGACCCTACAAAGTGACAGAAGAGGTTGTGCTTGGCACCTACAGGCTAGAAAACCTAGAAGGAGAACCCTTTGCTAACCCGTGGAATGCTGATCACCTAAAAAAATATTTCATATGATGTAGCATAGAGTTTATACATGTAACATCTTATTGGGAAGATGTTATTAATAAAAGATAAGTTCCTATGACAACTCTTATTCCATTTTTACATCAGAGATTCATTATGAGGATAACATCTTAGGTGATGACCTCAAACCTTCATAACATCACTTGGTGGTGACGAGGTCTGAGCTCGAGCACCTTAGTAGATGACCTCAGACCCTTAACATCATTAATTTGGTGAGATTAATTATGAGGATAACATCTTAGGTGATGACCTCAGACCTTCATAACATCACTCGGTGGTGACGAGGTCTGAGCTCGAACACCTTAGTAGATGACCTCAGACCCTTAACTTCATTAATTTGGTGAGATTAATTATGAGGATAACATCTTAGGTGATGACCTCAGACCTTCATAACATCACTCGGTGGTGATGAGGTCTGAGCTCAGACACCTTAGTAGATGACCTCGGACCCTTAACATCATTAATTTGGTGAGATTAATTATGAGGATAACATCTTAGGTGATGACCTCAGACCTTCATAACATCACTCGGTAGTGATGAGGTCTGAGCTCAGATACCTTAGCAGACGACCTTAGACCCTTAACATCATTAATTTGGTAAGATTAATTATGAGTATAACATCTTAGGTGATGACCTCAGACCTTCATAACATCACTCGGTGGTGACGAGGTCTGAGCTCAGACACCTTAGTAGATGACCTCAGACCCTTAACATCATTAGTTTGGTGAGAATAATTATGAGGATAACATCTTAGGTGATGACCTCAGACCTTCATAACATCACTCGGTGGTGACGAGGTCTGAGCTCAGACACCTTAGTAGATGACCTCAGACCCTTAACATCATTAATTTGGTGAGATTAATTATGAGGATAACATCTTAGGTGATGACCTCAGACCTTCATAACATCACTCGGTGGTGACGAGGTTTGAGCTCAGACACCTTAGTAAATGACCTCAAACCCTTAACATCATTAGTTTGGTGAGAATAATTATGAGGATAACATCTTAGGTGATGACCTCAGACCTTCATAACATCACTCAGTGGTAATGAGGTCTGAGCCCGAACACCTTAGTAGATGACCTCATACCCTTAACATCATTAATTTGGTGAGATTAATTATGAGGATAACATCTTAGGTGATGACCTCAGACCTTCATAACATCACTTGGTGGTGACGAGGTCTGAGCTCAGACACCTTAGTAGATGACCTCGGACGCTTAACATCATTAATTTGGTGAGATTAATTATGAGGATCACATCTTAGGTGATGACCTCAGACCTTCATAACATCACTCGGTGGTGATGAGGTCTTAGCTCAGACACCTTAGCAGATGACCTCAGACCCTTAACATCATTAATTTGGTAAGATTAATTATGAGGATAACATCTTAGGTGATGACCTCAGACCTTCATAACATCACTCGGTGGTGACGAGGTCTGAGCTCGAACACCTTAGTAGATGACCTCGGACGCTTAACATCATTAATTTTCTGAGATTAATTATGAGGATAACATCTTAGGTGATGACCTCAGACCTTCATAACATCACTCGGTGGTGATGAGGTCTGAGCTCAGACACCTTAGTAGATGACCTCGGACCCTTAACATCATTAATTTGGTGAGATTAATTATGAGGATAACATCTTAGGTGATGACCTCATACCTTCATAACATCACTCGGTAGTGATGAGGTCTGAGCTCAGATACCTTAGCAGACGACCTCAGACCCTTAACATCATTAATTTGGTGAGATTAATTATGAGGATAACATCTTAGGTGATGACCTCAGACCTTCATAACATCACTCGGTGGTAACGAGGTCTGAGCTCACACACCTTAGTAGATGACCTCAGACCCTTAACATCATTAATTTGGTGAGATTAATTATGAGGATAGCATCTTAGGTGATGACCTCAGACCTTCATAACATCACTCGGTGGTGACGAGGTCTGAGGTCAGACACCTTAGTAGATGACCTCATACCCTTAAGGATTATTGATTGAGTATAAACAAGATATTGCAACAAAATAATAGAAGAGATCATATGGCATTCAGTAAAGTTAAGTGAAGACATCCCTCCTCAGAGGTTGATATATGAAGAAATAATAAATATTCAGCAATTACAAAAAGTTCCATGGTGTTACAAGTTACAAACATTGACTAAAAAATCCTAAAGATTTGGGGGGGGGGGGGAACATTAACATCCTCGGCATGATTGGATTGATCCGCATTAGTCACCTCAGCCGCGTCATCAGGATGGTCTGCCCCTCCGACCTCGGTCCCTCCCAAAGTTACAGTCTCAGCAGGAACAACAGCCTCGTCCTCAACCTCTTGAAGAGCCTGTGCAAATTGAGGATCAGCAAAGCCGAGACCCACAAATTCAGAGGCCTTTAAAGTACCGACCTCCCTCTCCCTGACTTCGGCCCATTTGGTAGTGGCCTTGATACCTCTTTCGAGATATTCAAAGACAAAACCCATGAACTCGTCCGAGGTTTTGTAGTCAAAAATTATTTTCTCTGAGGCATCTTCAAGGGCAGCCTTGATAGCCGAGCTGACCTTCAGCTGCAGGACGTCATCATTGGCCTTCAGGGCTTTGGCATGATATTTGACGAGCTGAGAGATGTCCTTCTCCAGCCCCTTCACCTTATTCTCAGAGTTCTGCAGCTCTGATTTCAGACGATCGATCTCGGCATTTAGGGCGCTCTGAACCTTCTCGGCCTCTTACCCCTTCTGGATGAGGGGCAATTTCCTCAGAGTCCAGTTTGATAAGTGGTGCATAGAAGCCACTCCCTGCACATTTTATGAAGAGGTTAAGCTGAAGAAAAGTCAAATGTTACACTTAAAGAAGTTCTAAAAAGAGATTAAGTCATACCTGCACGGCTCTATGAAGGCCGAACTCCACCAGCAATGGGGTCTCTAAGGACCTGAAAAAGCGCTTGTCAGCCTCGGTCATTGCAGAGCCGATGGCGTCAAGGGCCTGCAGACTGTGGCCGATAATGCTATCAGATAACTTCAGCTGATCCAGGCGGGCCGACAGGGCGTCGGCCGAGGAGATTGGAATTACAGCATCAGTGGCCTTCTTCTGTCTCAAGGTCGGCCTCTGATCCTCAGAGGCATGACCTTCTGGGGCCCTCTTATTGGAAGCCTGGGATTTTGATGCAGAGGGAGCTGAGGAGGAGCGTTCAAGCCGACTTTCTTAGCAAGTCTCGCTAAACTAGGAGAAGCCATCTCCCACAGTTCGTCTGAGATGCCTTGTGGTCTCTCTGCAAAAGATAAAAGTTATGGGTTAAAGATCAGATATGAATGAGTTCAGAGGTTGAACTTAAAATAAAAATTCTTACCAAAGTCGGCAAAGGGACTTCCAACCAGGCCCGTCCCCGAGAGATAATGAGGGGTCATCAAATGTTCAAACTTAACAAATAGACCATCTGCCCCTTGGTCTTGCAGGGCTTTCACCTTCTGGATATTCTGAAGACTTAGACCAGGGTCGGCCCTGGCAGACATGCTAACCTTACCCCATTTGAGGGGTATCCTCGGTTCAAGGTTGGACGAGGGAACACATGGGCCAAATTCCCATGGTCCAGAGGCGAAGAAATAACGGGGCTTCCAGTTATGGTTTGAGGTCTGAGTTACCTAGAGCATTTTCTTCTCAGGCCTCCGAGCTACGAAATGATAGTAGCTCAGATATTTTTGGCCGAGGTTAGGACATAACAACCAACGAAGACCTGAACTGGGAGGTCAGAGTGGTGGACTGCCCTCCACAAGATAATGACCCCTATGATGACTCTCCAAGCATTGGGGGACAGCTGCGAGAGGGGCATATTGATATAGGAGAGAATGGACTTGATAATTAGATGAATGGGTAGGCGAAACCCTAACTTAAACATCTGCTCATACAAGCAGATTTCTTCATCTCGGCCGTGATAGAGCCTCTCTTCCCTCAGAGGTCTCCTTAATTTTATGGAAGGACCAATGGAATATAAATATCTGAAGCAGAGAAGATCCACCTCAGTTACCGTGCTCTCGATCTCGGCCGCCTCAAAGACGTCGACATCGCTTTCAGCATCTTCATTATCATCAAGCTCAACGTCGGCTGGAGCAGATGTAGATGGGTTACTAGCAAATCTCTGAGCGAACTCTGCCCCTGTAATGGCCGACAGAAGGATGGAGTCAAGTATGGGCGGTACAGCCACACTTGGCTCAACCTCTGAGGAAGAGGATGAGGTGCTTGAGCTACTATGAGATGAGGCTCGGCTGGAGACCTCGGCCTGATCAGGGGCCTGACCAGGCTGAGGTGTTGAGTCCATGGCCTCCTGAAATGAGTCCACGGATATAGGGTCTGAAGTGGAAGATTCAGACTCAGACATCGGTATGGGGTCGGTAGGGACCTCTGTCTGATAGAAGAACTCTGGGGGATCAGGATATATCACCTTAAGAGGTGGGGGAAAGATAGGTCTAATGGGAAAGTCTTGCAACCTACGAGCCTCCTCGTGTGCCCTTTCTATTTGCCTAATATTTTCTAGGCTCTTCTCTCTAAGAGAGGGGAAATCCTCAAGAAGCTGGTATAAAGGCCTGAGCATCAGAGGCCGATCCTAAACTTGGTAATAACTCCTAAAACTACAAACAGGATTGACTTGTAAAGTAAAGAAATCTAAGGATTAAACTTAGAAGTTTAAGGCGAATACTGTTCCCCTGAAACTATGGTGATCGCCGGAAAACGATGAAGCCCGCCGGAAAATGCAAACCAAAAGCAAAAAACAAAGGAAATGAAAGGGAAAAACTACCTGGAAAAGAAACGATGAGGGCAAATGAAAAAAAATCGCAAAAAAACCAACAATGCCTCTGCAGTAGAGCCTTGATTAGAGGTGCTTTAGAGAGAGAAATCGCAAGAAGAAATCGTGCATAGGAGAGAAAGAAGTGAATAAGAAGGAGGGAAAAGGGTTTTGAAACCCTTAAATACATGGGCACGATTCCCAAGGCCCATCATTGCCTTGGGATCCCCAAAGGGCGGCTGACAGCACACGCCAACCAAGCAAGCATGCTCCAACATTGGACAAGTGTCAAGCAAGTACTGGTTCGTAAGAAGACAAGCCTCGGATGCGTACTAATCCCCTAGTCACCTTCCCTCATATATGGCTAAGGGCTGGGGGGTGATTGATATGCCCAAGTGTGACCTCGGCCTAGAGACACCAACCTCGGCCGAGATGATGGCCGAGATTATGGCCGACTCTGGATAAGCCATGGGCCCGCGATATCAGCCCTCGGCCTTAGTAAGGTTGGCCCAGGCTGACACTACCACCTACATTTCCAATGGACACTACGCGCATCACAGGAATTAACATCATTCTCGTATACCTGAGTATGGCAACCTCGGCCGAGTGTAGGCCGAGGTGACAACAAGCCTTAATAAACTCCATCATGGAATCCGCTCAACCTCGGCTGAGGCCGACCCCAGCATACTGTCTCGGCTGAGATCAGGCCGAGACCCCCTATGGCACATCTCGGATTGAGCGAATACCAAGCCTTTACAACTCGGCCTCTCCCAGACCGAGGTCATACACCAATATGGCAGCCGAGGATCTGTTGACATTTGGATAAGGACACGTGGGCACAAATCAGTTGTAATAAGATTATTCTCCACACGTGGAGAGAATATTTCATCTTCATTCTATACCTGTGACAGTGACAGGTGGCTCCCCTATTGGTGAGGCTACCACACAAGTGCATATTACATGCATGGGGGTACACTACACCCCCTAAGTGCTATATATATAGAGGTCATCCTCTACCTTGCGAAGGATCCAAGACCAGTAACCCTAGCTAAAACTCTGTTCAAATACACAGTAGAGAGAGAAAGCTTGAGAGATTGTATCCATGGCCATTAGAGCCCTTATACAGTGATACACATCATACACTTGCACAATGGACGTAGGCCTAATTGGCTGAACCACTTATATTCTGGTGTTGATCCCTCTTCTCCTCACCTCATTCTACTATATATATATATATATATATATATATATATATATATATATATATATATATATATATATATTGTCCCTTTATACTGCCATTGTTAACACTGAATTGATCTCATAAACACCTTGAAGGGTGGTGCAGTTTCCTGCATCATCAACCTCGTTTGTTGTTTTAAAGTCTAATGTGAGAAAAAAATACTTGTCTAGGAAAAATTTATAATTTTGTCATGCCAACACTTTTGCCCAATGTGTATCAAACCGGTCCTAAAATTTTTTATCTTCTTGGTTTTACTTATTTTTTTTTTATGCTATAAAAATTAGTACTGTAGCTGTGATTTTAGAAAAGATGAAAACAATCCCGTCTGATCGTTGCTCTCTCATCTTATTTACTAATAAATTTATTATAATAGAACTTGGAAGAAAGAAGTTATGTTGCCGGGACTTGAACCCGGATCTCTCGGGTGAGAGTGAGTATCCTAATCAACTAGACTACAACGGAATTGTTTCAATTTAGATTCCTGAGTTTCCAAGTACATACACAACTTTTAGTTATACTAGAAAAATTGTGATAGGAGTTTAATTTTTTTGATTTTAGTTCTCAGCTTTTTTTTGCTATAGTAATTAATAATGCACCTGTGATTTTAAAAGGACTAAACAATCTCGTGGGTAAGAAACTAGATGACAGCTGAATTATTAACAAAAGATCGATTTCTCTCATCTTATATTATAAAGGGTCAATTACGTTATAAATGAGAGATACATGATGCCTTGTGTAATACCTCGCAATTTTATGGATAATTAAATTTCAAAAGTAAGTGCAATTTGTGAATTTAAGGAATTATTGTGAACAGTAATTTTTGGAGTTTACGAGGATTAGATAATTTTCGATATGTGCTATATTTACTTTTGGGCTTAAGAGAATGAGTCAGAGCACTTTAATTATATGTCGCAACTCGGTAAAGCGACAAAGGATAATATTTTAATCGAAAAACCCGCATTAAATTGTATTGGGTTTAATTAGTGAGTTGCGGTTAAGTGATTCGAATGTAGATTTCGAGTGCGCGATTGGTTTTAGAATGGCCGAGATAGTCAGAATAGAGTATCCGGGGGTAGTATTTAAGTTTCGAGAATTTTTGGACCAGTAGGAACTCGTAATTAAGTAAACGAGACATTTTTGGGTTAATAAGGGACAAACCCTTAAATCTCCCTTATAAAGGCACGAGAGAGGGAGAAAGAAATAAAGAAAGAAAAAGAGAGAAAGAAAGGAAGAGGAGAAAAGAATAGAGGAAAGGGAGATTCCGGCCAAACTCCGCGGGATTCGACTCGAGGTCGTCGGATTTTATCCACGAGACAAGTGTTTACTTGCTTTATTTGTTTATGTGTGTACCTCATATCATAATTAGTAATAAAAATTATGATTTTGGGTTGGTATTCTTGAACAAAAATGAGTGAACTCATAGAAATTGATGTGGTCATTGCCCCGTAAGAAATCTAAACTTGAATGGATGAAAATGGTGTAGTTTTTGTGAGAAATGAGTTTAATGGAGTTAGGGTTAGATTTTAAGTGGTTTGATGAATCCCATGAAATTAATGTTGTGTTGGCTAAAAATAGATGTGTAGATGATAGTGTTGTTGGTTGGTGAAGTGAAAAACCATAAATCTTGGATTGATTGGGTGTTGGTTTGATTTGGAGTTGGAGAAGATGATAAATTATAATTCAGCGTTCTTTTCGAATCGATTCGACCAGGAAGCAAATCGATTCAGCTCTTTGTCAAAAAATAAAAATTTGTAGATCTTTTCGATACGGTCGCATGGGCACCGACCGCGTATTTTTCTGATTTTTTTTTAATTTATAAAGATTTGTCTACGAAAGGCTGTCCGAGTTCGAAATCGTTTATTAGAAATTAAACCTTATATTGGGAGAATTAAGGCTAGAATTGTTTGGAGATAAATATTAGGGGTTCCTGAAAATAGAGTGGGGACATCTAAATTATTATTTGAGTGAAGTGTATACTTTGGGTTCGTGGAAAGTAAAACCCATGACTTACTTATTTAGGGGTGTTCAGGACGAGTAACACTCGAGGTAGTATTTTGGCGGGCGATTATATATAGATTATGCGTGACGAATATATTTATATACCGCCTATATGTTTGAGTAAATCCTAGGATGTGAGTAGGATGGAATTAAGGATAGAGGCTAGAGATTTTGAGCTGCTATCGAGTGTCGGTTGACGGCTATTATCATAGGTAATGCGATACCTATGGAATTAAAATAAGTTGAGAGTATACTTATTTAGTTAGTATGAATTTGTATATTCGGGTTTATATATAAATCCTTAAAAGTGATTAAGGTACGAGTTATAAATCAAGTGAGAAGATACCTTTGTGTTTAGTATCGTAAGTGTGTGAATCCTTAAATATTATTACGAATGGGAACATTCGGGATTATTGACTATCGCTATATGAGTTTGGCAATTATAGCCATATGTATATACTGAGAAATGATATATACTATATATACGGGAGTTGTTACTGTGTATATATGATATAATTGTAAATATATCTGTGTGTGAATGGTATATTTATGTGAAGCATACCCCCTCCTCTAATGCTATCATGGGAAGTTACGTGATGTGTGTGAGGCCCCTGGCTTGAGGAGCAGGGAGCGTATAGTCCCCTGGTCATAGCATCGATTTTATATTGTGTGATTTTTATTAGGGGTGAGACGTGGTGGGTTTGTTTCATCTCATTTTCAGGAAGGAACTATGACCGCTTCCCATACGTTGTGATTTGCTTTTTACCAAGTCGGTGTGAGAATCAGACCGCTGGTACCCAGGATGGTATATGAGTGATTCCCTGGAAGATGATATCATTAAGAGACTGCATCCTCGAGTTATAGCTCGGTGTGATGATTATTATACTTGTTGTGTATAGTATATTGCCTGTATATGAGGATAATATATCCTATATCTCTAACTGGAGTAAAGAGAAAAATGAATAAGGATTTATTCTCATTCCGGGAGATTTTATCAGGACTTAAATTGTGATTTGTATATTAAGGTAAGTATTATATGTATAGATTTATATGACTGTATATGTATACGTTATGTACTAAGGGCCTAATGGATCTCGGCAATTGACATTGCCAGGTAGTAGTGTATCAAGGGGGTTCCTTATTTGGATTTCGCTTCGTGAGACACCCCACGCACGAACGCAGCGCATTGTTGGGACTGGGAAGAAGTTTAGCCCTTAGTACTCAGGTTAATTAGGATTTTATAATGGGTGGAACAAGTTTAGTTAGGTAGGGTAGCTTAACTAGGATGTCAAAAGGATGCGATATATGTGCATTATTAGAAGAGGGGTGAGGGATATCTCATGGGAGTGCAATACCAATTTAAATATGGGATAAATCATATTTTAAAAATATAGCATTTATGCCCTTGCAAAATATTTTCACAACTCGGGCTCTAACCTGTTTATCTATTTTTCCTCTCTTTTGCTATATATATATATATATATATATAGGTGTCCATACACAGGGATGCTTGGATGATGATTCCTTCGAGTTAGACGTACGATGCACCAGTTGTGGATGCATGCAGATTTTTTGTAGACGCTTCTATTCTTGTAATCTAGATAGGAGGTATATTATAACCATTCGGGCCGATAGGCCAATTGTAATTATTTATTCTTTTACCGCATTTTAATTTACGGCTTTTCGATTTGGTTGTGTTATGTTAAATCGAGCGTTCGGTTGTTTTATATTTCATCTCAGTTTCATTTATATTTAAACTATGTGGATGTTTTAAATTGAATGGTTTGGTTAAGAAGATTAGTTAAATAAAATTTTGACGCCAGGCTAATAGGTTATTAGTAATTAATTTGGTTTTTCGACAGTGATGCTAAGAATGAACCATATGAGACTCTTGTTTTAATTTGGTACAAGATTGATCGTTCGGTATTTTATTAGGCGGGGTTTCACAAAGGGTATCAAAGCATCAGGTTCTAGTGTCCTTAGGAATCTGTGCAGACATACTACGCTTTCAGCGATGCTCTCGATTTGATATAGAGCCTTAGGATTAGGATTGTTGATTCCTCTTGTAAGATTTCGTTCTCCTGCCATTTCATAAGATTATAGTAAATCTTTTGCCCGCTCGTTCGATATTCATGTGCTAATCGATGGAGAGAGACCACAGAAGGCCGTTATGAGGGTAGTAGGAGGCGTGTCTTAGCTGGATCTATAAGTTAAAATTGAAGACCGGGACTGCAGTAGAGGTCACTCTCCTTGTGGCATTTGTCAATGATTGTTGCAATGACTACTAAAGTATAGTAGTTATGAGTGTTCAAGTACTGCTGTAGTAGAGAGTGGTGCTAAAGTTGAACTACCCCGTGAGGTTAAGTTGGGGAAAAAAGTTTGAACAGGTCTTTGACAAGTACCACATGTTAAAGTTAAGTCATGCGAAGTAAGTGTAGCATTGCTCAACGGAAGTAGAAGGCTCAGAAGCTTTAGCTTAAAGCAGGGTATGGAAATAGCCCTATGTAAAAATTTAAGGAAAATTTTTCACTCGTGGGAGAAATATTGAAATGGTGGGAATAATTGTCACCATGTTTAGGGGAACAAGATTTTTTGATCATAGAGGGATCTTATGGATGGATATAACCGTTAGTTCCTTTGGTTTATTAGGAATGAAAAGAATGTAGTTTGAATTATTCACATGAGGATCGGTCAGAGGCCGACAGAGAATAAGGAGTTATAAAGATAAGTAAACTTTGTATCGAATTAAGGTAGGTACAATGCAGAGAGAGTCATTCATAGGAATTATAGGCTCATTAGAAAAGTGTTGTTGACACATCAGGAGAATTTGTGTTCGTGAAACCCCATTGGTGGACATCCACCCGAGGAATTCATTGAAACAGGCCTATTAAGGCCAGTAGTGGAGTTTCCTTTTGACAAAGAAGTTAAGGTGACTATGAAGGCGATTTTCAGGATCGAGGCTATAGAGTCTGAGATACTGATAACCTTAATATGGTCAGGGTGGCCAGAGATGGGGAATGTTGCAATGTAGAATGTAGAACCACACGGTTAGTCCTTGCCCGATAGGAGTTAAAGAACAAAAATTGAGTGCCCAGAGGGTGCATGGATTAAAGTAATTTTGGGTTCAGTTAGGACAAGTATACCATGTCCGAAAACCATATGGAGTAGCTAGGGTAATTGGCAAGAATGTTGTTGCGAGTTTTGCCTTGGAAGAAAGAGGTATATTTTGCGTGGCTAGATAGAGTTGTGGTATTTCGCTAACCCTAGATTCGTGTGTGTAGTTCGAGCTCGGTGGAAGTATCGATAACATTATGTAGTGTCTGTCTATATATTTTTTCGCGGTAGTGGGGTTCTATTTTGAATTGGTATCTGGTTTGTACTACTCGTTTTGTATGTATTATACGAGTATAGTACTATTATAAGAGTAATGTTATTGTAATAACAGAGCAATAGCGGGATAATGATTGCAAGACTATCGTATACGCGATTCCAGGGTGGAACTGGTTGTTGTTGCGACATCTCACCTGGTAACAGGTTGAGTTCACCTTTATTATATGAGTTGATGGAACTTTGGTGAGCAGATGTTTCATTATGATGACTTGAGTGTGTGGCGACCTTATATATATGATTTAAGGTATGAAGGATTTATTGTTGAGCTGTGAGTTTAAGCTCGTTGTTATTTGAGCTAAGGACTTAGTGTTAGGATAAGCGCTTGGTGATGTGGCTCCTGGAAGGAAATAGGACTTCTGACCACATTTTTTCTTTAGGAGGGATAGGATTATCCCAGTAGCATATTTGAAACTAACGGACCTCCACGATCGAAAAAGTTAAGTAGTATTGTATAGGAGGGGTTCCTTGTTTGGATTTTGCTTGCGAGACGCTCCACGTATGAACCTTGACAACGCCGGGAGTGGAGAGATGTTACGGGATGCAAGGATGTTAGTTTTGACGATGAGTCACGTGGTGTGGACAAAACACTATAGACTGAGAGCCGTGTGCTAATTGTCTTCTTATGACGATAAAAGTGTTATGGAGAAGCACTAAAATGGTTCTCTCACTACAAGTATGTGGGTGAGGCAAAGAAAAGGAAATTGATCTAAGTCTTGTAGCCAGACCTTAATGAAAAGGAAAATTCAGAGGTAGTATGTTTTGGGTATGGCGTTCGTAACATATTTGAAGAGAGTAGGCGCCTCGATTAGTTAGACTTTCCATTTAGCCAAGATGAAAGAACATAGAGTGGTAGAGATACGTTAGTAGGTTTGTGAGGTAGGATTTAGGATGTCCCGCTGGTGTGACTTAGGCCGTTATATCTCGATGAACGACGATGCGAGGAAGTAGTGTAATGAGAGGGTTCCTTGACTGGATTTCGCTTTACGAGACGTGCCATGCATGAAATTGAGAAAGTATCAAAAGTTGAGAGAGGTCTTGGGCACTAGGGATATAGTTAGCATAGTTCTCACTCTAGGTATGTAGGAAACGCATCGATCTTAGGATTATTAGGAAGTAAGTTCAGCAAAACTAGTAGCGTCGAGGTAAGGAGATAGTTGTGAGTTACCCATAAGAAGATTAGTGGGTTAACCTTGAAGAAGGATTGGATTTCCAGTTATAGGAAGCATTGGATCTTGAGAAGATTGTTGAAGATACATATGTGTGAGCACCAAGCCAAGAAAGTGATGCCCATTTTTCGAAAGAGTGTTACGTCTGTGGCGTTTGCAGTTATGGTACAGATCAGCATGGATTAAAAGGTGTATGGGCACCTTGGTAAGTTGGTTTTATATACCGTCTCAAATAGAAGGGGCATAGTATATAAAGTTGAAGTATATGCTATGAGGCAGTTATACGTGAGATTGAAGGTTGTTGGATGGAATATCTTAGGAGGCACGCAAAAACCCAATGGTGTAGGTGCAATGAGAGTTAGTACACTTCAGATAAGCAAGTAGGTGAGTGGACGCCTGGAGTAGCGAATCTTCGATGGGATCAATAAGTTAGAACGACGGTTATAACACCGTTTCATTGGGATGCGATTATAGAAGCACTAGGTGCGATGTGACGTTAGAGTCAACCTTACGACCGAGGTAGCATTGTAAAAATATGAAGATATAGTTAACATTATAGTAGAGTATAAACCTTTAGATAGGTGAGTACTGAACGAGTGTATGGTTGAGTGCCATTGGATTAGTACCATTACACTTTTATGCATTAGGATGTGGAGTGATTTGTGATCCTAGGTTATTATCAGTTGTAACCGAATTTTGAGGGCGAAATTCCGTTGTAGGGGGGAGAATCTAATACCCCACACTTTTATGGATAATTAAATTTCAAAAGTAAGTGCAATTTGGGAATTCGAGGAATTATTATGAATAGTAATTTTTGGAGTTTACGAGGATTAGATAATTTTTTATATGTGCTATCTTTACTTTTGGGATTAAGTGAATGAGTCAGAGCACTTTAATTATATGTCACAGCTCGGTAAAGCGACAAAGGATAATATTTTAATCGAAAAAATCGTATTAAGTTGTGTTGAGTTTAATTAGTTAATTGCGGTTAAGTGACCGGATGTAGATTTTGAGTGCGCGATTGGTTTCGAAATCGCCGAGATAGTCAAAATAGAGTATCCGGTGGGTAGTATTTAGGTTTCGAGAATTTTTGGACCAGTAGGGACTCGTAATTGAGTAAACGAGTCATTTTTGGGTTAATAAGGGACAAACCCTTAAATCCTCCTTATAAAGGCATGAGAGAGGGAGAAAGAAATAAAGAAAAAGAGAGAAAGAATGGAAGAGGATAAAAGAATATAGGAAAGGGAAATTTCGTCCAAACTCCGTGGGATTCGACTCGACGTCATCGGATTTTATCCACAAGTTAAGTGTTTGCTTGCTTTATTTATTTATGTTTGTATCTCATATCTAAATTGGTAATGAAAATTATGATTTTGGGTGAGATTATTGAATAAAAATGGGGTTTTTGTGAAATGAACTCATAGAAATTGATGTGGTAATTTCCCCATAAGAAATTTGATCTTGAACGGATGAAAATGGTGTAGTTTTTGTGAGAAATGAATTTAATGGAGTTGGGGTTAGATTTTGAGTGGTTTGATGAATCCCATGAAATTAATGTTGTGTTGTCTAAAAGTAGATGTGTAGATAATATGTTGTTGGTTGGTGAAGTGAAAAACCACAAATCTTGGATTGATTGGGTGTTGGTTTGATTTGGAGAAGATGATGAATAGTAATTCAACATCTTTTTTGAATCCACTCGACCAAGAAGCGAATCGATTCGAATCTTTGTCAAAAAATAAAATTTGTATATGTTTTCGATACGGTCGCGTGGGCACCGACCGCGTATTTTTCTGATTCCTTTTGAATTTATAATGATTTTTCTACGGAAGGCTGTCCGAGATCGAAATCGTTTGTCAGAAATCAAACTTGATATTGGGATAATTAAGGCTAGAATTGTTTGGAGATAAATATTAGGGGTTCCTAAAAATAGAGTGGAGACCTATAAATTATTATTTGAGTGAAGTGGATACTTTGGGTTCGTGGAAAGTAATACCCATGACTTACTTATTTAGGGATGTTGAGGATGAGTAACACTCGGGGTAGTATTTCGGCGGGCGATTATATATGTATTATGCGTGTCAAATATATTTATATACTGCCTATATGTTTGAGTAAATCCTAGGATTCGAATAGGATGGAATTAAGGATAGAGGCTAGAGATTTTGAGCGGCAATCCGATGTCTGTTGACGACTATTATCATAGGTAATGCAATACCTATGGAATTAAAATAAGTTGAGAGTATACTTATTTAGTTAGCATGAATTTTTATATTCGGGTATATATATGAATCCTTAAAAGTGATTAAGGTACAATTTATAAATCAAGTGAGAAGATACCTTTGGGTTTAGTATCGTAAGTGTGTATTTTTCGAGGAACATAAATTAATTGCAAATACTATAATGAAAGTTTTTTTCCATGTCATCTGCCAAGTCAAGAGCGACGTCAACATTGACTTTAACTAACGGATTATTCCTGGACGTTCTAATTACGTTATTAATGTATTTCAGGGTTTATCACCTCAAATTAAAACACTGAGTTGAGAATTGCAAATTACCCCTTACTTTAGGTTTACGACATTTTTTCTTCATAAAAATGATATATTTTTAGTTTTTAATTGTTCTTGAAAACTTAAAATTACAATTAGTTAATATTTTAACATTTTCTTTAACCGAGTAGCATATTTTGTGGATGTGGTTGAACCAAACCAAATAAAAGAGTCTCCTCTCTCTTTCTTTATCTCATAGACAATAGAAAATGGAACTTGCATGGAGGCTTGCAAACCGTGCCATCCTCTGGAGTTTAGTTACAGATTCGAAACATCACTGGCCAGCAAATTTATCATCATAATGGATCTTTTTGAGAATTTAGATGAAATGAATGAACAAAATGGTTTTGAAAATTTTGTGGCACAGTGGCGCATATGATTTGGGCACAGTGGCATCACAGGATAACACATTAAGGCTTTGAGAACTTCTTCACGAATCTTTTTGGAGATCCGACAAATTTGATAGCAAATACTAACTGAGGTTTGTAAGTCATGAGCTGGGTTCCAGGCGTGGGTATGTAAATGGGTTAAGTTTTTGTAACTATGTATTGGGATAGAACTAAAGGATTTGTAAACACAAGTCACCAAAAAATTTACACCACTGGTTCCATGCATATTTTTTTTAGTAGGTTTAGTTTTTGTAACTGGGTATAGGGATAAACAAATATTTTTAAAAGCTAAGTTCTGTGTTTACATTCATTGGAGTTCTGTGTTTACATTCATGGGTTCCAAGCGTTGGTATATAAGTGGGTTCAGTTTTTGTAACTACGTAGAGGGATGAAACTAAAGGATTTGTAAAAACAAAACTCACCAACACTTTTACACGTCTGGGTTCATTTTTGTAACAGGTTCCATGCAAGTTTTTTTTATGTGGGTTTAGTTTTTGTAATTGGGTTTTATGTTTACATTCATGGGTTTAAAAGTTTCTTAAAGTTGAGATTTGTGTTTATATAATGGGTTCAGAGTGCATACACAACTAGATGGGTTCAAACTGTTTTTTTTTCAAGTGTTTGTGTTTATTAAACTTTTAAACAAAACTGAATGGCCATATAAAGTTTTCCTTTTTTTTTATATAAAAAACTATTTTTATATTAATTTTTTTTGATAAATAAAAGATTGTATTAAAGACCAAACCGCTTTGGGAGTGAACCTGTATACATGAAGTATACAAAGAGAACAAGGTAATGAAAAATTACATAGAGTCCTAACAGACTAACTCACGAGTTACATAGCTGAGTGTATCTCCTCCACGAAGTCTAAAAAATCCCGCGTCATAATAGTGATCCTCTCCTTGGACCAACTAAGTAGAGTGCCCAAAACAATATAACGAAGTCTCGATGGTGGCATCTTAATGCCATCAAAACATCTCGAATTCCTTTCCAACCAAATTATCCAAAAGATGCAGTGCGGAACCAAACTCCATGTCCTCTTGTCACCCGACCAATTGCACGGAGGTTTCCACATATCTAAAAGTGACCTAACAGACATCGGTATGACCCATAATGTCTTCTTCAAAACAAGAAAAGTGTCCCATAAACCTCTCGACACCATGAAGTGTAATAACAAATGATTAGTCTTCTCCTCTTCCTCGTAGCATAACCAACATCGACTCTCCAAGCGGTATCTTCTCTTCTGTAGACCCTCTAGCATCAAAATAACCTGTCTTGCCGCCATCCATACGAAGAACTTAATCTTAGGAAACGCTTTAACTTTCCATATCTTCTTCCAGGGGAATCTAGTCATATAATTATCATTACCCATCAAAGAACCATAGAAGATGCGTACCGAAAACACACCTGTCCCTCCCCCTTCCACCTCAACGAATCCTCTCTGAGCGTCGGACTAGGATCCCCTTTCAACCATTGATCGAACATGTCTGCCTCCTGAAGCTCCCAGTCCCATAGCCTTCTCCTAAGCTGTGGCCTTCACGTTATCTCGTCCCCACTAACAGTCACGTGATCAGCCACCAATCCATCCGAATTCCGCCCTAAGTTGAACATCACCGAAAAAAGGTCATGAATAGTCCCATTCACGCTCCATTTGTCTTTCCATAACCTAATCTTATCCCCTTTCCGTAAGGAAAATTCCACGTGTCTCGATTAATCCTCCCAGCCTCTCGCAATATGTTTCCACAAACCCACTCCATGAGCTAAAGATCCCCCAACCGGCCTCCACCCCATTTGAGAAGATCCCCATTTAACTTCAAAAACTCGTCTCCATAATCTGTTGGTCTCCATAGTATATATCCAAAGCCACTTTCCTAGATTAGCCCTATTAAATTTACCCAAGTTTCTCACTCCCGTTCCCCCCTCCTTAATGGGCTTACAAACCACCTCCCATCCGATAAGATTGTGTTTAAAACTATCTTTCGTGCCTCTCCGTAAAAATTTTCTCATGAGTTTCTCCATATTATCACGTACCGCACCTAGTAAAGGTAAGATGGACATGTAATAAGTGGGCAAACTAGACAAGAAACTCTTGATGAGAGTCAACCTCCCCCTTTTAATAGATACCCATTCTTCCACCCTACTAATATCTTTCTCATTCTCTCCAAAACCGGGTCCCAAATCGCCTTGGAACTATATTTGGCTCCAAGAGGCAGCCCCAGGTAAGTATTAGGGAAGGACCCAATCCTACCCCAATAATGCCTGCTAAACCCTCCACCAACCTTTCTCCCCTATCGAAATCATCTCACACTTCCCCCCATTTATTCGAAGACCCGAGATAGCCTCAAAACAAATCAGCAGAATCTTAAGGGAACAGATTTGCCCTCGATTAGCATCATAAAATATAATCACATCATCTGTAAACAAGAGGTGGGATATAGTAATCACCTCAGAGCTAGGAGTCCCAAAACTAAAACCCCTGATCCACTTTGTCTCGACCACCCGACTCATCATACGACTAAATGCCTCCATGACCAGGATGAATAAGAAACGGGACAAAGGGTCACCCTGCCTCATTCCATGAGAACTCGTAAAAAACCCTTCTGGAACCCCATTAATTAAAATCGAGAATCTGATCGTAGAGACACACCTCTGCATCCATCGACACCACCGATCCTCGAAACCCATCCTCTTAAGAAGGTAGAGAAGAAACTCTTAATCTACATGATCATACGCCTTCTCGATATCCAACTTGCACACAATTCCTAGAACCCCACTACACAACCTCGACTCCACACATTCATTGCCCACTAATACTGCGTCGAGGATCTGCCTACCACCAACGAAGGCATTTTGAGGCTTCAAAATTAGGGGGTAAATAACCTTCCCGAGTCTGAAATTTAAAACTTTGGCAAGTAGCTTATATACACTCCCAATTAAACTAATCGGTCTGAAGTCTCTGATATTGGTCGAACCCCTTTTTTTAGAAATCAGAGTGATGAAAGTAACGTTTAATCTAGGCACAAAGTAGCCCCTATTATGGAATTCCTCAAAGAGAGCCATCACATCGCCTCTGACCACTGACCAATTCTGTTGAAAGAAAGCAATAGAAAATCCGTCTGGTCCCGGTGCCTTATCCCCACTTAAAAACTTTAGAGCCTGAACAAATTCCTCCTCGGAGAAATTCCCCTCGATTCCTTCTGCCTCGCTCACTGAAATACACTCGAACTCATCTCCATCAAGCAAAGGGCACCCCTCTTCCCTAAAAATCTCCTCATAATAGTGAGAAATGGCCCCTCTCACCTCACTAACTTCTTAGAACATCTCACCCCCCCCACTTCGATTTTACCAATATAGTTCCCTCGCCGATTGGAATTAGCTACTCTGTGAAAGAACTTGGTGTTCGAATCTCCTTCCCTCAACCACAAAGCCCTAGATTTCTGCCTCCAGCTAATTTCTTCCGGTATTAAGCTCTTCCCTAACTCCCCCTTTTAACCTCTCTATCTCTCCTCTCCTCATTCGAAAGTCCGTCTCTCCCTTATTTGTCATCAAATCTCCCTATCTCCTCCATTAAACTTATCGTAACCATTAGAACATTTTCGAAAACTTCTCTATTCCACTTCTTTAAATCTTCCCTAAGCAAACCTAACTTGACGGCTGGTCTAAAATTGGAAGTCCCCTTCACCTCATACCCTAACCACCAAGACCTAACTCTATCCTCAAAATTTGATTCCTTAAGCCACATATTCTCAAATATAAAAGGAATCATCCCTTACCTCCACCCCCACATTCTAAGAGTATAGGACAGTGATCCTAAGTCACCCTAGGTAAACAAGACTGAACCACCCCTGTAAAATGTTCTTCCCAACCCTGAGAAATAAGGAATCTGTCTAGCCGAGACAAAGACGGGAATCCCCTTAAGCTTAACTAAGTGAATAAACCCCCTTCAAGCGGTAAGTCCATGCTTTCATATCAATGGCCGGTAAGTCCATAAGTTTATAAGTTTCATGGAGTCGCTGGACCGTACAAAACGGGGGGCCATATAAAGTTTCCCTATCTGAAAAGAAAACCTTGGAGAAAAATTATGACTCTTATGATTTTTTGTGCTAACACCAGCTGAACAGTCACCACCATTGCATACTCATAAACAGTCACCTCTACGGACTGTTTATGTTCATTGCCTTTCATTTATTTTCCCCTTATTGTAAATTATTTTTATAACTACACTGTTGATCCATTGGATTCCCAAAGGAGTATCCCACTCCCTTTGGGTTTTCAGTGTATCTTTGTTTTTATTTGTTGTGTTTCTTGTTAATCTTTTCATAGGAAGATACAGATACCGGGGGACATAAAAAAAGGTAGAAAAAAGCACAAACGTTGAGAAAATGGCTCAAGACCCATTTCTCTACTATCATGTTTCACAAGAACTCAAACCTCAAGATCCTTTAAACTTTTTTTGGTTGCTTTCTTTTCCTAGTTTCTATTCATCTCAAATAACACACCACTAATGTATTACATCTTTCTTTTTCCCCTTTTCCCATTATATTTCAAAACTTCAACCACATTCAGTTATTTTTGTAAATTCACAGCCTAGAAATTTTACCTGATTTTTTCCTAAATGTATGTTCTTTATTTAAATATATAGTTCTAAGTTTTGAATATAGATTATTGTAGCACTTTTTTACTATTTTTTTGTTATTGTTTTATATTAAACTGGAATAAACTTTTAATAAAGACATTCAACATTTGGACATACCTCCTACTGTCAAATGGTGAATTTTAACTTCCATTGAGTACTAGAAATCAAACAACAAAACTAAATATCAATACTGAATGTTAAATGATATATATAGTTGAGAATTTATAATGTTAAATAGTCAAATTGTTATCGTGGTGCATATTTACTGTTTGAAGAAATTCCCAAAAGAAGATACAAACATGACACAAACTTAGGCTTTATTTCATTGTTGTATAAATATGTATTTGGGTTTGTATTTTCATTTTGATTAGTGCTCCGACTCCACAAGGTAACTGTGTGGAACTCGAGATAAAATGAAGGTTTGTTCTCATTTGTTATATTATTACAAATTTATCTATACCATTATATAGTTAAAATGTTAATTTATTTTTCCCAATCAATAGTCTTACTATACAAAAAAAAATAAGTTGGTCATTTTTGCAAAATATTATAATACGCCCGTACAGCACGCGGGTTACATGATAGTTTTATTAATTTGATTCGTGTCAAATATTAATTCATGTTGATCTGATTTATTTAATAATCAATCTACGTGACATGCAAAAATCGTTAACTTCAACATAGGATTTGTATCCATGTTTTTGTCAACTTAAAGATATAAATATTAGTCTTTGTATATTTGATGGAATATTAGTTAAATGGGTTTGTTTACGTCATTTTGAACTATTTAGTTCGATATTTCCCCTACACATTTATTAAATGTGCGGGTGACTAGGGTCAATTCTGAGGGTTGTATCAATAAATGTTCAACCTTAATACGCTTACTTTATATCGATTTCGAGTTGTACCTCTATCTCGAAAAAGAAAATTTAGAAAAATATTGGAGAAAAAGAAGGGCTATTTGGCATGTCGTGACAAAAATTGTCACCTTAGGTACAAGTTTATAAAATCGATGTTGTTTGTTAAATATTGGAGCACCAAACCCAAAATCAATTGACAATGAGTGGAAGGGCCTCAGAATGTTCCTAATATATAAACATATTTGTATTGGGTGACGTGAAACAATTGAATCGTTAGGGAACGAATATCATGTTCTGATATCATTTAAAGTATTTGAGCATCCAACCAAAATCAATTGACAATGAGTGGAGGGGTACTGTGATGTGCAAGGTTTTAGTGTTCCCATGTGTGACTTTACATTTTAACGTTGGTATAGTTAATGAGTGATTCATAGTTTCAATAAGGGGGGTAGGGGGGAATATATTATTAAAAGTGATAATCTAATCAAGAATTTCAATAAAGTGTAACCCCCCGTATTTTTAATGATTTTTAAAATGGGATTAATTAGAAATAATTGAGGAATATTTGAAAATTAATACGGATTCAAATATTACTCGAGAATAAAGTAATATGTGATTTATGTTGAATATCACTTAGTGATTATAACTAATATATATGATTATGACTTTACATATGATTAAGTCGGGACGCGCGCGTGAGTCGTGTCAGGACTATATTTAAATAGAATGAAAAGTAAATTATTTTTATGTCATCTGAATGATCGTATTGACTACGCCAGAGTGTCCTAAAAGGTTCTGGGATTACTTTGGGTCTCGAGGTATTTTGGGACTAAACTGACACCCCGGAGAGATATTTTAGTCATTTTCCAAAATGGGTGAATAGTACCCAAGAAATTTGATTATTATTATATAAGTTTAGAAGAGGTAAGATTTAAATTCATTCACCTAAAATTGTAGGAAAAGACTTAGGGAGAGTGAGAGACTTCTCTCAAGAAAGGAAAAGTCATTTCTAGGAGACCAAGAGTTAAGAGTCATCCTGCACCACCACCACCACCACCACCAGATGTTGGTAAAAAAAAGGGAGGGACGCGAGTAAAGTTATCATCCCCAACGGTTCAGACCTTTGAACTAGAGGCAAGTGGTTAATTATTGCAAACTTAGCATGCATATTGTCCATGTTAGAATAGTATGGAAATTCATAAAAGTTTCGTCAATCAAAGATGATTTTTGATGATTTACGATGAATCCTTGAAAGGAAAACCATGTAGGATTGATCTATTTTTTATTATAGAATCAACACCACGAATTTGGGGAGTAATTTGGTACACAAATATAGGTTTTATGTTAGTTATTGAATAAGAATGAAATTGATGAGTTTTTCTGAATTATAATGGAAATAACTTGAGTAATTGAAACTCCTCGATGTGTTGTTGATGTTTGGAGGTTAGAAATCATTTACATATCATGGTATATCATTTGGGATGATTTGTGGGGAGTTTGGGATCAACTGAAGATGGTTTTTATGATAAAAATGATGAAAACTCATAGCCATTAAAATGCAAAATGTTGCAGACCTGTAGGGGCGAATCGATTTGGCAGAAGGGGTGAATCGATTCGGCTGCCCTTATTTGGAAATTTTTTCCCATTTTATCAATTATCTCGGTGGGACCATTTGGAATTTGATTATGGGATTTAATTATAACATAAAATAGGATATGTGGGATACTGTAGACCATGTTAATGTATGGACTTGACCCTAATGGAATGAGTTAAGGTTAAATTGTATTAGGGATAATGGAGGAATAAACCTAATATGGAGATTTATTTAAATTATGAATATTTGGGGATTATAATGACATGGCCAGTAGGGTGTAGATGTTTACCTATTGAATTTTATGTGAGGAGTAAATGATATACTTCGAGTGGTGAGAAAAGCTCGAGAATATACTTTAAATAGTAAAGCCATAATTTATAAATACGTAGGATATTCGGGTTAAACATGTACTACGTAAGGGAATTGTATATGGGACAAGAGTATAACCATTTATTGTCATATACATATAGGTGGGGCGATTACCTATAATATGATTGAGGATAAAATACATTAATACATGGGATATTATAGATAAAAATATACTACGTATAAGACATATAATATAGGATGTGTATATGCCCTATTGCTGATATGTACATATAGGGTGAGTGTATACCTATATTGTGATTTGTTATGTGTATGACATATCTACACTGCTTGCTATCAGTGAGGAGGTTGCGCGCATGGACGATCTTTTCCTGATTGACCCATTTGGGAGGATTTTAGATTCGTACCCTGAGCATAGGACCTTGGACACGTGCTATCAGTGTGAATGATAGTTTCGACGGTTGAATAGGAGCGTAGGTATGTTCGTGACCCATTTGGATGGGGAGTATGCTCGCCTCCAATATTTGTGATATGAGATTTATGGTTCGTGAGAGATGTCGAACCAACAGTCCCTTGTACAATGCGAGATGTACCCGAACATGATAGCAGAGTATGCATGCACTGCAGCTGTGTCTAGTAGGGTGCAATATTGTATATATATTAGTGAATATATATATATATATATATATATATATATATATATATATATATACACATATACATGTGATATTATCTACTATGTAAAATTTGTAGATTAAAATATATATACTGTGATGTAATCTACTGTGTGAAATTGTAGGTGAAAATGAATAATAAGATTTGATTAAATTAAGTAAGCGAGTATTTAATCCTAAAGTTGAGTAAGCCTAGTTCATATTAAAGATAAATGAACGTGTTTAATTATCATATGTATTATATAGGAAATACGGGGAAATGATATGGAATAGAATCATATTTGAGACCTTAATTAAGGAGACAATAAGGTACGTTAAGCATGCACACTAAATGAGAGGTGAGATTCTCAAGCGAGAGCCCGGTAAACTAATATGTACATAATAATTGATTAATTGCACTTGTTAAGCACTTGCTATTTTAAAAATCTTTAATAATCGGGCTCGGACACGTTTCCTTGCATATTCTCTCCTCTATTGTATCTTTTACATCAGGTGTCCAACATCAGGGATGCCAGACATAAAATATGGATGTTTCGACGGGTTATAGTTGTTACCGGAGATGCAGATTTTGTATAGACGCTTCCAATTTGTTGATTCACACATTTGTATTGTCTACTTTCATTTAGGGCACGTCGCCCAGGATTTTGGTGATTTCATTTCTATTCCAAAGGTTGTATTTATTTGTGTTAGTACTGTGGATATCAGTTTTATTTTTGTGGTAATGATATAATTTAACTGGAAAGTTATTCCAGTCACAATTACTCTTATTCTATTTAGTTCCGTTGTGATGTGATGTTGTGGATTGGTTTTAATTCAAAATTGGAAAGTTTTGACACTAGCTTCATTAATTATTAGGTGAATTAATAAAGAAATTATTTTTCGACAGTGATGCTGAGAATGGACTAATTGGATATTCTGATTTAATTTAATAAAGGGATGATCACCCGATATTTAATTATGCAGGGTGTCACATAAAGCGGGGCACTTTAACCCCTCAAACTTTATCCTCAACTTTGCTTTACTACTACACCTTTTATTTTCAACACTAAAAGACATTAAATTTTTTAAACGTGTCAGATTCCCAAACTCTAATGGTATTATGTTCTTTATGGAAAATTAGTAATTTATGTGGCTCGTGAGAATTTTTTGTACAAAAATTCCTTCATGTGCCAGACACGTGACATACTTTCCATCCCAAACATAACACCATTAGGGTAAAAGTGTAATTTGATAATTTTTATACACTTTAGGGGTTTGAGGGTTGAAAATAAAAATAGAGTTGATGAAGTAAAAATAAGGATAAAGTTCGAGGGATCAAAGTATAATTAAATCTAAATTATAATACTGATGGTGGTAGGATAAATGTTTGGGTTATTAGTATTATGGATTCATTTGTTGTGAGAACTACGAAGTGTTGGTTCAATAATTATTTTCGTTTTCATATGTAGATATCCAAAATTGTTAAATAACTTTTATGATGGATTTTAATTATTTTTAGGATCCTATCAAGTTTGTTTTGGGTATTCACAGTATGTTAAACCTCAAACTCATTATATGAGAACCACTAGACACAAACTTTATAATACACTAGATTTTAATCCCGCGCGATGCGTGATCGGTTTTACAAATCTCGTATAGAAACACAAAAAGAAAGATGTAATTCAAATATTATAGAAATATGTATCGAAATATTTTTATTGAGCAAAATTTTCTATTGTTGATAAGTACATATAAATTAGAGTTAAATTTCCATAAAAGATTAACTGACATGAAATCCACTTATATCTAGTAAATAGTATCCAACCTTTTATGATATACTACCCTTTTCATGGGAATTGCACTAAAAACAAATTTGACATAATTCTAATCGAATAATTCCGCGCACAAGGCTAGAACTGAATGTTGGAAGTTATCTAATGATGAATGTTTTATAATTTGGTCATAGCCTCAACGAACCTAATTCTTAATGGTGACGAAATAGATATAACATAAAGTAATTTTTTTATCGTTAGATCTTTTAATTATTGTTGCAAAATAAAATAATCAAATCATCAAATTAGTTGTGTAGCATTGCTTATTTTATTTAAGCAAAAAATACAGACACGTTTTTTTTTATTACAAAGTGATCAAACTTTGTAGTCAAAACAAACACACAAATATAGTTAACTTCTCAGAGAAATACATATATACATATATGGAGACAGGTTCCTGTGGACACTCAAGTTTGCAAAATATTAAAAAAAAAATTGAGTTGATTTTTTAAATATTTTAAAAAAATAGGGCGCTAGCACTTGTGCACAGTTGGTGTGAACCGGAGCCTGCCCATCTCTCTCTCTCTCTCTCTCTCTCTCTCTCTCTCTCTCTCTCTCATACATATATAACACATATGAGGTCCACTAATGCGGGCCATTTTTTAAATTAGTAAAAAAATATTTTTGACTTGACTTTTTTGTATGTTGTTTAAATATTTCAAGGGACTCTACAAAAGAAATCAGATCAAAATATTTTATTTTTGTTACTTTAAAAAAATGGTCAAACTATATGAGTTTTTTATGTCGCTAAAAACTGACATAGTGTGACACCCGCTTAAAATAATAACGGGTGGCCAGCCCTATACTAAAATAAATCAGGAATCTCAAGTGGATCATTCTCGGCATTAACTAATGATACTAAAATAAATAAAGCTAACTACCCGATACTATAAAAAGAGGGTGCCAAAAATTCAAAACATACAAAACAATAACCAACCAATAACACAATAACTACTAAACATGATATCAAATGCTCAAGATGATAATAAAAAGAAATAATTCTAAGTTACAACATAAGTTCACAAAATAAAGTACCTGAATATACAGCCGGGTCACAGACAATACAATAACTTGAGAACGAAGTATAAAAGTGCTACATCTACAACACTTGGGTATAAACCCGATATAGAAACTAAATCCTAATCTAGATACACAAAAGACAGGAAACGTCTATATCAAAATCCCGAAATAGTCCGCAACTGCTACAGCTCCACGAATACAATGGGTAGAAAACGTCAATGGCATCCTTGCGGAGGAACACCTAAAATAATACAATATATATAGCAAGAAGAAAATATAAACATGTCAGATCCCGAAGTGTGAAAACATTTTAGCAAGTGCATTAAAATGCATAATAATTATAAATGCATTTTGATATGATTTAAGGTGGAGTCGCACTCTATTGAAAATCCAAATCACCCTTCAACTAGTGCGCGCACCTAAACGTATGCATATGATCCGGAAATAACTACCCAACACTTTCTAGGGACAATACAATCTAACCTACTCCCAAATCCACACTTGCATAACCCATCATCTTAAACAAATCTATAAACTTCCTATCTTAACTTACCCCATGTGCATCTAAAATTATATTAACTTATAATTATACATATACATCTTTTACTAGAATTTAACGGATTCTAGTTATTAGCTACACAAGTTATTAGCATCTAAATGCTAAGGACAAAACTTCTCTCAACTGTCAACGTAGCACTGTATTTCGTGCGTGGGACGTCTCGTAAAGAAAAATCCAAACAAGGAACCCCCTCGATAAACTACTCCTTGACAATGTTAATCGTCAAGATTCATTATGCCCACGGTGCACGATGCATATAATATCAACTACATAAACATAATATTTCACGAGTTTATTTCCCAAAATGCATTATTCTACTAACTTATGAATCTGAGTACAAGGACTAAATTTCTCCCATCTCCCTATATTGCAATGCGTTTCATGCGTGGGACATCTCGCAAGTGAAATCCAAACGAGGAACCCCCCGATACACTACCCCTTGACAATATTGGTCGTTGAGATCCATTACGTCCTCGGTAGCCCACACATAACTACGAACACATATAAGGAGCAATAATCTCTAAGCACATAAATAAGATAATGCTCCGAACCTTTTAGGGGTCTATAACATTTCTCTAGTTTTAATGCACAATCATATAACCCTAACAATAAAGTACACAAAAGACACTTAGCTTACATATAAATATCCAAAATCCAATCACACATGGATATAAAAATACTTCACAATGCTATCATCTTCTACGAATTACTCACTTTATCCCGAGTTACCATATATCTAATTATTATCACACCGTCATGGTAATAAAACAAATCACAACGTATGGGAAGCGGTCATAGTTCCTAACCGTAAAGTGAGAACGAATCATACCCAAGACTTCTCACCTCCCCAAAAAATCACACAATAAATAATGGATGACTATAACCTGGGGCATATACTCACCCTGATCCTCAAGCTAGGGGCCTCACCCACATCGCATAACATCCCATGATAGCACTGGAGGGTATGCCCACACAATAAGTATATATCAATCACACTAGATATATATATACAATCACATCACATAAAAGCAACCCATCACACAAGGTATATACAATTACGCCATATAGGTATACACACTAAATTACGCCCGTATGTAAAGGAAGTTAATTCATATATAGTATATAACTCTGATTATACTATCTGTCGCTAACTCGCTTATCATCCCACTATTCTCCACAATACGATCACTCTCTCAAAACCTTCTCCTCCAATCATACCTATTAATATGAATAGTCTCCCAATTCAATCAACATTAAGGATATCATCGATATCCTAATGCATACCGATCAACAATCATCGTCCCCAATAGATATTATGGTTCAATAGATCACATAAACCCCTTTCGTTATCACATTTGTGATTTAATCCAAAAGTCAAACAATGCTAAGCGCATCCTACTTCTCTCTTATATAAAAAGTTTGAAAGGTCCAAAGATTTAGCTCCACTCAATTCCTGACATTCGCTACTTTCATGCAGGGGAGGTCTCGCAAGAGAAATCCAAACAAGGATCCCTCCCAATACACTACTATGTAGCTCTGTCGAGGATTGAGATTAGTCAGATCGGGACTAAAGTTTAAGGAAAATATATTTTCAAAATCAATTTGATATTGCCCGAAGGCCTATAAAAATTTATTTTGAAAACAGTTTATGTCTTTCGACATCCAAATCAAATACCTTATGCCCAAGACACAAGGTGTCAATAACTACAATATTCTCACCAACATATAGTTCTCAAAACTAGCATAACCATAAGCTAAAATCCCTCGCTCTACAATAACTCGCTAAACCTTGAATCTCTTAAGTAACATAATCCTTTACATCTTAACAAAACATTGCCATACACTAGGCACTTCCATAACTAGAACATTATATATACATAAGTCTAGCACGACTATAAAATGATAGCTCTATCGTAACTACTTAATGTGTTTCAACGGTTCCTATATTTGAAACCGAAGTTATAACTCTCTACTAACACATCACAAAATGATCTATTCGTTCAAAAGACGTCGTCTAAGAGCATTTATGTCTCACTCCTCCCTTACGGGTCATTCCATACATAATAGGGTTATAACAACTAACCACTCTTCAAACTCTTACATGCGATACTCCCAATGCTCCCCAAAGCATAATCTTAACCACAAAGGAAAATATAATTTACATCGTACCTCTATAGTCCGACTGCATCTCTTTATTAATGGGATCCCACTCAAAATCTTCCATCCGAAATTGGCCTATAATTTGTTGTAGGGGTTGCACATGCAAAACTTCCTTAAAATGTTACCCTTTACCTCTTTCGGGACAATCTCTCCTTCTATGGCCTACCTCTTTACAAAAGAAACATCTACCAGCAAATACTCCCTGCCCGTTCTGAGGAACGAAACGCTGTTGCGACCCTTGATTATACAGTTCATACCCTCTTACCCCACTAGTATTCTCTTCCCCAGACCTACTAGATGAACTCAACTCTCTAAAGTTCTTGTCCTCTTGCGAACGAAGACGATATTCCTGACAATGTAACAATATTGCATTCACTACCTCGGCGAAAGTCAATAACGCTGGGTTCCCTGTCAAATGATGCCGAATTCGCCATTCTAAACCTCCCACGAACCTCGCAATTCGCTTATCTGCCGTATTTACCTCATCAGGCATTAAATTCACCAATCGGGTAAATTCTTCCTCATACTCGGCCACCGTTCGATCACCTTGAGACACATCCAAAAACTTCCTCCTCAATTCCTTTTGGATCGCGGAAGGAAAATACTTCCGATCAAAGAGTTCCCAAAAATCTACTATGGGCATCACATCTCTCTCCTCTGATGTGCTGATTGATTCCCACCAATGGAGAGGTGCTCCATTTAACTTAAAGGTGGCGAGAAATTGCTTCTTCACCTCACTACATTCAACCATTAGAGGGTGCCTTTGCATACTCTTCTTCCAACCACTTGCATCCATTGCATCAGCACCCCCTGAAAATTCTAGAGGATAACCCTTCCTAAAATCTTCTCGTACTCTTTCTCACGTGGATAGCCCTGGTTGGGATTGGGCTTCTTGAGTTGCAGGTTGATGTGCCATCGCAGAAATAACACCAGTGACTGCTTGTGCCACAATATTGGTAACTTTGGCTGTGGTCACAATCCCTTGAGGCATTTGGGGTTCGATATTCTCATCCTCTCTATTTGCCCTACTTGGACGATCTCTCTTCAGTGGCATCTAAAATAAGAACAATTGTATCAGAATGCCATTCAAATGATTTCACATCGCAAGAGAAAATATATAGATGTGTGAATATAACAGTCCTAATAATAGGGCTCTACAACGAGAACGTTTACCGAAGATCGCAGAAAACCCACATAGATCCTAAAGACACTAGAACCTAATGCTCTGATACCACCTGAAACACCCGCTTAAAATAATAACGGGTGGCCAGCTCTATACTAAAATAAATCAGGAATCTCAACTGGATCATTCTCGGCATCAACTGATGGTACTAAAATAAATATAGCTAACTACCCGATACTATAAAAAGAGGGTGCTAAAAATTCATAACATACAAAAAAATAACCAACCAATAACACAATAATTACTAAACATGATATCAAATGCTCAAGATGATAATAAAAAGAAGTAATTCAAAGTTACAACATAAGTTCACAAAATAAAGAACCCAAATATGCTGTCGAGTCACAGACAATACAATAACCTGAGAACGAAATATAAAAATGCTATATCTACAACACTTGAGTATAAAACCGATATACCAACTGAATCCTAATCTAGATACACGAAAGATAGAAAATGACTATATCAAAATCCCGAAACAGTCCGCAACTGCTACAGCTCTACGAATACAATGGGTAAAAAATGTTAATGGCGTCCTTGCGGAGGAACACCTAAAATAATACAATATATATAGCAAGAAGATAATATAAATGGGTCAGAGCCCGAGGTGTGAAAACATTTTAGCATGTTCATTAAAATGCATAATAATTATAAATACATTATGACATGATTTAAGGTGGAGTCTCACTCTCCTGAAAATCCAACTCACCCCTCAACTAGTGCGTGCACCTAAACGTATGCACATGATCCTGACATAACTACCCAACACTTTCTAGGGACAATAAAATCTAACCTACTCCCAAATCCACACTTGCATAACCCATCATCTAAAACAAATCCATAAACTTACTATCTTAACTTACACCACGTGCATCTAAAATTATATTAACTTATAATTATACATATACATATCTTACTAGAATTTAGCGGATTGTAGTTATTAACTACACGAGTTATTAGCATCTAAATGCCAAGGATAAAACTTCTCTTAAATCTCAACATGGCACTGCGTTTCGTGCGCGGGATGACTTGTAAAGCGAAATCCAAACAAGGAACCCCCTGATACACTACTCTTTGGCAATGTTGATCATCGAGATTCATTATGCCCACGGTGCACGATGCATAAAATATCAACTAGACAAATATAATATTTCACCAGTTTATTTCCGAAAATGCATTATTACACTAACTTATGAATATGAGTACAAGTACTAAACGTATCCCATCTCCCAATATTGCACTACGTTTCGTGCGTGGGACGTCTCGCAAGCGAAATCCAAACAAAGAACCCCCCGATACACTACTCTTTGAGAATATTGGTCGTTGAGATCCGTTACGTCCTCGATACCCCACACATAACTACAAACATATATAAGGAGCAATATTCTCTAATCACATAAATAAGATAATGCTCCGAACCGTTAAGGGGTCTATAACATTTCTCTAGTTATAATGAACAATCATACAACCCTAGCAATCAAGTACACAAAACACACATATTGTACATATAAATATCGAAAATCCAATCACACATGGATATAAAAATACTTCACAATGCTATCATCTTCCAGGAATTACTCACTTTATCCCGAGTTACCATATATCGAATTATTATCACATCGCCATGGTAATAAAATAAATCAAATGCATGGGAAACAGTCATAGTTCCTAACCAGAAAGTGAGGATGAATCATACCAAAGACTTCTCACCCCCCAAATAAAATCACACAATAAATAATGGATGACTAGGACCTGGGGACTATACGCATCCTGCTCCTCAATCCAGGGGCCTCACCCACATCGCGCAACTTCCCATTATAGCATTGGAGGGTATGCCCACACAATAAGCATATATATCAATCACACACACACACACACACACTATATATATATATATATATATATATATATATATATATATATATATATATATATATATATATATATATATATATATATATATATATATATATGCAATCACATCACATAAAAGAAACCCATCACACAAGGTATATACAATTACGCCATGTAGGTATACACACTAAATTACACCCGTATGTAAAGGAAGTTAATTCATTTATAGTATAGAACTCTCATTAGAATAAATGTCGCTAACTCGCTTATCATACCACTATTCTCCACAATACGATCACTCTCTCAAAACCTTCTCCTCCAATCATACCTATTAATATGAATAGTCTCCCAATTCAATCAACATTAAGGATATCATCGAAATCCGAATGCACACCGATCAACAATCATCATCCCCAATCCATATTATGGTTCAATCGATCAAATTAACCCCTATCATTATGACGTTTATGATTTAATCCAAAATTCAAACATCGCTAAGCTCATCCTACTTCTCTCTCATAGAACCTTATTTATCTCCAAATGGGAACCTCATTGATAGTGGGATTTCCCACTAGTCGATACGATAACATAAGTTCGTAGTCTCTCGCAATAACCCAATTGGACTCCAATATTACATATAATCATCTACCAATCCTACTCTCTGTTCCTTAATGAGAGAGGCACTACCTACTGAAATTCATTATGAAATAGACCCCAAACATTTTCTCACCTTACTAAAGTCATCAACCCCCCTAATAAAATCACCTAAACCTCTATGATACCATAACTAAGAAGTCCATGAATGTAAACTTAAAAGAAAGAGGGTACAACTGAAATCCCCAACTTGGACAAAAAATAGAGGACCGGTCGACCGACCCCTGACCCCCGATCGACCGTGATTTCCATTTTTGCCTATAAAAGAATGCAGTAGAGTTTTCCCTTGAGGCCCGGTCGATCGACCATAGCAGATAGCTCAGCCAAAGTCCATTTTGGAAGAACTCCAAATTTCTAAAAACCTAAAAATACCTACTTCAAACCCCAAATCTTCAACCCAATCATATTCATAATATTAAAACTCATCAAATGTATAAACCCAACTAATTTATAACCTCAAATACAATATATACACATCAAATGTAAGATTTAACCCAAAACCTACGTTTTAACATATTTAACCGAAAATCCATAAATTTATCCACAAATCATGAAATAAATGATACACAACGATTATTTAGCAAGTTTAATCACTTGCTTCAAAGTTGTAGAGGTTGGATCTTCCTCGAAATCGCGGATTGGCCGGAATCCCCAAACTTTTTTTCCCTTTCTCTTCTTCCTTTTCTCTTATCTCTTTCTCTCTAGGGCCTTCTCTTTCTCTCTAATGAGATTTTCATCTCCAGTAGGCTTTTTAGGCCTTAACTCCAAAATACCAAACTTTAAATGATAATACACTTTTTAATTGACTTGGTTACTCCAATTGGAGGCAAACGAACTTAAAAATATTTTGGAACCCAAATAAGACCCAAGTACAGTCATTTTGACTATCTCGACCCATCCGGAATCAACCGTACACTCAGAATCATCATTCGAAATACTTTTAACATCCTCAAATTTTGACCTCAATTGCCAATTTAATTATTCTCCAATAAAAATAAATATTATTTCTCCCAAAAATAATTAAATTATTAGTCCAAAAATCGCGGGGTATTAGAGACTTCCCCACTTACAAGAATTTTGTCCCCGAAATTCAGTAAAGCCTAGTACTCCAAATATCAACTAGATCCTACGACTCCTAACCCCAAGATCACTATACCTATTTCTCTGAATTCTCACGACAGATCATTTTAATTTAAAACCAAATCAACTAACGAGGGCGCTCATTCACCCTGTACCCGAGCTCGACTTGTAAACATTATTCGGATTCACTTGCCTCAAAATGTACAATAACTCGAATTAAATTTGATCTATAATAATATACTAATTATATAAAAAGTCTGAAAGGACCAAAGATTTAACTCCTCTCAATTCCTGACATTCGCTACTTTCATGCGGGGGAGGTCTCGCAAGCGAAATCCAAACAAGGAACCCTCCCAATACACTAATATGTAGCTCTATCGGGGATTGAGATTAGTTAGATCGGTACTAAAGTTTAAGGAAAATATATTTTCAAAATCATTTTGATATTGCCCGAAGGCCTATAAAAATTTATTTTGAAAGCAGTTTATGTCTTTCGACATCCAAATCAAATACCTTTTGCCCAAGACACAAGTTGTCAATAACTATAATATTTTCACCAACATATAGTTCTCAGAACTAGTATAACTATGATCTAAAATCCCTCGCTCTACAATAACCTGCGAAACCCTGAATCTCTTCAGTAACATAATACTTTACATCTTAACAAAACATTGCCATACACTAGGCTCTTCCATAACGGGAAGATTACATATACATAAGTCTAGCACGACTATAAAATGATAGCTCTATCGTAACTACTCAATGAGTTTCAATGGTTCCTATGTTCGAAACCGAAATTATAACTCTCGACTAAAACATCAAAAAATGATTTATTCTTTCAAAATACGTCATCTATGAGCCTTTATGGATCACTCCTCCCTTCCGGGTCATTCTATACATAATAGGGTTATAACAACTAACCAATCTTCAAAATCTTACATGTGATACTCCTAATGCTCCCCAAAGCATAATCCTAACCACAAAGGAAAATATAATTTCATCGTACCTCTCTAGTCCGACTGCATCTCTTTATCGATGGGTTCCCACTCAAAATCTTCTAGCCGAAACTGGCCTATAATCTGTTGTAGGGGTTGCACATGAAAAACTTCCTAAAATCTTGCCCTTTACCTATTTCGGAACAATCTCTCTTTCTATGGCCTACCTCTTTACGAAAGAAACATCTACTAACAAATCATCCTGGCCCCTCATGAGGAATGAAACGCTGTTGCGACTCTCGATAATCCTGTTCATACCCTCTTGCCTCACTGGCATTATCTTCCCCGGACCTACTAGATGAACTCGAGTCTCTAAAGTGCTTGCCCCCTTATGAATGAAGACGATATTCTTGACTGTGTAACAATACCGCATTCACTACCTCGGTGAAAGTCAATAACGCTGGGTTCCCTATCAAATGCTGTCGAATTCACCATTCTAAACCTCCCACGAACCTCGTTATTTGCTTCTCCTCCGTATTTACCTCATCAGGTACTAAATTCGCCAATTTGGTAAACTCTTCCTCATACTCGGCCATCATTCGATCACCTTGAGACACATCCAAAAACTTCCTCCTCATTTCCTTCTGGATCGCGGAAGGAAAATACTTTCGATCAAAGAGTTCCCACAAATCAACTATGGGCATCGCATCTCTCTGCTCTGATATGGTGATTGATTCCCACCAATGGAGAGGTGATCCCTTTAAATTAAAGGTGGCGAGAAATTTCTTCTGTACCTCACTACATTCAACCATTCGAAGGTGCCTTTGCAAACTCTTCTTCAAATGACTTACAGCCATTGCATCAGCTCCCCCTGAAAATTCTGGAGGATGACCCTTCCTAAAATCTTCCCGTACTCTTTCCCACGTGGATAACCCTGGGTGGGCTTGAGCTTCTTGAGTTGTAGGTTGATGTGCCATTACAAAATGGCAACAGTGACTACTTGTGCCACAATATTGGCAACTTTGGCTGCGGTCACAGTCCCTTGAGGCATTTGCGATTCTATATTCTCAGCCCCTCTATTTGCCCTGCCTGGATGACCTCTCTTCGGTGGGATCTGAAATAAGAGCAATTGTATCAGAATTCCATTAAAATGATTTCACATCATAAAAGAAAATACATAGATGTGTGAACACAATAGTCCTAGTAATAGGGCTCTCTACATCAATAACGTTTACGGAAGGTCGTAGAAATCCCACACAGATCCTAAAGACACTAGAAACAGATGCTTTGATACAAAGTGGGACACCCGCTTAAAATAATAACGGGTGGCCAGCCCTATACTAAAATAAATCATGAATCTCAAGTGGATCGTTCTCGGCATCAACTGACGATACTAAAATAAATATAGCTTACTATCCGATACTATAAAATAGGGTGTCAAAAATTCAAAACATACAAAACAATAACCAACTAATAACATAATAACTACTAAACATGATATCAAATGCTCAAGATGATAATAAAATGAAGTAATTATAATTTACCACATAAGTTCACAAAATAAAGTACTCGAATATGCTGTGGGGTCACAGACAATGCAATAACCTGAGAACGAAATATAAAAGTGTTATATCTACAACACTTGGGTATAAACCCGATATACAAACTAAATCCTTATCTAGATACACAAAAGATAGAAAATGACTATATAAAGATCCCGAAACAGTCCGCAACTGCTACAGCTCCACGAATACAATGGGTAGAAAACCTCAATGACGTCCTTGCGGAGGAACACCTATAATAATACAATATATATAGCAAGAAGAAAATATAAATGGGTCAGAGCCCGAGGTGTCAAAACATTTTAGCAAGTGCATTAAAATGCATAATAATTATAAATTCATTATGACATGATTTAAGGCGGAGTCGCACTCTCCTTAATATCCAACTCAGCCCTCAACTAGTGGGCACACCTGAACATATGCACATGATCCTGAAATAACTACCCAGCACTTTCTAGGGACAATACAATCCAACCTACTCCCAAATCCACAATTGCATAACCCATTATCTAAAAAAAATCCATAAACTTCCTATCTTAACTTACCCCACATGCATTTAAAATTATATTAACTTATAATTATACATATACACGTCTTACTAGAATTTAGCGGATTCTAGTTATTAACTACATGAGTTATTAGCCTCTACATGCTAAGGAAAAAACTTCTCTTAATTCTCAACATGGCACTGCGTTTCATGCGTGGGACGTCTCGCAAAGAGAAATCCAAACAGGGAACCCCCGATACACTACTCCTTGACAATGTTGATTGTCGAGATTCATTATGCCCATGGTGCACTATGCATATAATATCAACTACATAAATATAATAATTTACCAGTTTATTTCCCAAAATGCATTAGTCCTCTAACATATGAATTTTCGTAAAAGGACTAAACTTCTTCCCTCTCCCAATATTGAACTGCGTTTCGTGCATGGAACGTCTCGCAAGCGAAATCCAAACAAGGAACCCCCTCGATACACTACTCCCTGAAAATATTGATCATTGAGATCCATTACGTCCTCGGTACCCCACACATAACTACGAACACATATAAGGAGCAATAATCTCTAATCACATAAATAAGACAATGCTCTGAACCTTTTAGGGGTCTATAACATTTCTCTAGTTTTAATGCACAATCATATAACCCTAACAATAAAGTACACAAAAGACACTTAGCTAACATATAAATATCCAAAATCCAATCACACATGGATATAAAAATACTTCACAATGCTATCATCTTCCAAGAATTACTCACTTTATGCCGAGTTACCATATATCTAATTATTATCACGCCATCATGGTAATAAAATAACTCACAATGTATGGGAAGCGGTCATAGTTCCTAATCGTAAAGTGAGAACGAATCATACCCAAGAATTCTCACCTACCCAAAAAATCACACAATAAATAATGGACGAATATAACCTGGGGCATATACGCACCCTGATCCTCAGGCTATGGGCCTTACCCACATCGCATAACTTCCCATGATAGCACTAGAGGGTATGCCCAGACAATAAGTATATATATCAATCACACTAGATATATATATGCAATCACATCACATAAAAGCAACCCATCACACAAGGTATATACAATTACGCCATATAGGTATACATACTAAATTACGCCCGTATGTAAAGGAAGTTAATTCATATATAGTATATAACTCTGATTATACTTTCTGTCGCTAACTCGCTTATCATCCCGATATTCTCCACAAATACGATCACTCTCTCAAAACATTTTCCACCAATCATACCTATTAATATGAATAGTCTCCCAATTCAATCAACATTAAGGATATCATCGATATTCGAACGCATATCGATCAACAATCATCACCACCAATCCATATTATGGTTCAATCGATCACATAAACCCCTATCATTATGACGTTTGTGATTTTATCCAAAAGTCAGACATCGCTAAGCGCATCCTACTACTCTCCTATAGACCCATATTTATCTCCAAGTGGGAACCTCAATGATAATGGGATTTCCCACTAGTCTATACGATAACTTAAGTTCGTACTCTCTCGCAATAACCCAATTCGACTCCAACATTACATCTAATCATCTACCAATCTTGTTCTCAGTTCCTTAATGAGAGAGGCACTCCCTACTGAAATTCATTATGAAATAGACCCCAAACATTTGCCCACCTTCCTAAAGTCATCAACCCCCTAATAAAATCACCTAACCCTCTATGATACCATAACTAGGAAGGTCCATGAATGTAAACTCAAAAGAAAGAGGTACAACTGAAATCTGTAACTTGGACCAAAAACAGAGGACCGGTAGACCGTCCCCTGACCCTCGGTCGACCGCGATTTCCAATTTTGGCTATAAAAGAATGCAGTAGACTTTTCCCTTGAGGCGCGGTCGACCGGCTATAGATGATAGCTTGGCCAAACTCCATTTTGGAAGAAATCCAAATTTCCAAAAACCTCAAAATACCTACTACAAACCCCAAATCTTCAACCCTATCATATTCATAACATTAAAACTCATCAAATGTATAAACCCAACTAATGTATAACCTCAAATCCAATATATACACATCAAATGTATGATTTAACCCAAAATCTAGGTTTTAACATATTTAATCCAAAATCCATAAATTTATCCACAAATCATGAAATAAATGATACAAAACTATTATTTAGAAAGTTTAATCACTTGTCTAAAAAATGTAGAGGTTGGATCTTCCTCAAAATCGTGAATTGGCCAGAATCCCCAAGATTTTCTTCCCTTTCTCTTCTTCCTTTCCTTTTCTCTCTTTCTCTCTAGGGATTTCTCTTTCTCTCTAATGAGATTTTCATCTCCTGTAGGCTTTTTAAGTCTTAACTCCAAAATACCCAACTTTAAATGATAATACACTCTTTAAATGACTCGGTTACTCCAATTCGAGTCAAACGAACTTAAAAATATTTTGAAACCCCAATAAGACCCAAGTACAGTCATTTTGACTATCTCGACCCATCCGGAATTAACCTCACACTCAGAATCGTCATTCAAAATACTTTTAACATCCTCAAATTTTGACCTCAATTGCCAATTTAATTATTCTCCAATAAAAATAAATATTATTTATCCCAAAAATAATTAAATTATTAGTCCAAAAATTGCGGGGTATTACACATAGTTTGACTGATGTTTTTTAAAATAGCGGAAGAAATTGTTTTGAGATGATTTGTTTATGTGAGGTTCCCTGAGATGTTTAAATACCAAACAGAAAAAATGAATTCAAATTTTTTTTTTATTTTAAAAAAATAGTCCGCACAGGTGATATGTATAGCTAGTATGTGTGAGAGTCTGCATATGTATATAATGTCTAACCACTACCCAATGGTGTATAACCGAGCCACTACCCAATGGTGACTCCACACTCATAAGGAGATTATCGGTTGCCTCTAATCGACGGACTGCTCATGCAAATCTAGTAGCATTAAAAGAGTGTGATCCCCTCATTTCAAACAAAATCCAACCATGAAGCTCATGAATATGAAACATCCCCTCGAATGCTGATGGCTCATGCGATGTTGGTGGCATGGCTACACCCCATACGTTATAAACACGCTCATTGTATAACTTCCCCTGTTGCTGTGGGGCTAGTTGAGCTGATGCTGCAAGAGGTAACTTCGCCTATTGCGCCTGATGGGCACCCTGCTGTGGGCAATCTCTACTCTTCTGGCATGTATGACCACAAATAAATAACTGTCCCAGGATGTCTCTCTGCCTCTGGACCTGTCGAGGATGACACAGACCCTAGTAGACCCGGCTCTTCTAGAATCCCCCATTGTTCCCTTATCCCCGAGGACCCTGATGGTCCTTCCTAAAACCCTGACCCTCAGGTTGGTAGCCTCCTGGACCAAATCTCTTGGCTTAATCCCCCTATCGGGAATCTTTCCCTTGATGTCTCACCACCTGCTATTATAGTTCCCCACTAGCCCCATCTCCTCTTGTCTTGCCCAACTAGCTAGACTCACCCGCTCTTTTCTTTTCTTCATATAGAAACAATGGTCGTGGTAATGTAGAAGTGTAGCATTAGCGACTTCTGTATAAGTCTTCAATATTAGGTTGCTGATCAAATGTTGCCTGATTCTCCTGGCTAGCCAATCCATAAACTTCAGTTTCTTCTTATCCTCACTCTTTACCTCGTTCAGCACAAAATTATCCAAACGGATGATCTCCACCTCATACTCAGCCACACAACGGTCACCCTGCACTATGTCAATGAACTTCCTCCTCATCTTTGTCTGAACAATTGATGGGAAGTATTTACGATCGAACCTCTCTCAAAACTCCTTAATAGTCATCGTATCCCTCTCCTCTGAGGTGGTAACAGACTCCAACCACTACAATGCATCTTCCACGAGCTTAAACATTACTAATATCCATTTATGAGTGTTGTTGCACTCAATCATTCAAAGATGGTACTGTCGATCCTTTACCCAAAGGTACGCTATAATCACATCTGAGGTCCACTGTAACTTCGGTGTGTGGCCTTTCTGGAAGTCCTCCCTAACCATTTGCCAAGTAGAAGGCCTCGATTGGGCCTGGATAACGAATGCCACTAGCGGCTGTGGCTAGGCCTGAGGAAAATGGACTACCACTGTAATTAAAACTGCACTGACTGCTTGTGCTACTATATCTGTCACCTCTGCGGCCATCACCATCCCCTACGCTGGCTGTGGATGCGGTACATGAGGCTCTAGCTGAGCCTCCCTCTCTTAGGATCTCGTCGCTGCTCTTATTGGTCATCCTCTCTTAGGCGGAATTCGAAACCAAATCGATTATATGAGTTCACACTCAATAAAAATATAGAAGCAGGAGAACGTAATCTCACATACGTAAGCATGAATGCAACAATCCAAATAATAGAACTCTATATCAAAGAATGTTATGCTGAAATCGTAGTAATCCATACAGATCCAATGGACACTAGAACCTGATGCTCTGATACCACCTATGACACTGCGCCTAATTTTACCACGGGTGATCAATTCTTTATTAAAATAAATAGGAATCTCATTTGGTTCATTCTTAGCATGTGTCGAAAACCCTTTTAAATTACTAACCACCTATGTCAATTTAAGACGGTACCAATTTGATCTTTCATGAATATAGCAACGTACGGAATATAAATTTATGTAACTCAAGCATCCGTAAAAATATAATAGTCTGAATCAATCACATGATCAATAGATAAATATGTAAAGAATAAACCATCGGTTCCAAAACTGAAATCCAAACCACAAGTCTAAGTAAATATAATAAAATTCAAATACATCGTCTGATAAGTAAAACTTAAGGAATATATTTACTGAGGGGGGAACAAGCCCAAGCGAAAAAATAAATCATAAATTTAATCTAGGAATGAATAGCTTAAGCATCTACACAAATCCAGCATAAATCCACAAATTCTGCAGCAAAACTTCCTAGGAATGACTCATTAAGTTAGGTGTCCCTGTGGATGAACACCTAAAAGGTTTTTAAAATATTTTTGACACGGGTCAGAGGCCAATTTTTTTTGTAAAACATTTGCACGCATTTAAAATGCATTTAAGAGAAATTATTATATATACCTGTTAGTGTCACACACTCTCCCTTGAGTTCCTCACCCATAAACCAAATTACACACCTAACGCTTTCTAACAACCCTCTTACTTATACTACCCACCCTAACTAGACATAAGTATAAACGAAATGTAACACCCCGCCTAATTAAATACCAGATGGCCAGTCCCATACCAAATTAAAATAGAATATACAGTTGACTCATTCTTAGCATCACTGTCGAAAACATTTACATCTCACCCAATATCCAATCAAGCTGGTGCTAAAAACTTTCCAAATTTTAATTCAACAAAATTCATTTTTAGTTTACGAATAACACTACACATTTTATTCTACCACAATAAAAACTGAACAGATACTCAAAAGAATTTAAATTCAATTGGAATAAACATTCCCAAATAATTTCTCAATATAGTAATGCCAACAATAGTAACTGTATTAAATTGACACGAGTACAAGAGTATTTGACTCCGATAGAAAAGATAACTGAATTCCTTTGGGCGACATACCCTAACTAAAAGAATACTTTGAATCAAATTAAGATAGGCATCTAAGCAAAACTCCATAGCTCGTCATAATCCGCTAAAGTTGGCGTCCCTGATGCTGGACACCTGATATAGAAGGTACAATAGAAAATAAAATATGCAAGGAAACGGGTCAGAGCCCGACTGTGAAAATGAATTTTAAAAACAACAAGTATTTAACAAGTCCAATAAAGCATTTATTATGTACATGTTAGTATCCAACTCTCACTTGCTATTCTCACCTCTCATCTAGAGTGCACACTTAACGTTTCCTATTAACCTCCTTGTTAATGGTTCCTCCTAACTAGTTTCCATAATATGATTCCATCCCATATCATAACCCCGTATGTCCGATACCATACGTCGTATAATCATTCTTATACATTTCTCATTATATGAATCGTTTCTCATTAACATGAATCATTTCTCATTAATATGAATTAAGCTCCTCAATAAATATTCATTAACTTATTTCAATTCTTTTCTCAATTCACCGTTATCTACAATTATCACACAGTAGATATTTAACCACTATATACACATTAATACAATTCATTATATATATATAATACGGCACCCAGAGTCACAGCTGAGGTGCAATGCATTACTCTGCTATCATGTCCCAATATCGTTGGCCACCGAATAGGGGACTAAAGGTTCGGTAAGGATTCCTCGAACCATAAATAACAACATAAACATTAGAGGCGAACATAGTTCTCATACCCACGGGCCACGCACATACCTACGTTCCCATAGTCAGCGGACTTATCAACTCCCCGATAAGTCTTTCATAGACCTATGTTCTCGAGTGACAAATCAAAGATCCCATGGATTCATCAGGATATGACTACCCTCACGTGCAAACCTCCCCATCAATAGCAAGTAAGCTAGGTATGTCATACACATAAATTATCAAACAAATAGGCATTTTCATCTACCCATATAATATCAACAAGGTACTCACATTACCCTACGATAATTCCCATACGTAGCATTATATCTCTCAAATCCTACGTATTAAAATGTTATAACTTCACTTCCTAATTTATTTATTCCAGAGTCTCACTCATTACTCAAGGTTCAAATAGTTTTTTCCTCAACATTTTTTTCAGTAAGAAATCACGAATATCCTACTGGTCCATATCATCTTATCTCCTGAATTACTACGAATTTAAACTCTCCCTTAATTAGGGTTAAAATCGATTATTTCTAATCTCTTATAAACACATCTTCTATCAACTAGGATTGAATACCATCATCACATAGCTCATAGTCTATAGTGTTTCATTCTCACTATATGACTTATCAAAAAAAAAATCAACATCCTCGCATCCTATAACATCTCTTCACTTCCGACGTCGTTAAGCTTCATGCGCGGAACGTCTCGCAAAGCAAAATCAAAACAAGGAACCCCTCCAATACACTAATACTTAACTTTGTCGGTCGTGGAGGTCCGTCAACTTCAAATACGCAATCGGGATAACCTCATCCCCTCTTTCAACCAAATATGGTTTGAACTCCCATCTCTATCCAGGAGCCATACCATTAAGCACTTTTACTACACTTAGTCCTTGCGCAATCAATAATGAGCTAAAACTCAGTCCTTGATGTTCAAATTTTAACCCTAAGGCTACCCAGGTGCTATATTAAATCTCAATCAAATCAATTCAATTCTTAACTAGGGCTTACTGAACTTTCCTAAGCCCCATTATATCCAATTAATAATAACCAAAGATTTGCAAAAGGTTTGGGATACGAATAAGCATTAAAAAGAAATAACTTCAAGGATTCTGGGGAGGTCGATCGATCGAAGGCAGGGGGTCGATCGATCGATCTCCCAGATAACAGCCTAGTTTTCTGCATTTCTTCTACTACGGGTTTCATCACTTTTAATCATCTAAGACTTCATATTAACTTCCCAAATTCCTTATAAACCTTACTACATGATATATCAACATATGTGAATGATTTCTAATGGTCTAAACATCCTAGAATCATCAAATTTTTGAATTAAAAGCATATATTCATCATATTTTTCCAAAAAATTATCAACATAAATCCTCAAGAACACACCCATGGTTTTCAGAATTTCTTCAACAGATTTATGATTATTTCGTGGATTACTATCTACCTACAGCATGAGTTTGATTCCTATAAACTTCCATTTTTCATAAATCCATTAAAAACTCTTCATTATCTTCCAAACATGTAAAAATCTCATCTTTTTATAACTATCCTAACATGGACAATATACAAACTTAGATTGCAATTATCAAACACTTTCCTCTAATGAAGTTCTGATCCTTTGGGGTTGTATATCATAGGTGGTTCTCCTCTTCTCCGACCAACTTTCGATGGTGGTTGGTGGTGGTGACCTTTGGTTCTTTCGTTTTCCTCCTTTCCAAGCAAGCTTTTCTTTTCCCAAGCAACGTTTCACTCTCTCTAAGAAGATGACCTCTAAATTTTGTGTAGAAGAGATGAATGAATCCACGTTCAAATAATCTCCAAATACTAATAATAAGACAAAATTCAAAATCACTATTCATCCCCCTTGTAAAAATGACCAAAATGCCCTTTTGGGTTGTCGTTTCATTTCCAAATGTCCATAGACCCAAAACCAACATCCAAATAGACTTTTCTGACTATTTCAACCCTTCCGGACATAATGACGTAGTCGAAATGACTATAAGGTTGATGTAAAAATAAGTTTCCTTTTTAATTTAACAAATTAGTCCCGACACGTCTCATAGCACGTCCGACTAAAAATTCAAATTACTGAATTAACAAATCACAATAATATCAATAACATCAAAATCATATATTACCTAAATATCTTTAAGTAATATACAGAATCATTCATTTTAATATCCAAAATTCGAATAAAACCCAAATGAATTAATTTATAACAAAATCCAATTAATCCATTAATTTAAAATATAACCCATTTTAAAAGTCATTAAAAATCACGGGGTATTACATACTTCCCCCTTATAACAGAATTTCGTCTCGAAATTCGGAAGATAAATCATACTGGTAAGGTCAACTCTGAGTATAAATCTCACATCGCAAGTAATCTAAGTCGTACCGCCCATACAGTACATTAACAAAAATCCCCCATTGATGTTATACGCCAAGCCTCACCATATAGTTCCAACTGAATTGAATCTAAACTTTATCCAATTTTCCCTATACCATCCTCGTAACAAAGTTTGGGAAAAAGTGTTCCTTAATCATTATGTAAATACATCTTGAAGTCACAACTACTTATAGTTTCAAAATTATGAAAACTACTACAATGCAACCATCTAGGGCGCCCATACACCCTATCGTACAACTTTCATTATAATATTTATCACAAAGGTTATAAACTCATATCCTAAAGACCTAGCTTATTTCGACTCCCAGCGTTTATTAGTTTCATGCGTGGGGTGTCTCGCAAGCGAAATCCAAACAAAGAACCCCCACCCCCCCGATACATTACTACCTAAAGTAGTCGGTCATTGAAACTCCTCAGGTCCTTAGTAAATAGTTTACAACCTCTCTACAGGTTTTATCGATTCCAAATAAAAGTCTACTCATCTACTCTCTTATAAAAGACAAGATGTTGGCTAGTAGTAGTACATACGCTCTCAGGTACCACAAGTCAATTCACGCCGATAGTCACATCATGATCGGACATGCCTAAAGTAAGTAATTTCGTGAGAAAAATCAGATCCACGTGATGACATATAAAATATAGATGTCCCACACCCCTCGGTGATTCTACGTAAATAACAGTGCCAAAGGCTAAGTTTAGTAACCCTTTTGCCCATACAATATTAATCGCTACAAAAATCAATATACGCCTCATAATTTCTTAGATAGAAAACATACCCTCATTCGCGGGCGGTGGTTGTTGAATCGCAGTATTATAACTTTGCTCCGATGAGTCAAGAAAACTTTTACCCCAAATTTTCAGTTCTAGTTAACCACACTCCACTATATGCCCAAGCTTTTGAATATATTGCCTTCGTTGGGTAACATACCCAATTCCCGCATTTTTAGAACTTCTACTGATGACTCTCCTCAATTTTCCATTTAACCCTATCCCAAGCCTACTACGTTGGGTGAGTCTAATTTGGCATCACCTTCGACTATATGGAATTTGTAGGCTGAGTCCTAACCGTCTTTATAATCCTGGCCTCTCGTGCCATAATAAGGGTGACCTCGACTACGGTCATCATCCTCGAATGTCCTTCATAACCTCCTAAGTACGACCTCCGCTATCCATCCAATGGCGCTCATCTGCCATACTTCTTGTATGGAACACGTTCGAACGCAAATAATATTCAATAATATATACGTTATAACAGCAGAACAAAATCTCACCAAGGAAATCAATAATCCTGAATATAGGGCTCTACGTCAAAGAACGCTAAGCTGAAAACACAATAAGCCGTACAGACCCTAAAGGACACTAGAACCTGATGGTCTGATACCACCTATAACAACCCGCCTAATTAAATATCGGGTGGCCAGTCCCATACTAAATTAAAATAGAATATACAGTTGGTTCATTCTTAGCATCACTGTCGAAAATATTTACAACTCACCCAATACTAAATTAAGCTGGTGTTAAAAACTTTCCAAATTTTAATTCAGAAAAATTCATTTTTAGTTTACGAAAAACACTACACATTTTATTCTACCACAATAAAAACTGAACAGATACTCAAAAGAATTTAAATGCAATTGGAATAAACATTACCAAATAATTTCTCAATATAGTAATCCCAACAATGGTAAATGTATTAAATTGACACGAGTACAAGAGTATTTGACTCCGATAGAAAAGATAACTGAATTCCTTTGGGCGACATGCCCTAACTAAAAGAATACTATGAATCAAATGAAGATAGGCATCTAAGCAAAACTCCATAGCTCCATAGCTCGTCATAATCCGCTAAAGTTGGCATCCCTGATGCTGGACACCTGATATAGAAGGTACAATAGAAAATAAAATATACAAGGAAACGGGTCAGAGCCCGATTGTGAAAACTACTTTAAAAAACAACAAGTATTTAACAAGTCCAATAAAGCATTTATTATGTACATGTTAGTATCCAACTCTCACTTGCTATTCTCACCTCTCATCTAGAGTTCACACTTAACGTTTCCTATTAAGCTCCTAGTTAATGGTTCCTCCTAACTAGTTTTCATAAAATGATTCCATCCCATATCATAACCCCGTATGTCCCATACCATACGTCGTATAGTCATTCTTATACGTTTCTCATTATATGAATCGTTTCTCATTAACATGACTCATTTCTCATTAATATGAATTAAGCTCCTCAATAAATATTCATTAACTTATTTCAATTCTTTTCTCAATTCACCGTTATCTATAATTATCACACAGTAGATAATTTAACCACTATATACACATTCATACAATTCATTATATAGATATATACATATATAATACGGCACCCCGAGTCACAGTTGCGGTGCAATGCATTACTCTGCTATCATTTCCCAATATCACTGGCCGCCGAATAGGGGACTAAAGGTTCGATAAGGATTCCTCGAACCATAAATAACAACATAAACATTGGAGGCGAACATAGTTCTCATACCCACGGGCCATGCACATACCTACGTTCCCATAGTCAGCAGACTTATCAACTCCCCGATAAGTCTTTCATAGACCTATGTTCTCGAGCGACAAATCAAAGATCCCATGGATTCATCAGGCTATGACTGTCCTCACGCGCAAACCTCCCCATCAATAGCAAGTAAGCTAGGTATGTCATACACATAAATTATCAAACAAATAGGCATTTTCATCTACCTATATAATATCAACAAGGTACTCACATTACCCTATGATAATTCCCATACGTAGCATTATATCTCTCAAATCCTACATATTAAAATGTTATAACTTCACTTCTTAATTTAATTATTCCAGAGTCTCACTCATTACTCAAGGTTCAAATAAGTTTTTCCTCAACATTTTTTTTCAGTAAGAAATCCCGAATATCCTACTGGTCTATATCATCTTATCTCCCGAATTAATACGAATTTAAACTCTCTCTTAATTAGGGTTAAAACTGATTGTTTCAAATCCCTTATAAACACACCTTTGATCAACTAGGATTGAATACCATCATCACGTGGCTTATAGTCTATAGTGTTTCATTATCACAATATGACTTATAAAAAAAAATCAACATCCTCGCATCCTATAACATCTCTTCACTCCCGACGTTGTTAAGGTTCATGCGCGGAGCGTCTCGCAAAGAAAAATCAAAACAGGAAACCCCTCCAATACATTATTACTTAACTTTGTGGGTTGTGGATGTCCGTCAACATCAAATACGCAACCGGGATAACCTCATCCCCTCTTTCAACCAAATGTGGTTTGAACTCCCATCTTTATCAGGAGCTATGCCATTAAGAGCTTGTACTACACTCAGTCCTTGCGCAATCAATAATGAGCTAGAAGTCAGTCCTTGATGTTCAAATTGCAACCTTAAGGCTAACCAGGTGCTATATTAAATCTCAATCAAATCAATTCAATTCTTAACTAGGGCTTACTGAACCTTCCTATGTCCCATTATATCCAATTAATAATCACCAAAGATTTACAAAAGTTTTGGGATACGAAAAAGCATTAAAAAGAAACAACTTCAAGGATTCTGGGGAGGTCGATCGATCGAAGGCAGGGGGTCGATCGATCGATCGCCCAGATAACAGCCCTGTTTTCTGTATTTCTTCTACTACGGGTTTCATCACTTTTGATCATCCAAAACTTCATATTAACTACCCAAATTCCTTATAAACCTTACTACATGATATAACAACATATGTGAATGATTTCTAATGCTCTAAACATCCTAGAATCATCAAGAGTTTGAATTAAAAGCATATATTCATCCTATTTTTTCAGAAAATAATCAACATAATATCTTCAAGAACACCCCCATGGTTTTCAGAATTTCTTCAACAGATTTATAGTTATTTCGTGGATTACTATCTACCTACAGCATGAGTTTGATTCCTATAAACTTCCATTTTTCATAAATCCATTAACAACTCTTCATTATCTTCCAAACATGTAAAAATCTCATCTTTTTATAACTATCCTAACATGGACAATATACAAACTTATATTGCAATTATCGAACACTTTCCTCTAATGAAGGTCTGATCCTTTAGGGTTGTATATCACAGGTGGTTCTCCCTTTCTCCGTCCAACTTTCGGTGGTGGTGACCTTTGGTTCTTTCGTTCTCCTCCTTTCTAAGCAAGATTTTCTTTTCCCAAGCGACCTTTCACTCTCTTTAAGAAGATGACCTCTCAATTTTGTGTAGATGAGGTGAATGAACCCACGTTCAACTAATCTCCAAATACTTATAATAAGACAAAATCCGAAATCACTATTCACCCCTTGTAAAAATGACCAAAATGCCCTTTTGGGTTGTATTTTCATTTCCAAATGTCCATAGACCCAAAACCAACATCCAAATAGACTTTTCTGACTATTTTAACCCTTCCGGACGCAATGACGTAGTCGAAATGACTATAAGGTTGATGTAAAAATAAGTTTCCTTTTTAATTTAACAAATTAGTCCCGACACGTCTCATACCACGTCCGACTAAAAATTCAAATTACTGAATTAACAAATCACAATAATATCAATAACATCAAAATCATATATTACCTAAATATCTTTAAGTAATATACAGAATCATTCATTTTAATATCCAAAATTCGAATAAAACCCAAATGAATTAATTTATAACAAAATCCAATTAATCCATTAATTTAAAATATAACCCATTTTAAAAGTCATTAAAAATCACGGGGTATTACATACTTCCCCCTTATAACAGAATTTCGTCCCGAAATTCGGAAGATAAATCATACTGGTAAGGTCAACTCTGAGTATAAATCTCACATCGCAAGTAATCTAAGTCGTACCGCCCATACAGTACATTAACAAAAATCCCCCATTGATGTTATACGCCAAGCCTCACCATATAGTTCCAACTGAATCGAATCTAAACTTTATCCAATTTTCCCTATACCATCCTCGTAACAAAGTTTGGGAAAAAGTGTTCCTTAATCATTATGTAAATACATCTTGAAGTCACAACTACTTATTGTTTCACAATTATGAAAACTACTACAATGCAACCATCTAGGGCGCCCATACACCCTATCGTACAACTTTCATTATAATATTTATCACAAAGGTTATAAACTCATATCCTAAAGACCTAGCTTATTTCGACTCCCAGCGTTTATTAGTTTCATGCGTGGGGTGTCTCGCAAGCGAAATCCAAACAAAGAACCCCCACCCCCCCGATACATTACTACCTAAAGTAGTCGGTCATTGAAACTCCTCAGGTCCTTAGTCAATAGTTTACAACCTCTCTACAGGTTTTATCGATTCCAAATAAAAGTCTACTCATCTACTCTCTTATAAAAGACAAGATGTTGGCTAGTAGTAGTACGTACGCTCTCAGGTACCACAAGTCAATTCACGCCGATAGTCACATCATGATCGGACATGCCTAAAGTAAGTAATTTCGTGAGAAAAATCAGATCCACGTGATGACATATAAAATATAGATGTCCCACACCCCTCGGTGATTCTACGTAAATAACAGTGCCAAAGGCTAAGTTTAGTAACCCTTTTGCCCATACAATATTAATCGCTACAAAAATCAATATACGCCTCATAATTTCTTAGATAGAAAACATACCCTCATTCGCGGGCGGTGGTTGTTGAATCGCAGTATTATAACTTTGCTCCGATGAGTCAAGAAAACTTTTACCCCAAATTTTCAGTTCTAGTTAACCACACTCCACTATATGCCCAAGCTTTTGAATATATTGCCTTCGTTGGGTAACATACCCAATTCCCGCATTTTTAGAACTTCTACTGATGACTCTCCTCAATTTTCCATTTAACCCTATCCCAAGCCTACTACGTTGGGTGAGTCTAATTTGGCATCACCTTCGACTATAGCAGCACTTGGAATTTGTAGGCTGAGTCCTAACCGTCTTTACAATCCTGGCCTCTCGTGCCATAATAAGGGTGACCTCGACTACGGTCATCATCCTCGAATGTACTTCATAACCTCCTAAGTACGACCTCCGCTATCCGTCCAATGGCCCTCATCTGCCATACTTCTTGTATGGAACACGTCCGAACGCAAATAATATTCAATAATATATACGTTATAACAGCAGAACAAAATCTCACCAAGGAAATCAATAATCCTAAATATAGGGCTCTACATCAAAGAACGCTAAGCTGAAAACACAATAAGCCGTACAGACCCTAAAGGACACTAGAACCTGATGGTCTGATACCGACTATAACACCCCGCCTAATTAAATACCGAGTGGCCAGTCCCATACTAAATTAAAATAGAATATACAGTTGGTTCATTCTTAGCATCACTGTCGAAAATATTTACAACTCACCCAATACCAAATTAAGCTGGTGTTAAAAACTTTCCAAATTTTAATTCAACAAAATTCATTTTTAGTTTACGAATAACACTACACATTTTATTCTACCACAATAAAAACTGAACAGATACTCAAAAGAATTTAAATGCAATTGGAATAAACATTACCAAATAATTTCTCAATATAGTAATCCCAACAATGGTAAATGTATTAAATTGACACGAGTACAACAGTATTTGACTCCGATAGAAAAGATATCTGAATTCCTTTGGGCGACATGCCCTAACTAAAAGAATACTATGAATCAAATGAAGATAGGCATCTAAGCAAAACTCCATAGCTCCATAGCTCGTCATAATCCGCTAAAGTTGGCATCCCTGATGCTGGACACCTGATATAGAAGGTACAATAGAAAATAAAATATACAAGGAAACGGGTCAGAGCCCGATTGTGAAAACGACTTTTAAAAACAACAAGTATTTAACAAGTCCAATAAAGCATTTATTGTGTACATGTTAGTATCCAACTCTCACTTGCTATTCTCACCTCTCATCTAGAGTTCACACTTAACGTTTCCTATTAAGCTCCTAGTTAATGGTTCCTCCTAACTAGTTTTCATAAAATGATTCCATCCCATATCATAACCCCGTATGTCCCATACCATACGTCGTATAATCATTCTTATACGTTTCTCATTATATGAATCGTTTCTCATTAACATGACTCATTTCTCATTAATATGAATTAAGCTCCTCAATAAATATTCATTAACTTATTTCAATTCTTTTCTCAATTCACCGTTATCTATAATTATCACACAGTAGATAATTTAACCACTATATGCACATTCATACAATTCATTATATAGATATATACATATATAATACGGCACCCCGAGTCACAGTTGCGGTGCAATGCATTACTCTGCTATCATTTCCCAATATCACTGGCCGCCGAATACAGGACTAAAGGTTCGATAAGGATTCCTCGAACCATAAATAACAACATAAACATTGGAGGCGAACATAGTTCTCATACCCACGGGCCATGCACATACCTACGTTCCCATAGTCAGCAGACTTATCAACTCCCCGATAAGTCTTTCATAGACCTATGTTCTCGAGTGACAAATCAAAGATCCCATGGATTCATCATACTATGACTGTCCTCACGCGCAAACCTCCCCATCAATAGCAAGTAAGCTAGGTATGTCATACACATAAATTATCAAACAAATAGGCATTTTCATCTACCTATATAATATCAACAAGGTACTCACATTACCCTATGATAATTCCCATACGTAGCATTATATCTCTCAAATCCTACATATTAAAATGTTATAACTTCACTTCTTAATTTAATTATTCCAGAGTCTCACTCATTACTCAAGGTTCAAATAAGTTTTTCCTCAACATTTTTTTTCAGTAAGAAATCCCGAATATCCTACTGGTCTATATCATCTTATCTCCCGAATTAATACGAATTTAAACTCTCTCTTAATTAGGGTTAAAACTGATTGTTTCAAATCCCTTATAAACACACCTTTGATCAACTAGGATTGAATACCATCATCACGTGGCTTATAGTCTATAGTGTTTCATTATCACAATATGACTTATAAAAAAAAATCAACATCCTCGCATCCTATAACATCTCTTCACTCCCGACGTTGTTAAGGTTCATGCGCGGAGCGTCTCGCAAAGAAAAATCAAAACAGGAAACCCCTCCAATACATTATTACTTAACTTTGTGGGTTGTGGATGTCCGTCAACTTCAAATACGCAACCGGGATAACCTCATCCCCTCTTTCAACCAAATGTGGTTTGAACTCCCATCTTTATCAGGAGCTATGCCATTAAGAGCTTGTACTACACTCAGTCCTTGCGCAATCAATAATGAGCTAGAAGTCAGTCCTTGATGTTCAAATTGCAACCTTAAGGCTAACCAGGTGCTATATTAAATCTCAATCAAATCAATTCAATTCTTAACTAGGGCTTACTGAACCTTCCTATGTCCCATTATATCCAATTAATAATCACCAAAGATTTACAAAAGTTTTGGGATACGAAAAAGCATTAAAAAGAAACAACTTCAAGGATTCTGGGGAGGTCGATCGATCGAAGGCAGGGGGTCGATCGATCGATCGCCCAGATAACAGCCCTGTTTTCTGTATTTCTTCTACTACGGGTTTCATCACTTTTGATCATCCAAAACTTCATATTAACTACCCAAATTCCTTATAAACCTTACTACATGATATAACAACATATGTGAATGATTTCTAATGCTCTAAACATCCTAGAATCATCAAGAGTTTGAATTAAAAGCATATATTCATCCTATTTTTTCAGAAAATAATCAACATAATATCTTCAAGAACACCCCCATGGTTTTCAGAATTTCTTCAACAGATTTATAGTTATTTCGTGGATTACTATCTACCTACAGCATGAGTTTGATTCCTATAAACTTCCATTTTTCATAAATCCATTAACAACTCTTCATTATCTTCCAAACATGTAAAAATCTCATCTTTTTATAACTATCCTAACATGGACAATATACAAACTTATATTGCAATTATCGAACACTTTCCTCTAATGAAGGTCTGATCCTTTGGGGTTGTATATCACAGGTGGTTCTCCCTTTCTCCGTCCAACTTTCGGTGGTGGTGACCTTTGGTTCTTTCGTTCTCCTCCTTTCTAAGCAAGATTTTCTTTTCCCAAGCGACCTTTCACTCTCTTTAAGAAGATGACCTCTCAATTTTGTGTAGATGAGGTGAATGAACCCACGTTCAACTAATCTCCAAATACTTATAATAAGACAAAATCCGAAATCACTATTCACCCCTTGTAAAAATGACCAAAATGCCCTTTTGGGTTGTCTTTTCATTTCCAAATGTCCATAGACCCAAAACCAACATCCAAATAGACTTTTCTGACTATTTTAACCCTTCCGGACGCAATGACGTAGTCGAAATGACTATAAGGTTGATGTAAAAATAAGTTTCCTTTTTAATTTAACAAATTAGTCCCGACACGTCTCATACCACGTCCGACTAAAAATTCAAATTACTGAATTAACAAATCACAATAATATCAATAACATCAAAATCATATATTACCTAAATATCTTTAAGTAATATACAGAATCATTCATTTTAATATCCAAAATTCGAATAAAACCCAAATGAATTAATTTATAACAAAATCCAATTAATCCATTAATTTAAAATATAACCCATTTTAAAAGTCATTAAAAATCACGGGGTATTACATACTTCCCCCTTATAACAGAATTTCGTCCCGAAATTCGGAAGATAAATCATACTGGTAAGGTCAACTCTGAGTATAAATCTCACATCGCAAGTAATCTAAGTCGTACCGCCCATACAGTACATTAACAAAAATCCCCCATTGATGTTATACGCCAAGCCTCACCATATAGTTCCAACTGAATCGAATCTAAACTTTATCCAATTTTCCCTATACCATCCTCGTAACAAAGTTTGGGAAAAAGTGTTCCTTAATCATTATGTAAATACATCTTGAAGTCACAACTACTTATTGTTTCACAATTATGAAAACTACTACAATGCAACCATCTAGGGCGCCCATACACCCTATCGTACAACTTTCATTATAATATTTATCACAAAGGTTATAAACTCATATCCTAAAGACCTAGCTTATTTCGACTCCCAGCGTTTATTAGTTTCATGCGTGGGGTGTCTCGCAAGCGAAATCCAAACAAAGAACCCCCACCCCCCCGATACATTACTACCTAAAGTAGTCGGTCATTGAAACTCCTCAGGTCCTTAGTCAATAGTTTACAACCTCTCTACAGGTTTTATCGATTCCAAATAAAAGTCTACTCATCTACTCTCTTATAAAAGACAAGATGTTGGCTAGTAGTAGTACGTACGCTCTCAGGTACCACAAGTCAATTCACGCCGATAGTCACATCATGATCGGACATGCCTAAAGTAAGTAATTTCGTGAGAAAAATCAGATCCACGTGATGACATATAAAATATAGATGTCCCACACCCCTCGGTGATTCTACGTAAATAACAGTGCCAAAGGCTAAGTTTAGTAACCCTTTTGCCCATACAATATTAATCGCTACAAAAATCAATATACGCCTCATAATTTCTTATATAGAAAACATACCCTCATTCGCAGGCGGTGGTTGTTGAATCGCAGTATTATAACTTTGATCCGATGAGTCAAGAAAACTTTTAACCCAAATTTTCAGTTCTAGTTAACCACACTCCACTATATGCCCTTTTGGGTCGTCTTTTCATTTCCAAATGTCCATAGACCCAAAACCAACATCCAAATAGACTTTTCTGACTATTTTAACCCTTCCGGACGCAATGACGTAATCGAAACGACTATAAGGTTGATGTAAAAATAAGTTTCCTTTTTAATTTAATAAATTAGTCTCGACACGTCTCATACCGCGTCCGACTAAAAATTCAAATTACTGAATTAACAATTCACAATAATATCAACAACATCAAAATCATATATTACCTAAATATCTTTAAGTAATATACAGAATCATTAATTTTAATATCCAAAATTCGAATAAAACCCAAATGAATTAATTTATAATAAAATCCAATTAATCCATTAATTTAAAATATAACCCATTTTAAAAGTCATTAAAAATCACGGGGTATTACATAATTCCCCCTTATAACAGAATTTCGTCTCGAAATTCGAAAGATAAACTATACTGGTAAGGTAAACTCTGAGTATAAATCTCACATCGTAAGTAATCTAAGTCGTACCGCCCATACAGTACATTAACAAAAATCCCCCATTGATGTTATACGCCAAGCCTCACCATATAGTTCCAACTGAATTGAATCTAAACTTTATCCAATTTTCCCTATACCATCCTCGTAACAAAGTTTAGGAAAAAGTGTTCCTTAATCATTATGTAAATACATCTTGAAGTCACAACTACTTATAGTTTCACAATTATGAAAACTACTACAATGCAACCATCTAGGGCGCCCATACACCCTATCGTACAACTTTCATTATAATATTTATCACAAAGGTTATAAACTCATATCCTAAAGACCTAGCTTATTTCGACTGCCAGCGTTTATTAGTTTCATGCGTGGGGTGTCTCGCAAGCGAAATCCAAACAAAGAACCCCCCCCCCCTGATACATTACTACCTAAAGTAGTCGGTCATTGAAACTCCTCAGGTCCTTAGTCAATAGTTTACAACCTCTCTACAGGTTTTATCGATTTCAAATAAAAGTCTACTCATCTACTCTCTTATAAAAGACAAGATGCTGGCTAGTAGTAGTACATACGCTCTCAGGTACCACAAGTCAATTCATGCCGATAGTCACATCATGATCGGACATGCCTAAAGTAAGTAATTTCGTGAGAAAAATCAGATCCACGTGATGACATGTAAAATATAGATGTCCCACACCCCTCGGTGATTCTACGTAAATAACAGTGCCAAAGGCTAAGTTTAGTAACCCTTTTGCCCATACAATATTAATCGCTACAAAAATCAATATACGCCTCATAATTTTTTATATAGAAAACATACCCTCATTCGCAGGCGGTGGTTGTTGAATCGCAGTATTATAACTTTGATCCGATGAGTCAAGAAAACTTTTAACCCAAATTTTCAGTTCTAGTTAACCACACTCCACTATATGCCCAAGCTTTTGAATATATGGCCGTCGTTGGGTAACATACCCAATTCCCGCATTTTTAGAACTTTTATCTCCTCAATTTTCCATTTAACCCTATCCTAAGCATACTATGTTGGGTGAGTCTAATTTGGCATCACCTTCGACTATAGCAGCACTTGGAATTTGTAGGCTGAGTCCTAACCGTCTTTATAATCCTGGCCTCTCGTGCCATAATAAGGGTGACCTCGACTACGGTCATCATCCTCGAATGTCCTTCATAACCTCCTAAGTACGACCTCCGCTATCCATCCAATGGCGCTCATCTGCCATACTTCTTGTATGGAACACGTTCGAACGCAAATAATATTCAATAATATATACGTTATAACAGCAGAACAAAATCTCACCAAGGAAATCAATAATCCTGAATATAGGGCTCTACGTCAAAGAACGCTAAGCTGAAAACACAATAAGCCGTACAGACCCTAAAGGACACTAGAACCTGATGGTCTGATACCACCTATAACAACCCGCCTAATTAAATATCGGGTGGCCAGTCCCATACTAAATTAAAATAGAATATACAGTTGGTTCATTCTTAGCATCACTGTCGAAAATATTTACAACTCACCCAATACCAAATTAAGCTGGTGTTAAAAACTTTCCAAATTTTAATTCAACAAAATTCATTTTTAGTTTACGAATAACACTACACATTTTATTCTACCACAATAAAAACTGAACAGATACTCAAAATAATTTAAATGCAATTGGAATAAACATTACCAAATAATTTCTCAATATAGTAATCCCAACAATGGTAAATGTATTAAATTGACACGAGTACAAGAGTATTTGAGTCCGATAGAAAAGATAACTGAATTCCTTTGGGTGACATGCCCTAGCTAAAAGAATACTGTGAATCAAATGAAGATAGGCATCTAAGCAAAACTCCATAGCTCCATAGCTCGTCATAATCCGCTAAAGCTGGCATCCCTGATGCGGGACACCTGATATAGAAGGTACAATAGAAAAGAAAATAAACAAGGAAATGGGTCAGAGCCCGATTGTGAAAATGACTTTTAAAAATAACAAGTATTTAAACAGTCCAATAAAGCATTTATTATGTACATGTTAGTATCCAACTCTCACTTGCTATTCTCACCTCTCATCTAGAGTTCACACTTAACGTTTCCTATTAAGCTCCTAGTTAATGGTTCCTCCTAACTAGTTTTCATAATATGATTCCATCCTATATCATAACCCCGCATGTCCCATACCATACATCGTATAATCATTCTTATACGTTTCTCATTATATGAATCGTTTTTCATTAACATGAATCATTTCTCATTAATATGAATTAAGCTCCTCAATAAATATTCATTAACTTATTTCAATTCTATTCTCAATTCACCGTTATCTATAATTATCACACAGTAGATAATTTAACCATTATATACACATTCATACAATTCATTATATATATATATAATACGGCACCTCGAGTCACAGTTGCGGTGTAATGCATTACTCTGCTATTATGTCGCAATATCACTGGCCGCCGAATAGGGGACAAAAGGTTCGGTAAGGATTCCTCGAACCATAAATAACAACATAAACATTGGAGGCGAACATAGTTCTCATACCCATGGGCCACGCACATACCTACGTTCCCATAGTCAGCAGACTTATCAACTCCCCGATAAGTCTTTCATAGACCTATGTTCTCGAGCGACAAATCAAAGATCCCATGGATTCATCAGGCTATGACTGTCCTCACGCGCAAACCTCCCCATCAATAGCAAGTAAGCTAGGTATGTCATACACATAAATTATCAAACAAATAGGCATTTTCATCTACCTATATAATATCAACAAGGTACTCACATTACCCTATGATAATTCCCATACATAGCATTATATCTCTCAAATCCTACATATTAAAATGTTATAACTTCACTTCTTAATTTAATTATTCCAGAGTCCCACTCATTACTCAAGGTTCAAATAAGTTTTTCCTCAACATTGTTTTTCAGTAAGAAATCCCGAATATCCTACTGGTCTATATCATCTTATCTCCCGAATTAATATGAATTTAAACTCTCTCTTAATTAGGGTTAAAACTGATTGTTTCTAATCCCTTATAAACACACCTTCTATCAACTAGGACTGAATACCATCATCACGTGGCTTATAGTCTATAGTGTTTCATTATCACCATATGACTTATAAAAAAAAATCAACATCCTCGCATCCTATAACATCTCTTCACTCCCGACAGTTTAAAGGTTCATGCGCGGAGCATCTCGCAATGCAAAATCAAAACATGGAACCCCTCCAATACACTATTACTTAACTTTGTCGGTTGTGGATGTCCGTCAACTTCAAATGCGCAACCGGGATAACCTCATCCCCTCTTTCAACCAAATGTGGTTTGAACTCCCATCTTTATCCAGGAGCTATGTCATTAAGAGCTTGTACTACACTCAGTCCTTGCGCAATCAATAATGAGCTAGAAGTCAGTCCTTGATGTTCAAATTGTAACCTTAAGGCTAACCAGGTGCTATATTAAATCTCAATCAAATCAATTCAATTCTTAACTAGGGCTTACTGAACCTTCCTATGTCCCATTATATCCAATTAATAATCACCAAAGATTTACAAAAGGTTTGGGATACGAACAAGCATTAAAAAGAAACAACTTCAAGGATTCTGGGGAGGTCGATCGATCGAAGGCAGGGGGTCGATCGATTGATCGCCCAGATAACAGCCCAATTTTCTGTATTTCTTCTACTACGGGTTCATCACTTTTGATCATCCAAAACTTCATATTAACTACCCAAATTCCTTATAAACCTTACTACATGATATAACAACATATGTGAATGATTTCTAATGCTCTAAACATCCTAGAATCATCAAGAGTTTGAATTAAAAGCATATATTCATCCTATTTTTCCAGAAAATAATCAACATAATATCTTCAAGAACACCCCCATGGTTTTCAGAATTTCTTCAACAAATTTATAATTATTTCGTGGATTACTATCTACCTACAGCATGAGTTTGATTCCTATAAACTTCCATTTTTCATAAATCCATTAACAACTCTTCATTATCTTCCAAACATGTAAAAATCTCATCTTTTTATAAATATCCTAACATGGACAATATACAAACTTAGATTGCATTTATCAAACACTTTCCTCTAATGAAGGTCTGATCCTTTGGGGTTGTATATCACAGGTGGTTCTCCCCTTCTCCGGCCAACTTTCGGTGGTGGTTGGTGGTGTTGACCTTTGGTTCTTTCGTTCTCCTCCTTTCTAAGCAAGCTTTTCTTTTCCCAAGCAACCTTTCACTCTCTTTAAGAAGATGACCTCTCAATTTTGTGTAGAAGAGGTGAATGAACCCACGTTCAACTAATCTCCAAATACTTATAATAAGACAAAATCCGAAATCACTATTCACCCCCCTTGTAAAAATGACCAAAATGCCCTTTTGGGTTGTCTTTTCATTTCCAAATATCCATAGTCCCAAAACCAACATCCAAATAGACTTTTCTGACTATTTCAACCCTTTCGGACACAATGACGTAGTCGAAAAAACTATAAGGTTGATGTAAAAATAAGTTTCCTTTTTAATTTAACAAATTAGTCCCGACACGTCCCATACCGCGTCCGACTAAAAATTCAAATTACTGAATTAACAATTCGCAACAATATCAATAAAATCATAATCATATATGACCTAAATATCTTTAAGTAATATACAGAATCATTCATTTTAATATCCACAATTCGGATAAAACCCAATTGAATTAATTTATATTAAAATCCAATTAATCCATTAATTTAAAATATAACCCATTTTAAAAGTCATTAAAAATCACGGGGTATTACACTAAACCCAATAGGTCTCGCTCTCCCCGAACCACCCATAGAACACACTACCGTATTAAAATTTCTCATAGATTATTTGTCAAGTCATTTAATTATATTTCTCATACTTAAGTTATCTTGAGATATACATTATCTGTCTTTTCTACCATCACACAAAATTAGATTTAATCACACGAGTATATATATATATATATATATATATATATATATATATATATATATATATATAGTTCACTCTCTATATATATGTACTACTACGACATCCCCGGAATGACCACCGCGATGTATGCATACTCTGTTATCAGTCCATGTAACTCTCATACTAAATCAATGATTATCGATTCAGATTGTCTCCTCAAACCATAAATAAAAAACCACACAATGGAGGAAAACATAGTTCTAAGCCTTTGGGATACACACATACCTAACTTACCTAATAGACCTGTTAATAGTGAGACACCCTAAGTTCTATGTCATGGGGCACACAACCCAACCTCATTGGAATCGCCAAGGTTGGATCACCCATTGCGCGTGACCTCCGTGATAGTAGGCCACGTAGGTATGTTCACACATACAACAAAGAATATACAAGGCATTCACATAACCTATATATACATATCTTCAGTATATGTATACACACAACCCATAATACAATCTATACGTAGTATACATCTCTCGAATACTCACCATACTATCAATTTACAATTATAACTTCTTATCATATTTTCCCGAGTATTATTCTCTATTCGAAGGGTCCTAGTTACCCCTTAAGTTATTTCAGTAGCTAATACACTTATACACTACTGATCTAAATCATAGGTTCCCTCATACTCTTCGTGACCCGTTCACATTTTCACGAATTAATTATATATCAAATTATGTCCGATAAATCTTAGCCTTAATTCTCTCATTTTGACCAAGCCTGCACCCTACCATAAGCCTACTGGAATTCACTATGTCCCTCACTATAGTTTAAAAACAATACAAAAGTCCCCCCATTGATTATTTGGGAAAATAGGGCATAAACAAAGAAAGTGGAAATTCTGGGCAGCTGAATCAATTCGGTCTCTGAGCCAAAATGATTCGCAGCACACATGTCTTCTTCTTCTTCATTGCATTGTTATAAGTTTCATCCATTAATCTCCAACAAGAACTTCTTGAATCTTACCTAAACTCCCATATAATTCATCCCATAATCATATATGAATATATAGACAATTTCTAATGAATTTTCATTTAAAAAATAGAATTAAATTCATAAATAACAAGAATTTATCAAGTTTTTGTCTACACAACCCTAGTTCCATATTTTCATGCATGTTCTTCAAGAAGACCTAGAACTAATTCTTTTATAACATCATAAAAGTCAAATTTCATATTCTTAATATCAGAAATCAAATCTCTAACATTGGTTCCATTATTAACCGAATTAACCCATTATATTATCTCAAAAATAATATATTCATGCTAGATTACATCTACTTCTACCATTGATATTATAACTATTCAAGAACATGCAAGATTAACACTTGTCATTTGTGAAGATAGTCTAATTTCATTTTTAGATGATGAAAGTGTAACAACCCCTATTTTCTCATGTAAAGGCTGATTGGGCCTGATACACCGAAGATAGGGCTTATTTGATAATTAATACCATTTTCAACACCAACATAATATAAATTATATAAAGGCCCATAATTTGATTTGAAATAACTTTTCAATCATAAAGAATATAACTCAACATACATAGTGTAACCATCTGACATAATAAAAGATAGCCAAATGAACATAAATATATGAGTCTCGGGTTTATGCCCATACAATAATCCCAAATGAAATAAATAACTATGAAGAAAAAAGCACGTGTGCTAGAATCAATGGATCTAAAAAGGGGTAAGCCATAGAGGTCGCAAGGCTGATACAACAATAATCCCGCTATCCCTGTTTAGGAGCACATGAGGGGAGAAAACATTTAAATTTGGGTCAAAATTCTAGGTGTGCAAGAATTAACTTAATCAATTTAAGATGCAGTAAATACATTTGATGCAAAATAAATATCCCCCCTCGCCACTCGCATGCGATTAACATCTCACCCGTCAACTAATTGTGATATTACCCGCATCCTAGGAAGTCCCAAATAATAAATGTGACACCGTGTCAATTAAATAATAATGAATTCGGCGATATTTAAACGCTAAAGTAGACCGACAATATTTAATTACTAAATCCTAAATATCCCAGTCTTATGTATCTCACATAAATGGCATAACCATCTATTCTGAACAACAGGATAACGGTCTATAAGTTTGTGTTAAATTTCTGACCATTTAATTAATCTCATTAAAGTCCAGGTAATTTATATAAATGTCCTTTCATATATGTGACACACAAACGCATTTACCGTTGGTGTCTCGTTTGTGCTCTATCGACAAGTTAAAAGGAATCTCTTATCCTAAGCAGGCATCCCAAAACACAAATAAATTGGGGGTGGTCTCTACGCAGTATACCACTTCACAGCCCATACCTAGCGGTCACAAAGGTTACCAGCATCAATATTAACCTCTCGTAGATGGTTCTCCTACGTAGTACCTAAATGACCTAAACATCATCTAGCCCGCATCCCAATAAGTCCCAAATAATAAATGTGATAGTGTATCAATTAAATAACAATTAATTTGGCGATAGTTAAACAGTAAAGTAGACCGACTATATTTAATTACCAAATCTCAAATATCCCAGTCTTATGTATCTCACAAAAATGGCATAAACATCTATTCTGAACAACATGATAAAGGTCTATAAGTTTTGTCTCAAATTTCTGACCATTTAATTAATCTCATTAAAGTCCAGGTAATTTATATATATGTCCTTTCATATATGCGACACACAAAGACATTTACTATTGGTGTCTCATTCGTGCTCTATCGGAAAGTTCAGAGGAATCTCTTATCCTAAGAAGACATCACAAAACACAAATAAATTGGGGGTGGTCTCTACGCGGTATAACAGTTCATGGCCCATACATAGCGGTCACAAAGGTTATCAGCATCAAAACCTACCTCTTGTAGATGGTACTCGTACGTAGTACCTAAATGACCTACACATAATCTAGCCCACCTATGCCGACATGTTCTACACAGTCTGAACGCGCGAAACCCCAAGCCGATAGGACCGCCCATGAACCTTGGTATGTCCACACAAATACATATTATTTATCTCATATAATATGTATAGGTAACTACTCTATAGTTTATCTTACAATAAATCCACATAATGTCTCCCATATATTCGATCATTAATAATTTAACATTTCATGAATTATTAATTCTACTTCCTTTGATGATTATTAATCCATCTAGTTAAATGGGATATTTCCATTAAATGTAGTCATGTTTACATTTTTAATAAATATCCTATAGGCCCAAACACGGACCCATCAACTCGCATGGACTTCTAAAAATGTCCCTGACCAAACCCCCAGGCCCAGGTCACTCAGCCCCCAGGGCGGAATCGATTCAGTTCCTGACCGAATCGATTTACTGCCAAACCGAATCGATTCAATCTAAGGCTGAATTGATTCGAAATCTTCCAGTTGCTATGATTTGCTTTTTATTTCTAATATGGGATTCCTACTTTCACCCCCAAGTTTACTTCTAATAGTTTATCTCACTTTATACTTATGTAATTAAGTATCCAACACTTAACTACTCGACTTACGATGATTAATTTCATATATCAATCCGAATTTCCCAGAAATTTAAGGACATGAATAATGTATTAAAACCCAGATTTCATCTACATTCTAAACAATGTTTAATTCAATGTATGGGATATACATCAGATTTATAGATCATACACCAACATCAATGTCCTTTCCATATAACCATCAAGATTTCCATAATTCCATCTGAAGAACCCTAAGGTTTTCATCATCAATTCAAGAACTCAATACCTTGATTTCTGGGTCATAATTCTATATTAAAATAAGTCCTCTACATACATGGCATAATTCTATAACATGTACTTATTAGGATTTAACCTAAAACCCCAAAATCCTAGGAGGTAATTATAATGCATCAAGAAATACATTGGAAATTAAATTGAGCAAGAGAATTCTTGCCTTAATAAGTTGTGGAAGGAAGCCCCTTGATTCCCTTTTGATCTCTTGCCTTTTTGTTTATATTCCCTTAAACACTTATTAACTCTAAATCCCGAGTTGGGTTAAAAACCCAAATTTTGGACCCTCAAATGGGCCCGAATCCATATCCAAATTAGACCCAAAGTTCCCCAACTTATATACCTATGACCCAAGACTATTTCTAAAGGTCTAAAATACCTAAAAAATCCCCTCCACGAAATATGTCCCAAATTATTTTATTCCAACATTTGATTATTTTAATTGTGTCACACATCAATTATATATTTTCTACAACACATGAAATTGTTATAACTATACACATACAAAATCAACCACTCATAATTATGAATTAATAACAAATTTCATATACGCAATTTATAATTTAAATTTACCGAGTAAGTCCAATTTTCACAAATTTTCATTTATTCCAAAAATATTACTTTATTATTTATTCTGGAAAAATCACGGGGTATCACATTCTCCCCCTAATAATGGGATTTCATCCTTAGAACCAAGAAAAGTATGTACCTAGCTAGAAGAGTTTGGGATATTTTGTTCGCATGTTATCCTCCCTCTCTTAAGTCGACTCATCCTCCCAATAGTGTCCCCACTACAACTGAACTAAAGGAATAACCTTGGATCGAAGTCGGTGCTCCCGATGGTCCAGAATGGCTGCTAATATCTCCTCCCAAGTAGAGTCTAGATGGATCTTTATCTCGTCAACATCAATATACTAGTACGCTATCTCATCTCTAAGGAACCTCTATAGTGAAGATATGTGGAAAACACATGTATCCGCATCAAGTGGTCCGATAATCCCAACCAATACACTACGAGCCCAATCTTCTCCCGAATAGGGAATTGTCATGCGTATTAGGGAGATAACTTCCCTTTCTTACCAAAACTCATCACCCCCATCATGGGAGACACTTTAATCAACACCTGATCTCCGACATCGAAGTCTAAGTGTCTCAGGCCTGCGTCCACATAGCTCTTTTTCCTATCCTGGGCAATTCGTATCCTGGCCCGAATCATCTTTACCTTCTCTGTGGTGTCCTAAAAGAAATTCGGCCCAAGAAATTTATTCTCCTCCATCTCTAACCAGCATGAGGGTTAACATTAAGGTCTCCTATAAAGCACCTCAAATGGTGTCATCCCAATCGTGAATTTATAGCTATTATTGTATGCAAACTCCAGCAAAGGCGTGTAATTATCCTAGCTCCCCTTGAGATAAAAAAATGTACGCAACATGTACTCTAACATCAAATTCAACCTCTTTGTCTGCCCATCGGTTTAAGGGTGATATGAGGTGCTTAGCCTCAACTCTTCTCCCAAAGCCTACTAAAAGCTCCACCAAAAATGGTACACAAATGTCATGTCCTTGTCTAACATAATATTGAATGGTACCCGATGCAATTTCACAATCTCTGTAAGGAAAATTCTAACGTACTGCTCAAAACAGTAATCTATCTTGACTGGTAAAAGTGAACCACCTTCATCAATCTATCGACAATCACCCGAATATAGTAATTCTCCCTCTATGATGTAGGTAGACCAGTTATAAAGTCCATGGAGATTCTCTACCACTTCCACACTGGGATCTCCAAAGGTCGTAGTACACCCGCAGGACGCTGATGGTCCACTTTCACAAGCTGACTCATGGCACACCTGGACATAAAATCTTCTATGTCCCTCTTCATTCTGGCCCACAAATACTGTCATCGCATGTTGTGGTACATCCTATCCCCTCCAGGATGTACTGTGAAATGTGAACCATGAGCCTCTGACATAACAGCTCGCCTCAACTCCTGGTCATTTAGGACAACCAATCTTCCCTTAAACCTCAAACCACCATCCGACCTAATGAAATAATGCCCCACCCCCTTAGTTATCAACTATCTCACCCACTCCTGGAAAATATGATCTCCTACCTGTTCCTTCACAACTCGAATGATGATCTCAGGGGTGATGGGGAGGACTTCCATAAATGCACGGGTCAAATCATCATCCCCACGAAGATATTTCCACTTTTCCTTCCATACTTCCATTAACTCCAATATCGTCTTGCAGATCAAAGCATCCGCAATGACATTCTTTTTTTGCAGGTAGTACTTCATGTTGAATTGGTAGTCTTTCACAAACTCAAGCCACCTCCTCTGTCTCATATTCAGCTCCCACTTTGAGAACAAATACTATAGACCTTCGTGGTATGTGAATAGCTAAAATTTCTCCCTAGGAGATAATGTCTCCACACTCGCAATGAAAAACCATGGATGCTAACTTCAAGTCATATGTGGGGTAATGTCCCTCGTGAGGCTTAATATTTCATGAAGCATAAGCTATCATTCTCTCCTCCTGCATTAAAACCCCTGAAAGTACCCTTAAGGACGCATCTGTGAAGACCCTATAATATATACTTGTTATAGGTGTTGTAGTCAATCTAGTCTTCAGCTCATCCAATGCTTGCTGGCACATGTCAACACATAAAAATGGAACCCCCTTCCTCATCAAATTCGTTAAGGTCTCGACTATCTTGGAGAACCCCTGAATGAATCGACGGTAGTACCCGATGAGTTCAAAAAAGTTGTGCACCTAGATGGGTTTAGTGTGATGTACCCACTCCATCACGACATAAACTTTCCTCGATTCCATGGATATCCCCCGCTCAGATATAGTGTGGTCCAAGAACTACACCTCTCTCAGCCAAAACCTGCATTTCTTGAACTTTCCATACAACTGATGATTTCAAATAATCTGTAAGACCACCCCTAAATGATCTGCGTGCTCTTCTGTAGTCCGAAAATAAATTAGGATATCATCTATAAAAATGATAACAAACCGGTCCAAGTAATCTCTAAACACCCGATTCATCAAGCCCATGAATACTACTGGTGCATTGGTTAGACCAAATGGCATCAATAAAAACTTGTATGACCCATATCCCGTAAGGAAAGCTGTATTTGAGATGTCCTACTCCCAAACTCTCAACGGGTGGTACCCCGACCTCCAATCAATCTTTGAAAAATACAGAGCACCCCTCAGCTGGTCAAACAAATCATTAATACATGGCGACGAGTATTTATTTCGTATAGTGACTTTGTTTAACTCTCAATAATCGATACAAAGCCTCAGAGATTCATCCTTCTTCTTGATGAATAAAATTAGAGCACCTTGTAGGGACATAATTTTATAAATGCCCGGGGTAGAATCTAGGAATTTTGTATTTGTCCTAGATCACAGTATGTATGTCTGATACAACTACATTCGACACATCAACATGATCATCCACGACGGACTTGATCCGAATCTATGCATCCACCATATTTACACCTGCATCATGCTTCATGCGACGTGCTTCTCAACTATTCCCACTAATCCACTTCGCGGTATTTGTAAAATGGTTTATTGGAGTTTTTAATATTTGCATAAATATTTGGGAATTTTTTAGAAAATATTTTTCGAAGTCTGATTTGTTTTCATCACAAAAGCAGAAAATTTTCCAAGTGTAGAAGCGGACATTTTTGGTCATCGAGCTTGTTCGAACGACATCTCTCTGTCGTCTAAGCGACATGAGCATTGTAATACCCCGTAATTTTATTCATTTTTATTTATTGGATTAATTAATTTAAATGAGAATTAATTTGGAAACTAATCCGGAAATAAATACTAGTGAGATGTGAGTTGGTATTTGACTATGATGTTAAAATAAAATATTACTGAGAATATATGGTAATATATGAGTATTGAAAATATTAAAATTGTTGCGAGACAGGGAAATTTAGTGGGACGCGCGTGTGAGTCGCGTCAGGAATGAATTTAATTTGATTAAAAAGTAAATTATATTTTTATCAATCGAATGGTCATTTTGAGCGCGTCAACGTGTCCCGAAGGGTCGAAATAGTCAGAAAACACTAGCCGGGAGTTTAGTTTGGGTCCCGGGGTATTTTTAGGCCAAACCGGCAACCCAGAAGGGTATTTTGGTAATTTTAAAAAATGGAGGAATTAAAACTCACGAATTTTAGAGATTAATTATATATTATTGAGAGGCCACTGGGGCCATTACCAGCCAAAAGCAAGAGAGTGGGCTATGGGAGTTTTGAGAGAAGTTAGAGAGAGGTTAAAAGAGGTTCCAAACCAAACCACTCCCATCACCATCATTTTGGAAGGAATTGCAACCAGAAAGAGGAGAGAATCAGCCTATAATCACCGACAACAAATCTAAAGAACAAAACTAAGGCAAGTGATTTGATGTTATTAATTTCGATGAATATTTACTCCATGTTTAGTGTAGAAACTTCATATACCTTGAAAGTTTTGATGAAAACCCAATGTAACTGTCATGGAACTCATAAGTTTGGATAGGGATTGCATGTAGAATGATTATGGACGAAATTGGTGCCCAAAACTTAACTTTGATCATTTTTAAAACTGAATAATGATGAGTATTTAGGTGCAATAAAATTCTAGGTTCATGTTCATAGGGGTTGGGGCAAGATTTGGGAATTTACGGCGATTACATGTTAATTAATAAGATTTGACCCCAAAAATATGTTAAGAAGTGATCTAGGGTGACTTAGATTAGTTTAAAAACATTAAAACTTTGTTGATACGAACTTAGGATGAATTTGGAGAAAGGAATTTGGTAAAAAATGTAGTTGGGAAAAATTTTGGGCGTTCCCTGCCATCTCGTTAGAGGACCAACCCAGGTCGTTCGAACGTCCTCGTTCGAACGAGCTTCTAATGAGATGCCAGTGTCCCTTCTAATGAGTTCATAGTTCATTCGAAGCCATTCGTTCGAACGACACTCGTTCGAACGACCTCGTTCGAATGAGATCTCAGAAACTTCTAACGAGATTACAGAATGGTCTTTTTCTGTCCAATTTTAGTTTTGAACTTTTCGTAGACTTATTTAATTGAGTGTTATTCTTCCCTTATTGATTTGTGGGTATAATTGTGAGATTGGAGTACATTGAGGATTTAAACTTTGAATTATATAAAAAACCTGGTGACTTCTAGGTTTTAGGTTGTAAGTACTTGAATTTGCGACGTGAGAAGTGTTGGCGAACTATATTATATATCATCCGGGGACTTGTAAATGTACAACATTTAATGACGGTATTGAAATGTAAAATATACCTCTATCAATATTATAAGACATCTAAGATGTTTGAATGATTAGTATATGGACTTATATGTGTATAACATACCTACCATACTTTCTATCACGGGAGTTCGGCTTTCGATCAGGGCCATCTAATCTTTGTGTTCCTACGGGGGGATTTATATTGGTACCTCAAGGACATAGGTCAGAGAATGACTTATTGGTGAATTAATAAGTTTGCTGACCATGGGAGCGTAGGTATGTGCGTGACCCATGGGAATGTGAACTATGTTCACCTCCATTATGTGTGATTGTTTCTTATTAAAACGGTTCCTGAGAGATTCGAAATACGTGGTTCTTATGTACATGATGCACCGAAATTTGATAGCAGAGTATGTGCGCACCGCAGTTTAGCCTAGGGGTGCCCTTATTGTATATTTATGATGAGATTAATATACTGGTAATTAAAATGCTCTTTTATTAAAGTATGAATGTGAATTATTGTCACATTTCTAGTAGAGTTAAAAATGGAAAATTCTTAGTAATTCTTATAACTAGTTTTGAGTAATAAAAGTAAGGCTTTCAGTTTATATTAAGATGTCGGGAATTGAACTTTGAATTGTAAAGTAAAGTCAAGTTATGAATTAGACTAGTTAGATAGTGGAATAACTAGAATGGGTACTGGTACGTTAGGCGTGCATAATTAGTTGAGAGGTGAGGAACTCATGTGAGTGCACACACTATCATGTATTTTATACTCGTTGTTTAATGATATTAAACACTTGCTATATTTTAAACTTTTTTCACAATCGGGCTCTGACCCATTTGCTTTCAAATCTATTTTTTTTGTAAAAACCTTTTAGGTGCCCAGCCACAAGGACACCAAGCTTAGAAGTTCCATTCCAGTGACGTGCTGTAGCTGCTGTGGAAGTTACAAGACCTTGTTTCTAGATGCCTCCACTTTCTACTTTGATTCCATTTCAGACTTATTTATCTATAGGGCATGTCGTCCCCTTTCCTTTTAGAGACATCTTATTTACCCAGTTCTATTTCAGTTTGGATTTTATTAATTAGTGATTCAGACTTTGTATTTGGTTTTATTCAGTATTCAAATTAGTCAGAGGAGTGTTCCTCCAAATTCATTTATTCCATTATTATTGTAACATGACTGTGATGTGGTTGTGGTGTCATTATTTCATAATTTAAATTGGTTGTATGTTAATCTGTTCTATTTAAAATTGACAACTCACTTTTTAAATATTAGGTGGCTAGAATTGTTTAATAAAGTTTTCGACAGTGATGCTACGAACTGAACCAACTTGATATTTTGTATTAATTTCAATAAAGGAGTAGCTACCCGGTATTTAATTAGACGGGGTGTCACAGGTGGTATTAGAGCATGAGATTCTAGTGTCCTTAGGATTTGTACGACTTGTTATGTTTTCGCTAAGCGCTCCTTAATGTAGAGCCCTATATTATAGGATTGTTATACTCTTTTTTGTATCATACGCTCTTCAGCTATTTTGAAATAATAACTGTGAACTTATCGGAATTCTCTCTCATTTCATATTCCTCCACGACGTGCACAGAGAGTTCCCAGGCATGATTTGGCCGAGCCACAGCCTGCACCAGTTCAAGGCACCATGAATGCCGCAGAGGTTGCTGCTATTGTAGCCCAAGCGATAAATGCCGCTCTAGCAGTTGTGCAGCAGGCACCACCTCAGGCGCCGGTAGTAGCACCAGTCATGCTCATGCATTCCCGTCTGCTTGAGAATGTGTTCGTGATGCTTTTCAGAACGCACACCCTCTGAAGTTTGCAGGTAGCTCCGATGTCATTTTTTCTAGTCAGTGGAAGAAGGACATCCAAAGACATTTGAGGATGTATGAGTGTACGGATGTACAGAGTCATATACTAGCTACTTTTAAGCTGGTAGGGTCAGCATTGAAGTGGTGGGAGTCCATTACCACCGCGGAGGAGAGGGATGTTCTTATTATTCAGGAATTCTTGGTGCGATTCGATCGCAAATATTTTCCTTCAGCTGTTCACACCGAGATGAGGAGGAAGTTGATGAACCTCAAGAAGGAGGGGAAGACAGTGGCAGAGTATGAGGCTGAGTTCATAAATCTCTTTAACATCATCCCCGATGAGATTCCGACAGAGGAGAAGAAGATACAGAAATTCATGGATGGGTTGACTTGGAGGATCCGTCAGCACTTATTGGGAAATCTCTCGTTGGCCACTTATTATGATGTGATTAACGCAGCACTACTTCATTGCCAGGACCACCGATTTCACTTGTCAGAGTAAGTGATCAGGAGGGTCCAGCCATCAGGGCAGGACAGGGGGAAATGGAGCCAGTGGGGCACAATCAGTTCAAGGTCAGCACATACAGGGTGATCAGAGTTTCCAGCAGGGGGATGCTAAGAGATTTTGACCTGGAGGTTTCAAAAATGGTCAGGGAGGTTTTCGTCACGGTCATCAGGGTTAGCAGGGCCTACAACAGCAGTTTTGGCAGGGTCAACATGGCTAGGGGAGGAATGGCAACGGCCACCAGGGCCGTGGGCAGCAGGGTCAGAGAGGGGGAAACTTTTCGAGAAAATGTTTCATTTGTGGCAAGATTGGCCACAAATTCCATGAGTGTCCTGAAAGGGGAAGGGCCCCACAGCAGCAGCAGCAGGGTGCTCGACATGAGCCCCAGAGACCTATATTTCCCGCTGCCCTCCCAGCACCACCACAGATGCCAGCTTTGCCACCTATCCCAGCAGCCCAAATCTAGCAGGGACAGCTTCAGTACGGGCGAGTTTATCAACTCCAGCAGGTCGCAGTCCCACAGGATCCACTTACTATTGAGGGTATGTTCTCTATTCAGGGGACTATGGGGTGTATTTTATTTGATACGAGAGCCACACATTATTTTATTGCCACGAGGTTTGCGCGCAGTATAGGGTTGTTAGATACTGCAGAGAGCACGATTACTTGCGTAGATTCACCGTTGAGTAGGGGTTTTGTGATTTCTCTTATTTGTAGAGGTGTGGGTATAGAGATTGGGAGGTTTACTTTACTGCCGATATGTTAGTATTAGAGATGACTGAGTATGATGCGATTATTGGTATGGATTGGCTAGTTGCGTACTGAGCCATGATTGATTGTTTCAGCAGGAGTATTATTTTTTCCATTCTCGGGCAAGAAATGTTCTTAGTGGAGATGCCTCTTTCTGAGGAAGGATCATCCACTCACTTGTACTATATAGAGGAGGAGACCTCTAAGGAAGTGGTAATACCACTCGATTCGATTCCCGTTATTAGTGAGTTCGCTGATGTATTTCAGGATATTTCGGGATTACCGACTAGTAGGGAGATAGGTTTTGTTATCGATTTGACGCTGGGCACACGACCAAATTGCCCGCGCACCTTATCGTATGGCTCCAGCGGAGATGAGAGAGCTAAGGGATTAGATAGAATAGTTGTTGGGTCAGGGATTTATCCATAGGAGCACTTCGTCGCGGGGTGCCCCTATGCTGTTCATAAAGAAGAGGGATGGATCATTGAGGTTGTGTGTAGATTATCGGGAGTTAAATAAAGTCATGATACAGAATAAGTATCCGTTGCCCCGAATCGATGACTTATTCGACCAGTTAAGAGGAGCATCCTTCTTCTCAAAGATTGACTTGCGATTGGGATACCATCAGTTACGTATCAGGGAGCAGGATGTCTCGAAGACTGCCTTCTTGACGAGATATGGCTCCTATGAGTTTCGGGTTATGCCTTTTGGCTTAACCAATACCCCAGCAGTGTTTATGGACTTGATGAATAGGGTATTCAGAGAGTTCCTAAACCAGTTTGTCATCGTCTTTATTGATGACATTCTGGTTTACTCCCAGACAGAGGAGGAACATGTTGAGCATCTGAGACAGGTTTTGCAGACACTGCGTCAAAACGAGTTATATGTAAAATATGAGAAGTGTGGGTTTTGGCTGAAGGAGGTTCAGTTCTGGGGCACATCATTTCAGACCGGGGATATCAGTAGATCCGGGGAAAGTATCGGCGGTGAGAGAGTGGGGACAGCCCACAACACCGACTGAGATCCATAGTTTCTTGGGCCTAGCAGGATACTACAGGAGGTTTATTTGGGGTTTCTCTAAGATAGTGGGTCCTTTGACACATCTGACTCGCAAAGGTGTGCCATTCATTTGGAGCGATGTCTGTCAGTTGGCATTCGATGAGTTGAAGGACAAGTTGACTTCAGTGCATGTGTTAGCATTGCCCAGACCAAGAGTTGAGTATCTAGTCTACACCGATGCATCCTTACAAGGACTTGGAGGTGTACTGCAATAGGAGAGTCAGGCTATAGCTTATGCTTCACGTAAGCTTAAGCCTCACGAGAAGAATTAACCCACCCACGACTTGGAGTTAGCGACAGTCGTATTTTCTCTTCGAATTTGGAGACACTATCTCCTGGGGGAGAAATTCCGTTTGTTCACATACCATAAGTCTCTACAGTACCTCTTCACACAGAATGAACTTAATATGCGTCAACGTCGGTGGCTTGAGTTCTTAAAGGATTACCAATTTGAGATCCAGTACCACCCAGGAAAGGCTAATGTGACAGCAGACGAGTTAATCCGTAGGCTAGTAGGTGAGGTGGCCGAAGTGTGGAGAGCAAAGTGGAAGGAGTTGGACACCAGGATGCAGTGGCCCGATCATTCATGTCTGTGATGACTGTTACACCTCAGATTGTTACGAGAGTGATACAGGCCCAGGCAAAGGACTCGTTCTGTCAGGAGCAGATAGTGCGATTACTAACAGAGGGAGATGAGTCCTATACCGTTAGTTCAGACGGGGGATTACGCTTCAATGGGAGACTAGATATTACCGAGTTCATTTCTAAATGTTCCACTTGTCAGCTGGTAAAGGTGGACCATCAGAGATCGGTAGGGTTCCTACAACCGTTAGAGGTTCCGATGTGGAAATGGGAGAGCATTTCCATGGATTTCATCACGGGGATACCTACGTCACAGAGGGGTCATGACTCCATATGGGTAATCGTGGATAGGTTGACCAAAGTTGCTCATTTTCTGCCAGCCCGGATAGACTACACTACGGGACAGTATGCCCAAATTTTCATAGCGGAGATAATGAGACTTCACAGAGTACCTCTTAATATCGTGTTCGACCGAGACAAAATATTTGTTTCAAGATTTTGGGAGAGTTTCCAGGAGGCCATAGGAATGGAGTTACGGCTGAGTACGACGTATCACCCGCAGACAGATGGGCAAACCGAGAAGATAAATCAGATGTTAGAGGACATGTTGCGTATGTGCATCCTAGATTTTGGAGGTGGTTGGGAGCAGTACCTTGCACTGGTGGAGTTTGCTTATAATAACTCCTATCAGTTCACCATTGGCATGGCTCCATTCGAGGCATTGTATGGTAGGCCTTGTCGTTCCCTGGCATGTTGGTTAGAGGTGGGGGACAACAAACTCCTTGGGCCGGAAGTGATTCAGGATACTTCATCAAGGATAGAGATGATACAGAGCCTTATTCGGGTAGCTCGGGACCGACAGAAGAGCTATGATGATGCCAAGAGGTTCTTCAGAGAGTTCAAGGTGGGGGACCAAGTGTTACTCAGAGTATCTCCGATGAAGGGGATTATGCATTTTGGGAAGAAAGGGAAACTGTCTCCTATATATGTGGGACAATTCCCTATCATTGAGTGGATTGGGCCAGTAGAGTATAGACTTCGGTTACTTGAGCACTTGCATAGGATTCATGACGTGTTCCATATTTCCTCGCTAAGGAGATATCTTAGGGACGATTTGGCCAATACTCATATTGCATAAGAGGACATTGATATGTAGTCCGATAGTTCCTATGAGGAGGGGCCAATTGCCATTATGGACCACAGCAAGAGGAAACTAAGGTCGAAGATAGTACCGTTAGTACGCGTATAATGGCGACATCATAATGCCGAGGAGTCCACAGGGAGCGCGAGGATGAGATGCGCAAACGTTATCCAGATTTATTTGTACCAGGTATTCTTTAGTTTCGAATTTCGAGGGGAAATTCAGTTATTAGGGAGGAAGTATGTAATACCCCGTAATTTTATTCATTTTTAGTTATTGGATTAATTAAATTAAATGAGAATTAATTTGGAAATTAATCCGGAAATAAATACTAGCGAGATGTGAGTTGGTATTTGACTATGATGTTAAAATAAAATATTATTGAGAATATATGGTAATATATGAGTATTGAAAATATTAAAATTATCGCGAGACAGAAATACGACAATTTGGGAAATTTAGTGGGACGCGCGTGTCAGTCGCGTCAGGAATGAATTTAATTAGATTAAAAAGTAAAATATATTTTTATCAATCGAATGATCATTTTGAGTGCGCCAACGTGTCCGTAAGGGTAGAAATAGTCAGAAAATACTAGCAGGGAGTTTCGTTTGGGTCCCGGGGCATTTTTAGGCCAAACCGACAACCCAGAAGGATATTTTGGTAATTTTAAAAAATTGAGGAATTAAAACCCACAAATTTTCGAGCTTAATTATATATCATTAGAGAGGCCACTAGGGCCATTACCAGCCAAAAGCAAGAGAGTGGGCTACGGGAGTTTTGAGAGAAGTTAGAGAGAGTTTAAAAGAGGTTCGAAACCAAACCATCTCCCATCACCATCATCTTGGAAGGAATTGCAAACAAAAAGAGGAGAGAATAAACCTATAATCACCGACAACAAATAAGAAGAAAAACCTAAGGCAAGTGATTTGATGTTATTAATTTCAATGAATATTTCCTCCATGTTTAGTGTAGAAACTTTATATACCTTGAAAGTTTTGATGAAAATCCAATATAACTCTCATGGAACTCATAAGTTTGGATAGGGATTGCATGTAGAATGATTATGGACGAAATTGGTACCCAAAACTTAACTTTGATCATTTTAAAAATGGATTAATGATGAGTATTTAGGTGCAATAAAATTTTGGGTTCATGTTCATAGGGTTTGAGGTAAGATTTGGGAATTTATGGCGATTACATGTTAATTAATAAGATTTGACCACAAAAATATGTTAAGAAGTGATCTAGGGTGACTTAGATTAGTTTAAAAACATTAAAACTTCATTGATACGAACATAGGATGAATTTGGAGAAAGGAATTTGGTGAAAAACGTAGTTGGGAAAAATTTTGGGCGTTCCCTTCCATCTCGTTAGAAGACTAACCTAGGTCGTTCGAACAAGCTTCTAACGAGATGACAGTGTCCCTTCTAACGAGTTCATAGTTCATTCGAAGTCATTCGTTCGAACGACACTCATTCGAACGATCTCATTCGAATGAGATCTCAGAAACTTCTAACGAGATTACAGAACGGTCTTTTTCGATCCGATTTTAGTTTTGAACTTTTCGTAGACTTATTCAATTGAGTGTTATTCTTACCTTGTTGATTAGTGGGTATAATTGTCAGATGGGAGTACATTGAGGATTAAAACTTGGAATTATATAAAAGACCTGGTGACTTCTAGGGGTTAGGTTGTAAGTACTTGAATTTGCGACGTGAGAAGTGTTGGCGAACTATATTGTATATCATCGGGGGAATTGTAAATGTACAACATTTAATGACGGTATTGAAATGTAAAATATACCTCTATCAATATTATAAGACATCTAAGATGTGTGATTGCTTAGTATATGGACTTATATGTGTATAACATACCTACCATACTTTCTATCACGGGAGGTCGGCTTTCGATCAGGGCCATCTAATCTTTGTGTGCCTACGGGGGTATTTAGATTGGTACCTCAAGGAAATAGGTCAGAGAATGACTTATTTGTGAATTAATAAGTCTGCTGACCATGGGAGCGTAGGTATGTACGTGACCCATGGGTATGTGAACTATGCTCGCCTCCATTATGTGTGATTGTTGCTTATTAAAACAGTTCCCGAGAGATTCGAAATACGTGGTCCATATGTACGTGATGTATCGGAATTTGATAGGAGAGTATGTGCGCACCGCAGCTTAGCCTAAGGGTGCCCCTTATTGTATATTTATGATGAGATTAATATAATGGTAATTTAAATGGACTTTTATTAAAGTATGATTGTGAATTATTGTGACATTTCTTGTAGAGTTAAAAATGGAAAATTCTTAGTAATTCTTATAACTAATTTTGAGTAATAAAAGTAAGGCTTTCAATTTATATTAAGATATCGGGAATTGAACTTTGAATTGTGAAGTAAAGTCAAGTTATGGATTAGACTAGTTAGATAATGGAATAACTAGAACGGGTACGAGTACGTTAGGCGTGCACAATTAGTTGAGAGGCGAGGAACTCATGTGAGTGCACGCACTATCATGTATTTTATATTCGTTGTTTAATGATATTAAACACTTGCTATATTTTAAACTATTTTTACAATCGAGCTCTGACCCGTTTGCTTTCAAATCTATTTTTTTTGTAAAAACCTTTTAGGTGCCCAGCCAAAAGTACACCAAGCTTAGAAGTTCCATTCCAGTGATGTGCTGTAGCTGTTGTGGAAGTTACAGGACCTTGTTTGTAGGTCCTTCCACTTTCTACTTTGATTCCATTTCAAACTTATTTATCTGTAGGGCATGTCGCCCCCTTTCCTTTTAGAGAAATATTATTTACCCAGTTATATTTCAGTTTGGATTTTATTAATTAGTGATTCAGACTTTATATTTGATTTTATTCAGTATTCGGATTACTCAGAGGAGTGTTCCTCCAGATTCATTTATTCCATTATTATTGTAACGTGACCGTGATGTGGTTGTGGTATCATTATTTTATAATTTAATTTATTTGTATGTTAATCTGTTCTATTTAAAATTGACAACTCACTTTTTAAATATTTGGTGGCTAAAATTGTTTAATAAAGTTTTCGACAGTGATGCTACGAACTGAACCAACTTGACATTTTGTAATAATTTGAATAAAGGAGTAGCTACCCATTATTTAATTAGACGGGGTGTCACAGGTATATTGCACGATCTCATTCGAACGACACGTGGCTCGTTCGAGTGACATGCCTATGTCGTTCGAACGCTGCCGCCGTCATGATTTTCGTATAAATATCTATACCCATTCTGCACATGTTTCCAAGTCTTTTTTGTACACATTTCTGCGATTTACAGCCCAGAAAACAGACTTCAAATTTTTAAGGTTTCATGCCTTTTTTATTCACAAACCATTCCTATATATGTGTGTGAATCTTTAAACCTTCAAAGTATCGTTCTTACTCGTCTGGAGTAACTTGTGGAGAAGTCGACTCTTTTCCATTGCTTCCCACCTGGAGTTCTTATGGGAAATTCCAGTCGACGACATCAGAACCGACACCTGAGGGCATTTCGTATGTCACACTTGTTTTTAGTATAATCCGTGTAAACCATTCCTTACAAATTATAGTGAAAATAAAAATTTTTGCCCCTTTGGGGGATTTTTCCTCATTTATGTGTTTGTTTGTGATTGAATGTTCTTGCATGATTATATTATCATCAATCACACCAGGATGCATGTTTTACGATTTAATTGAAAAACTGAGTTTAATTAAATAATTTTTTGTTTGAACAAAAGTGCACTCTCAAATTGGTATCGGAGCCAATTACATAATTATACTGTCTAATTTTCCGCAAATTTTTTCTAAAGATATCAATTTACTAAAAACTTGATTTTTGAAAAAGGGCGTGTTCAAAATGGAGAAATTATATAATAAAATACCAGTTTTTGATGGGACAAATTATGCTTACTGGAAAGATCGTATGAAATCTGCTCTAAAAGCCATAGATGAAAGAGTTTGGAGTTTTGTTGAAAGAAAATGGACACCTCCCTCCATGACTATTGATAACGTGACAAATTTAAAATCTGTGACTGCAGGGACTGAAGATCAATTTCAATGGTCATCTTTTAACTCTAGCTATTTTTGAATCCATCACACCTGATGAGTTCCGATGGATAATGACGTGTAGGACGTGAAAAGAGGCATGGGATGTTTTACAGCTTACCCATGAAAGAACTAATGCCATGAAAGAATCAAAATTGCAAAACTTAACAACTCAATTTGAAACTATCACCATGCTTGAGTCTGAATGTTTTGATGAATTCTATGCTAGATTATTTGATGTCGTAAACACTAGCTTTAATCTTGGTGAATACATTCCTAATTCTAGAGTAGTTAAAAATATTATAAGATCACTACCTTAGCGCTTTATCCCTAAAGTCACAGTGCTAAATTCTATGGATAATTTAAACACGCTTAAATTAGAGGAATTGGTTGGAGACTTACAAACCTTTAAAACTGACATGTTTCTTAAGTCTGTTAAATCAAAAGATAAGGGAATTGCACTTAATGCCCAGGATAGAAAGAATGAGAGGACTATAAGAAAGAGAGTAGAGTCTTCTAGAAAAAGGGAGAAAGAAACGTCAGATTTCGAGTGTGACCTTGATTTAGATGATTTGGCCTTGTTTGCAAAAAAATTCAAGAAAATTCTCAAATTCAAGAAAAATGGAAATTTCAAAGATAAAAAGAATTTTGAGAAAAATAAGTGTGAAAAGAAAAATGAAAAATATTTTAAAGACCCTCCTAAGAAACAAGGTATAACAACCCTCACTTTTGAGAGCCTATTTTATATTTATTTACTATATGTAGTAATTAATTATAAAATGATGGATGTTGAGTAAATATTAATTTAATATAAAAAAGGTTAATATTTACTGAAATGTTGTATGATTACCTGATGAGTAGGTAAAAATATCCATGTGGTGATTTGTTGTGTCATAAGAATTAAAATGACATTTTGGTTTAATGAGTAACCGAAACTTTAAATGAGTTATAAAATTCTCAAATGATATTTTGGAGGGTTTAGTTTGTCCCGGTAGGTGCGATATAGTCAAAATAAGTGACATATTCCATTTTGGCATTTCGGGCTCTTTTGACTAGTCATAGTTTAGATGTGTAGTTGCGATTTATTATATCGCGTATTGATCACTTAAGTGGTCTTCTTATACTTAAGGCATGTTTTATTTCCCCAACTCTATTCCTAATCTTCCATTACACACAATTGATCCCTAGAGAGAGTAGAGAGAGGAAGAGAACTTTGGGAGAAAAAGAGAGATTTGGAGATTGGAGCTTGGATGGTTGTCTACACCAAATCAAATCTGATTTTTCCTACCTCAAGGCAAGTTACCTACTTGAAATTATATGATTCAAGTGGATTAATTAGCATTGATAGTTGCGGATTGTATTGATTTAGTTTAGTTAGGGTTTTATTGGATTTATGGGTATTAGACCCTTGGAATGGATTTGGATGATAAATATTGTAAATGATGGTAATTAGACATCTTTTTGGTGAATTAGCTCCATTAGATTATTTGGGTTTGGTTGGTTTTGAGGTTGGGAGAAAATTTGGAGTTCAAGACTCCATAGCCATTCTTGGCATTTTCGCAGGGCCGAATCGATTCGGCCCCTTGGGTGAATCGATTTGCATAGATGCAGTTTCCCAGGTCTGTGTACCCGAATCGATTCGGCAAATGCAGAATGTTGGTTTTGTCTTCCGAACCGATTCGCTTTCAGGGCGAATCGATTCGGTCCCTGCAGTTTTGAGTTATTTTCTTGTTAAAATTTTGATCTTTTTCTTTAGGCTTAGGACCTAGGAACCTTCTTGAATGAAGTAAACTTAGAGTCGTAGAATAGTAGTTGAGTTTGGTCGCTACCCTAGACTAGAATTGGGTCATATGGGGTTTATTTTGGGGGTGTTTAAAGTAATGCTAAGGCATTACTTCTTTTATTGAAATTTTTAGAAGTTAGGGAGTTAAATGCCCATTCTTGGAGACTTTAGGGGATTATCGAAGTTATATCAACTTGGGGAATTGTAGGATCATGATGATCATTTGGAGACTAAGACGGGAATTTGTGATTTGAGTAATATCAATGACAATATTCAATGGGAATAGGTTCACATAAAATGAACCCAAATTGTTTAAAGATGATAGGTTCAACTAAAATGAACCCAAACTGTGTTAAAGATGATTGGTTCAAATAATATGAACCCAAATTTGTTTAATGATGATAGGTTCGAATAAAAATAACCAAACACGTGGATAATGGAAATGGAATTTTGGTATGGTAATTGAAAATGAAAATGATATTTAAAATGGTAAATATTAATTTACTTAAACACACCTCTCTAAATGACATCATAAGGGAAGTTCGCGCGCTTGGTGATGCCCCCTGGCTAATGAATGGAGGGTGGATATAGTCCTAGACCATATGTGGGGGTTTTATATGTTTTTTGCGCTAGTAAGGGGATTTCGGGTGTGGTCCTGACTCTCCCGCAGGCATATGGACGCTTCCCGATGTTGCATTATGATCCCAGGCTGCCTTGTTTGATAGGCCCCTGGAAGATGATGGTAATTTAGGGGCGCGCCCAGTGGGGAAACTCGGAGGGGTGGTCTTATAATCGTTATATGTATAAGAATATAACTTTTCTGCATCAAGTGGGACTTGATGGATATATGCCATAAAGAGCATGAATACGTGCCATAAAGAGCACGTGATTGAGATAAGTTCCATAAAGAGCACTTGATACTAATGGTATTCCTATTAAGGAATAGAAAGATAATTAACTATGGAAGTTAATAAATGAAGGGAAATTATATCTTCTTGATTAAACCAAATAAATGGTTTCATTCCTAATAAGGAATGTAAGAAGGATATGGTAATTGGATTAATGAGCAAAGGTTTTAAATTTAAGTTATTTACTTTTGTTTCTATTATGTAAATGACATTTTATTTCGTAATTAAGTTAAATATCTTAAATTGTAATGTATATTTAACATGCTAGTTATCATGCCATATTATCATCCTTGTCATCCATGCATAACTGTTCATTTCTATCATGCTTTTTATTTCTCCTGGTGATCATATAGAACCCGGCCCTGACTGGTTTATTTTTCTTGTTGTGTATATGATTATATCCGCTCAAGTGCTCCACCACAAGGACGCCCATTTTGATGTTTCCATTCCAGTTACTTTGACGGGCTGTAAGATTTTGTGGATATTACAGGACGTTGTTTTAGACGCCTCCATTTTGGTATTCTAGATACGATCGGGTCTTTTCATCGGGCGTGTGGCCCAAACTTTTGTACTTATTTAATGAATGTATTAAGTAAGATATTAAACTGTTGTACTGTGTTCTATGTAAGCTGTGGACCGACAGCCTATTCGATCCTCTTGTGTTCCTTCTTTTTAGTGTATTATATATATACTCTTTTAGAATTCCACTTGCTCGTCAGGTTGGGTTTTTGAATTTAAATTTCTTAACTGGTTTTAAATTTCTAAACTTTTTGGCAACCCGTTTTCTGATTTATTGGGTGGTTTTCCCGTATACTCAGTTTATTTTTGTGATGATGAGAATGATATCCATCAATGATTCCTGTTACGTTTGAGTATCGGGCTGGCCGCCCCTTATCTCGGATCACGGGTTGTCACAGATGGTATCAGAGCATCCGGTTCTAGAGTCCTTAGGAATCTGTGTGAACTCTTTACGTTTTCAGCGTTGCTTTTGATTTGACATAAAGCCTTAGGATTAAGACTGTTGATTTCCCTAGTGAGATTTCGTTCTTCTGCCATGAGGTTGAACTCATAGAATCTGTTGTACGTTCGTGTGGGAACAGTAGGTTGATTGAGGAAGGGCGCCAGGGAATGTTGTGGTGAAGGCGTCATTTGATGGAATTAGGAGGAACTGTAATTTGTGGTCGGGGATGAGGACCGCTTCTGAAGTCGCTCCCCTTTTGTAGCATTTTAATATTTTGCTACTGTGACTACTAATTACAGTAAATCTAGTTTTCCAAGTACCGCTAGAAGTAGAGGGTGGTACTAAGCTTGAGATTTCAAGCGATGTTAAACTAAAGTGGAAAAGTGCACAGAAGTAGGACGGAGGAAAATCCTTCACCCGTAGGAGTAGTGTTGAAATGGTGGGAACGTAGTCACCATATTTCTGGGAGCAGAAAGTTTTGCCCAAGGAGGAACTCGGTAGATACAGTCTATAGAAAGTTTATCTGGGACAACTGAAAGGAGGAGAAGGTGGATCCTCAAATTTTCACGCGAGGTTCGGTCAGAGACCGACATGTGAATAAAGAGTTGTACTGTTAAGGAGGATGTGCACCAAAATAAAGTTATCATAAGGAAGGAAGAGTCCTTTGATGGAATGATAGGCTCCAGAATAAGTGTCGTTAACACTTCTAAAGGAACAGTGTTCATGAAACCCTATTGGTGGGCATCCATCTGGAGAGGTTTCATTGAATTGAGGAAGAGGAGGCCGAGATGCGTGTTATCTTTTACTGAGAAAGTAAGAGGGACTACGTGGACAATTGTTTGGTAGCTAGGGGTGAAACAATGGTTATGATGTGGAAGAACCACGCATCTTCAACATGTTGATTGGAGAAAGATAAAGCTCCTAGTTGGGGAATTAATGGAAGTAATGTTAGATCGTATAAGACTCGAATATGCAGTCTGAGAATAATTGATATAAACCCGGTGTGATTGGCAATTATGTTGGCGAGAATTCCACCTTATTAGTAGGTGGTGTATTCCTTAGGATAAGATTTTGTATTATCGTATCTACGATAGATTCGGGAGCGTACCTCGAGCTTGTGACAATATTGACGATATCATAGATAGAGTAATTATATGACTTCCGTGGTAAGGAAGTTTCATATTTTCCTTCACTCGTTATAAAGTGAGTGATGTTATGTTTTCCTTTAACTACTATGTACATTATGTATTACTTGTATGATGGGTATTATACAAGTAAAGATATCTTGGGTTGATTGGGGTGATAGAAAGCAAATAGATTGCGAGGCTATCTTATTTCTAGTTTCAGGATGGAACTATTTATTCTATAATGTCTCTCCTCGATACAGGTTGAGATTTGGGGTGGTTGAGGTAAGTAGGAGGTTTTTATTACTTGTTGTATTATTGGGTTGGTGTGATTGAGTGCTTGTTTGCATTGTATATGATTGGTATGCCTTATCCCCATGACCGACAAAGTTGAGTACTAGCGTATCGGAGGGGTTCCTTGTTTGGATTCCACTTTTGCGGGATGCTCCACACGTGAACCTCAACGACGTTTGAAGTGGAGAGATGATGTTCTTTCTTCTTTTAGTTAATTCCATTTTATTTTATTTTATTTTTGTTGGTTAAGAGATGGGTGGAAAGGTAGCCGAGAATCACGTAGAAGAGAGATTAATGGCTATTAAAGTGCGAAATAGAAGCACTGTATATAGTTCTCTCCTCTGAACGATGCGAGGGAGACTGGGATACGAAGTCGAATTAAGACTTCGGGTTATGCCTTGATAAGAAGGCTATTTGAAAAGGTATATATATGTTGTGGTGTAAATAATTATAAGACTTTATGGAAAGTGAATGTTTGATTTGTTAACTATTCACTTATTTAAGTGGTTATGTATATAAGTAGAATCTTTTCGGTCCCGAACATGTGTCTTAGACCTGTATATCTTGATGACTGACAACACGAGATAGTAGTGTAATGGGAGGGTTCCTTGTTTGGATTTCGGTTCGACGAAACGTCCCATGCACGAAACCGAGAAAATGCCGAGAGTTGAGAAAGGTCTTGGGCACTAGGGATATACTTAGTATTATGCGTATACGACTTAGATATGATATAGGTAGGTAGACCTTAGGATTTTTTGGACATAAAGCCTTTAGTTTATGTGACGTTAGTTTAGGAGGGTTGTCGGGAGTTGACCACGAATAAGTTGTGTGTTAACTCTAAGAGGGATTGGTTCCCTGATAACGAGAAGTGGGAGATTTCGAGAGGTTTGGTAGATAAAGCCGAAGAATATAAGGCCTCTCGTAGTTAGAATGTTACGTTGGAAACTCAGCTTTAGGAAAGAAAAGGGTGAATTTATTCTCACTCATGAGCTCATGTTGTTATGCTCGAGGGTGAATTCCGTTAACAAGTCTCTGCCAGAATGGGAAGTTATAATACTGAAGCATTGACCTATTGTTTATGCGCCTCATAAGTTTAAACTTGTGGGAAGTATTATCCCATGCTTGAATTAAAATTCATCATGGGGGTGATCGCCGTATGGGAAAGAAGGTACTACTTCCTGGGCAGAATTTAGTCTTGCGTGCGAGCAACATTTTTGTTGCAAGATGTCGTAGGAGAGATAAGGGTGGTTAAGACCACATATACAAGCTGCTGAATGAGGGAACAGTGTCCTGCTCTATTGACTCTGAGGGCGGGGTGTTTCCACAGGAGATTTTTGTCCCAGATGAGAAGGAATTAAGAAAGGCAGAAATGGTGGAATCTCGCAGTTCTAAGGTAACGGTGCATCAGGGTAACGACTTATGTGTCAAGTTGTGCGCCGCCAGTAATGGTGGCCGGGCATGAAGGTTTAGTTGGACTGCGTGGGGTGCCATTGATTATAGTTTTCGACTGAGACAAGATTTTCATTTCCCACTTGTGGTAAGTTTCCAAGAAGCCATGGGAATAAAATTGCGGTTAAGCACTTCTTATCATCCTCCACAGACGGCCAGACCGAAAAGGGTAAACCACATATTGGAGGATATGTTCCTTATGTGCGTGCTTGACTTCGAGAATAGTCGGGAACAGTGTATCCCACTAGTTGAATTCGCTTATAATGATTTGTATCGATTCACTATCGGGATGGAACTTTAAAAAGCCTTGTATGGTAGGCCTTCTGGATATCCCGCTTATTGGTTAGAGGTGCGAGATAATAAGTCTCTGGGACCTGGAATGATCCGAGATACTTCTTCCAAAATTGAGATCATTCGGAATCGCATTCGTATAACCAAGATCGACGAAAGAGCTAGGTCGATGCGTGGAGAAGGCATGTGGATTTTGAGGTCGGTGGACCAAGTGTTGGTGCGATTATCGCCTATGAAGGGCAACAAGCGCTTACGAGTAGAAGAGGAAAACTTACACCGCGTTACGTTAGACCTTTCCTATATATGTTAAGGTTGGTTAGGTAACCTATTAACTTGCTTTACCAAAATATTTTGCGGCAAGTTTATGACGTGTTCCATATCTCTCATGTAAAGTAGTACAAGAGATGTGATAGGTGCCCTTAGGCGCATTTCTTTCAAAGTAGATGCAACTTGACGGCTCTTATCAGATGTAGTCGGTTGCTATTTTAGAGCGTGGAGAGAGACGATTGAGATCGCAGGTAGTAACTTTAGTTAAGATGCAAGGTAGTCAGCACAGTGTTGAGGAATCGACATGGGATCGCGAGGACGACATGCGGGAAAAGTATCCGCATTTCTTCATCCGAGGTATGCTTGAATTTTGGGGGCAAAATTCCCTCATAAGCGGGGGAGTATGTAATAACCCTCACTTTTGAGAGCCTATTTTATATTTATTTACTATATGTAGTAATTAATTATAAAATGATGGATGTTGAGTAAATATTAATTTAATATGAAAAAGGTTAATATTTACTGAAATGTTGTATGATTACCTGATGAGTAGGTAAAAATATCCATGTGGTGATTTGTTGTGTCATAAGAATTAAAATGACATTTTGGTTTAATGAGTAACCGGAACTTTAAATGAGTTATAAAATTCTCAAATGATATTTTGGAGGGTTTAGTTTGTCCCGGTAGGTGCGATATAGTCAAAATAAGTGACATATTCCATTTTGGCATTTCGGGCTCTTTTGACTAGTCATAGTTTAGATGTGTAGTTGCGATTTATTATATCGCGTATTGATCACTTAAGTGGTCTTCTTATACTTAAGCCATGTTTTATTTCCCCAACTCTATTCCTAATCTTCCATTACACACAATTGATCCCTAGAGAGAGTAGAGAGAGGAAGAGAACTTTGGGAGAAAAAGAGAGATTTGGAGATTGGAGCTTGGATGGTTGTCTACACCAAATCAAATCTGATTTTTCCTACCTCAAGGCAAGTTACCTACTTGCAATTATATGATTCAAGTGGATTAATTAGCATTGATAGTTGCGGATTGTATTGATTTAGTTTAGTTAGGGTTTTATTGGATTTATGGGTATTAGACCCTTGGAATGGATTTGGATGATAAATATTGTAAATGATGGTAATTAGACATCTTTTTGGTGAATTAGCTCCATTAGATTATTTGGGTTTGGTTGGTTTTGAGGTTGGGAGAAAATTTGGAGTTCAAGACTCCATAGCCATTCTTGGCATTTTCGCAGGGCCGAATCGATTCGGCCCCTTGGGTGAATCGATTTGCATAGATGCAGTTTCCCAGGTCTGTGTACCCGAATCGATTCGGCAAATGCAGAATGTTGGTTTTGTCTTCCGAACCAATTCGCTTTCAGGGCGAATCGATTCGGTCCCTACAGTTTTGAGTTATTTTCTTGTTAAAATTTTGATCTTTTTCTTTAGGCTTAGGACCTAGGAACCTTCTTGAATGAAGTAAACTTAGAGTCGTAGAATAGTAGTTGAGTTTGGTCGCTACCCTAGACTAGAATTGGGTCATCTGGGGTTTATTTTGGGGGTGTTTAAAGTAATGCTAAGGCATTACTTCTTTTATTGAAATTTTTAGAAGTTAGGGAGTTAAATGCCCATTCTTGGAGACTTTAGGGGATTATCGAAGTTATATCAACTTGGGGAATTGTAGGATCATGATGATCATTTGGAGACTAAGACGGGAATTTGTGATTTGAGTAATATCAATGACAATATTCGATGGGAATAGTTTCACATAAAATGAACCCAAATTGTTTAAAGATGATAGGTTCAACTAAAATGAACCCAAACTGTGTTAAAGATGATTGGTTCAAATAATATGAACCCAAATTTGTTTAATGATGATAGGTTCGAATAAAAATAACCAAACACATGGATAATGGAAATGGAATTTTGTTATGGTAATTGAAAATGAAAATGATATTTAAAATGGTAAATATTAATTTACTTAAACACACCTCTCTAAATGACATCATAAGGGAAGTTCGCGCGCTTGGTGATGCCCCCTGGCTAATGAATGCAGGGTGGATATAGTCCTAGACCATATATGGGGGTTTTATATGTTTTTTGCGCTAGTGAGGGGATTTCGGGTGTGGTCCTGACTCTCCCGCAGGCATATGGACGCTTCCCGATGTTGCATTATGATCCCAGGCTGCCTTGTTTGATAGGCCCCTGGAAGATGATGGTAATTTAGGGGCGCGCCCAGTGGGGAAACTCGGAGGGGCGGTCTTATAATCGTTATATGTATAAGAATATAACTTTTCTTTATCAAGTGGGACTTGATGGATATCTGGCATAAAGAGCATGAATACGTGCCATAAAGAGCACGGGATTGAGATAAGTGCCATAAAGAGCACTTGATACTAATAGTATTCCTATTAAGGAATAGAAAGATAATTAACTATGGAAGTTAATAAATGAAGGGAAATTATATCTTCTTGATTAAACCAAATAAATGGTTTCATTCTTAATAAGGAATGTAAGAAGGATATTGTAATTGGATTAATGAGCAAAGGTTTTAAATTTAAGTTATTTACTTTTATTTCTCTTATGTAAATGACATTTTATTTCATAATTAAGATAAATATCTTAAATTGCAATGTATGTTTAACATGCTAGTTATCATGCCATATTATCATCCTTGTCATCCATGCATAACTGTTCATTTCTATCATGTTTTTTATTTCTTCTGGTGATCATATAGAACCCGGCCATGACCGGTTTATTTTTGTTGTTGTGTATATGATTGTATCCGCTCAGGTGCTCCACCACAAGGACGCCCGTTTTAATGTTTCCATTCCAGTTACTTTGACGGGCTGTAAGATTTTGTGGATATTATAGGACGTTGTTTTAGATGCCTCCATTTTGGTATTCTAGATACGATCGGGTCTTTTCATCGGGCGTGTGGCCCAAACTTTTGTACTTGTTTAATGAATGTATTAAGTAAGATATTAAACTGTTGTACTGTGTTCTGTGTAAGGTGTGGACCGACAGCATATTCGGTCCTCTTGTGTACATTCTTTCTAGTGTATTATATATATACACTTTTGGAATTCCACTTGCTCGTCAGATTGGGTTGTTTAATTTAAATTTCTTAACTGGTTTTTAATTTCTAAACTTTTTGGCAACCCGTTTTCTGATTTATTGGGTGGTTTTCCCGTATACTCAGTTTCTTTTTGTGATGCTGAGAATGATATCCATCCATGATTCCTGTTACGTTTGAGTATCGGGCTGGCCACCCCTTATCTCGGATCGTGGGTTTTCACAGAAGGTGAGAGATGTTATGAGTGTGATGATAAGGGTTATAGACCTTTTGAGTGTGCTTCTAGGCTGAACAGACTTGCCAAAGAAAAGGGCAAAGTTATCCTTAACACTTCCCTTAGTGATGACAGTGAGGTCAAGTTGGTGGACTCTGGAGATGAGTCATCGCATGAGTGTAACTTCATCGCATTCATGGCTAGTCATGTGATTACCTCTAGTTCTCCTTACGACGATGAGGATGCTACTTCACAGGGACTCCTCGACAGTGAGGATGACGTGAGTGATGGGGATGATGCTGCAAGTAAGAGCGAGAGTAATGTTCAACGTGCCTACGCTGAGTTATACACTGAGTCATTTAAAACCAAAAAGCGTAACAATGCGTTAGTTATTAGGATCTCCGCTTTAGAGGAAGATTTTGGAGAAGTGAGAAATAGAGAGTCCTCCACCTGCACTACCTTGAGATAAAGAGTCTGCCTGTGTTAAGAGAGAAAGTCAGTTTAGAGAAAGAGAGAGACTGTTTAGAGAGAGAGAGAGAGAGTTGTTTTGAGAAAGAGATAGGGTACTTGACTAATCAAGTGGCTAGTCTTACGAGTGAGATCCATTCCTCCCTGGAGACTCAGAAGAAACTTGAAGCCCTTGTAGCCTAGCTTACTCGTGATCTTGAAAGAGCAAGAGAAGTTAAGGTTCAAATCGAGGACAGATCTAAAAAGATTGAAAATATGCTCCTCGATCCCGCTTTAGGTTTTAGTGATAGGTAGGGAATAGGTTTTGATGGTTCCTCCATGTCCCAAATAGCACCTGAACCAGTTCCTAAGTTTACTACAGCTCCATATGGCCACCATTAAAAACCACGGAGGAGAGTTCGACCAAGAAAAGCAAACCAAGGTCAGCCTAAGACTGTGTACTTTTGTAACTATTACAAAAAAAGGGCCACCTCATGGAGTTTTGCTATAGTTTGGGTCAGACACGACGTAGTACTGCTCCGCCACCTACCACTAGCAATTTCTCGAGCCTTAGAGAGCAGGTTGAGTTCCTACTGGCCACATCTCAGAGTTTAATGGGAGAATTCTAATAGATTTCCCTTCCATCAATGGATACTTCCAAAAATTCCAACTAGAACCAACATTGACAAGGGCAAACAAAAGGCTACCTCATCTTGGGTGCCTAAGCACGACGTAAAAGCCCTTATTTCTCTTAAAGCATAAAATACCTCATAGTGGTATTTCGATAGTGGGTGCTCCAGACATATGACTGATGATGTCTCATTTTTTACCTACCTAGAGGATCATAAGGGAGGTAAAGTCACCTTTGGAGACGGGAGAAAGTCTAGCATCGTAGGATGAGGTACATTAGAGTTACCAGGATTTCCTAAGCTAGATAATGTTTTTTACACCAAAGGTTTGAAAGCAAACCTTCTCAGCATTATCAGTAGTGTGATGCTGACTTTGCCATAAAGTTTGACCGGGACGCATGTAATGTCTATAATCAAGCCAGTAAACTTTTTGTGCAAGGGGTGAGGACAGAGGATAATATCTATGGGACTGTGCCCATGATCTCACTTCTCTAAAACAACGCCACTATCACTCCTATGGATCTGTGGCACCAACGTCTAGGTCACGTGAACTTTAAATATTTATCGCGATTAGATAAAGAGGACCTAGTATGTGGCTTACCAACACTTGGAAATCCAACTTCCACGGTTTGTGGACCCTGCCAGTTGGGAAAGCAAATCCGTATTCCCCACGGGAAGTTGAATTCCCTTACCACTTCACGAGTACTTGAGTTGATACACAAGGATCTCATGGGTCCTACTCGTATAGAGAGTCTGAGTGGTAAGAGGTACATCCTAGTGATGGTAGATTATTTGTCGAGATATTCTATCGTGGAATTTTTGAGAGAAAAATTAGATGTTGTTGAGTTTTCGACGACCAAGTGCCGTGTCCTACAAAACCAACATGGTGTCACTATCAACAAAATACGTAGTGATAACAGAACTAAATTTACAGAGCAAAAATTAGATCGTTACTATGATATCCTAGGAATCAAACATGAGTTTTCTGCTCTGAAGACTCCTCAGTAAAATGGGATTATTGAGAGAAAGAACATGACGATTTAGGAAATGGCTAGATTTATGCTTCCAGGTCGTAAAGTTGTTTGGATATTTTAATCAGAGGTAGTGTCTACTGCATGTCATATGGTGAATAGGTTTTACCTTCGTCCACACACATTTAAAATTCCCTATGAATTGTGGACTGGAAAGAAGCCCAACCTTGCATATTTTCGTATTTTTGGGAGTAAATGTTACATCCAACGGGATAGAGAGCAATTAGGAAAGTTAGACTCTTGAAGTGACGAGGAAATATTGCTAGGATATTCATCAAATAGTAGAGCGTACGGGGTTTTTAACCTGAACAGTTCTAAAGTGATGGAGTAGATAAACGTAATTGTGCAAGATGATGAACCGTCGACGTCTGTTGACTTCACCCATTTGAGTGAGGATGACACACTCATTTTTTATGATCCCACTGTGTCTCCCACATCCAAGGTGGACCCTAGTCCTGTTATAGGGGACACACCTGCTTGGGTTCGCAAGAGTCATGATCATGCTTCTTTCCTAGGAGATCCCACCCTAGGTGTCAATACTCTTTCTCAATTAGAGAATGTTGTTAGCTATGTGTGCTACACATCTAGAGTCGAGACCAAGAACTATAAAGAAACACTCCAGGATGAACATTAAATCTATGTGATGCAGGATGAGCTTCTTCAATTTAGAAAGAATGATGTCTGGGAATTAGTCCCCTGACCTAGTTAGACTAATGTGATAGGTAACAAGTGGATTTTCGAAAATAAGATGGATGAGATTGGTACTATTATTAGAAATAAGACTAGGTTTGTTGCTCAAGGATACACACAGATAGAGGGTGTAGACTTTGAAGAGACATTCGCCCCTATTACGAGGCTTGAGTCCATCCGTTTACTCCTCGCTTTCACATGTCATTAGTGCTTAAAGCTATATCAGATGGATGTCAAGAGTGCCTTTCTAAATGGCATTATATATGAGGAGGTTTACGTGGAACGACCAAAAGGGTTTGAAGATCCTAAGCACTCGGACCACGTCTACTTTGTGAGGAAATCCTTGTATGGTTTGAAGCATGCACCTCGTGCTTGGTACAAAAGGCTTACTTCCTATCGCTTAGGTCGTGGCATCAAGAGAGGGGGAGTTGATATGCCGTTTTTCATCAGGAGGGATGATGATGCTATTTTGGTTGCCCAGGTATACGTGGACGACATAGTCTTTGGATCCACGTGCTCCCAGCATGCTCACCACTTTGAGGAGGAGATGAAAAATGAGTTTGAGATGACCACGGTAGGTGATCTTACTTTCTTCCTTTCTCTCCAGGTTTGTCAGCTAGAGGATGGGATGTTCATCTCCCAATCCAAGTATGCTAGAGACTTAGTGAAGAAATTTAATTTAGACTCCGCTAAGCATGCACGTACACCCATGAGTACGTCTACCAAGCTTAGTAAGAACACTTCAGGCAAGGACGTAGAGCAAACCTTGTATCAGAGTATGATCGGTAGTCTTATCTATTTGACTGCCATTTGTTACAACATAGATTTTAGTGTTGGAGTCTGTGCACGATATCAGGTTTCCCCGAAAGAGTCACACTTACTCGCACTAAAACGTATTATCAAATACGTGAGTGGGACTCTCTCCTATGATATTTGGTATTACTTTGATACCGATGATCGTTTGTTCGCCTATTCGGATGCCGATTGGGCCGAGGATGTAGATGGTTTTCGAAGCACTTATGGTGGGTGTTTCTACTTTGGTTCTTCTCTTATCTCCTAGATGAGCAAGAAGCAAAACTCCATCTCTTTGTCCACTATGGAGGTTGAGTACACCGCTGTCGGGAGTTGTTGCACGAAACTCTTGTGGATGAAGCAAATGTTGGAGGATTATGTGATTTCACAGGACAGCATGACCATATCTTGTGAAAAGACGAGCGGGATACACATATCTCGTAATCTAGTCCAACATCCATGCACAAAGAACATCAGGATACGCGAGCACTTTATACGTCTGTTAGTTGAGGAGAAAGTCGTATCCCTGAGTTTCGTACCCACTAACCGTCAGTTACATGATATTTTCACGAAACCTTTAGGTGCCCTTAGATTCAAGAGTCATAGGAAGTCTTTAGGGATTTGCTCAGTTGACTGAGGGGATGGCTCATGTCTAGGATAGGATGCATTGTCATGCCCATATCATATGATTCCTATTGCTAGTTTGTATCATTTGTATTATCATTTTTTTTGCTTTGTATATTTTTTTCAAAAATTCAAAAAGATTTTCTTTTTTATAAAAATTTGAGAAAAGCACATTTTTTTTAAATTTTGTTTACACCTTTTAAGGATGTGCGTTTAAGATAACCGAGTCACAACTTCCATTTCCATTTTTCACGTGACTGTTTGAAAGTGATTTGAGACGCTACATCATTTCATCCATGCGGTTTACATTTTTTGGAGTCTTTGAGATGTGATTAGTGATATCTTTATACATGTTTGGCTTCTTATCTCCTTTATTTCACACATGCACTGCTTTATTTTATTATTGTACTTGTCTATCACATATTGGCTTGAGTGTTTCCATCTCAATTCTGTCTATACAACGAACCATATGAGATAAAACTTGACAAGATTGGAATGCATCTCAAAACCATTTGGTGATATTATGTGGTATTTTAAAACGGGGAAGGATTGTGAAAGGTTCTCATTTGGCCTTTGCGAAATCTAATCCACCGTTTAATCGGACCTAAAAAATTGAGGTATTTTAATTATCCGGGGTCCAAAGAGGTTAAAAGAGCCCGAAAAAATTTAAAGGCAATACATGCCGAATGTGGGACATTAGGTTTCACCATTACTTCTCCAATGTTTGAGAATTTAGATCACCTATAAACAAAATATAAATCTGAGGGAGTTTGGTTGGAGAATTTAAATGGGTTTGCACTTCCTTGAAAGTCTTGAAAAAACGTTAAATAGTTTTGGACGTTATTGGTGTGAAAATCACTTTGAGATTTGATTTGCTGATTTGATTGAGTCAATTTCTTATAATTCCATCTTTTTACACCTAAGGAAGATGTTGAGTTCATTCGTTATGAGTATCTGATATTCATCGTTCACATATGTTATGTTTGTATGCATTAATTTTCCTATCAAATTTTCTAACACCCCTACATTTCTGCTATCATCGACTTGGCTGTTTTTGTGTTCTTTAGTGGTGTGATTCTTTGTTGTATATTTTGTGTGAAAATTTTTGAAAAATTCAAAAGTAGAACGTTTATTACCTTGTGACATTCTCCATTTTCATTTATTTGTGATTCTCATATCTGTCTATTTGCGGACATCATAAAAAGTGGGAGAATAAATTATGGGGGAAAATTGTTTGTTTGGTTAATTTATCAATGATTTGATTAAGCTTAATTGATCTTTGATTTTTGCATGTTATTATATTTCAAACTGTTGCGTGTCACGGGTATCTGGTTTATCTCATGTGTGTAGGCACAAAATTGATGATTATTGGATTGCACACCCTATTGAGAAAAGCTTTGAGAGTTTCTGAAAAGCTAAGATTTGAAGATGTTGAAGTTTGATTGTCGATATGTTAGTTAGTATTCTTAGTTTGAGGGCTTAATTGGTATATTATCTTATACGTCATTTGCTTTATGGAGATAGAATAATTCATATTTTTTATGTATGTACCAGCATAGACATAGGGGGATATTTGTAAGGACATAATTTTATAAATGTCCGAGGAAGAATCTCGGAATTTTCTATTTGTCCTAGATCATAGTATGTATGTCTGATACCGCTACATTCGGCACGTCAATACGATCATCCACGACGGCCTTGATCCGAGTCCATGCATCCACCATCTTCACACATGCATCATGCTTCATGCGACGTCCTGCTCAACCGTTCCCACTACTCCACTTCGCGTTATTCGTAAAATGGTTTGTCGGAGTTTTTAATATTTGCATAAATATTTGAGAATTTTTTAGAAAACATTTTTCGATGTCTGATTTGATTTTATCACAAAAGAAGAAATTTTTCAAGGTGTAGCAGCGGGCGTTTTTGGTCGTCGAGCTCGTTCGAACGACATCGCTCTGTCGTTTAAGCTACATGAGCATGTCGCGCAATCTCGTTCAGGCGACATGTGGCTCATTCGAGCGACATGCCTATGTAGTTCGAATGACGGTGCTGTCTCAACTTTTGTATAAATATATGTGCCCATTCTGCACATTTTCCAAGTCTTTTTCGTAGACATTTCTGCGATTTACAGCCCAGAAAATAGACTTCAAGTTTTGAAGGTTTCATGCTTTTTTTATTCACAAACCATTCCTATATATGTGTGTGAATCGTTAAACCTTTAAAGGACAATTTTTACTCATCTGGAGTAACTTGTGGAGAAGCCGACTCTTTTCATTACTGCCCATCTGGAGTTCTTGCGAGAAATTCCAGCTGACGACATCGAAACCGACACCTGAGGGTATTTCGTATGTCACTCTTGTTTTCAGTATAATCTGTGTAAACCATTCTTTACAAATTATAGTGAAAGTAAAATGTTTTGCCCCTTTGGGGGATTTTTTCTCATTTATGTGTTTGTTTGTGATTGAATTTTCTTGCATAATTATATTGTCTTCAATAACACCTGGATGCATATTTTTGGATTTAATTGAAAAGTTGAGTTTAATTAAATAATTTCTTTGTTTGAACAAAAGCGCACTCTCAAATTGGTATCGGGGCTAATTACACAAATATACCGTGTAATTTTTCGCAAATCTTTTCTAAAGATATCAATTTACTGAAAAATTGATTTTTGAAAAAGGGGGTGTTCAAAATGGAGAAATTATATAATAAAATGTCAGTTTTTTACGAAACAAATTATGCTTACTGGAAAGCTCATATGAAATATGCTCTAAAAGTCATAGATGAAAGAGTTTGGATTTTGATTGAAAGAGGGTGGACACCTCCCTCCATCACTATTGACAACGTAACAAATTTAAAATCCGTGACTGCATGGTCTGAAGATGAATTTAAATGGCCATCTTTTAACTCTAAGGGTCCTAGTGCTATTTCTGGATCCGTCACACCTGGTGAGTTTCGGCGGATAATAACGTGTACCACGTCAAAAGAGGCATGGGATGTTTTACAGCTTACCCATGAAGGAACTAATGCCGTGAAAGAATCAAAGTTGCAAAACTTAACAACTCAAATTGAAACTATCACCATGCTTGAGTCTGAATGTTTTGATGAATTCTATGCTAGATTATCTGATATTGTGAACACTAGCTTTAATATTAGTGAACACATTCCTAATGCTAGAGTTGTTAAAAAGATTCTAAGTTCACTACCTAAGCATTTTATCCCTACAGTCACTGTGCTAAATTCTATGGGTAATTTTAAAATACTTAAATTATAGGAATTGGTTGGAGACTTACAAACCTTTGAAATTGACATGTTTTCTAAGTATGTTAAACCAAAAGATAAGGGAATTGCACTTAATGTCCATCATAGGAAGAGTGAGGGGCCGACAATAGAGAGAGTAGAGTCATCTAGAAAAAGGGAGAAAGAAACGACAGATTTCGAGTGTGACCTTGATTTAGATGATTTGGCCTTGTTTGCAAAAAATTTCAAGAAAATTCTCAAATTCAAGAAAAATGGAAATTTCAAAGATAAAAAGAATTTTGAGAAAAATAAGTTAGAAAAGAAAAATGAAAAAGATTATATGGACCCTCCTAAGAAAGACAGTGAGAGATGTTATGAGTGTGACGGTAAGGGTCATAGAGCTTTTGAGTGTGCTACTAGGCTGAACAGACTTGCCAAAGAAAAAGGCCAAGATGTCCTCAACGCTACCATTAGTGATGACAGTGAGGTAGATTCGGTGGACTCTAGAGACGAGTCATCAAATGAGTGTAACTTCACCGCATTCATGGCTAGTCATGTGAGTACCTTTAGTGCTCCTCACGACGATGAGCATGCTACTTCACAGGGAGACCTCGAGAGTCCGAACAAAGTGAGTGAGGGGGATGATGCTGCAAGTGAGAGCGAGAGTAATCTTCAATGTGCCTAAGATGAGTGATATACAAAGTCATTTAAAACCAAAAAGCGTAACTAAGTGTTATTTCTTAGGATCACCGCTTTAGAGGAAGATTTAGGAGAAGCGAGAAAGAGAGAGTACTCCACCTGCACTACCTTGATAGAGAGAGAGTCTGCCTATGTTGAGAGAGAAAGTCAGTTTAGAGAAAGAGAGAGACTGTTTGAAGAGATAGAGAGTTTTTTTTAGAAAGAAAGGGGACTTGACTAATCAAGTGGCTAGTCTTACGAGTGAGATCCATTCCTCCCTAGAGACTCAGAAGAAACTTAAGGCCCTTGTAGCCTAGCTTACTTATGATCTTGAGAGAGCACGGGAAGTCAAGGTTCAAATCGAGGACAGATCTGGAAAGATGGGAAAGATGCTCCTCGGTCCCGCTTTAGGTTTTAGTGATAGGAAGGGAATATGTTTTGATGGTGCCTCCATGTCCCAAATAGTACCTGGACCAGTTCGTAAGTTTACTATAACTCCATATGGCCATCGTCAAAAACCACTAAGGAGAGTTCGACTAACAAAAACAAACCAAGGTCAGCTTAAGACTGTGTACTTTTGAACCTACTGCAAAAAAAAGGGCCACCTTTGGGAGTTTTGCTATAGTTTGGGTCGGACACGATGTACTACTGCTTCGCCACCTGCCACTAGGGATTTCTTGAGCATTAGAGGGAAGGTTGAGTTCCTAGTCGCGACATCTCAGAGTTTAATGGCATAATTCTAATGGATTTCCCTTCTGTCACCGGATACTTCCAAAAATCCGACTAGAACAAACATTGACATGGGAAAAAAGGCTACCTCATCTTGGGTGCCTAAGCACGGCGTAAAAGCCCTTGTTACACATGCTGCTCTTAAAGCACAAAATACCCCACATTAGTATTTCGATAGTGGGTGCTCGAGACATATAACCGGTGATGACTCATTTTTTACCTGCCTAGAGGATCATAAGGAATGTAAAGTTACCTTTGAAGATGGGAGAAAGTCTAGCATCATAGGACGAGGTACAGTAGAGTTACCAGGATTTCCTAAGCTAGAGAATGTTTTCTACGTCAAAGTTTGAAAGCAAACGTTCTCAGCATTAGCCAGCTGTGTGACGCTGACTCTGCCGTAAAGTTTGACCGGGATTCGTGTAATGTCTATAATCAAGCCGGTAAAATTTTAGTGTAAGGGGTGAGGACAGAGGATAATTGCTATGGGACTGTGCCCAAGGCCTCACTTGTCTACAACAACACAACAATCACTCCTATTGATATGTGGCACCAACGTCTAGGTCCCGTGAACTTTAGAGATTTGATGTGGTTAGATAAAAAGGACCTAGTACGTGGCTTACCAACACTTGGAAAGCCAACTTCCACGGTTTTTGGACCCTGCCAGTTAGGAAAGCAAATCCGTAACCCCCATGGGAAGTTGAGTTTCATTACCACTTCACGAGTACTTGAGTTAATACACATGGATCTCATGGGTCATACTCGTATAGAGAGTCTGGGTGGAAATAGGTACATCCTAGTGATGGTAGATGATTTCTCCAGATATTTTATCGTGGTATTTGTGAGAGAGAAATCAGATGCTATTGAGTTTCTGACGACCAAGTGCCGTGTCCTACAAAACCAGCACGGTGTCACTATCAACAGAGTGCGTAATAATAATGGCACTGAATTTATAGAGCAAAAATTAGATCTTTACTATGATATCCTAGGAATCAAACATGAGTTTTCTGCTGTGAAGACTCCTCAGCAAAATGGGATTGTTAAGAGAAAGAAAAGGACGAATCAGGACATGTCTACATCTATGCTTCTAGGTCGTAAAGTTTCTAGGAGACTTTGGGCAGAGGTAGGGTCTACTGAATGCCATACAATGAATAGGGTTTACCTTCGTCCACATACACTTAAAACGCCCTATGAATTATGGACTAGAAAGAAGCCCAACCTGTTATATTTTTGTGCTTTTGGGAGTAAATGCTACATCCTACGAGATAGAGAGCTATTAGGAAAGTTCAACTCCCGAAGTGATGAGGGAATATTGCTCGGATATTCATCAAATAGTATAGTGTACCTAGTTTTTAACCTGAAGATATCTAAAGTAACGGAGTCGATAAACGTAACTATGCAAGATGACGAACTATCGATGTTCGTTGACTTCACCCATTTTAATGAGGATGATGAACTATCGACATCCTGTCTCCCACATCCATGGTGGACTCTACTCATGTTCTAGGGGACACACCTTCTTAGGTTCGCAAGAGTCATGATCCTACTTGTATCCTAGGAGATCCAACCCTAGGTGTCAATACTCGTGCTCAGCTAGATAATGTTGTTAGCTATATCTTCTACACATCTAAAGTTGAGCCCAAGAACAATAAAGAAGCACTCCATGATGAACACTGGATCTTTGCGATGCAGGACGAGTTGCTTCAATTTTGAAAGGATAATGTCTGGGAATTAGTCCCCCGACCTAGTGAGACTAATGTGATAGGTACCAAGTGGATTTTTAAAAATAACATGGATGAGACTGGTACTATTATCAGAAATAAAGTTAGGTTGGTTGCTCAAGTTTACATACAGATAGAGGGTGTAGACTTTGACGAGACATTTGCCCTTATTGTGAGACCTGAGTCCGTCCGTTTACTACTTGCCATCGCATGTCATCTGTGCTTCAAGCTATATCATATGGATGTCAAGAGTGCCTTTCTGAATGGCATTCTACAGGAGGAGGTCTACGTGGAACAACCAAAAGGGTTTGAAGACCCTAAGCACCCAGAGCACGTCTACTATCTGAGGAAAAGCCTTGTATGTTTTGAAGCAAGAATCCCGTGCTTGGTACGGAAGGCTTACCTCCCATCTCTTAGCCCATGGCCTTAAGAGAGGGGGAGTTGATATGACGTTGTTCGTTAGGAGAGATGATAATGCTATTTTGGTTGACCAAGTCTATGTGGATGACATAGTCTTTGGATCCACGTGCTCCCAGCATGCTCACCATTTTGAGGAGGAGATGAAAAGTGAGTTTGAGATGAGCACGGTAGGTGAGCTTACTTTCTTCCTTGCTCTCCAGGTTCGTCAGCTACAGGATGGGATGTTCATCTCCCAATCCAAGCATGCTATAGACCTAGTGAAGAAATTTGGTTTAGACTCCGCTAAGCATGCACGTACACCCATGAGTACTTCTACCAAGCTTAGTAAGAACACTTCAGGCAAGGACATACAACAAACCTTGTAATGGACTATGATTGATATACTTCTCTATTTGACTTTCATTTGTCCCAACATAGCCTTTAGTGTTGGAGTCTGTGCGCGATATCAGGCATCCCCGAAAGAGTCACACTTCACCTTGAAAGTTCGAGCGACACGTGGCTCGTTCGAGCGACATGCCTATATCGTTCGAACGATGGCGCCGCATTAATTTTCATATATATATATATATGTTTCCATTTTGCACATTTTTCCAAGTCTTCTTCGTACATGTTTTCGCAATTTACAGCCCAAAAAATAGACTTCAAGATTTTAAGGTTTCATGCCTTTTTTATTCACGAAACCATTACTATATGTGTGTGAATCTTTAAACCTTCAAAGGATCGTTTTAACTCCTCTGGAGTAACCTGTGGAGAATCAGACTCTTTTCCATTGATGCCCATTTGGATTTCTTGTGGGAAATTCCATCCGATGACATTGAAACCGAAACCTAAAGGTATTTCGTATGTCACTTTTATTTTCCATATAATCCGTGTAAACCGTTCTTTACAAATTATAGTGAAAATAAAAGGTTTTGCCCCTTTACGGGATTTTTCAGTATTTGTGTGTTTGTTTTGTGATTGAATTTTCTTGCATGATTATATTGTCTTCAATCACACCTAGATGCATGTTTTAGGATTTAATTGAAAAACTGGGTTTAATTAAATAATTTCTTTCTTTTAACAAAAGCGCACTCTCACACCCCATGGTGAAGTACTCCTCCTGATAAATCCATACCCTAACAATTTCTCAATCTACTCACATATCTCCCTGATCTCTAGAGGAGCCATCCGATACAGTGTACGGGCAACGGATCTTATGCCTGAAATCAAGTCGATCTCCTGACTAGGTGGCAACCCCGGAATCTCCCAAAAAAATTGAAAAACTCACTCACCATCGGGATGGAATATAGAGTCATCACAATCTACAAAGAAGTATCCTCCTCTATATAGTATAAATACGTTATTGATTCACCTTTAACGTGCGGCATCGCAAATAGGTACATCTCCTATCCCAGAGTTTCGAAGACGATGGACCTCTCACAACAGTCCACACATTCTCTGTACGTGGCTAGCCAGTACATACCCAAAATGATGTCGTACTTGTGCATATCATGTACTAATAAGTCGGCTTCAAAGGTGAGTTGTCTTATCTTAATCTCGATACCCCGACACACTGATTGTATGGGTACCCTGGTACCCACTGATTAATCTATGTGTAAAACAATATCGGACACATAATCTTCCATCCCCGTTTCCCATGAAAAGTTCATGCTAACAAAAGAATGAGATGCACCTGTGTCGAATTGAATGGGACCAACTTGACCAAAGATGTGAAACATACCCTCAAATTCATGTACCAGTGTCGGCCCCTCCGCGGATGTGACATAATAAACCTGACCATATTATAGTGGCAATTGCCCATGAGGTGGGGCGACGAGTGCTAGAGCAGCTGGTAGAGCAACTTTTGGAGATAGAAATGATGGGCGCTGTTCTTATGGAACATGATATACCCTATGAACTCCCTGCTCTAGGTCTTTCTGATTACTTCAAGGACACTTCCTCAAAGTATTACCCTTCTCTCCACATGTATAACGATTCCCATGAAATGGGCGCTGCTCAAACTGTCAGCCCTACTGTCCCTGGCCCTGATAACCTCTGTACTATTAGCCCTGCTAGCCCTATCTTGACTGCCCCTGCCTGTCCTTGTGTATGCTGGTCATATGAACCCCTAAACTTCTTATTCTGATCAGTGTATTGGGTTCCCCTGAACGATTGGGTCCCAGATCCGCTCCCCCACTCGCCTTTACATGTTGTCTTGATGACTCTGCACTGTGATGTTTCTCACACTTATTCCTCTGGAAGGCCCTGTGATCATGGCAATGGAGGAGTGAGACATTCATTTGGCTACAGTACATCCCCCAACTTTAGCTTCATAAACCTGCTCCTCATCGCAAACTTCATGGCTAGGGGAAAGTATTTCCCTTCAAACCTCTCCCCAAACTCCTTCATAGTGAAGTTGTCTGTCAACCGTCGTAATCGCCTACTGATAAGAGGCTTTTTGCGTATGCTCATTGTCGTTAAAATCCAATCTCAAAATCCCTTGAATACCTACAAAACTTGTTTAAAACAACTTGTATTGCAGTAAGTCCAAGTATCAATCCAACTTTCAAGGTGAAATAATTAATGTGAATACTTGCAATTTCAATTTTTTTTATTAAAATCTTTTTTTAAACAATTTCAAGGGAGAATTAACTAATAAATGCTAAAAATTATGAAATGACTAAATAAGAAAAAATAATGTGCAACCGAGTGTGATAAATGTGAGAATGTCAAGAGATGGGATTACACCTCATTATCAATTATTTTAATTTCTCAATTTATTAATTTGAAATATTTCGAGATAATATTAAATCGATAGTCTAACTCTCGTAAGAATTATAAATTTAATAATATCTTTTTCCAAAAACTAATTTAAAAATTTCACACGACGAAAAATTAAGAACTATAATGTGTTCAAAAAAATTACCCGCTAGGATCAATTTAACAAAAAACAGTATGAATTCTCAAATTTCAACGCATAATTAATATTCAAATTTTGAAAAAACCTATCTCTAGTTTGATCCCTAAATTCAAACATTAATTTTTACAATTAATTTACTAACTCTCGTTACATAAATTAATTGGTGACAGTTAAAAATTAATTTTCCTAGAAATATAGCACTAATGAAATCAATTAATTAAATTAATATCCTACGATGTGCATCCGACCCCTTGAATAGGGTGACTAGCCCAGCATAATGAAATAATTAATCACAGTAAAAAACATGGAACAACAAATTAAAGAGTACAGTAAGAAATACAATACACAAAAGTCTTCCTTTGAATTACGTTCATGCACGTGTGTCCCAATGTTTTCACAAATCCAACACTTAATTGCTTAAAAAAACTAAAAAATCCATGAAATGAGAGCACTAATAAAATAGAAACATCCGCCAGATGTGCTTTTACATCCATCAACATCTCCTGCCCAATCAGCATCCGAATATGCCGATTGACAATCATTAGTGTCAAAGGAATACTAAATCCTAAAAGATAGGGTACCACTTACATATTTAATGATACACTTAATTGCAAGTAAATGAGACTCTTTTGGGGCGACTTGATAGCGGGCACAAACCCCTACACTAAAGGAAATATCTGAACAACTAGCAGTTAAGTAGAGTAGGCTACCTATCATACTCCTAAAGAGAGTGTTCTCTACATCCTTTACTTCGGTGTTCTTACTAAGCTTAACCGATGCGCTCATTGGAGTACGTTCATACTTGGCGGATTCTAGTTTGAACTTCTTCATAAGTTATTTAGCATACTTTGTTTGGGACAAAATATCCCGCTATCGAGTTGACGCACTTGAAGACCTAAGGAGTAAGTAAGCTCCCCTATCATACTCATCTCAAATTCATTTTTCATTTCGTTTGAGTAGATTTGAGTATGTTTATCACACGTGGATCCGAAAACTATGTTGTCGACATATACTAAACTACTAATGATAAAATAAATAAACTCTAGTGGTACCTCTTAGATATATATCCAAATACTCCTACACATGAGGTCGGAGTCCCGAGCATGAATACACACTACTCACCTCAAATAGGATCCGTGAACCCAGACAATAGTGTTATACATGATAAAAATAACAATAGAATATTAAAAATTAAATGAGATATGATTAGGCGCAATAACAATAACTCATTATCTACCCAAAATAATTCTTATACATAAATCCACACCAATATTATTTTAAATATCCATCAATCCCATATTATGAATTTCATTAAATTATCCCCATTTATCATTCTTCTCAATTTATTATTATCTAATGCGGTACTCCCACATAAACACTTCACATTATTATAGTGGTCATCCCGCATCGGGTGGAACTCCCACAAAAACACATTATTATAGCGGTCCTCCTGCCTCGGGTGGTACTCCCACCAAAATACACATTGGCCTCATCAATAGCCAGAAGATCCGTTTAAACTGTCGATCCCTCAATACAACGAGGTTCCACACACGACACGACATAAACACCAACTGACCCGTTTAAATTTCCAACCCCCGCACATTATGTCGCCAATAAATTTGAATACCCGTTTTATTATCTTAGGTATTTATTCCCAATTAATTATCCCTCTCATATTCATTTTACAAATTACCTTACCCTTAGTCAATGTGAGGTTCTCAAAACACCATTGTCCCATACCTAAGGGTTCCCAATACATAAATACGTCATACTTTAATTATAGGTTGAATTTATATTAATAACTCTTCCTAGTCTTATACCTAGGCTAGAGAATCGACGACACGACATAAAAATCAGCCCCACTCCAGAATCACCCACCCGTAAAAACCTACACTCACCAGACCCATACCTAGAAAGCGTAAATCGCAACTAAGGCCAACTTACTAGTCCCATACCTGGCAAGAATCCTAAACTATAGGGATATCATACTACCAAAAATTTAGTTGTACCCGCGATGATAAATATCAATATCAATCAATCAACAACACATATAAATAATATCACAAATTTATTCGTGATGTCACAATCTTATTTAATTGAATTCATAACATCGTCGTCGTTCTTAGCACAATTATTTTCATTTAATCATTATAGATTAATAAACATGCGGGTTTATGAATCACACCATAATAATCCACTTTTATTAATTACATAATTTTCATGCGTGTGTACACGTCCCGATTAAATTTAAATTGCAGGAGGGTAGTGAGACTAGGGTCTATGAATAACTGGAAAGGGTGAGGCATGACCCACTCCATTGGATGCTTCCTTCAAGGTTCTCAAGAACATCTTAAGCATCTTTGATGAAACCTTATCCTTTTGGTAAAAATGTATCTCAAGCTGGAACTCCCTAACTGTAAGAAGATGAACTTCCACAACAAGAATAGTAACTTTTCTCAAGAGGAGCTCCTGAGAATAATGGCTGTCAGTGAGGAGTGAAAGAATAAGGCACTTAGTGCTAGAGAGAGAGAAATAATAGAATACTAGGAAGTTCTAGTGTGATTTTGACAGCGTAACAGTGCTATTGAGTTTTTCTATATCTTTTTTACCTTGCCCAGGGGTCCTATTTATACTTGGGCACTAGGGCTGAGTTGGGACTTTTGGGACAAGGTCTGAAATGTACCATTTGTCCCAACCTATGCGCAGAAGCCTGTCCCCTCAGACAAGTGCCACCTGATACCAACCAAAGTCAAAAAGCAAATAAGTTTGCACTTGAAGATAAAATATCTGATTTGGTTAATAACTTTTGAAACGAAAACTTATGGTGAAAGCTTTGTAACTTGAGAGAGGAGGCCTCGAGGACCTCCTCCTCCTAAATTGTCAATTTTGAGAGGGGCGGGGGGGGGGGGGGGGGGGGGACTTAAGTACCCCTCTCCTCTTAAATCATTTTTCTTGAGAGGGGCCTTGGGAACCCTCTCTTTTAAGAAAATCATTTTGTAAAGGTTTATTTCTTGAGAGCAGCGCTTTGGCTGTTCACTTAATTTGTGACTAAGTGTGAGATGTGTGTGGTCTTGAGTGACTCCTAGGGTTTCTATACTAGTATTATCTCAATTCTAGAGTGCTAAGTGCTTGATTTTGATCAACAAACCTTGTTCCTCAGTCGCCAATCTAAACCTCGTAAGAGATCCGAACTGGCCTACTAAAGCCCTGCATCCTCAACTAGGCTACATGTATAAGAAAGTAAGTGTTAGTACTTTTTTCTTTTAAAGAATTCTTTTTTATGATGAGGGGTTGCTCATGGTAGTCACTCCCTTATCCTGGCTAATTTTCTAGAAGCTGAGGGGGATGACCTTGAGGGTTCCTCGCCCTAGGTTTTGGTTGAGGAACTTGAGGGTTCCTCACCCAAATGTGTTATTGTAGTCGAGGGAGGGTAACCTTGGGGGTTCTGTGACCAAATGTTTTTCTGCGTTCGATGGACCTTGGGGGTTCCTTCTCTAATATGAAGTTCTGCGGTTGAGGGACCCTAGGGGTTCCTTCTAAAATATGTTTTTTCTACGATTGAGGGACCCTAGGAGTTCCTTATCCAATGTGAATTTCTACAGTTGAGGGACCATGGGGGTTCCTTCTCCAATATGGATTTTCTGCGATTGAAGGATCCTGGGCGTTCCTTCTCCAATATGTTTTTTCTGCGGTTCAGGGACCCTGAGGCATCTCAACCTCATATTTTTTGTAGATGAAGGAGGGGGATATTTGAGGGACCTTCTCCCCAAAATATAATGGCAAACTTGAGGCATCCCTCTATATTATCCCCTCGTGGAAAGTCTTTAGTGTTGGGCAGACCAAAAGTCTTTTTAAGCTATAAATTCAATTTTCACTTCAAATTTTTTTGTGATTTCCTAGGGGCTCCTCAACTTTACCCCTAGGATCATTAAATGCACTATCCCATCATCTTTTTTTTTTCTTTTTGAGACTCCACGCATCAGTGTGGGAACTATCATCTCATCATTTGAAAAAAAAACTTGTATACTTTTGGCATTCTTACGCGCTTTCCCATTTTCATGTAAAGCATAAAGTGCCTCATTTTGGAATAAAAATCTTTCAACTTCTTCAAAACACCCACAGAGAGTTTCAATCTTATAGAGAGAGAGAGAGAGAGAGAGAGAGAGAGAGAGAGAGAGAGAGAGAGAGAGAATCACATACACCATACCCCCTTTTTTCAAGTTTTCTTCAAATACACCACTAATGGCTTTAACACCATTAAATACTTCTACCACCATTATCCCCATTATAATAGGGTCTTTTCCAATCTCTATTTCTATATCTCCGACGTCAATGTCCGACACCACTACCGTGGCCACTACTCAAGGTGGTTCTGCCGTCCCATCACCCATTAATCATCATTTAATCATCGACATCATTTTGGTTCGGACCGTGCCTGAGCCGCGCTCGATTGGAACTTCTGTTGATGGTGAACTGAAATCTGGGGCTAAGAATGATAAAGGTTCTTCATCACAACCCATGAGTAGCTAGGGTTCCTCGTTAGTAATCGGCATGAGTGACCATTCCTCTCCATCTGCTCTAATTAGCAAGAGTTCCTCATGACCCACAAATTATTCTCGTGCTATCGAGGCATTTCATTTGGAACCGGGTTCCTCGTACGCCCTTCAAGTAATTGTTAGGGCCTCTATCGATGATTCGGGATATGTGGGTTCATCGTCGAACATTGTGCTAAACCTTTATTTTCCACCGAATTCCTTACCGGCGATGTCTGTGTCGAGCAGTTAGGGGGTTATGGTAAATGAGGGTCCCTTGCGTGTGGGGTTTCATTTTGAGGGTTCGTCGACTAACCTTTCTGTGTATTTGGGTTCCACACCTGCCCCTTAATATATATGGGTTTCTCTCCCGCGACACTTCTAACAACAATTTTGAGTTCCTTGTGTGTTGATATCACACCCCAGGATTTGGAACTTAGGGGTCCCTCGCCAGATGATATTTCAAATAGGGGGTCTGCTGTGGAGGGTTTTTTATCAACGACGAGTATTATCGCACTTTTACTAATTGCCGAGGGTTCCTCGCAACTCACTTTATTAGCGGGTTCCTCGCGTGTTGATCCCATATTATAGGGTTTAAATCCTAGAGGTTCCTCATCAGATAATACTTCAAATAGAGGTCCCGTTACTGAGGGTTTCTCGTCGATGACGAGTATCACTATGGGTATCTCACCAGCTATGGTTTCCATGAGGTGTTCACCTATTTACAAGGGTTCCTCGCGACACACCTTGTTGGTGGGGTCCTCACCAACTATAAATTCCTCGCCTCCTTTTTTTGTCGAGGTCTTTCACCCTATGGGTTCCTCTCAAAAAAATGTTTTTTGTGAGGGGTCCTCGCGCCCTACTATTGATCAGTATAGGTTCTTTGCCAGCTAAGGGTTCCTCGCGGCACCAAAAAGTTAGTGATGGTTCCTCGTCCGAGGCATAAAGTGTGACGGGGTCTTTGCCTGAGCTATCTTTGATAGTTGGTTTTTCACTTGAACCCATGGCCATTGATAGTTTTTCCACCACTGCATCTTCTTCCCATGCTTGGGAGTACTATATGCGCACTCGCCAAGTAAGGGACTTTGGTATCTATCGCCGCGCACCTTTCTTTGGACCTGTAGACAACTTCATGGCTTCCCTCACTCCATTTGAAGAGAAATTTTCTAGAATTGTTCTCGAATGACCCCATGCGGGTTTAGGTAAGTCTACTAACTCTCTCGTTATTTTTCCAAATTCTATCCTCATGGTCAGGGTTGACCGTGGTGATTTTCCTTACTCGAACATTGAGTTCAGGGATACGGGGGGTTCCCCAGAGGAATGGTCCATTTGGGATGATTATATTCTGAGTATTCCTTCTTATGTGGCTACCCTTAGGGAAGTGGGCCTTCTTACTGCCATTGACATCCTGAGATATTGCACCGTGTCTAAACACAATTCTTCTCCCAATCTTTTATTGTCCTGGTGGATTAGAGAATCTCACATGTTTGTGACTGGTTAGGTCGAATTTACCGCTACTTTAGAGGATGTGTGCAAGTTATATGCCATTCCTTTCTTTGGTCAACATGTCTTAAGTAATGGTTACGAAGATCCACTAGAATAGGAGATGGTGGAGAAGTTACAGGCATCCTTTATAGAGAGCTCAAGATATGTGGCTATAAATTTAACAGGTGCCACTAAACACTACTTTGTCAAGTGGCAGAGGTACTAGTTTAGGGATTTCAAGCAACCACAGAAAGGAGGGACGTCTGGCATAACCTCTAGGATTAGGACAGGCCTAAGCTCTACTTCTCTTCACACTTAGTCGCCTTTCTGGTCACTTTTATGAGACCATTATCGCTACCTGGTAAGTCTGAAGATTCTTCTCGTGAGTACCTCTTCAAGTTGGATGTGAGAATGTCTCGAGGCATGTCAGTTCTGTAGCTGCTTTGGTTCTTGGTTTCCTTTATACTTTGATAGACCGGGCGCACATAGATGTGCAGAGATCCCATGGCCATTATGATGCTGCTAACTTTTCAAACTCTGTCCTCCTGATGGCTTTACTATTTTATCATTTCCCCCACTTTGATTTTGAGGCTCAAGCTTTCCATAGTAATTTTGCTTGTCTTCTGAGGTAGCACATAAAGGTCCCTAAGAAGCCCATAGGGGTTTTGATTGTTGACATTGAAGGGTTACGATTTTGGCCTTACAGCAAACATCATGGCAGTGTTTTTAACTGGCTTTCAGTTCCTGGAAATGGTGGCACCTTTTATTGACCTTCTGACGTAAAGTCTATATATACCTGTCCACACATAAATGTAGTGAAGATGTTACTACCGAGCCTCCTTCCTTCTTAGCTAGAGTTAGTACGATGTGCTGAGTTTTATCATTCTGAGAGGGTAAGGAGATAGTTTGGTTACGATCAGGGTGTCCACACCGCTCCTCATCCTTTAGTCACCGATCCCTCAGATATGTTTTTATAGGCATGCGCCAACTTTACTTTAAGGGGTTGTTCCACAGAGAAGATGTCTTGGAGGTGCTTTATATACATCCTCACGATTATTTACTCATTTACTACTTCTTGGTTCATGTTTTGGAGGCGATAAATTCTTCAAATTCAAAGTTGTGTGATTGATCCCCCTCATGAGACCAACCCCATCAAGTATGTCAAGGCCCAATTTTTATTTAAGTGGACGCAAAAGGAAACTTGGTTTATTAGCACTACTCTTAGGCCGCCTCTCGAGCAAACTACTCCTGTTCTGGTGAAGCCCCTTCTTGTTGAGTCTTCTCAGCACCAATAGATCGAGTTACCGACTACTAAATCTAAAAGGAAATCCAGGAGCAAAGGCAAAGAGAAAGTTCCCATAGAAAGCAATAGGAAGCACCCCGATGCAGATGTGTCTAACTTCATCCCTACTACTACCAGTTCCCCGCCCCCTTCTCGTGTGAGGACTAGAGCTGCTAAGAGGAAGAAGGGGAGTGATGTAGACACTGCTGATCCTTCCTTACTAGACCGAGGGTCTGATACTGATGATCTCAAAGTGGATACATAAGTCATATCTATTCCCCTTATAGAATGTATTATACCCAAACATTCTTTACCTAGTGGAACTGGATCTTTCAGCGTTTCACCTAATAGTTCCCCCGCCCCTTTATTGGAAGGGGAACTAGTTGACTATGGAAGAACTCCTTCCTATGATGATCATGGTTCTTCTTTGGGTGATGTGGGAGGCTCGGATCTCCACGGTGAAAGAACTACTGACACTTATGTTTTATTATCAGTTTCGAGGGAGTCTTCTAGTGATGACGAGGCACCACATTCTCCTTCGGGGGTTAGCTCGGCTACAAGATCCCTTCTTTATAGTCAGACTATGTGTTCCGCTGCTGTAAGTCTTTATTTTGTCGGTACTTTTATCCATATGATCTTCTTTCTCTTTCATCGCTGGATCATTTACTAATAAAAATGTTTTCGTCATATTTCTGCAGGTTACAAAGGCGAGTAGTCCTCCTCTTCCCCCATTACGGTGCGCTCCTTTACAGCGAGAAATGAACTCAATGCTCATTTTTTCTTGAGGCCTTTTCAAAGAGGTTTGTCATTCCCCTAGTTTTTTTTTCGATTTTTTCTTTTTTTAAGACTTTGACATTTATAATTTACATTTCTTTTACTAAGTGTTATATATTGTTATTTTCTTTCCAGCTCTCATCTGTTCATCCTACTAGCATGAGGGTCCATTATGTGATCTCACATTCTGCTCAAGTACCTCTTTAAGTTCATTTGAGTTATTGGCCTCATTGTGCTCTCTTTCATTTTTTTAAAAACTCTTTTCCTTTACATTTTCTTTCTATTTATAATTGCAGAGGGTGTTTCCTTCTAGCCCTGTATGTCTTGGCCTTTCTTCTGAGCAGGGGCCTTTGCCTTTCTCAAGGACTGCTGTCTCAGGGTTGTCTCCCTCAGGGAGAATTTTTGTTTCCCAATTCCACATCTCTATGGACGGAAGGCCTTTTCTCTTGCCTATCCCTCATAGGAAACCATTTACTATAACTTCTACTGTCGAGAATATTTCACATGTCTTTATTCAAGTATTGGTAGGTTTGTCTCCCACAATTATGATTATGATGACATCTTCTAATGTCATTTACTAAAACAGGTCTTCAACACAGCCCCTGCTGCGCCACTGGTCACCTTTTGCCCTTATTCTTTAGAGGGGGCTCGGGTACCCCATAAATTTTCTTATCCACCTTTGATTTTACTTATAGTGACAGGTCATTTTCTATTTTTTTTCTCAGTTGGTTCCCAGCATCACCACATCAGTGCCTATCATTACTATTTCTTCAGCAGTCCTTATTGTAGACGAGGCACCTTGCCCTTTTGCTTCGAGTGAGAGTCCTCCTATAGTGCCTTTCCCAGTAACTATTTCTTTCATGTCTCTTTGGAATTTTTAATATGCTTATTTTCATGTTGTTAATTCTTGCCTCCTTTTTATTTACAGGCTAGTTATGTGGAAGATTCTTTGCCTGCCATGAGTGTCACGAGGACAACCCCTTAGGCTCTGTTCACTGCTCCCCCTTGACCTCTGTGGGGGTAACTGCTCAGGTATTATTTATTACCTTTGTATAATACTTAACCTTTTTTGTGTCACTCTTAGGACTCATATATTTTTTTTCAATTTTTGTGATCAGGTTAGCATAGCTGAGGTCCCCTTATCTACGGGACCTGTTACTAGTTCTGCTCCTATAACTGCGGGGCTTCCGACTCAGATTTCGGATGAAGATATACAAGTAAATAATGGTTTACTTATGTTCTCAATTTTTATTTATTTTGTATTTTGCCCATGCTTACTAGCACTTATCTGTTTCTCTAATCTTAGGTTAGTATTATAATCGTTCCAGCGACTGTGGAACATATTGGGGGAGTGACTGTAGGAGAGGTATTATGCTTCCATACCTTCCCTATTTATTCTGACTTCCCATTTTTCTTCTTGATTTTATTGTGCAAGTATGCTTACCTCCACCCTTGTTTCATTGTTTTCAGACTAGTGAGGCAGCTGTTTCGGTAACTGTGGGACACACTGGAGAGATAGCAGTAAGAGAGGTATTATACTGTCATACCTTATCTGTATTTCTATTTCTCTCTTTTCTTCTTGCTTTTACTACACAAGTGCTCTCACCCTCACCCTTGTTTCATTGTTTTCAGGTGAGTGAGGTCATTGCTCTGATGACTGTCAAGCATGTTAGAGAGATGGTTACGAGAGAGGTATTACACTGGCATACCTCCTCTTTTAACTGTTCCCTTTTTTCTTCTTGCGTATAATGTTCAATGTCCTCATTTTCACCTTTGTTTCATTATTTTTCAGGTGAATAAGCTTTCTCCCATAATTGTGGAGTCAGATGGTGAGGTGTTTACGAGAGATGTATTAAACTAGCAGACCCCCTGTTTTTACTATTCCTTTTTTTTCTTGCGTATACTGTGTAAGTGTCATCATTTTCACCTTTGTTTCATTATTTTTTAGGTGAATGAGGTTGCTCCCATAACTGTGGAGTCAGACGGTTTGGTGGCTATGAGAGAGGTATTAAGCTGGCATACCCCTTATTTTTACTGTTCCCCTTTTTTTTTCTTCTTGCATATACTGGGTAAGTGTCCTCATTTTCACCTTGGTCTCATTGTTTCCAGGTGAGCAAGGTTTCTCCCCCAATGGTATCCATGGAGAAAATAGAGAGTGCCAGGATTTACTCTTCACAGGTACTTGACTATCACTCCCAAATTACCCTTCCTGAGTCATTGATTCGTGATCTGTGTTGATAGCCCTCATTGGTATTTCTTATGTTTAGCGTGGTATCCCCCTTTCGGATGACTTTCATCAGACTAGTGACAACATGGTCACCCCTTTAAGTTTAGGTACAAGCTTTCTATCGTAGTAATTGCTAGGGCTTAGCTCCTAATTGTCTTTCTTCTTTTTTGACTTATCATGAATATTTCTTTTCAGACTCTTATTAGTGGGTCCAACGAGGTAGCTGATGAGGGAGGTTGTAGTTATGAGGCTACTCCTACGACCAGTGATGCTAATTCTGGTGGGGAGTCTTCTTTCCTCCCCTATGAGATGAGGTCACATCATTCTGATGGCGATGCTGAAGTAGAGGCCCCTGTAACCTTTATGAGTAGATTGTAGCGTGAGGAGCGACCAGGACTGTAATGACCCCACTTTTATATGTTCATATATAGTTTTAAATGTTGTATTATTTCATATGTGGTATGGATAATGTTAATTTATTATTTTTAGTCTAATCCTCCGTTCATATATCAGAAAATATCAAATTAGTTACAAAGATAAAATTTTAAAATTTTCAGTAGGAATGTTCGTATGAGAGACTAGCTTTGACCATTATAATATAAAAATTGACTTAAGGTAAAAACTAAAAAGTTTTAGATATATGAATTTGGTTTGTAACACAACAAAAGGTGCATTAAACAGAGGTCTGAGCAAGAAGTTATTCTAAAATTACAAAATGAGGGCAAATCTGTCCACCCTTTAAGATGTATTTTGTCCTATTACCACACCATGTGTAATATTTTGATTGGTTGAAGGGGAGGCTAGTTAGTATGACTTAAACACTTTGAAATAACCTCATTTTTCATCAAAATTGATGAAATCAAAGTCTTATGGAGTATCCTAAGCTAAATGATAAGTTTTGGGGTAGAAAATGAAATTTTATGAAACTTTAGGGACTTAATTTGTAAATAAATAATGTTTTAGGGACTAAAATGAAAATATATAAAGGAACATTTTGTAAATAAAATATTTTCAAGGACCTCTAAGAAATATTGAAAATGTATCGTGTAAAATTACTAAAACACCTCGTGCTTTCTTTTGGACACATCCACCGAACACATGTCGCCTTTATAGGAGAGGATAAAACTCATGTCAATCCTCTAGAAAAAGTCAAAAAATGTGTCTCCATTTGGTAAACCAAGACTGCAAGGATGATCCATTGCACGACATGTGAACGAAGACTCATCAAAGTGAAAGCCTTATCACCCAGACACGTATCAACACCTAAATAAGTTTGGGGAACTATAAATAAAGCCTTTGGATCAGCCATTACAAGAAATTATACCAAAAGATTATAAAGAAATAGTAAGAGAAAGTGCGGGGAAAGATTAAGAAGAAGTTTCGTCTCAAGATTAACGAGAGATCCAAGACTCTGTTTCTATAACTTCGAACTTTTCTTTTAGGTGAGTACTCTGACATTCCTTGTGCGGTTTAATTATATGATATTATGCAAACTATATATATTTTATGAACTGCTTTTTATTCTCCAAATTCAACTGATGCCGATGATTGATTACTTGTGATATGTTTATATTTGTCCATATAAACATACCGATTAAAAAGAGTTTTGGAAATGATATTGATTATTGGAAATAAGATTCGTCCTAAGGGACCTCTCTTACTGACTGACCTTACCAGTTGGGTTATCGCTGGTGTGCCCTAAATAAGGCGTTGTGACGAACAAGTTCGATTGACCCTCAACTATCGGGGAATAATACGGTAGAAGAATACAGTATTAGAGTGTACTTGGCCATTAAAATGATATGATTGAAAGAAAAAATATTGAAAATTGATTTGTTGTATCTGTTATATTCTGTGCTATTCATTTATATATACTGTCATCTCAAATTTTATACAGCAAATTCCTATTCGTATATGTATATGCCTTCTCTTTTCATTTGAATAGGTATGAATTTTCTGAACAAAACCTTGGAATGTCTAGAGATTAAACCTCACTCGGCTTTTAGTTGATGTTGTATAACTAACCATTTTTCAGGAAATAAGTAGGCTTGGAGGAAACATAAAAGGACTATATAGAAGATCCAGCTTTTAGATCTCTTTTTGTTATTTTAAGTAAAAAGTTTATTATATCATATAGAGCATATTTGTCTCTCTTGTAATAAGTTTTAATTTTCGTTTTAAGTTGTAACTTGTTGTTACTTGTAATATAAATGAAGTTTACTTTTAGAAAGCTCTGATGACGTAATTCCTTTAATTTCAGTATTTTACGATTCATAACCATGTAATTGTATTTTCTCTGCATTTAATTAAGGAAACAATTTAAGTCAGAATATTTGTTGCCTTAGTGGCATGTCAAGACACTCGTTCCGAACTACTCTTTGGGACGGGGTCGTGACAAAGGTGGTATCAGAGCATAGGTTATGAACCCGTAGACTACTGAGCATAAGTTTCGAATGTTATCAATTTTAAGTTTCCATATATAGGATATAGGATTAAATATCTGACTTATGTGATAACCATCCATATGTCTTACACTCCGTATATAATTGTTTATATATAATTGTTCTTCTAATTTGCAATCTTGAGATAGTATAATACGTCTTATGTTTGGCCGTGACTGTAGAAAATGATGAAGACGAGATCAACTGCGGGAACTAGTGGTTCGAATATGGAAGGACTGAAAGGTGTATACAAGGCCATTAAAAGTCTAGCAAGAATTATGGATCATCAGGTGAATAATAGAGCACCAAGGAATCTTGAACCAAGTAGTTGTACTATTGAACAGTCAAGAAATTGAACCCGCCATCTTTTAAAGGTACTCCTAACCCCATTGAAGCAGAAAATTGGGTAATGCAACTGGAAAAGATGTTCGATGTTCTTAAATGTACAGATGAACAACAAGTTTCATTTGGAACATTCATGTTACAAGGTGAAGCCAAACATTGGTGGAGAATGACTAAGAGAATACACGAAGAGAGGAATAATCCCGTAGGTTGGAATTACTTCTTAGTGATCTTCTACGAGAAATACTTTTCCGAAATGGTACAAGACCAAAAAGTAGCTGACTTCATGAGTCTGGTTCAAGGAAATATGACAGTTAGTCAATATGAGGCAAGGTTTACTGAGTTATCCCATTTTGCACCTCATGTTGTGATAACCAATATTTTAAAAGCTAAGAAGTTTGAACGTGGGTTGAGGTTGAATATTCGTAGTCGAATCTCCATCTTGAAGTTGACATCATATAATGACGTGGTGGCTAGGGAAATAATAGCTGAGAAGGATAGTGAAGAATATAATCAGGTTAGAGAGGGAAAGAGGAAATTTGGAGAATAAAGAGGAAGGAACCTAATAACAAACCCTTTAGTACTACACCTAATATAGGACTACCTTTAGTAAACAAACCCTTTAATGGTGATAGATGCCAACGATGTGGTAATATTCATTGAGGGCAACCATGTTACTTGAAGACGGGAAGTTGCTTTGGGTGTGGCCAAAAGGGACATAAAATGAAAGATTGCCCTAACAAAGGGAAGGCGCCAACAAAGACCTTTAATGACAACAAGGATCACGGAAGACAAGGTAGAGTTTTTAATCTTTCTGATGCAAAAGCTTCTAATGCAGTAGTGTCATGTACACTTTCTATATGTGCACAACCTTTTCAAGTTTTAATTGATCCTGGTTCTACCCATTCATTTGTGTCTGTACATTTTGTTAATTACTTTCCTAATATTCCTGAACCCTTGAATCATAGCATACACATTTCTACTCCTTCGGGTGAGTTATTGACGGGAACATTAGTATATAAGTCTTGCCCTATAGATGTTAGTAGTCATAAACTATTTGCCTATTTGATAATTTTAAACATAAAAGATTTTGAAGTTATTTTGGGGATGGATTGGTTAGCATCGTACCATGCTAAGGTAGATTATTTTGAGAAGAGAGTTACTTTCCAAATTCCTAACCATCCAAAATTAAAGTTTTGAAGGAACTGACATCCTATCTCCCATACATATTATCTCTGTAATGCAAGCTTGTGGTTTTCTTAAGAAGGGATGTCAAGGATTCCTTGCGAGTGTTATTGATTTGCAAACAAAAGAGCCTAGGATATAAGATATTCCTATAGCTAAACATTTTCCAGATGTTTTTCTTGATGATTTACCCAGTCTTCCTCCTAGTAGAGAAATAGAGTTTATAATTGACCTTATTCCCGGAACTATGCCAATCTCAAAACCCCCATATCGCATGGCACCTTTAGAACTAAGGGAATTAAAAGTTCAATTACAAGATCTGTTAGATAAGGGTTTTATTAGACCAAGTATATCCCCTTGGGGTTCTCCGGTGTTATTTGTTAAAAAGAAGGATGGGACGATGAGGTTATGTATAGATTATTGTGAACTAAATAGGGTGACCATTAAGAATAAATACCCCTTACCCCGTATAGATGATTTGTTTGACCAACTGCAAGGTGTGGGAGTATTTTCAAAGATTAACCTTAGGTCAGGCTATCACCAATTGAAGATTGAAGAAGATGATATTTCAAAATCAGCTTTTCGTACTAGATATGGTCACTATGAATTTCTTGTGATGCCATTTGGACTAACTAATGCACCAACCGCTTTTATGCATATGATGAATAGAGTGTTTAGGAAGTATTTGGATCAGTGTGTGGTTGTTTTCATTGATGACATCCTTATTTATTCCAAAAGTATTTAGAGATAGTGTTGCAAATACTTAAGAATGAGAAATTATATGCAAAATTAAAGAAGTGTGAGTTTTGGTTGCCTAGAATCTCTTTTCTAGGACATGTCATTTATAAGGAGGGAGTGTTGGTTAACCCTCAAAAGATCGAGGCTATACTAGGTTGGCCTAGACCAATTAATGTGACGGAGATTCGTAGTTTCCTTGGATTAGCCGGCTATTATAGAAGATTTGTTGAAGGATTTTCTATTATTGCCAAACCTTTATCTAGATTAACACAAAAGAAGGTAAAATATGAATGGTCTAAGGAAGTTGAGAATAGTTTTCAAGAACTTAAGAATCGATTAGTAACTGCCCCAATTTTGACCATTCCTTCCGAAATAGGGGGATTTGTGATTTATAGTGAGGTTTCTAAAACTGGTTTGGGATGTGTCCTAATGCAAAGCAAAAAAGTATTAGCTTATGCCTCGAGACACTTAAAAACCCATGAACATAATTATTCAACCCATGACTTTGAATTAGCAACTGTAATTTTTTCTCTTAAGATTTGGAGACACTATTTGTATGGTGAGACTTATGAGATTTATACCTATCATAAGAGTTTGAAGTATATATTTACTCAGAAAGAAATGAACATGAGACAAAGGAGGTGGTTAGAATTGATGAAGGATTGTGATGTAAATATTCACTATCACCCGGGGAAAGCTAATGTAGTAGCCGACGCTTTAAGTAGGAAGTCTATAACAAATTTATCATGCCTCATTACAAATTAGGAACCTTTGTTAAGGGATTTGAGAAGTATGGAAATAGATGTATGTATTTATAGCAAAGGAGGAATCATTGCAAACTTACAAGTACAACCCATGTTGATGGAAAGGATCAAAATTGCACAAGTAAATGACCCACAACTGAAGAAGATTAGAGAAGAAGTCATCGAGGGTAAGAGAACTGAATTTGCGATAAGAGATGATATATTGAGGTTTGGAAATAGAGTGTGTATGCCATGTGATGTCCAACTAAAGAGGAAAATTTTGGAGGAAAGTCATTACTCGAGATTCACATTTCATCCCGAATGTACAAAAATGTATAGGGATCTTTGAGAAGTATTTTGGTGGAATAACATGAAGAGGGAGATAGTAGAATTTATATCATAGTGTTTGGTTTGTCCACAAGTAAAGGCAGAACATCAAAAACCATCAGGATTACTGCAACCCCTACCTATATCTAAGTAGAAATGGGAACATATTACTATGGATTTTGTGACAGGTTTATCGAGGAGTGCAAATGGTAATGATTCTATTTGGGTAATTATCGATAGGTTAACTAAATCTGCTCATTTTCTTGCCATTAAGATTACCCATTCCTTAGAAAATTTAGATAAGTTGTATGTGCGGGAAATTATTAGGCTTCATGGAAGCCTAGTTTCCATTATTTTGGATCGTGATCCTAGATTTGTGTCCCGATTCTGGAAAAGCCTATTAGCAGCCATGGGAACAAAATTAAATTTCAACACCGCTTTTCACCCTCAAACGGATGGACAATCTGAGAGAACCATTCAAACCTTAGAGGATATGCTTAGGGAATGTGTACTTGATTTGAAAGGGAATTGGGATTACTATTTCCATTAGTGGAACTTGAGTATAATAACAGTTATCAAGCAAGTATTCAAATTGCTCCATACGAGGAACTTTATGGTAGAAGGTGTCGTTCCCCTACATATTGGGTAGAAGTTGGAGAAAGAAAATTATTGGGACTAGAATTAATCAAGATCACAATAGAGAAAGTGAAATTGATACAAGACCGACTTCGAATCGCTCAAAGCTGTCAAAAGAGTTATGTTGACAATCGTCATCGAGAGTTGGAATTCCAAAGAGGAGATTATATGTTCTTACGAGTATCACCAGCAAAGTGAGTAATCCGATTTAGAAAGAAAGGGAAATTGAACCCAAGATACATAGGACCTTTTGAAATCCTTGAAAGGATAGGAGTTGTTGCCTATAGAATAGCTTTACCCCCTGAACTCTCTAGTGTGCATAATGTGTTCCACGTGTCAATGATGAAAAAATACATCCCAGATCCAGCACATATCCTAAGTCACGAACCTCTTCAAGTTAGAGAAGATTTGTCATACATTGAGCATCCGATAAAAATTTTGGACCATAAAGATCAAATATTACGAACCAATGTAATTCCGTTGGTCAAAGTGTTATGGTGTAATCATTCCATTGAAGAAGAAACAAGGGAGTGGGAAGATGAAATAAAGGAGAAATATCCATACTTGTTTGGAAATTAATGTAAGTAAAGTTTGGGGACCAAACTTTCTATAAGGAGGGTAGGATGTAATGACCCCACTTTTATATGTTCATATATAGTTTTAAATGTTGTATTATTTCATATGTGATATGGATAATGCTAATTTATTATTTTTAGTCTAATCCTCCTTTCATAATTCAAGAAATATCAAATTAGTTACAAAGATAAAATTTTAAAGTTTTTGGTAGGAATGTTCATATGAGAGACTAGCTTTGACCATTATAATATAACAACTGACTTAAGGTAAAAACTAAAAAGTTTTAGATATGTGAATTTGGTTTGTAACACAACAAACGGTGCATTAAACATAGGCCCGAGCAAGAAGTTATGCAGAAATTACGAAATGAGGGCAAATCTGTCCATCCTTTAAGATGTATTTTGTCCTATTACCACATCATGTGTAATATTTTGATTGGTTGAAGGGGAGGCTAGTTAGGCCGACTTAAACACTTTGAAATAACCCCATTTTCATCAAAATTGATTAAATCAAAATCTTATGGAATATCCTAAGATAAATGATGAGTTTTGGGGTAGAAAATGAAATTTTATGAAACTATAGGGACTTAATTTTTAAATAAATAAAGTTTTAGGGACTAAAATGAAAATATATAAAGGACCATTTTGTAAATAAAATATTTTCAAGGACCTCTAAGAAATATTAAAAATGTATCGTGTAAAATTACTAAAACACCCTTCATGTGTAAAATGACCCTTATACCCTTACTAACTTTCCACCTCGTGCTTTCTTTTGGACACATCCACCGCACACGTGTCACCTTTATAGGAGAGGATAAAACTCATATCAATCCTATAGAAAAAGGCAAAACACGTGTCATCATTTGGTAAACCAAGACTACAAGGCTGATCCGTTGCACGACATGTGAACGATGACTCACCAAAGTGAAAGCCTTATCACCCAGACACGTGTCAACACCTAAATAATTTTGGGGAACTACAAATAAAGCCCTTGCATCAGCCATTATAAGAAATTATACCAAAATCTTACAAAAAAATAGTGAGAGAAAGTGCGGGGAAAGATTAATAAGAAGTTTCGCCTCAAGATTAACGAGAGATTCAAGACTCTGTTTCTATAAATTCAAACTTTTATTTTAGGTGAGTACTCTGACATTACTTGTGCGTTTTAATTATATGATATTATGCAAACTATATATATTTTGTGAACTGCTTTTATTCTCAAAATTCATCTGATACTGATGATTGATTCCTTGTGATATGTTTATATTTGTCCATATAAACATATCGATTACAAAGAGTTTTGAAAATGATATTGAATATTGGAAATAAGATTCGGCCTAAAGGACCTCTCTTACTGACTGACCTTCCCAGCTGGGTTATCGCTGGTGTGCCCTAAATATGGCGTTGTGATGAACAAGTTCGATTAACCCTCAATTACCGGGGAATAATACGATAGAAGAATACGGTATTAGAGTGTACATGGCCATTAAAATGATACGATTGAAAGAAAAAGATATTGAAAATTGATTTGTTGTATCTGTTATATTATGTGCTATTCATTTTTATAAACTGTCATCTCAAATTTTATATAACAAATTCCTATCCATATATGTATATGCCTTATCTTTTGATTTGCATAACTATCAATTTTCTGAACAAAACCTTGGAATGTCTAGAGATTAAACCTCACTCAAATTTTAGCTGATGTTGTATAACTAACCATTTTTCAGGAAATAAATATGCTTGGATGGAACATAAAAGGACTATATGGAAGATCCATCTTTTAGAGCTCTTTTTGTTATTTTAAGTAAAAAGTTTGTTATATCATATAGAGCATGTTTGGATCTTTTGTAATAAGTTTTAAATTTCGTTTTAAGTTCTAACTCGTTATTACTTGTAATATAAATAAAGTTTACTTTTAGAAAGCTCTGATGATGCAATTCCTTTAATTTCAATATTTTACGATTCATAACTATGTAATTGTATTTTTGCTGCATTTAATTAAGGAAATAATTTAAGTCAGAATATTTGTTGCCTTGGTGGCATGTCAAGACACTCGTTCCTAACTACTCTTTGGGACAGGCTCGTGACAAGGACGCTTTAGGTTTCATGAGTGCCAGGTCTTAGATATAATATTGGAGAATCATCCCGAGACATTCATTCCTCAGAGTGTACTTCATATGGATAGCCTCACGGTGTTCAACCTGAAGGCTCTTGCCAACCATATTCATGAGTTCTTGGAAACTACTCCTGCTGAGCTAACCAGCAGCTCTACTCTGTTATTTATAGATGATCTTCGTGACTTATAACAGTTCTATCATTTTCATCTAGATTGGCTTGATGTTGAAGTTCGTTATTTTCTGAGCGTTCCCTTCTAAAAGACGGTGAGGCTTCACACCTCCATGCAGTTCAGGATCGAGTAGTGGTAGGCTAAGGCTGAGAGGCTTCGGGGTCAGATTACATCACTTCAGTCTCATATTACGTCACTTCAATACCGACTTGACAGGATTGAGTCTGGTGATCAGGAATATGCGGCCAAGATGGCTAGGCTGGAGGAGGAGTTCTTGCAGGAGGCTGGTCCCTCATATGTCGGTGTCCTCACCCGTGATGACTTGTTTTTTGTTATTTCTACTAGATAGACTAGTTCTTGCTTTGTGGTACTTTCGCTTCTATGTGTACAAAACTGATTATTCATAGATGCGAGAATGATATTTTATTTCTCATGTTCCCCATCTATATTTTTGGCGTTTATTTTGTAAGACCAGCCCTGATTTCTGTGAGCATTTGGTCAACTTAGGCTGCCCCATATACTGCAGGGTACTTGCATTAATCTGATCAAGTTATGTATATGTATACATTGTTCTTTTAAACGCACCTCTTATGACTGTGAGGTGTTTGCATGTTACTATTTCGGATCACCCCCTCCTATCTGTGGACGTGCTCCTGCACATTATTACATGTGTTCATAATAAATAGTTTGGAGGGAGGGTGACCCCATCCCCCTCAAGTTTTTTTTCTTTTATTCAGTTAAATTAACTAGCCCCTGGTCTATAGGTTCCTTGCTCCACATTTTCTTTAAGAGCTTTCTTGTTCTCAAAATATTAGAGAGGGGGAATTTGACCCCCGCCCCCTTTATATTTCTATTAATCCATTCAAGTAAAGAATTTATCTGAGGAAAGAAAAAGTTTATTACTTGGAAATTGTCCTCCTACTGGTCAGGTAACTAAAGATAAAACTGTCTATTGTGTCTGGCAGGACTTTGCTCAATATACTTTCTTTTAGGATGGACTTACCCCCCAAGTGTAGTGAGCAAAGTTTCTCTTATACTTTTTTATGCACTCTCTTCTAGCCTAGTAGAGAGTATATATATATATATATATATATATATATATATAAGTTTCTCTTATATATATATCATATAGATGAGTATTCAAGGCAAGAATCAACAATTATCGAAAGTGTTGCTATTTCATTTCTTTATTTGTTCTATACTGTTTACAATATGGTATCGCTCTATCATTTTTTTATAAAAAGAATTTTTCTAGTATAAGAGTAAACCTCAAATTCTTCTGCAGAAATGAAAAGAAATTCTTGAACAAAACTAGGCATAGTACCTCTTTAGCCATTTGGAATTAATGGATTGGAGACAGTCACTCTCTGGCTTCGAAATCTGGCAATATCCTGACTTCCCCACTCCTCTGACCACAAACGGACCTTCCTAGTTGGATTTGAACTTCGATGCTAACATGATGCGGAGGTGATGAGTAGATTCTTTGCGGAACAAGTCTCCCACTTGAAATTATCTGGGCGTGACGAAGTTTACATAAGCTCTTGACAGCTGGTGGGTGTAAATTTTGAAATTGTCCCTCGCTTTATCTCATTGTTCATCCAATGCCTAGAGTTTCACGTGTTGTGGGTTAGGGATAAGTCCATTGCTTAGAGTAACCCTACTTGATGGTACTGCCAATTCCATCGGTAGAACAACTTCAGTTCCATATACCAGTGAGAATAGAGTAAACCCAGTCGGGTTTCTCTTCGAAGTACTGTAGGCCCATATCACCATGGGTAGCCTCTCATCCCATGCCCATGGCATATCTTCCAACATCTTTTGAAGAATATTGATCAAGGTCTTATTGGTGGCCTTTTCCTGGTCATTTCCTTTTGCATAGGAGATGGTTGAACTGTTATGCACGATTTTATATTTGTCAGTGAGGAGGGTCATCTCTTTGCATACAAACTGTTTCCCATTGTCTGTGAGTATCACCTTGGGTATATCGAATCTACATATGATGTATTCCTTGATAAATTTTGTTACCACTTGGGTAGTCACCCTTCTCAGGGGAATGGCCTCCGCTTACTTGGGTGTATAACTCTGTAGCTACGATGATGAACGTTTTACAATGAAAGGATGGCTTAATCCTTCCCACTAGGTCAAATGCCCATGTATGGAAGGGATAGGGAGCTGCTAGTTTTGTAGGCTGACAGAAGGGGCGTGCACCATGTTGCCATGTACTTGACAACATCTTCACTTCTTTATCTAACTGATAGAATCAACTTCCAAGATCGGCCAATAATACCCCAACGTCATCGACCGATCATATAGTTTGGCACCCCCCATATGGGAGGGCTCATGGGATTCCTTTAGCACCTTTTATGTGTCTCCCTTATCTATGCATTTCAGTGCCTTCTCATTGTAACCTTTCCTATACAACTCTCCTTCCACTAAGTAAAAATGGACTAACCTATTCCTGAGATAAATTTCATCCACTCTCTCCGTGGATAGCTCACCGTCTTTCAAATATGCAATATACGGTTGCCTCCAATATTTAAAGGCTTCTACAAAATTGGCTTCTACTGGCTGATTGAAGTGAGTTTAACACTTTAAAAGATGGCAGTGATCAGCCTCTATGCTCATGGTAAGTGATAGAGAAAACTTTTTATATATTTATGTGTCATTGTTTGAAATCTCCTCTAATGAAAACCTTTCATACGTACAAAAATATATCAATACTAGAGTGTAGCAGTAAGTAAGGGAATCAATCCAAATCTAAGGATGAAACATACAAGAGAGGCATGTAATTCATTTGTTTATTATTTTTCTTTTTGGACTTTTTACTTTTTCTATTTTTTTTTTTGGTTTTTTAAATATTAAAATAATTTTGAGATTAAGGTGAAATGAGACTACAAAATCAAAGATGTAAATAACTAAGGGTCTGTTTGGTTTGCAACTATAATTATTTTTCTGTGTTTAAATACAATTCTGATAAAAATCTCCGTTTGGCAACCTGTTTTTAAACACATAATTATAAAAAATTTCGTGTTATAATCATGTTTTTCAGAAAACAGGTTTTGGATGTTTTATAACTTCTGTTTTTTATTTTTCAACTCATAATTATTCATTCTTAATATTTTAAAGCAGTTATACCTTAATATATAATATACATACATAATACATTAATATGTGTGTAATTCTTATAAATAAAAAATATATATGTACATGTACACAAAATTACGTATGGAATAATATAAAGTTAAATAATACTATCAATAGATACATGATACTTGTATATAGTTTTATACATGTATTATTAATGTATGGAATAATATAAAATATACATATAGTACATATGTATTAAAAATATTATCAATTTATATATGTATATAATTTTATAGTGAATTATACATGCAATATCATTATATATATATATATATGTGTGTGTGTGTGTGTGTGTGTGTGTGTGTGTGTATGTTTATACCTAAAAATATATGATATTAAATGTACCTGTATATACTTTATGATGTATGTATGTATGTATGTATGTATGCATGTATGTATGTATGTATGTATGTATGTATGTATGTATCATGTATGTATAAAAGTTTTATGTATGTTTATATATATATATATATATATATATATATAGTTAAACTCCCCAACATACCTCATTAAATATACCTAAAAATACATGATATTAAATGTACATGTATATAATTTATGGTGTATGTATGTATGTATATATGTATGTATGTATGTATGTATGTATGTATGTATACATTCATGTATCATGTATGTACGAAAGTTTAATGTATGTTTATATATACATATACACACACACACACACACACACATGTATGATATAAATATATATGTTTGCCAATTTTGTCAAATTTTCAAAAAACTGTATTTAAAAACAAGTTTACCTAAACCCACACCAATAATTATATATACAACAAACTGAATTTTAAAACTGTATTTAAAAACAACGTTTAAATCGAGTTTTCTGAATAGAGAACCAAATGGGACCTAACTAAAAAGAATAAGTTAAGATAATAATTAAATCTAACTAAATAAAAATCTAAAATATGAAATGGGTGAGGAAATAAAAGTGAGGACTAACAAGGGATGGGATGACACCATATATTTTAGTTAATTAAAATTAATTAATTCATTAAAATTAAGTATCCCAAGTTAGTATCAAAATCACAAATCAACTCTCGTTGAAAATGTAATTTTGACAATAACATTTTAAAAAATTAAATTTAACACTCCTACATCTCTTGAAATGTAGATCCAAACATCATCTAACAAATCACCAGCAAGGATCAATCGATTAAACTAGTTTAAATCATAAAAGTAAGCCTAGAGTTTAAATTAAAGGAATGATACCACACTTGAGAAACCCATATCTCTAGTTCGAATCTAAAATGGGTATTATAGCTAGAATTTCGATTTTCTCTCGAAAATTATTTACCATCTCCCGATGCGTAAATTAAAATGTAAGAGTGCAAAATCAATCATCAAAGGGATATTTAATTTTAATTAATTAATTAAATTAGGATTAACATCAAATAATGGGTTACCCCATCCTTTGAAAGGGGTTTTAGCCTAGCATGATAAACAAACATTCAATAGGCATTTAATATAAAAGAGTAGAGAGAAAAATAATCAAACTAATCTCTTGAATTCAATAGACTTCAATCCTTGAACGAGAAGCATACAACCCTCTAAGTGAGTGATCAAAAAAAATATAAATGAAAATTTTTACTCAATTTGAATATCACAAATTTATTTTCTCACTAATCTCTAAAAAAATAAAATAAAATAAATTCTAACCTAAAAAAACTACACTAAAATGGTGTTTCTCTCTCTAAACTTTTCTCTCTAACCAAACTCTCCTCCTCTCTTTTATTTAGGTCTTCTGCTTCTTTAAATAGTAGGCATGGAGTTAAGGGTAATTTTGGGAAATACACACTAATGTGCATGAGGGGTATGAGGTCTGAGGATATTTGGGTAAGGGTAATTAAGGTAAATGGGCACATATGTGTTATGGGTGAGATCATGTGGAAGAAGTGGGGAAATAAGGTAGGGAATAAGTTGGGGGTATTTTTGAAATAAGTTGGTTAAGTTGGTTTAAGACACATGTGGGGGTCATTTTTGTCTTTGGGTTTGTGACTTGGTTGATAAAAAAAATGATTTTAGCTTGGAGGTTCATATGGGAGATATGGGTTATGGTCTTTGTTTGTTGGCAGGAGAAAATCGAATAAGACTTTGTGAAATCGGATTTGGTCCTTGGAAGAAATCGGGTTTGGCTTGGAATGAAATGGGGTGTTTGTCACGGGTTCGTGGGGTATTGGTGTCATAGGGTCGTCGCTGGTTGGGTCGAGATGGGGGACGAGTAATGGGTTGATTGCGGGTTGGGCAGGTTCGGTGTTTGGGGTTGTGGCTATGGAGCTCGGGTTGAGACTGGATCTCGATTTGGAGCGGTTGTGATTGGGTTTCGCTGGGTTGAGGCTGCTGGTAGGTGGTAAAAGGGGAGGTGGGTCGCGGGTCTGTGAGTTCGCCGCACTAGGAGGTTAGGGGTCGCGGGTTGGGCCAGAATGGTCTCCGAGTTTAAGGATATAACAGGTGCACGGGTTTATTTATGTCGCCGGAGATGGGTTCACGGTTTCGAGTCGCCGGAATTGGCAGAAATGGATTTGCTTATGGTTTTTGTTATGGTTTGAAATGGGAGGTTTTTGGTTATGGAAGTTGGGTAGTGGGTTTGTTGGTGAGAGGAGAGATGTTGGGTTAATGCGTTATGGTGGTGAGAGGAGAGAGAGAGAGCGCGCGATAGGGAAGATGATGAATAGGATGAGGGTTTGTTTGGGTGTGGATGAGTGTATGGTAAGGTTTGTTGTTGTGTGAGTTGATTAGGTGTGAGTAAGGTGTAGGTAAGTGTGTTTGTGTGTAGGGGTTATGTAGTGTGTGTATTTAATTTGTAGCCTTAAAAATAAAAAATAAAAATATAAAAATAAAATTCTACTAAAAATAAAGGGTCAATTGTTAAATAGTCCCTACTATAAATATATACTTTTTAAAAAGGACACATATTTTTAGTTTAACCCATTTAGTCCCTCAAGCACTCAATATCCTCTTATTTTTAGAGGTCCGCGCCAGCGGCACTCCCTCTCCAAAATATGTGGCAAAGGATTTTTTGAGGCAAAATAAAAAAGTTTGGACTAAATGGGTATTAAAAAATGTCCGAGGGACTATTTGGTATATGTCCCAATAATAAATCAAACTAAAAAGAAAATAAAAACAATAGACCCGTTAAACTAAAACGACCCTAAAAATAAAAAGAACTAAAAATTAAAAATCTAATAAAACTAAAAAATTAAAATCCTAAATAAAAAATATAAAAACATAAAATAAAAATAAAAATCTATTAAAACTAAAAAAATATAATCCTAATATAATAAAACTAAGGAAAGATAAAGTCTAATAAAACTAGAAAATAAATTACTAAAAACTAATCATAATTAAAATAAAATAAATGAAAGATTAAAAATTAAAAACTAATAAAAATCAAAATCAAAATAAAGATATAGAAAAATAGAAAATAAATCCTAGAGAATTCTAAATAAGTCTAAAATAAATCCTAAACATAAAAACGACTCAAACTAAAAATCTTAAAAAAAAATCTAAAAAGCACAAACTAAACACACATGGGGTTCGGGGGAGGTTTAGGCTCAGGTAAGGTATGGGACTGGGGAATTAGCTCCATAAATCGTGCATTTGCCTTGAAATAAGCATTGAACTTCCACAAGCGGCGATCAAGCCTGCACAATAAAAAATTACGCGTATAAGACCCAATTTTACTGAGAATTTGTAATTAAAATACGTCTATTCAGGTATAAAATGTACACTTTTGGGTGCTTATCAGTAAGCCAATAGTAGACCCCTCGCTGCAGCCTACGGTAAAGTGGGATGTTAGTGTCCCCACAATGTTTTTCGTGCATTTCTGCCAACCTCGATTTTGCTTCTTGCTCCCCAACACACCTGGATAGGTCTGCCACTGCTTGACTCTTGATTACCTTAGGCACTACACACTTTAAATCATACTCCGACAATATAAAAAATAATCTCGCTGCTCATCCTATAAGTAATGTTCTTTCTGTACTTTATAGGGTTGCACTTGGTGACTATGTGCACTGTGAAGGATAGCAGATAATGTCTCAACTTATGAGCTATAAAAACCAAGGCCAGACAATGCCTCTCCATGTTGGTGTGTCTAAATCCTGTTCCCGAGATTACTCTTGACAGGTAGTAGACGGGCTTTTCTACTCCTTCCTTCTCTTGTGCTAAGAGTTCCCCTATGGATCTCTCTGTTGAGGTGAGGTACAGCAACAAATGTGCTCTGAATTCTAGTTGGATCATCATAGATGGAGAGGCTAGAATTTCTTTAACCTTCTCAAATGATTTCTTCTGTTCTTCTCCCCAAATCCACTTGGATTTCTCCTTCAACAGGGGCGTGAATGAGTGAGTTACGTCTACTAGCGCGGGTATAAACCTCCTTAAGTAGGATACCTTTCGTAAGAAACTCTTAAGATGCCTCTGGCTCTTGGGGGTGGCATCATCATAATGGATTTCCTCTTCTCTGCGTCTACCTGCACCCCCTAACTATTCATAACAAAACCTAAAAACTTTCCTGCGATAACCCCAAAGGCACACTGAGAGGGATTCATCCTCTTCTTATACCTGCGACACCTCTCAAATACTTTCCTAAGGTCCTGTATATGTTTTCTTTCCTTCTTGGATTTCACCACCAGGTCATCCACATAAAACTCTAGTATATCATGAAATAAATTATAAAAGATGGCCATCATGGTCGGCTGGTACGAGGCCCCAACATTCTTCAGTCCGAATGGGTAGTTGAAGTTCCCTAATGGTGTGCGAAAATAATTCTTCTTTGCATCTATCGGGTCCATTTTGATCTGGTTATAGCCGACGTATACATCTATGAAACTATACATCTCATGTCATGTGGTAGTATCAACCAAGTTGTCTATATTCGGCAGAGGGAACTCATCTTTAGGACATGCTCGATTCAGATCACAGAAGTCTACGCAAATCCTAATTTGGCTTTTTTCCTTATTTGCAACCAACAGAGGATGCCAAATGGGCTTGATGAAACCTAGTGCCAATAACTTTTTTACCTCCTCCTTTATCTTTAAATCTAGGTCAAGTTTGTATGTGCGTGTATCTTGCCTTACTGGGAGGGCATTGGGGAGGATGTTCAATCTATAGGAGTTCACTTCTGGGTCTATTCCTGGCATCTTTGTGTACTTCCAGGAAAACACATCAGTGAACTCCTTGAGTAAGTTAATGAGCTCTTCTTTCTGTTTTGGTTCCTGACTCTTGGAGATTATGATAGGTCTTCTCTCACCCCTTTTTGGACCCAAATTGATCTCCTCTAATCCTTGTAGCTGCTCTCTGGGTTCATCTTGCATGTATTATGGAGCTTCTTCCAGTTCCTCCACATGCTCAACGATACGAGACTCATCAATAATAAAACACTCAGGTGCCAGTTCGATCCTCTCATCCCAAAACACCACCCTCGTAGATCGTTATAAAAGGTAGATGACCTTCCCATGGGGCAAGACCACCTTTTTGTATGTTCTAGGAGGCTTATCCACCTCATCTACTCTTCTCTTTCCCTTTACTATGTGGGGGATCACCCTTCCCCCTAAGCGATCATGAACAGACTTCTTCTATTGGATACATCCTTCAACTATTTGCTTCCCTTATAACTTTATTGTGGAGACCTTCCTTTCCTCATCTAATTCTGTGTAGAACACAGAATCCACCAGATGGGCCTCCTTAATGGAGAAGGGTCTCTACATGGCCTTAATCACTATCTTTGTACCTCTAATGTTGGCCTTTGCACATCGATGGTAAGTGGAGGGTACTATGTCGTGGGTGTGCATCCGTACCCTCCCAATAAGTAGTTGGTAGCTAGTGTTAGCATTAATAACATGGAACTTAATGTGGGAAGTGAAATTTTCCAACTTGATTCCTATGTTTAAATATTCGATAGATTTCATTACATCATTGTCAAATGTAGAAATTAGTAGTGGTACTGTCACTACCTTCTCCTAGTCGATTCCTGTTTCATAAAAAGTAGTAATGGGCATGATGTTAATAGATGCTCCCCAATCCATTAATTCTTTGGGAAATGAGACTCTGTTGATCATGACTGTAACATACAATGGGATATTATGGAAGTAAGGCACCTGCATATCTGCCTCTGAAAACACCACCTCAGAAGTATACTTCTTAATCAACCTTCCAATTGGCCCTTACCAATTTAGTGATGGGTCTCCATGCTATTGTACAACTTCCAATACCTTCCTTATGATGGTTATTCTTGGGTCATATTTCACCCCTATCTAGTAAAAAAACCACTTGAACTTGGGGCTCCTTGTTATGGCCTCACAATCAGAATCTTGGTCTACCTCAAACGTCTGGGCGTTGAAAACATACTCTACTTTTGAGGTCCCCCCTTCATTTAGAATGAGGATGACATCCACCTAGCCTTCTGGGGGGGGGCACTTGCTCAATTTCTCCATTTCCATCTTCTTATTGTTCCGGAGTGAAGAACCACTCCTATTGCTTTCATTCTATCTCAACTCTGCTCAGTGATAGATTTTCCAATCCCTCACATAACTGATCACCGCTCTCCCACTCCATCAGCTATTGGGTTGCTTCTTCATCATAAGAATCTACCATGTTGACAGCACCGAAATGATGTGTTGGAAGTGGGTTCTCATTAACATCCAGAAGAGGGATCTGCAAGGTACCATTAGCTACCTACTCACTAATGATCCTTCTCAAGTAGTAACAGTCTTTGGTGGAGTGTTGCACCCGTTAGTGTAACTCGTAGTACTCTGGGTTGGCTTTGTCAACTGCAGTCGAGGTTTCTCCTTCCAAGTGAGGAGGACCTGCTACCCCTTTTCGTACCAAGGTACGATAAAAATCCATAGCCTCTGCTACGTTACAGGGTAGTGACGGTGGGGCATCTTCTCCAAACATTCTCTTATTGCCGGGGATGTTGTTCTTGGCCCCAAATACTCTCTTCTTTCCTTAGGGATTCCTATCTACATAGTTAACTTCCTTCCTCCTCAAAAATTGAAACCTCTCGAAAGTAAGTGGCATCTGCGTCCTCCAACCCGAGGCTCTTGGTTTGATAATAATAGTTATATTGCTGGCAACCTTGGTGAACTCTCTAAAATTTCCATCTATAGTTTCATTAATCAAGTGAAACTTGTATTCCTCTAAGGGTCCCTCGACACACATATGCATCAATCTTGCCTCCGCTACATCCTCATGAACATCTAATTATGTCTTGTGAAAGTGTTTAATATTCTACATTAACTCCTAACTAGGCTTCTGGACCTCATGGGTTGGGTGCCTTAATGTTAATTCATCGTCCGTGACGAAGAACTTCTGAAGAAACTGCCTGTGCATCTCTTCCTAAGTAGGGATGCTATTAGGTGCCAAATGGTAATACCATATGTAAGCCTTCCCTGTGAGGATATTAGATAACTACATCAACCTCAGATTCTTGTCACCAACATGAACTCCCAAGTAATTAACAAATCTCTTCACGTGCTCTCTATTGTTCTCCCTTTTGCCACTAAACTTGATAAATTTGGATGGGATATACTCCTTTGGGTATGGCTTCTCGTTTAATTCTTGTGGGTAGGCATCTTGTAACTCCTTATATAGATGAGGACCTTCCCTCCGAGGGGAGGAGATCAGCCTCCCCACCTCCTCCATGGTAATTGCCTTGGAGAGTGACTCCTCCAAACTCATGCTCTTAGCTTCTGGTGAGCCTGGTAGTTCCATAACCTTCTCTGGCACAACCTTTTGTGGAGGAATCGTCTATTTCGAAATTGCAACTGGGGTGGCTACCCCTCCAAAAGGGGCAGCAGCTGGTGTTACACACCCTTGACCCAAACTTGATAGGTCTACGTTATTTTATTTCAAGAAGTAAGAAAATATTGTCATAAGATTCATACCTGCCATCGGAGCTGCTATCGATGAGATGGTATGCGCTCCTCGAGGAGCAGGTGCCTTGTCTCCAATCACCACCACTTCTTTCGGAGTAGTCTGGTCATTGTGATCTCCATTCCTAGATGGAGTTTCTTCAAAAACTAGATGCTTAGAAATGTTGAAACCTTCTTTGTCGTTTAAAGAAAGAATACCTCTCCAGTAGAGTCGCCAAATGTAGGAGGGTAGTGAGACTGGGGTCTATGAATAACTGGAAAGAGTGAGGCATGTACCACTCCAATGGACGCTGCGTGCAAGGTTCTCAAGAACGTCTGGAGGAGCTCTGATGAAACCTTCTCCTTTTAGTAAAAATGGAGCACAAGATGGAACTCCATCCCTGAAAGAAGATGAACTTCCATAACAAGAATAGTAACTTTTCTCAAGAGGATCTCCTGAGAATGATGGCTATCATTGAGGAGTGAAAGAACAAGGCACTTAGCACTAGAGAGATAGTAGGGAGAGAATACTAGGAAGTTCTGGTATGATTTTGACTGGGTAATAATGCTATTGAGTTTTTCTATATCTTTTTTACCTTACCCAGGGTTCCTATTTATTCTTGGGCACTAGGACTGAGTTGGCACTTTTGGGTGCCAAAATTGAGAGGGTTGGTGAGGGACAAGGTCTGAATGTACCATTTGTCCCTACCTGTATGCAACAGCACGTCCCCTTAGACAAGTGCCACCTGATGCCAACCAAAGTCAAAATGTAAATATATCTGCGCTTGAAGACAAAATATCTGACTTGGTAAATATCTTTTAAAATGGTAACTTATGGTAAAATCTTTGTAAACTTGAGAGAGGAGGCCTCGAGGATCTCCTCCTCTAAAATTATCAATTTTGATGGGGGGGGGGGGGGGGACTTGAGGACCCCTCTCCTCTTAAATAACTTTTCTTAAGAGAGCCCCTAGGGACCCTCTCTTCTAAGAAAATCATTTTGTAAAGGTTCATATCTTGTGAGCAGCCATTTGGTTGTTCACTTCACTTGTGACTAAGTGTGAGATGTGTGTGGTCTTGAGTGACTCCTAGGGTCTTCTTACTAGTATTCACTCAATCCTAGAGTGATAAGAAGTTGAGCTTTCTCCTTGTTCCTCAGCTGCCAAGCCAAAACTTCTAATAGATCCCAACTGGCTTATTTGAGCCCTTCCTGCATAACTAGGCTACCTGTACAAGAAAGTAAGCATTAGTACTTTTGTTCTTTAAAAGAATGTCTTTTCATGATGAAGGGTTGCTCATGGTAGCCACTCCCTCATCCTGGTTTATTTTCTAGAATCTCAGGGGGAGGAACTTGAGGGTCCCTCGCCCCATGTTTTGGTTGAGGTCCTTGAGGGTTCCTCACCCAAATGTGTTATTGCAGTTTAGGGAGGGGAACCTTTGGGGTTCCTCACCCAAATGTGTTATTGCATTTTAGGGAGGGGAACCTTTGGGGTTCTGTGACTAAATGTTTTTTGGAGTTTGAGGGACCCTGGGGGTTCCTTCTCCAATATGGTTTTTTCGGCGGTCAAGGGACCCTGGGGGTTCCTTCTCTTATATGGTTTTTCTACGATCGAGGGACCCTAGGGGTTCCTTATCAAATATGAATTTTTGAGATTGAGGGACCCTGGGTGTTTCCTTCTCCAATATGGTTTTTCTGTATTTGAGGGACCTTGGGGGTTCCTTATTGAATATGTTTTTTTTTGTGGTCAAAGGACCCTGGGAGTTCCTTCTCCAATATGAATTTCTGCTGTTGAGGGACCTTGGGGGTTAGTTCTCCAATATGTGTTTTTTATGGTTGAGGGAACCAGGGGGTTCCTTCTCCAATATGAATTTATGCGGTTGACGGACCCTGGGGTTCCTTCTCTAATATGGGTTTTCTACAGTTGAGGGACCCTGAGGCATCTCAACCTCATATAGATAAAGTTGGGTGGGTATTTGAGGGATCCTCTCCCCAAAATATAATGGCCAAACATAAGTCACCCCTCTCCAATATGAAACGTAAAAATAATGGATAATCTAATTATGTGTGAAAGTAGTGAGATTAGATGTGATAGTAGTGGGACTAGATAGTGCATATCTAAGATAATGGATAACCTACTTATGAGTGAGGCTAGTGAGATTAGATAAGCGTATATCTAAATCAAATGCTAAACCTATTTAAGTGAAAATAGTAGAAAAGATAGATAGTAAGTATCTAAAGATAAAGTAAGGGGGAGAACTTAACATGATGATAATGGAAGTGACGCAAGAGTAATGTTAATGACTAGCCATTTGATAATGCACTGTATGGGAGGTAATGGTAAGTTAGAGAGAAACGTAATTGAGGACTTACTGATAATTAAGTGAATTAGGTAGCGTATTGTATGGGCGGTACATGTGAGGTGGTTTGGTCAGTGGTTTGTTAGATACTTGACACTTGGATAGCATGACTAGGTATGACCGTTAGTTGTGCACTATAGATGAGTGGTGAGATACTCAAGTGAGTGTACCTAGCCTAACATGTGTGTCTAATAACTGGTTATTTAAATTGCAGTTTAAATACTTTCTAAATGTTTTTAAATGGTTTTTACTTGGGCTCTGACCCGTACTTGCAAAACCTTTTAGGTGTCCAGCCACAAGGACGCCATGGTTGATGATTTGTTCCAGGGATGCGTAGCTGCAACACTTATGGATGCGTGCAGGACTTGAGTAGATGCTTCAGTTATTCATTCCTAGAGTAGTATCTAATTATTTAGTATTTTATTTGGTATTGTTGCGCCAACTATTTCTTTAATGCTAGACAAACTTTGTATCTAGGTTTTTTTATTAGTCGGGTTTTGATATTAGATTTGTGAACCCAAGTGTGGGTACCCTGAATTTAGAACCATGGGCCTGGACGAGTAGCCCAGTCCTGGCGGCCCAAAGTTCAGGCCCTTTATCTTTCATATTGATCCGGTCTCTCCCCACGATCCCTTGAAGGGAAGTTATAGGGGAGCACAATACCATGAAGGGAAGTTATAGAGAAGATGGCTAATATGGAGGAACCCATCATCCCCACTAGCTAACATACACATATATAAATTAAACCCTAGGTCCGGGGAAATGGACAAGTTGTATTCTCTGTACTTATTCTCCAGAATATAGAGAAATAATATTGACTGCACCACCGTGGACGTAGGCACATCTTTGCTGAACCACGTACATCTGTTGTTGTGTGATTGGCATTTTATTTGTTCTTTCTTGGTCATTACCTCTCTAATATTTATTTGTGTTGCACAATAATTGTCACCACAATTGGCGCCGTCTGTGGGAAGCGTTCATCTTTCCCTGAGAAGAGCCCACGCCAAGAAAAGAATCTAAGATGTCTGGTCACAGCAGCAACGCTCCTCAAGCAGGAGATATTCAAGAGCCACCTGCTCCTCGCAGGATTAGGTCTGAAGTTCGACGTTCAGATCGGGGGGCTCGCTTGGAAAGGCCAACCTCAGAAGAAAGTCAAGGACCAGCAAGGTCCATGCAGATATCCAGATTGATTGATGCATATGAGGCAAGGCTCCACGAGCAGAGGGAGTCTTCTCGCAGATACGAGGCTGAGAATGCTCGCTTGAAAAGAAGACTGGAAAGACTGGAGAAGGAAGTATGTCCTGATACCAGGAGACACCCCTATCGCACTCCTAGCCCTCAGGCGAGCAAATCTCGCATCCGAGGAAGGAGCCCTAGGCGGGAATATCAAGGGGTAGAAGGTGGCGACTCAGACGACGACCTCCGCGAACAACTAAGAAGAGCTCACCGCTACCAGAGCCCTGCTCGCAGCGACGAAAACATACGGAAGCTGGTTCGCAGAGAAATGGACCAACATCCAGCTCACCACGGCACCAGGTCAACCAGAGAACTCGCCAGGAGAGCCCTCAAGACCCAGATGAAGTCACCATTTACGAGGGAAATTGAAGAGGAAGAGGCCCCCAAGAAGTTTGCCATTCCAAGGTTCAAGATTTACGACAGGAAGACTGACCCCATTGATCATGTCAGGCAGTACCGGCAGGCCATGACCCTCTGGAATCACCGGGATGCACTGATGTGCCGTATCTTTCCCTCGAGCCTCCATGACGTGGCCCAAAAATGGTTCGAAAAACTCCCTCACCGATCCATCAGAAATTTCAAATCCCTGGCCGAGCTCTTTATGGCCCGGTTCATCACCAGCAGCTCCCATCACAAAAGGATGGATGCTCTATTAACCATGAAGAAAACGCCTCAAGAAACACTCCGAGATTACGCGAAGAGGTACTGGGAGTTATTCAATGAGATCAAGGACTGCGCAGAAGAGGTGGCAGTGGCTTCCTTCAAAATTAGGCTGCCTAGCTCTTCCCTCCTTTACCAGTCCTTGGCGAAGAAGGAAGCTACGACCATTGACGACCTGATGGCCCGGATTGAGAAATACGCAAAGGTGGAAGATGTCACCCGCCTTAATGTAGGAGAAAACGGTCGAGCCAAGCTCACTACCAAGGGAAGTGAGAAAGTTGAGAACCAGAAGAAAGGAGGAAAGAGTGGGGGTAAGAATGGCTCCAAAAACGGAGGGAACCCTGACGTGACAAAATCGTTCCAGGCGGTCAACACCGTCTTCAAAGAGCCAATTTACAAAATTCTCGCGTAGATTAAGGATGGGTCGTTCATCAAATGGCCCCGAAAAATGGGAGGAGACTCCTCGAAAAGAAATAATGCGTTAAGGTGCGCTTTTCACAAAGAGGGAGGGCATAAGACCGAGCACTGCAAGGCTCTTAAGTCCCACCTCGAGGAGTTGGCCCAGTCCGGACATTTGAATGACTTTGTGGAAAAGAGGGTAGAGAACGTGGCTGCCCACAGAGAGGCAAAACCCGACAACGTGCTAAAGGATGATGCCGGACACGAATTCGCAGTAATCCACGGAGTATCTGACTTCAAGCAAATACAAGGGAACTCAGCTCGAATGGAGGTAAAGAAACTGACAGCGGTAATGCAAGCTTTTCAGATTAATCCAGCAAAATCACAGTCAGGAAAACTTCGGCGATCAGAGGACATCCACTACAACAAGCATATTATTTTCACGGATGAAGACCTAGTGGGGGTAAGGACCCCACATCATGATGCCTTGGTCATTACACTCAGGATAGCCAACTTTGACATCGACAGGCTGCTCGTCGATTAAGGAAGCTCATCCGAAGTAATGTACATTGACCTGTTCAGGAAATTGAAGTTGAGCGTCACCGACCTAAAGGGAGCTACTGTCCCCCTGGTCGGCTTCGCTGGAAAAATGACCATGCCCCTGGGTAAAATAGTACTACCAGTGCGCGCTGGGAATGTTTCCAAGATGATCGAGTTTTTGGTGGTCGACATTGATTCACCATATCAGGCCATCCTCGGCAGGGGATGGCTTTATGCGATGAAGACAGTCTCCTCGACCTACCATCAGAAGCTCAAATATGTTACCGAGCGAGGAGTAATGGAAATATGCGGCGACCAGGCGATGGCAAGGAAGTGCTTCATAGCGGCCATCCGACCCAAGCTAGAGAAAAAAGCCGATCAACCCAACGAGAAAGTGGAGGAAGGTGCAATTCCTTCCAAATAGCAATTAAAATATGGAAGGCCTGGAGTGGAAGAGATCAGGCTCCTCCCCTCCGAGCGTGTCGTCGAGGACCTGGTAGAAGTGGCGGCTAGGGAAGGCGACAACAGCAGAGTCTTCCTGATCGGAGCGTCACTCACTGACCAAGAGCAAAAGGAGTTGTCAACCTTACTCAGAAGCAACATAGATGTTTTCGCTTGGGAACCTTATGAGTTTCCAGGAATCGATCCCAATATGGTCTGCCACCAGTTGCACGTCGATCCCACATTCAAGCCGATAACGCAGAAGGCACAACCAACTGCTCCCGAGAAGGCCAGGGCAATAGAAAGATAAGTCGAAAAACTGCTGGATGCACGATCCATACGGGAAGTGCAATTCCCCAAATGGTTATCCAACCCAGTGGTAGTTTCGAAAAGTAACGGAAAGTGGAGAGTTTGCATAGACTTCACTGACCTTAACAAAGCCTGCCCCAAGGATAGGTTCCCTCTTCCGAAAATAGACCAACTAGTAGACGCCACTGCAGCTCACGAACGAATGAGTTTCCTGGACGCGTACTCAGGATATCACCAAATTCCCTTGTATGCCCCAGATCAGGACAAAACGGCGTTTATCACGACGGTTGGTTTATATTGTTACAAGGTCATGCCTTTTGGGCTAAAAAATGCAGGGGCAACCTATCAGCGGCTAGTTACTAAAATGTTCAAGAATCAAATGGGAAACACAATGGAGGTCTACATCGACAACATGCTCGTCAAGAGCAAGGAGAAGGAGAATCACCTCTCGGACCTGTTAAGTACCTTTGAAATCCTCAGGAAGTACCGAATGAAACTTAATACGAGCAAGTGTTCCTTCGATGTCCAGTCAGGGAAGTTTCTTGGGTATTTGGTCAGCAAGCGAGGCATAGAGGCTAATCCGGACCAGATTGATGCAATCAACAGAGTGCAACCTCCTCACACAATCCGGGATGTACAGAAGCTCACTGGAATGCTCACTGCTCTAAATCGTTTCATTTCTAAATCCTCCGAGAGATGCAAGCCTTTCTTCCAACTCTTAAAGGGTAGCAAAACAGTAGAGTGGAACCCAGATTGCTCGCGAGCATTAGACGAGCTCAAGTCATACCTAAGCTCTCCACCACTGATTATCATACCACAGCAAATGGACTCTTTATACCTCTACCTCTCTGTATCCAGTCATACTGTCAGCTCAGCGCTAATGTGTGAAGTTACAGGAATCCAACATCCAGTCTATTACGCGAGAAAAACCTTGTTAGACGCTGAGCAGCGCTACCTACCATTGGAAAAGCTCGCATTCGCCCTAGTAATAGCCTCGAGGAAACTGAAGCATTACTTCGAAGCTCATACGATCATCGTCCTTACATCACACCCCCTCAAGGCTGTCCTAAGGAAGGCGAATTTATCGGGCAGACTGTCTAAATGGTCAGTCGAGCTCGGCCGGTTTGACATCCAATTTAAACCAAGGACAGATTTCAAGGGTCAAATCCTTACTGATTTCATAGCTGAATTCACAGGCGAAGAACCCCTCGACCAGCCTAAGCCAACAGAGCAAAATAACCAAGCTACAGTGGAAAGCTGGAAACTATTTGTTGATGGAGCCTCCAACTCAAAGGGGGAAGGGGTAGGAATTGTTCTCATCACTCCAGAAAACACAGTCCTTGAGCAAGTAATCAGGCTGGGATTTGAAGCCTCCAACAACGAAGCAGAATACGAAGCCCTAATAGCAGGTCTCCAAAAAGCGCAAACTCTGGGAGCAAAGAATTTGCAGGTATTCGGTGATTCGTAACTAGTTTCCAACCAGATAAGTGGAGACTATAACGCGAAGGATGAGAGAATGGCAGCCTACCTCTCCTTGGTGAAAAACTTAATGATGAGCTTTGAATAGATCAACATCCAGTAGTTTCCCAGGGGGCAAAATAACCACGCTGATGTATTAGCAGCCCTGAGCTCGGCAGTTGATTCTAGCCTTAAAAGGGTTACCCCTATCGATTTCCTCAGTTGCCCAAGCATTTACCCCAACTGAGAGCTGACAGAATCAAAAACAATAATCCAATTGGAATCAGCCCCCAGTTGGATGGATCCCTTGAAGGACTATTTAAAGAATGGAATGCTTCCAGAGGACAAGAGAACTGCCCACCAGATAAGAGTCAAAGCTACTCTCTTTCACTTATCCACAGGAGGCGACTTGTATAAAAGATCTTTCTTCGGCCCCTACCTTAGATGCGTCCACCCAGGCGATGTCAAGGCAGTGCTTCACGAGCTTCACGAAGGAATCTGTGGAAGTCATGTCGGAGGAAGGTCTCTAGCCTTCCGAGCAATGAAGGAAGGTTATTGGTGGCCATACATGCAAAAGAACTCCGCAGTATATGTCCGAAAATGCCTAAAATGTCAACTTCACGCTCCTATGATCCACCAGCCCGCCAGCGAATTAAAATCCCTGACCAGTCCCTGGCCCTTCGCCCAGTAGGGAATGGACATCGTGGGACCACTGCCCACCGCTGCCGACAATCGCAAATACCGGTTGGTTGCAACGGACTACTTTACCAAATGGATCGAGGCAGAACCACTGGCGAACATCCGAGATACTGACATGATAAGGTTCGTATGGAGGAATATAATCACTCAATTCGAAATCCCCAGAACCATCATCACTGACAATGGAACACAGTTCGAGAGTGGCCCTTTTCAGGACTTCTGCAATGAACACGGGATCAGGCACCACTTCAGCTAGGTGGCCTACCCTCAAAGCAACGGACAAGCTGAAGCTTCCAACAAAATAGTGATCGCTGGATTGAAGAAGCGGTTAGAATGAGCCAAAGGCGCATGGGCAACCGAGCTACCGCATATCCTATGGGCATACAGAACGACACCTAGGCGAGCAACAGGAGAAACGCCATTCTCACTAACATATGGTATGGAGGCGATCATCCCACTAGAAGCGGGATTGCCGACAATGAGATCCGACCTTGTCGAACAAGGCCAGAACGTTGAGGTTTTGCTCGCTGAACTCGACCTGGCCGACGATCGCAGGGAACTTGCCCTAGTGAAACTAGCGATCTATCAGCAACAGCTCGCGAAGCACTACGGCAAAAGGATCAACCCGAGGAAATTCAAAGTTGAGGACTATGTTCTAAAAAAGGTCCTGGTCAACACGGTGAAGCCATCAGACGGTAAACTGGGCCCAAACTGGGAAGGACCTTATAAGATAATTAGAGACGACCTGCAAGGTGCCTATCATTTGGAAACGATGGAGGGCAGGGAGATACCACGAGCATGGAACGCAGCTAATCTCAAGAAGTTCTATTTTTAGGAATTATATTATTAAATCTTTTATTGTATTCGTTATGTGAAAGGACGGTTCATTTCCCATTTCACTAATGAAAATCTCTCAGTTGATCACTCTCTAATTAGTAACAGTTATATTTTATTACACATCCCTTCCAAATCACAGGCATAGTGGTCGACATAGCAGGGGAACACCCCTCCTCAGGTCATCGTCATGAAGCGCGACATACCTCTTAGCATTTCCCCTGGCAATATATGAAGTTCTACAGAGTATTCTTAGGCATCAAACCTACTTTGGTTAAACAAAATCCTGATCGGATGAAGGCATCCAATACCAGGTGTGTCCTCGCCAATTGCCCTACTTAGGCCTAAGGGAGTGTGACGACACAACCTAAAAGGTAAAGTGAGGGACAATGGTATTCTTGCATCGTACTGGACTGGGGGGACACTCACATGACAAAATAAAAAAGATTATGAAGCAGAAAAAATATAAAAGGATGGAATGAACACGTTTAGTCGGCCAAATTGCCCAAAACACAAACTTTTCATTAATCTTTTATGTTTACAAATAATGATAATACATATTTAGTCGGCGAAGCTCACCCAAAGCATTTACATTATTAAAAAGAAAAAGAATAACAAAATCTCAAGGAGGTGGAAGCCTCCGAACAAGATAATCAACAACTTTCGCTCTCCTTCCATCATCAGGAGCGGGGGCTAACTCTTCCATGACCTCATTTGTGTCCAACTCCAATAGTTATCGGGGAATAGCATCAATGGGGATCCATCGATCATCCCTCCTGAATGGATTGGGCATCAGAGTGGAGGAGGACATCTCGTGTCGATACCATAACACCGAGTTCCTCGGGACCTCCAGCTCTTTCAGGGCACTCAACCAACCTCTGATGAAGGAAAGTTCCTCGAACTCTGATAGTCTCGTTGGAGCATCCAGCCAGCCTTGATCGTATCCATCAGACCACACTTGTCGAGGACGCTTCTTGAACAAATGCCGTAGTCAGGTGACGTCCATCTGAAGCCCAGCAACAGTTACATAAGCTCGCCGAACATCGTTGCGCAGCTCGTCCATCTCCCTCTCACGCTGTTCCTCGGCTTCCCTGTTCCTACCCCTGGCACTCCTGCCAGCACGCGGGAGGGGAGGCCGAGCAGCTCGCGACGAAGAAGAACCTTGCAGGACTGTTGAAACGGTGCTCGGCAAATGCTCCTTAAGCTTTAGGACCTCCCTCCTCAAATCTTCATTCTCCTACTGCAGGAACTCCCCAACCTGGATAATCTCGGTGGCCTCCAGCAACCTTGCCCTCAGTGCACTGACTTCTTCTTGTACCGAGGCACCAATTTCTTCCATCTCCTGGAGCCTGTCCTTCAGCTTGGCCAGCAGCTCGGACTGATCCTTATATTTTTGGTTCCTTGACTTAGCAAACCTGCAAAGGCCTGGCGAACTGCAGGGCTTGCATTAGGACCAAGAGTCCTACCCAGTTGGGAGGTAACAGGAATATAGTCATCAACACCAACCAACTACAGGTAAAAGAAAGATAAAAGAGAGAAAGGGATCAGCTTAAACAAAAGGAGAATCTTCTCATTTCATTAATAAAGACCAAGTACATCGAGCAGAAAAAACTTGGGAGATTACAAGAAAAAAGTACAAAAGTAAATCCTAAGAACAGATTAACTAGCAATCTCAGGCTGCCCAGCGGTGTGTGGCTGCTTCCCCTTATCAGTTGCAGCAGAGTTATCCCCCTCAGCAGGAATGCTTTTAGTCGCCTGAACAGGGCGAACACGAGCAGGAATTGTATCCGAGGGAAGATCAGTACCCTCGATGGTTGGAGCAGGAGCTTCTTCGTTCACAGTTGGCTCGGGACCCGGGTCATGCTCGTCAAATAGGGAAGACTCAGCATCCACACCAGCAGCTAGAAGAGCTTTATTCCAGCCCTTCTTGAAGTTCAGACGGCTGATGTAGCCAATCTGAACCTCAGCATCATCATAAGCAGCAGCCCACCCAGAGTTGTATGAGTACTCCTTAATGGTGGCTGCCTGGGCTTTTTTCGCCTCCAGCTGCTCGGCCAGAACCCTGTTCTTCTCTGTGAGGTCCATCTTGCTCGAGCACACTAGGTCATAAGCCTTCCTCAGCTCGCCAAGCTCCTTAACCACATTATCCCTCTCGTGGGAGAATTAACGAGGGCCAGATCAGACGAAACTCGAGCTGCATCAGCAGCCTTCAGATCAGCCTCCAGCTGAGAACCCCTGGCTTCCAGAGCAGACTTTTGCTGCTCCAACTCACTATTCCTCTTCACCAGCTCGTCGCGAGAACTGTAGAGCACAGCGAAGTCGGTCACAAACTGCAAAGAATAAAGAAGAAATCAGGAAGAGAAAACAATCAAGACTGGTTAAAAATTGAGAATTGGAAGGGAATTTTACCAAGGCCAGCCTCTGGCTAGCTTGCAGGGCCAGCTGATCGGACCCCAGTGCCCTCTGGCGATCCGCAAGAAGAACTGCTCTCTCAAGCAGCGCAGGAGCTAGCTGAGGAGAAATGGCCACCGAAGCCCCCTTGGGCAAGGCAGATACTAGGACCAAAGCTTGACCTGCCTTGGTCCTTGATTCCATTTTCCTCCTCTCCTCCTCCTTCTCTTTTTCCCTTCTCTTCCTCTCCTCTACTCTCTTCTTCTCCTCCACCTTTTTTCTCTCCTCCTCCTTTTTCCTCTCCCTCTCTTTTGCCTGCTCCTCCTCTCTCCTCTTCCTCTCTTGCTCCTGAGAGGAAGGCCGAGAACCTGTAGCCACAACCCCAAATGCAGTCTTCTGTTTCTTTGACCTTTGTGCAAGGAGCACATGGTCATCATCATCATCATCATCATCTCTGATCAGGTTCTTCCTTGGAGGCATATCTTCACCAGAACTGCTGGAAGTACTCGACGATCCTCGAGCCTTAGAAGCCTCTTCAGAATCAGAAGAGATGCTACCATCAGAGCTCCCTTCACCGAGAGTACCTGCAGGCTCACTTTCAGAGCTGCTCTCTTCTTCGTCCAACGGTATCGGCTCAGTAGTGGTCTCTCCCAAAGAATCAAACTCTGGTACACTGTCCACAGGCCGAGCTATGAAGCTAGATCCCACGTTCTTATACTCTAACAAGAAAGCGGCAGATCTGGGATGATCACCGTCACCCAAAGGCTCTCTGATGTTCCAAGCTTTAACCAATTCAGAAATTCGGACCTCGCTAAGAGCAGGCTCCAAGTTCCGTGACCTCGCTGTAAAAGAAAAGCGCAGAAAGGAGTTAGAAAAGTCATAAATTAGTAGAGATTGAAACAATAGTATGATATCTACCTATATATTCTTCCCCGTAAAAGGGAACAGTGAACCTCTCAGACCTCGACCCTTCAGATTGGGGAGAGAACTGCCAATTCCTAACGAGAAAACCTTCCTGCCAGTAGTCCTTATGGGAATCAGTTAGATTTACTATCAACACCCTATCAGGTCTGCTAGATTTGAGGTACAGGACACCTGAACTAGTTCGAGAGAAGGAGTAACAAAAGCATACCTCGACGAGCCCTAACCTTGTGCCATACAATTGATTTATCCTATGCACGCCGTTCACTATTTTCCATACATTGGGCGAACATTGTGCGGGTACAATACTAAAATAGCTAAAAAATGCAAAAATAGATCATTAGGAGGAAAAGTAAGTCCCCCCTGGGAAAGCAACAAAGCATGAATCCAGTGGGCATCCTCTATATCCCTAACGTTCCTAGGAGGCGAGGCACAACACTCAATCTCTACCCACTCAGGAATGTTGTAGAGCTTTCTAAACTCGGAGATCGATCTATTTCCAATCTTCACCATTGGAAAGCACAAAGAAAAGATACAAACCAAAGAGAAAATACAAAGAAAGGGCACGAAAAACTTACAAGACAGAAGATCGATTCGAGTGCTGAAGAAGCACGAGCTCAAGATGACTAAAAAAGCAATGAAAATGGGGATTGAGAGAAAAGGGAATGATGCGTTAGAATTCTTAGAAGATGGAAGAGTGCTGGAAAGTCTGAAACGACGGAAAAGATGTGGTTATCCCAATGAGCCTTCAAATTCTAATTATAGTGCACAGTAAGCGAAGTGACTGTCGCCAAAATCAACTCCACAGCTCCCGAGGGATTGCAACATGGCCATTATGGCTAATCATTTAAATCTGTTGGGCCTGTATACACGACACAACAAATTTAGGGGCAATTGTGGGTACCCAGAATTTAGAACCATGGGCCTGGTCGAGTAGCCCAGTCCTGGCGGCCCAAAGTCCAGGCCCTTTATCTTTCATATTGATCCGGTCTCTCCACACGATCCCATGAAGGGAAGTTATAGGGGAGCACAATCCCATGAAGGGAAGTTATAGAGAAGATGGCTAATATGGAGGAACCCATCATCCCCACTAGCTAACATACACATATATAAATTAAACCCTAGGTCCGGGGAAAAGGACAAGTTGTATTCTCAGTACTTATTCTCCAGAATATAGAGAAATAATATTGACTGCACCACCGTGGACGTAGGCACATCTTTGCTGAAACATGTACATCTGTTATTGTGTGATTGGCATTTTATTTGTTCTTTCTTGGTCATTACCTCTCTCATATTTATTTGTGTTGCACAATAATTGTCACCACACCAAGTTTTATTCGTTATAAGTTTATTTCAGTGTTTAATTCGGATTTTAATTATTGTGTGATGGCATACTCATTATTACTTAATTCTCTTGTGGTTGTTATTATTTAAAACGATAAATTTTGGTATCAACTTTTTGAATACTACGTGGTTTGTATAAAATAAAAAAAAATCAATAGTGATGCGAAAAATGATCCATATGAGAATCCTATTTTAATTTAATAAAGGGTTGATCACCCGGTATTTAATTAGGTGGAGTGTCACAATTAACAATTGAAGTTTCATTTTCCATCCACCACAACACAACCCTAGCAGCCCCACACCTATTGGATAGGTTACCAAGGGTAGAGAGGAAGGAAGATCAAGGATCCAAGAGGAGGGGATCCCCTAATTCTCTTGCTAAATCAATTTTCCATTTTTTTTCCTAATTCATTTGTGATTTTTCTCATAGTAATTTCTGTCTTATTAAAAATATTGTGGATTGTTATGATTCAAATGAACTCTATGAATTTTTAGAATGAATCTAAAATTATAATGTTCAAGGATTAAACTAACTTGAGACAAACTCGAAAATTGAGTATCGTGTTAATTGTGAATTCAACCATAGAACTCAAGTTGTAGGAATGATAAATATAATATAAATTGATAAAGAAAGATTATTTCTTAGATGATTTAAGAAGTAAAGATAAAATCTTGAAACTAGGGTTTGCTATGATATGATTTCTTGATTTAATTCGTTGTTAGGTGAATTAACTATTGTTTCTGGATAGTTTTTTTTGAAGAAAATTGTTGTTTAAGATTTGGATATGGATTAGGGTTCATGTATGGGGGTTTGGTTAAGGTTAGTACCACCATGAATGAGGGTTGAATGGGAAACCCCATCAAAGTTCATTCTGGCAGCCTAACAAACCGAACCGGTTAGCTGCGGGGAGCGAATTGGTTCGTTAACCAAATCGGTATGGTCCAGCTAGCGAACTGGTTCTGTTCTGATGACTTGCCAACTTTATCTCGTGTTTATTTTTCATACCGTTTGAGTATTGGGCATGAAATCTTGGGTTCAGGGATGAGTTTAGGTTTCTCGGAATTCGATTGGAGCATTACGATGTGTTATAGGCTAATCGGGGATGAATTCCTTGTAAGGATTGGGCCAAGTTGGTACCGAGGAAATGTTCGGGTGATTTTTATGAACTTAAGCGAGAGGTCATCCAAGTGAGGGGAATAAATTCTTAAAAATAGATCTGTGTCACTATTTTATTAGTTGGGGAAGTTAACAATTAACTAAAGGGTTAATTGTTAGAGTAGGAATATTAATTGGAGATTAATGAGACTTCTTCGGGGTTATTATATCATTGATTACCTATACGTATTGCGTGTTAAAAATATGTATTTATTTATTTCTGTGAGCATACCCATGTTCGTGGACAACCTATTGGTTGGGGTTGCGAACGTCTCGGGATCGCAGCATGCATCGGCATAAGTGGGTTAGCCATTGTGTAGGCCATTATTTTAGGTCCTATGTAACAACACCACTATTCTCTTAGGAGGCGTTGATGAAATTCAGCAATACTTAGATTCTAGGTATATTGGCCCCCCCGAAGCGGCTTGGCGAATATTTTGTAATCCAATGCATCAGGAGAAACAATCCGTTACACGATTGGATCTTCACCTCCCACGCATGCATCATGTTGTTTTCGATCCAAATGAGCCGATGGATGACATAATTCATCAAGGTTCGACTCAAGAGACTTCTTTAACCGCTTTTTTTTGCATATTGTGCTTCCAAAGAAGAAGCGCGGGCCTTCACTTATCAAGAATTTCCACAACACTATTGGTGGGACAAGGCATCTAAGAGATGGACAAAGCGAAGTTCAAAAGGGGGTTTTGCAATTGGTAGAATGTACTTTGCTAGCCTGAACTCAGGAGAAAGGTTTTACTTGAGATTGCTTCTTACTGTGGTAAAAGGACCTCGATTATTTGAGTGCTTACGGACCGTAAATAATGTCTTGCATGATTCTTTCAAGTCAGTATGTGTTGCACTGGGACTTTTAGAAGATGACGATGAATGGTTTCAGTGCTTGCAAGAGGCCACGGTGATGCAAATGGGATATCAACTTCGTCGACTTTTCGCCGTTATACTCACCCAATGTTCCCCTATAAATCCAGAATTACTATGGGATAAATTCTCATCATACATATGTGACGATCTCGCGCACAACTTCCGTAGATCATTTGCAATTCCTTCTCCAACTGATGCAGAGGTCAATGATTACGGATTGTATCTTCTCAACGATTTGCTATAAGAGTCTGGCAAAAGTTTGACCGACTTTCCACCAATGCCATTACCTCTAAAAAATTGGAGTACCACCGGAGAGAATCAGCTAATATGGGAGCATCGATAACTTCAAGCAGATACAAACACCACGGACGTGCAATGTAATATAGACTGTCTTAATTCGGGGCAACAGCGTGCTTACTCGGCAATTACTACTTCTGTGTTTGAAGGAAAAGGTACTACCTTTTTTTTAAATGGTGGGGATGGAACGGGTAAGACCTTTTTGTATAACACAATTACTAGAATTTGTCGTAGTCTCGGCCATGTAGTCATTACGGTTGCCTCTTCAGGCATTGCTTCCTTATTGTTGGTTGGCGGTCGAACAGCGCATTCAATATTTTGTATTCTGCTTGACATCCTTGAAAATTCTAATTGTGGGTTTTCAAAGCAATCGAATCAAGCAGAGTTGTTTAAACTTGCCAAAGTTATAATCTGGGATGAACTGCCAATGCAACATCGGTTTTGTGTTTAAGCGATTGACCGAACATTACGAGATATATGTAGTAATCAAAAGCCTTTTGGGGGGATAACTATTGTTCTCGGGGGGGATTTTCGACAAATCTTACCCGTCATTCCTAAAGCAGTTGGCGAAGAAATTGTCGCCGCATCATTACGGCGATCAGTTCTTTGGAAGGATGTCAAAATTCTTACCTTGGACACAAACATGCGTCTCAACATTACAGACATCCAAATTTCGGCATTTGCAAATGTTTTGACCACGGTATAACAATTTTTTCAAAATATTACGTTCTTTACATATTTATTAAATACTTATTTATGCATTTCATGTAGATTGTTCTAATAGTACATCTTTGTTTTTCAGATTGGCTCAAGCCCTGACGAAATTGTGCTCCTGCCTTCAACATTATGTAGCTGTCAAAATGTTGAAGAGTTAATGAGGGCCGTATATCTGTTGTTGAATGTGGAGGGTATTGTTACGCCTTCTTACCTAACTGAACGGACGATTCTTTCAGCCCGCAATGATGATGTAAATGCAATTAATATGGATGCCCTAGATATTTTTCCAGGAGAATCCGTGACATACTATGCAGCAGATAAATTATGTCCAGATGAAAGTAATTCGAGCATAACTAACCAGTATCCTAATGAGTTCTTAAATGATTTGAACCCTTCTGGGCTACCTCTATTTAAGTTGGAATTAATAGTGGGATGTCCCATCATGTTACTACGAAATATAGTGCCAAAAGACGGTCTTTGCAATGGTACGCGTTTGATTGTTACCAAGTTGTCTGAACATGTAATTGAGGCCACAATCCTGACTGGAGATAAGTTTGGCACAACTGTCTTCATTCCGAGAATCTCTTTAACTCCCTCCTCTAATGAAATACCTATCAAGATGACTCGCCGACAATTTCCGATCAAATTGGCCTACATAATGACAATGAACAAATCTCAAGGACAATCTGTAAAGTTTGTTGGTATTGACTTGCTCACTCCCGTGTTCAGTCACGGTCAGTTTTATGTTGCATTATCACGTTGCACAAGTGCATACCGCATTTCTATCCTTCTACCCTCCGGGGAGGAGAGTTCAACAACAAATATTGTATATCCGGAGGTTCTCTTATAGGGATGTAAGTCAAAATATTGCTTTTGTTATGCTGCATTTTAAAGATTAATATCCAGTATTCCTAGGCTCTTAGTCTCATATACTTCTTTCTCATTTTTCTTTTTTGGTGTAACAGGTCAGCGACATCCGTGGGGAGGTCAGCGACATCATATAAATTTTGAGTAAGTCAAATATTGGTAGGTATTTTTTATTGGAGTATTATTTATAGTTTGGTATACACGTTTTCAATGCCTCTTTCATTATCAAACTTCTGTTATCTGCTGTATAAACTATACACAATTATTTACTTGATAATGTGCATATGATAAAAAAATATTTTTAACCAGCAGTTTGATAACGGATAAATCAACAAGTAAAACCAATTTTTGTTACACGAGTTGCGTAACTGTTACATAACTGATAACAATCCTTTTTTTTCCTTTGTATCAGGTTCATCCTGATCACCAAATGAAACTCAAAATCAGCAGCACTGATAACCCATTCAGCAACACTGATTAGGCCATATCAAAATCATTACCAAATGAAACTCAAAATCAGCAGCACTGATTATAATATACTCACATTAACTAACATATTTATGGATTCAACTTATTTGGATTCAATCTAAAACAGGAAGCTCCTCACGGAAACTAACATATTTATCCTCTTTTTACGCAGACGTTTTGTCGGAGTCCAATTTGGTTTCATGACCTTGAAGTATGCTCATGGCTTGGTTGGTATTTGATATATACCTTCCTTATCTCTTTATCTATTTTCTATATAGTTTCTTGTCATTTGGGTGTTTGATTTATTTTAATCTTCATGTAACACTGTCGTTTTTCATTTTTTATTTTTTTGCAATTTTTTAGTTTGTTGTGCAATGCTTATGTTCCTCATCCCAGGTTGAAGCTTCAACATTATTCAGTTTTCAACTTTATCTTTGTTTTGTTTAGTTTGTAGATCCCTAAGTCAATAAGAACTTGATCAGTTTTCAACTTGATCGGGTTTTGATATTAGATTTGTGAACCCAAGTTTTATTCGGTATAAGTTTATTTCAGTGTTTAATTCGGATTTTAATTATTGTGTGATGGCATACTCATTATTACTTAATTCTCTTGTGGTTGTTATTATTTAAAACGATAAATTTTGGTATCAACTTTTTGAATACTAGATGGTTTGTATAAAATAAAAATTTTCAACAGTGATGCGAAAAATGATCCATATGAGATTTCTATTTTAATTTAATAAAGGGTTGATCACCCAGTATTTAATTAGGTGTAGTGTCACAATTAACAAGTGAAGTTTCATTTTCCATCCACCACAACACAACCCTAGCAGCCCCACACCTATTGGATAGGTTACCAAGGCTAGAGAGGAAGGAAGATCAAGGATCCAAGAGGAGGGGATCCCCTAATTCTCTTGCTAAATCAATTTTCCATTTTTTCCCCTAATTCATTTGTGATTTTTCTCATAGTAATTTCTGTCTTAATTAAAAATATTTTGGATTATTATGATTCAAATGAACTCTATGAATTTTTAGAATGAATCTAAAATTATAATGTTCAATGATTAAACTAACTTGAGACAAACTCTAAAACTGAGTATCGTGTTAATTGTGAATTCAACCATAGAACTCATGTTGTAGGAATGATAAATATAATATAAATTGATAAAGAAAGATTATTTCTTAGATGATTTATGAAGTAAAGATAAAATCTTGAAACTAGGGTTTGCTATGATATGATTTCTTGATTTAATTCGCTGTTGGGTGAATTAACCGTTGTTTCTGGATAGTTTTTTTTTGAAGAAAATTGTTGTTTAAGATTTGAATATGGATTAGAGTTCATGTATGGGGGTTTGGTTAAGGTTAGTACCACAATGAATGAGGGTTGAATGAGAAACCCCGTCAAAGTTCATTCTAGCAGCCTAACAAACCGAACCGGTTGGCTGCGGGGAGCGAATTGGTTCGTTAATCGAATAGGTATGGTCTAGCTAGCGAACCGGTTCTGTTATGATGACTTGCCGACTTTGTCTCGTGTTTATTTTTCAGACCGTTTGAGTATTGGGCATGAAATCTTGGGTTCAGGGATGAGTTTAGGTTTCTCGGAATTCGATTGGAGCGTTACGATGTGTTATAGGCTAACCGGGGATGAATTCCTTGTAAAGATTGGGCCAAGTTGGCACCGAGGAAATGTTCGGGTGATTTTTACGAACTTAAGAGAGAGGTCATCCAAGTGAGGGGAATAATTTCTTAAAAATAGATGTGTCACTATTTTATTAGTTGGGGAAGTTAACAATTAACTAAAGGGTTAATTGTTAGAGTAGGAATATTAATTGGAGATTAATGAGACTTCTTCGGGGTTATTATATCATTGATTACCTATACGTATTGTGTGTAAAAAATATGTATTTATTTATTTCTGTGAACATACCCATGTTCGTGGACAACCTATCGGTTGGGGTTGCGAACGTCTCGGGATCGCAGCATGCATCGACATAAGTGGGTTAGCCATTGTGTCAGCCATTATTTTAGGTCCTATGTAGCAGCACCCCTTACGAGGAGTTAGGTGTAGTGGGTGGGATCCATTGTCACTGTCAAGGGTATGGACCGTGTGATGGTGTACTGCGTAGGGACCACCCCGCTTGTGTGTATTTTGTGATGTTCGTCTAGATAAGGGACTTCTCCAGACTTACTGATAGAGCATGAACATGACACTGGAGGTAGATGCCTTTAAGTGTCGTATATATATAAGGCCATATGTAATTATATAAATTAATTGAGATTAAACCAATTTAGTCTACTGATGAAGACATTTGATAATGAACCTTATACTACGTAAAATTCATAATGGATTATATGTTATTTCTTATGGGTAGTATCGTAGGGGTTATGCTTGGAACTAGAAGCACGCATGTATATGATTAGCTTCGGTGTAAGAATTGTGTTAGACGCTTTGAAAACTTGATTATTTTTATATTTATTGGATTTAGTAATTGGGACTAGGGTTATTATACATATAATATTGCACTTAAAAGATGGGTGATATACTTACTGCATGTGAGTGTCGATGTGTGATGCTTAATGTGAATTAACTGCATAATTGCAGTTTGATTTTGTAATATAAGTCTTTTATCTTTAAAGGGCTGATAAAAATTATAAAATGTTACCCCCTAGTTTGCATAGTCAGGGACAGTTGGGCTAAGTGGAAGTCAGACTTGCGTTCACATTTACTCATCAGTCATTCTAGTTCGTCGGACTCTAGTTTAGGTTGTTATTTTCGTTTTAGTTACTTCTATTATTTCAGATATTGTATGGGGAAAATATTGAAGTTTATTATTAAGTCTTTCTGAGACCAGTTATATTTACATTGTAGGTTTTTAATTACTAGTTAGGTGTTGCACTTATTCATTATCGGTTTCTATTTAAATGATTTATTGTACATGTCAATGTGACACCCCGCTTAATTAAATACTGGGTGATCAGTCCCTTATTAAATCAAATCAAAGTATCTAGATTGGTTCATTCTTAGCATCACTGATGAAAAACATTTTCTTAATTAAATCACCTAGTAAATAATTAAAGTTCTGTCAAAACTTTTGAATTTAATTTCACACAACGTCACAATTTATTTAACAATGTAAACCAACAATGGCATAATCCATTCCACAATGATAACGTAAATTATATCTCAATTAAATCAAATATGACTGGAATAAACTTTCCACTTTAAAATATCATCATCCAAAAATAAATCCAACAAACCCACATAAGTCTGTACAATGGAATAACTAGAATCTTGGGCAACATGCCCTAAATGAAATAGCTAATACAAAGATAGTAATGAATGAAATGGAAACGTCTAATCAAAGTCTGCATCTCCAGCAGCATCTATGGTACATCAAAACATCCATAGTATAGGTCGGGCGTCCCTGATGCTGGGCACCTGGTGTAATAAATACAATAGAGAGGAGAATATGCAAGTAAACGGGTCAGAGCCTGATTGTAAATATTTTGAAAAATAGCAAGTACTTAATAATTACAATTAAGTCAGTATTATGTACATGTTAATTTATCTGCTCTCACTTGAGAATCTTACTTCTCATCTAGAGTGCACACCTAACGCACCTCATAATCTTCCTAGTAAAGTTCTCAATTACTAGTTTAATTTAGGCGTTACTATGATTCTACCTCATATCATTTTCCCCGTATTTCTCCCGCAATACGTATAATAATTATACATGTTCATTTCTCTTCAATATGAACTAATCTTTTCAACTTTAAGATTAAGTATTCACTTACTTAATTAAATTCAGATTTCATTAATCTTTCACATCTACTAAATGTCACACAGTTGATTAGATCATAGTATATATATATATATATATAGGGCATACTCATAACCCATATAACAAATCCCATACATAACATATTTATATCTCGAAAATCCTATGCATTTATAGATTATGACTTTACTCATTAAAGTATTTCACCACTCGAAGGATATCATTTATTCCTCATATAAAACTAGTAGGTAAACATCTACCCCCTACTGGTCCATATCATTATAATTCCTGAATTCTCGTAAATTAAATAAATATCCAAATTAGGTTTATTCCTCGATTATCCCTAATTCAGTTTAACCCTTAATTCATTCTCTTAGGTTCAAGCCCGTACATTAATATGGCATACTGGTATCCCACATATTCCCTTTTATGTTATAATTAAGTCCCATAATCAAATCCCGAAATGATTCCCTAAGATAATTAACAAAAGGGAAAATTTTTCCAAATTTGGGTAGCTGAATCGATTCGGCTTAGCCCGAATCAATTCGCCCGTGCTGCCGAATCGATTCGCCCCTACAGGTCTGCGAAAATCTGTATTTTAATGGCTACAGTTTTTCATCATTTTTATCATCAAAATCAACTTCAATTGATCCCAAAATTCCCATAATTCATCCCAAATGATATATCATGATATTTGAATGATTTCTAACCTCTAAACATCACCAATACATTGATGAGTTTCAATTAATCAAGTTATTTCCAATATAATTAAGAAAAACTCATCAATTTCATTCTTATTCAAGAACTAACATGAAACCCATATCTCTTTACCAAATTACAACCCTAATTCGTGGTGTTGATTGTGTAATAAAAAAGTGATCAATCCTACATGGTTTTCCTTTCAAGGATTCATTTTAAATAATCAAAATTCATCTTGATTTGTGAAACTTTTCTGAATTTTCATACTATTCTAACATGGATAATATATATGCTAAGTTTGAAATAATTAGCCACTTGCCTTTAATTTGTAGTTTGATATTATTTTTGTAGGTATTTGAGGATTTTGATTAACTTGGCTTCAAACAACGACAAATACGCAAAAGTTAAGTTACCAAGTATCCCATTCTTCTTTAGACATGGTGCATGCCATATTGCGGTGGGACTCGTCAGGGGTGACAGTTCTATAAATTTCACTTAAACGCGTGATTTAAAATTACTCTAACTTAGTTCATCCTTCGTCTAAGAGGTGACAGTTTTAGGACCTATGACATGTCCATTGATCACGGTGGATGATGTCCACCCTCTTTCACAAACAAGCCAGACATGCTCATCAATCGCTTTCAAAGCTGACCTCATTCAAGATTTCCAATAAGCATAATTAGAGCCATAGAAAACAGGTATTCTATTATAAAAATTATCCATAGAAATTTTAATTTAAAAGATCTTAACAAATCTTAGTGTAACCTCCTCTAATATCAATTCGAGAAAGTAGGTTCATATGGATAGTCCATATATTTGGTTACACACACATAAGATCCAATTTTTAATCCAATTTTTATCTTTATTAGATTAAGGTGTTCATGCAAGATAATGTCCAAATTAAATAATCCATTCACACATTCAAACCAACCACACAGAAGAACAAACTGAGGAAAAATCCCTTTCGGGCAAAACATAGATTTTAGCACTGTTAAGAATTCGATAGACTCGATGATTTACAAATCACTTACAGAGTCACTAAGTATATGCACATGGATTCAATTCTTCAATAGATAAAACACAGTCCAACACCACCCACAATTCTCGCTGTGTGTGTGTGTGTGCATGCATATATTTATATATGCATCTATATTTATGAAGTGAAATGTTCATAATGTTCTAGGTTTTAAATCTCCATTTTTTTATATTTTTTTAATTTCTCATAAACAAGAACTAGAACATTTTCAATATAATTTCGTACATAAAATTTGTGAAATTTATTGCATGTTTACTGTTCATTATATATTGAAATCGGAAGAGAATGAAATAAATACAATATTATTATAAAAAATACTATTATCTTTGCATATGATAAAGATCAAAAGAGAATACGTGAATGTTAAAAACTTTACTTTGTATGATTAATTAATTAGAAAGAAAAGTTACTATGAGAATGAATATGAAAAAATTCTGAATTGTAACTATTTATGTGTGTTCATAAAATGCAAAAATGATGAGTAGTATTCAATTCACATGTATTAAAAAGAGTTGAATAAATTTGAATGATAAACTATGTAATTGTATGATCATAGTTGAGATTTTCTAAAGAGTGTGTTATAAATGTTCCAAAAATTAAATAAATAGATTTTTTTAATGATTAACTAACTTATAAAGAGACAAATATATGAATTTTTAAAAGTATGAAAAAGAATTATAATGGAAAAAATGAAATAATTATTAAATCACGTGTGGGATGTTTTAACTAATAATAAGTATAAATATCCTAAGTAAATCCTTGGAGTTCACCACTGCTCCGGTATATTGATTAAGGGCTTAAAACTCCTGAGTGAACTTGATTACCAAGACATTATTTTATTATTATATGAAGTATAGGAGTTGGTATGGTCTTTCGTTTAATTTTCGAGATGACCTAAAGTCTTTTGCTCAATTTGTTACTTTATTGTCCTATAATAAATGTTAGGTGTGAACCATTATTAGGGCAAAAACATAATGCGTAAAATTTTCCATTTTATCTTGAGTTTAACATAAATGTAAGAATTTACAAGAATAAATTATTTTATGTACTAGTCCATATTGTCAGTTTTATAAATATTATATTACGTCGAATGAACAATTTTATAAGTTAATAATATTACTCCAAAATTTACAAAAATATTTAAATGGAGACTTTGACAACATTTATTATTTATATCACTTTACTTTTAAAAGTTCGGGCCCTCTATAAAAAAATATCGGGTTGCCATGTGTTATATTAAATATATATGGTTTAAAATGAGAAAGTTGACTACAAAAAAGAAAATACTATCGCCATTAACGAAAAACTACCTTCTTTTGCCGATTTGTGAGAGCAACTAACTATCTTATTATGTTGAATTATTAGTTGTTGGTATATTATTAAGGGGCTTTAACGGTCTAGTCCTTGGACTAGCAATTTTGGACAAAAAAAACCAGGCCCAACAAATTTTAAACGATTAGGTCCAATATATAAATACCCCAAAATTAAAACAAACACGCACTATTCATAAAACGAAGCGCCAGAAACATTGTAGAACAAACACGCACTATTCAGAAAACGAAGCGCCAAAAACATTGTATTCTCTCTTGTATGAATCGTACCATCTCTTCGATCAAAACCCCAAGACGATTCTATTTCTCAATCAAATTTTGGTCAACAACAACATATAAATACTCCTGATCGAAGCTCTAGAAACTCTGTTCGATCAAAACCCTAACTCTCTTCAATCAAAACCCTAACTCTCTTCAATCAAAACCCTAGCTCTCTTCTTTCAAAACCTAATCGTTGAAGTTCTACATTTTACATTCTAAATCAAATTCTTCCAAACAGCACTAACAAGTATGTATACATTCTCTTATCACCTTTTTGTCCTTGTGTATTTTTTGTTCTCATATGTATAAATTTGTAGACATATGGACTGATGAAATCACATTCTTCTTTTTCATGCGTATTATTCATCATATATTTAGAATGTATTCATCATATGGACTGATGAAATCAAACATTGTATTCATCATATGGATTGGAATATGTACATGTACAAGCCATGTGTTGCATGTACTATGTGTATTTTGCGTGTACTTTTTAAAAGTACACGCAAAATTAACAGAGTACACGCACATTGAAAATGAATTTCTCAATTCATTATGCGTGTACTTTTATGTTTTATACGTGTACTCTATAGAATATCTACATGTACAAGCCCTATGTTGCGTGTACTATGTGTATTTTGCGTGTACTTTTTAAAAGTACACGTAAAATTAACAGAGTACACGCATATTGAAATTGTATTTCTCAATTCATTATGCGTGTACTTTTATGTTTTATACGTGTACTCTATAGAATATCTACATGTACAAGCCCTGTGTTGCGTGTACTATGTGTATTTTGCGTGTACTTTTATAAAGTACACGCAAAATACACATAGTACATGCACATTGAAATTGTATTTCTCAATTCATTATGCGTGTACTTTTATGTTTTATACGTGTACTCTATAGAATATTAATTTCAAATCCATATTTCATCAATCCTATGTTATTTTGGTCCGCGCCAGCGGCATTTGATTTATTTTCCATGTGTTTTTAAGAAGTATTATTATTTTGTTAATATTTAAGAGTGTTTTTTGTCCAATAGCTAGATGCATTTGAATCCAATGTCCATGTACACGAACATAGAAATTCAATTTGTTCAATCCAGTGTCCATGTACTAATGTGTATTATGAGTGTATTATTTTGTATTGTTGTGTTATTGTTTAGGAATCGTACGATCAAGCATGTTCAACTACAAAACTGTTGCTTGCACGTTCGAAGATCTTAACAATACAAAACCTTTCACATTGACAGTGAATAGTACTAATGAAGACGAAATTCGTTTTCTCCTTCGCATTAACGATAGAGCTAAAAGGTTACTTGGTTTCTACTACTACTATGAAGACATTTACTGCACTTTTGATGTGGAACAGCCTCAAGTAACTGAATCGAAAGCGAAGGATTTAGCTGAACGAATTGAGCAGTATTGCTTCAGAGGTTTTGATAATGTTGGAGCTTTTAGCATTCAACTATTGTATCACTTCTTTACTGAATATGTTAGGAGTAGAGAATCTTGGTTTTTCACTTGTCGAACCACCTCTGTTAGGTATTACCATGAAACTGACGATATATATTATCGCCTTTAGCATGTATTTTTATGAGACTTGTATAAATTGTTTGTGAGAATATTGCATGTACTTTTGTTAAATACGCTTGTATTTTATTGTTTTAGTCTATTTTTTATTCTAATTCGCATGTATTTTATTTTTTGTACATATAATTATAGGTTAGTAATTTAAATTTTGTTTATAGATCGATATAATGGGGATGAAGATGAAAGCAAGAAGAGGAAAGAAACAAACAAAGAGCAGTTCTGATGATAGTTCTTCATCCAGTTCCAGTTCCAGTTCTAGTGTGGCATTGAAAGCTAAACGTCCTGCAAAGAAGAATGACCAATATCGGTCAAATATTGTTAGCTTTCTTCATGATTTGCATCAGATTAAAGATAAAATAAACAATAGCCATATTGAACTTCTTAATAAGACTCCATTTTGGGAGCTTTTCAATGCCTACTACAGTGAGAAAGTAGTAGAAGTGGACCACAAGAAGACGGATAAAAATATTTTATCAATTATCGAGCTGTACAATACGGAAACCAAAAGTTTCCGTATGAAGAGCAGTATTCCAATAATGCCAATAGATATAAGTGAAATATTTGGCATACCCCTGGTGGAGGGTTTAAAATCAATAGAACTGAAAAAGGGACCGAATACTGCTAAAAAATCTGGATTACAAGCACGATACTTCTTAAAAAGAATAGGAAAGTCAGAAATTTTGAATGGTTTGAAGAAATCAGTTGAATTGGAGACAGATGAAGGAATTGCTGATTTTGATAAAATTGTGTGTCTCCACTTCTTGAACACGTTATTTTTCTCCAACTCAAACTTCACCCTTGGAGAATTTTGGTTGAAATACATTGAAAATATTGAGGAAATGAATAAATATGATTGGGCATCTGTTGTGCATGAGTGTCTGATACATTCACTTGACAAATCAGCAAGTTCAAAACCTAGCACAGTTACTGGATGTGTCATTTTCCTACTAGTGAGCAAAAAAATATTTCGATATTTCAAAATTTACATAGTAATACTCACGTGTATTATCAAAATACACGTGAAAAATTCACGTTTCACGTGTATTTTGATAATACACGTGAAAATAAACGTGTACTTTCAAAATACACTTGAAAATAAAAGTCTATTATCAAAATACACGTGAAAAATTCACGTGTATTTTGAAACTACACGTTTATTTTCACGTGTATTTTCAAAATACACGTGAATTTTTCACGTGTATTTTGATAATACACGTTTATTTTCAAGTGTATTTTGAAAGTACACTTGATATTCCTGATATTTCAAAATTTACGTACCAATACTTACCTGTACTTTGAAAATATTACGTGTATTTTCAAAATACATGTGATATTTTCTCTTGTTCTTTCAAAATACAATTGATATTTAACGTGTATTTTGAAAATACACGTCTTATATCACGTTTATTTTGAAAATACACGTTAAATATCAATTGTATTTTGAAAATACACATCTTATATCATGTGAAAGGACACTTGTATTTTACAAAGTACACGTGTACTATGTTTTGTAAATATGACCAGTGTACTCTCAAAATACTCTTGTTATATCTTCTGTCAAGTACACGTATTAAATTCATTTTGTTTTTTGTATGATCTCAGTATTGGGCATGTGAGAAATTTGAAATCATTTCTCCCGTTGAAGAATATAAAGAAAATACTCCAAAATTCCTGAAGTGGAAGTTGTCATCTTTGAAACAATGGTTTGTGAAGAATGACATCGCAACAACAACTTTGAAGTAGGCTATAAGTAAACCAGCTTCTAAGGACTGTCCTGTACAAAAGGAATCTCAGTTTGAAGGGCCAAGTTACTCTTTGAACATATCTACAGAAATTCCTATACATGCTGATTCATCATCAAACAATGTTGCTGAAGATATTGATGACAATGAGTTTTCACATAATTGGAATATTCCCCTTAAAAACATTGTGAGTCCAAAGAAAAAGAAGGGAAAAGATCAACCAAAGGTTAATTTGGAGGAACAAATTATTGTTTTGAAAAGGGAGTTGTTGGAAAAAAATAACCAACTATCTAAAGCAGCTGTAGAAATTAATGTTGCACTTGAGAAGGTGACCACTTTGGAGGTGGAGAGTGCCATTTTGAATGTACAGTTGCAGGTAGATCATGATTCACTTTTTGAAGCCCATGAGGAAGTGAAGAACTTAAAGGTGGAGAATTCCAACCTTTTGAAGGAAAAAGAGTTATTAAATAAGTTGGAGGTAGAAAATGCCCAACTAGTTGAGTTAAACAATTCTTTAAAAGAAAAGCTTGATCAAGTCACAATGAGTGACTCAAATAGAATTAAAGAATTGGACGAATCAACACGAATTTTGGAACAAAAGAATGGATATCTGTCTCTGACTAATGAAAATCTAAAAGGAAAGTATGATGATACATTGCAACAATGGAAAGATGCTGACTTAGAAAAGATGACTTTGAGCCAGAATCTTGAGGAGTCAGAGTGGAAAAGAACTCAACAGGTATTTTTGAATGCAGAGTACACGCAGTTTTCCTAAAGTACACGCAGTTTTCCTAAAGTACACGTTTAAAATACACGCAGTTTTCTCAAAGTACACGCAGTTTTCTCAAAGTACACGCAGTTTTATTTCATAATATTTTAATGCAGTTTTATTTGATATTAGATATAATGAAGAGTACATGCATTATTTTATTAAAAATAATGCATTGTTTAAAATGTAACATTTTTTTTGTATTACAGGAAAACAATAATAAAATCCTTAATGACAAAATTTCGGAGTTGAAGAAAATGCTTGAAGAATCAGAATTGAAAAAAACTGACCAGGTATCTATAAAATACTATAGATATTTATTACACGCTACACTTTCTTAATTTTATTATAAATTTTAGGTATATTATCCTATAAATTTTATAAAGTACACGTATTTTATAATACACGCGTGTACTTTATAAAATACACGTAAGTGAAAATCAATCATTGTTTCAAAAAATGCTAACAATCCAACATTCCTTGTTAAATATATCAGGAAAACATTAATAAACAACTCCTTGATGAAATTTCGAGTTTAAAGATTGAATTAGCCTCAAAGAAAGTTGAGGGCAGCCCCAAAATATCCAAAAGCAAAGGACCTCTTACTAGAGGTCAGAAGAAAAAAAAAGCTGACGGCGAAACAGAAAAGCTTGAACCAATGAAGAAACTAAAAGAGTCAAAGCTTAGAAAAGGCCCTACAACAATAGCTGAAAAAATGAAGGAAACTCGCGTCAAGCTTGAAGCAATCGAAGCATATAAATATCTTGATGAAGCTTCGAAGAAAAAGATTGAAGAGTTTATTAAAATTGCTGAGCCAGGGTAAAGTTTATTGTTTTATGATTTATCACTTCGCTAATTTATATTTTTTTTGGTGCAAAAGAATAAGGTTCTTATTATTATACTAATGTTTTATTGATTATATAAAATGCATGGAGTTTATTTTCCAAGGGATGGTTTCGTATGTCCCATGGGAAGATTTACTTGAAGTCCTCAAAAATCAAGAAATTTCAAGCCAAGTATGTAGTCCAAATATTAGACATCCATTAAATTTCAACATTATTATTTCCTCACCATTTTATATTATGTGAAACAGATAATACTTGCCTTTTGCGAAGTATTGAGATTAAAATTGTCAGAGGAAGGGCTCTCCTACTCACACACTTTTTCTGATTATTTTTGGGTAAGTACAAATAAAATGAAAGTTTTGATAAACAATATTTCAGTTTTTTTTATTAACACTTGTCTATAATTTTTATTCAGATTGAAGCTTGTAGAACAAACGGAGTCAATAAGAAGGGGGAATTATACAAGGATTTATTTGAATACTTAGGCAGTTGTAATAATTTGTTCATTGTACTTAGACATAGTATAGGACATTTCACATCATTTGTGATATACACTAAAGAAAATAAAGTGGTCCACATGGATCCCCTCCGACCGAATGACACAGAAAAGAACACAACATTCTTCGATGATGCAAAAAAATTGGTTAGTGCCTAAACTTAATTAGTAATGTGACTTGTACTTATATTATACACTTGTACACGTGCATTATATAATGCGTGTACTTTGTATTAGTTGTACATAATTACCTAGATTATCAAAGTACACGCATCATATTTTAAAATACACGTGAAATGAACCAATACAAGTTACGTGTACTTTAATATTATGCGTGTACTTTTAACTCATTAGGCAAAGTACACGCATCATATAATAAAATACACATGATATTTTAAAATAAAATATGCGTGTACATTAATATTATGCGTGTACTTTTAACACATTAGGCAAAGTACACCCATCATATATTTTAAAATACACGTGATATGAAAAAAATAAAATATGCGTGTACTTTTATATTATGCGTGTACTTTTCACTGTTTCATCTTCATATACTCTTTTATTTGTATACACTAAATATTTGTCTTCTTAACAGTTTTCTGTCTTCCAAAAATCACTGTCCGAATTGAAGACTGAAGCAGAAACAGTGAAAAACAATGGTTACAAAATTCAGAGGAAATTTGAGGAAGGCACCCCAAATGAGTTTACAATGGATGATGATCCATTGACAGAGCAAGAAAGAAGGACTGTAGATTTCTTGCTGCAAAGTGATCTCTAATTTGAACTAATAAGAGATCACGAATGCCCTAAACAATATAATGGGTAAGAAAAACTTCATTTCTAAAAATTACTAATTTGTATCCTTTCAAAAAATTTCATCACATCATTCTAATTTTTATATTTGTTTTATTGTAATTTCAGGGTTGACTGTGGGGTGTTCTGCATGTACTATATTGAGCAAATAAGCAGAAACAAAGAAATGCAAAAATTCTTTCAAGACCCTGACATGCTTTCAAAGAGCATATGTACTCAGGGAAATTCTTCTGTCAAAATATTTCTTCCCCCGAAATGGGAAAAAACATCTATAAATTGTGATTCAAATTCAAAACATATATTTGTAATTTGTTTTGTGTTATATTGGTTATTGTTTACTATATTTATTACACCAAAATGGTTTTTTCCCGCTGGCGCGGACCACAATCCACGTAAGGTTTAGACAAACAATGCATCTGATTGTTATGAAACAATGTAAAATTAGTTTTCACGAAAAATACAAGTCATAATTACTAAGTACAATTAATTATCCAAAGTACACGCATTTTCACTAAAGTACACGCAGTGGTTAATATAATAATTATTTATTATTTTAATTGAAAACTACTTTGAAGAATTCATTAAGGACACAATAACCAAAATCAATTTATTAAGCTCAACTACTCACTTTCCAACTACTTCTGGTCAAGAAATAAATAACTTTCACTTTTTCCTAAAAGAGTAATATTTGTTCATTTCTTAACCATTACATCTAGGGTAAAGATTACATAATGGCTATTCCAGCAGAAAACTTGCGAGAAACACTTGAGAGAGATGAAAGAAAAAAAAAAGGCAAATTGAGGAAAATATTTCCTCATATGAAACTGCCTTTGAGCAGTTTCAAACATATGTGAGGGAAGGCTATTCTGGACTTCCACCCAATCCCATAGATTTATTTGATGTGGATGAGGACCCTCCTCAAACACATGAAGAACTCATTTATTTCTATACACAAGAAGTTTCCCTGAAAATCGCAAAGCTGAAGGAGAATAAGGCTCTCCATGAAGGCCTTGCAGCTGTCATAGAAAAAGAAATTCGACACTGGTCGAATTTCATTGACTCTCTCCCTGACACCCTGGATGCCTTTGACAAACATCCCTACTAGAAGCCCTGTTTAGTTTTTTCAGTTTTCTTTATTTGAAAAATTGTACTTTATTTTATTGATTTTAATAAAAAATTTATTTCTTTCATGAATGTGTTCTGAGTTATGTCATACACCCAATATAGTAAAGTATACGTGAACCCTTATAAACATGATCACGTGTTTTGTTTAAAATTTTAACATTAATAACATTTCATCAAAAAAAATTATATAAATGCGTGTACTCTATATATTACACGTGTACTTTATAAAGTACACGTGTAATATATAAAGTACACGCCTATTAAAATACTGGTATAATAATGCGTGTACTCAAGACATTATATAAATGCGTGTACTCTATATATTACACGTGTACTTTATAAAGTACATGCATAGTCTATAAAGTACAAGCAGATTGAAATACTTGTATAATAATGCCGCTGGCGCGGACCATAATACCCATAGGAGTTTAATAATATGAGTGACCCAAATATCTTTTATAAAGTACAAGCAGATTGTAATGTCAAAAACCATTTTCGAAATAGTACATGCATTTATATACGTCTACTTGATAAAATTACATGCAGAATATGTGTGTAGTTTTCTAAAACATGCTTGTACAATTATATTTAAATGCGTGTACTTTCATTATCAATGCGTGTACTTTAATTATCAATGCGTGTACTTCATAAAGTACACCCAGATTTCATCAAGTACACGCACATTATATTTATATTATGCGTGTACTTCATGCATGTACATTAAGTAAAGTACACGCATGCTTTTATAAAGTACACGCATATTGAACTGACCATCCACAACTGCTAAATGGGACCAATTATGAATATAAAAGTCAAATGGGATTAGGACAAACAAAACTTTCACAAATGGGACTATTGCTAAAATACCTAAAATTTCTTTGGACATAAAAATGCGCGTGTACTGTACATAACATGCGTATACAAAGGTAAAGTACACGTGAACACAAGGAATAATGATCATGTATATTTTATGAAAAATATGTGTACAGCAACACACAAAAAAACCTAAAGAATGAGACTTAAAAATAAATTACATTCATTTATGTGAAACAAATGGTTTATTAATTAATTTATTCAATCAAATGGTTAAAATGAATGAATTCAACAATTTTAAAAATAGTCAAATGGGTTCCTTACAAGTAGACCTGTAATGACCCGTTTTACTACACCTCGAGCAAGTAAATTCCCTTACTGTGATCTCACCAGAAGACTTTATTCTCTTATTTCTTGGCCTGCCTGTCGGTCTCTTAGTCATTGGTGGAAGGATAGATGGATTTTCAGGAATAGGAATATTTAAGGAAATCAAATCAGGAAGAGGAACTATAGGTATCGAGTATGATTTTCTGTAGAAAGATACCTTATAGTACTCCTCAATATAATCATAAATACTGGTCCCTTTCCTCCGCACAACACAAACAGCATGAGAACATGGAAAACATCTAATCTGCCAACTCTTACAAGAACAAGTCCTTTCTCCTAAGTCAACTGTTGCTCGCACTTCTGAATGAACTTCAAATACATTTTGACTTGAGCGACTAATAGTCCAATGTCGAATTTTATTCCAATTTTCATTCAGTAACTTTTGAAAAAAAGGACATGCTCATTTGCCTAAGTGTCAGACTCAACAAGTTTGTTTGCATTGAAATTCATAATCTTCACTCTCAATTTATCAAGCATATTCATTACTGGTAAATTCCTTTCCTCCAATATCCATGAATTGAATGACTCCGCAACACTAGATGCCATGTCACCATAACGTTTACCAGGGAAATATGCACAGGACCAATTCTCGGGAGGCAAACTATCAATGAAATCGGCAATAGCAGCTCCTCCTTCCTTCTTCAATGCTTCAATATTTTTGTGAAATACATCTACTGAGAAAACATATGCACAAGACAAAAAATCTTTAACAATTTCTTTCGAAATCCAACACAATTCCCACGAATTTTCTTTTTTATATTCCCTTGTAAATGATGTATACAGTAGGAATGTGCAGACAACGGGAAGACCCTTGAAACAGCTTCAAGTAATCCATTGTTTCGATCTGATATAAATGTTATGTTTCGATATTGCTCAACTACTGCACTATGCAAATTGACTAGAAACCACATCCAGTTATCTTCGGTTTCGGAATCAACAACAGCATATGCAACAGGAAAAAGTCCTGAAATTTAAAAATATATTAAAATTAAAATAAATAACATATCCATGTACAATACTTTGTATATTGATGCTGCTGGCGCAGACCCTAAAGCACATGGTAAATATATTGTGTTTAATCTAAATTGTTTGTAAATAACAAGACAAAGCATAAAAATGTACCATACACATGATAAAATGCACGTTTACTTTCCAATCTTTTGCTTGGCTTTATTAAAAAGACTAACATCAACATACACGCATAAAAATATAAAGTACAGGTGAACTAAACAAAAAAATTCAAAGGTACTTTACATTTTTAACATTTACTTTGCTTTATTATTTCTAAATAACAACACCTATCATCAAAGTACACGCATAAAAATGAAAAGTACACGCATAAAAATGAAAAGTACACGTGAAATAAAGAAAAACATTCACGTGTACTTGACATGTAAAATGCGTATACTTTATTTTGTATTCAACATAACATCATCATCAAAGTACACGCATAAAAATGAAAAGTACACGTGAAATTAAGAAAAACATTCACGTGTAGTTGACATGTAAAATGCGTGTACTTTACTTATTACTACACATAAAGTCATCATTATCAAAGTACACGCATAAAAATGAAAAGTACACGTGACATTAACAAAAACATTCACGTGTACTTTACATGCACTATGCGTGTACTTTACTTAGTATTACAAATAATAAGACATATCATGACAATGCACGCAGAAAAATGAAAAGTACATGTGAACTAAAACAAAGACCTTCAAAGGTATTTTATATTTTTATGCTTGTATTTTTTGTTATGGAATGGAACAAACAAAATTTCAATGCAATACACAAAATAAAATATTTAAAATTCATTTACCATTGTTCCCATTCCTTGCAGTAGCTGATAGTATTGTTCCACGGTAACGGCTCTTCAAAAAGGTACCATCAAGAAATAAAACAGGTCTGCAGTATTGAAATCCATAAATACATCCTCTAAACATTACAAATATTCTCTTGAATTTTTTACTCTCATGTTCCACGTCAAGGATGCAATGCGACCCAGGATTATACTGCAATAGAAGGTCACGATAATTATTCATTAATGCATAAGAAACCTTTTCATCACCATGTATATCAACAGCAGCCATCTCTTTCGCACGCCATGCATGTTGATAAGCTATATCAAGACCATAATTCTTCTTCATATCTCTAACTACATCAATTGGTCTCAATAGCGGGTTATCTCTAAGATCATCAGCTACCAATGTTGAAACCAACTTGGAGGCTATCATTTTGGCTGACGGACTACGAAAGACACCTCTACATGTATGCTCATTATTCATTGAACGTATGTAAAAGTATCCATTTATTGTAGATAATGAAGCATGAATTCTCCACATGCAATTCTCAGTAGTCTTTTTAGAGCATTCAGCCGTCACCCGAGTTTTATCATTCTTCAAATACACATACTTGAACCCAACCTCAACGGCATACTTTCGCAATTTATCCCGAAATTACACTACACCTCCTTCAAAACACTGCTGCTCATGACTTATATAAGTCTTCCAATCATTCGAAAGATGGACTTTCGACTTACTTGACTCCACACCTCCAAGATAAAAGTCATTTTCAATGCAACTATTAAAATCATTTTTAGTGCCTGATGATAAAGACTCTAACCTCTGTGTATTTGTATCACCACTGTCAACCCTCTCAGACCTTGTATTACTGCAGTCAACCCCTTCAAAAATTCGATTAGAGCAGTCAACCCGTTCACGACATGTATTACATGGAAATGGTAATGAATCAATGACATATATCCAAATGAAATTAGCTTTCACGGTCAATTGGGACCGCAACATACAACAAACATCGTTGTCACAAACCAACATGAACCGACATTCATCACCAAATGAATACCTCAATGAAAAACTCCCACTTCTCAAAGTAGTAAACCTAATACACAACTCATTGCATATGAAATCTAATGAGCTATCTTCAAATATTTCAATACAAGCCATATTATCCAAATAACAACACCTTGCTATTACACTACTTACCATAATGTCCTGCAGTAAAACAGAGACGAAAAACATTTACTTCAAGGTCAACAATTCTAAATATGTGTGCAATAATTTAATGCATGAAATATCAAAATATTTATTTATAATTAATATAAACTTACAGGCACTTTTTAAAAACTTATACAGGAAGCAATAAACCACACACATATTATCAAATAATCAATCACGTGTACTTTATAAACATTGCGTGTACTTTGAAAACTGATATCGAACTGGTTATTTCCGCTAGCGCGGACCTATATCAATAAGTGATTCAATACCAAATGAAAATCAAGGAATCTTAAAATTAGAATGAAACAGCAATAACATTCATTCAGCACATTCAACTAAGAATTACAAATATTGATAAATATAACTTATTTATTAAGAATCCAAACATAAATGCATAAAAAACACAAATTAAAAACATATACATATATAACGTATAAAAAGCTATTCAATCACATGAATGAATATTACAATGAGTCTCTTGAATTAAAACAAAGGACATATACTTATTGTAATTGATCGAAAATAGAAAAATCAACTGCTGATAAAGATAAACTTACAAATGATAGAGCCAAGTGATACAGGTAGAATTGAATAAGAACACTGTAATCGATTATAGGACAGACGATCAAAGCATAAGATTGATGTTATTTTCAATTTCGGAGAATAGTCGTTAGTTGCAGAGAAAACTCCAAAAGCCGATTAGGTTTATGATTTTTTTAAATTGGGGGTATTTATATGTTGGACCTAATCGTTTAAAATTTAGTTCACCGATTTTTTTGTCCAAAATTGCTAGTCCAAGGACTAGACCGTAAAAACCTATATTATTAATTATGAGCATGTTGGTTATGTTCTTAAATAATGGTCTCTTTCAATTCTGATTAACACTGGTATTCTAAATACTGATTCGACTTGTGTTTTGTGTTCCCTCGGGTGTATCCATTTCAAATGGATGCAGTCGAACATCATAAGTAGGAAAAACCACAGTTGGTAGTAGTTCGTTGATGGATTGTAGTGGATTACGACATTTGCAAATCGTTATAGAATGAATTTACAGTTCAATTTATTTTCAGTTTGGTATTTTGGACATTGGCGTGTGGGACACATTTCATAATTATTTATCCTTACAATTGACCCTTATTGTTTATTTCATTTGAGACTGTACTATCAAAAAGAAAGCTTAAAAGGAGATTTTCCGTGTTATGACTATTTAAATTCTTATAACATGAGTATTTTTTATTTTTTGCTTCCCAAAATGAGACGTAAGTCTATACTTATACTCGCACCGGGATTTGGGGAAATGGAATATTTCATGGTAACTAACTCAATCGAATATTAAATTATCCCAAACATTGGGTCTTGATAGCTTGGTCTCAGGGCTCAAGTTAGCTTAGACTCGATATAGAAAAAGTCTAGGTGATCCATGGATCTGAGAACAAAGGGCTAGTTTTAATAATGCTTATAGTCGTGTTTTCTACGAACTTATATTTTTCTACTGTTATTTAAAGAAAATCTATGGAAAAAGAAGAACACATAACACTGGGAATAATAATGCTCCAATCGAGAAACTAAACAATGCTGCATCTAGTATCGTAACTGCTGAAGTGAGAGCAATAATGATAGAGTTACTCCAGGTGATACAAAATAACCACAAGAATAAACGAGAGTATTCATTTTCAAAATGGAATAAAGACTTTAGATCTTTAGGTGGTCAAAAATTGATAAGGAAATTGGTCCAATGGAAGCCAATACATGTATCCAAAGTGTGAACTTACTTTTGAGAAAATTCATCTCACTGAGGTTCAGAAACAAGAGCTAGCTGCCCAGCATTTACAACGTACAACTTTTTTCTAGAGGGGATCAGTGCATAGCCAAGTAAATAATAATATAAATGATGTGGGGAGACTTTAAGTCTCATTTCATGGATTACTTCATTCCTAAGTTCGCAAGGTCATTTTTGTATAAGTAATTTTCAAGACTTCACTCTGTGAAGGATGTTTGTTACTGAATATGTATCTAGGTTTAATGAACTTTCATGATAAATTCATTGATGGATTAGGTTACTAACTCTCAAAGTCAATGTTTATGCATGTACATGAGACATTTAGTAGCCAAGTAGACCTGGACTTAAAATTAGAGTACAAAGACCAAACAATTAGAGAAGAGAAGTATGGAAAGGATAAGGTTAGAGAATTATCAAAAGATACTATCTCCCAACCTCAGCAAAAAAATGTTTGAAAGAATATCACCAAGTATCATCCTTATTGTGAAGCCCTAATCCTGGAATATAGGTCACCCTTATGTTAACCTGAATCGGATCATCCGTGTCAAGTAAGAAGTGACGTGAATAACAATTAATAATGTTTCTATTCCATTTATCCAATTTAAATTCCCAATATTTAGCATGCAATGCCATTTTATGTAACATTAAATAACTAGCCAAGTGGAGAACCCATTAACGGGCATTATGGGTTCAGGTAATCAAATAAGCTAGCGTAAAAAGGATAATAAAACTTACCAGTATAACACTCTTAAATCTAAAACTGCATTTATCCTTTCGTTGTAAAGAATGGATGTGAGTCTATGCCCAGTGGAATTCCTAGCAAAATGCAATATAGGAATGAATAGGAGAAAGAGAGATTAATGCTATGACATAGTGACATTACTGCGTAGATGCATTACATATATGTATGTACACACACACACACATGTGTGTGTGTGTGTGTGTGTGTAACACCCCATGATTTTTAAGCCATACAAAATCTTGGTTAAATTAAAATTTTCGAAACAAATAATTTTTGGAATCTATTGAATTTTGATATGTAAAAAGGTTGGTATTGATATATAAAAATAAGGTTTTAAGTGGAATTTAAATCGGGATTAAAATTTGAAAATTATAATTTTTTGTATAAAAATCGGGGCAGGATCCGACCTATGGAGATAAAAATAGATAAATATAATCGACCGTCTGATCGAGCTGAATTTATGTACAACTTCATTTTACTTTAGCTACAACATCTTAAAGTTTTAGCCAATTCCAATAGTCCTATCGTCCATAATATTTTTTTAGTGTTTATGTTTGATTAGGACTCAAATTCGTTTTGGTATATAAACATGTGACGGGTTTAGGACTCTTAAAACATATTTTTGCCTTCTCAAAAATCAGTAGCCTCCCATAATTTAATTCTCTATCATCTACAAAACCTAAACCCCATTGAACATAACTTTTAACCCAATTGTTGAAGACCAAAATTAAGTTTTCTCAAGATCGTCCAAGAACGCATCTTTATTATTTTCTCGAGAGGAACGCAACAGTGTAATCATAATTTTGAGGAAGAGTTTTATTAGTTTTCAAGTGATAATTTTATGGTACGGGATTTACATAATATGCTCCTTTGATTCTCTCAAGAATATTTTCTTGTTTCTTAATTATATGTACTTAACTTGAATTTTAGTGGTATTCATGGGAATCCTATGTGTTGTTTGATTAAGATGTTGTGTATTTGTTTATTTGGGCATGGTGCGATGAAATTTTAATACTTCACTAAGAATGGTCACCCGCTAAAAGTCCAATGGCCAGAATGAGGTTTTAAGAAGCCTAGGTGACGTGAGGTGAGGTGAGGTCTGTTGACCTATTGATGTGTTATTGAGAAATAAATTTGTACAATGCTTGAGTGTCGAATTGGACTCGTATACAGTCTCGTATTGTTGCATTTTTTCACCGTTATTGTATTGAGAATCTATTCTTGTCATATTGTGTACTTTCCCGTTCTTTTTTTTAGTGTCAAGTAACCGTGAATTTGGGCCTTACTAGTTTTTTGAAGGATATTAAGAGCATGGCGTTTTGAGAAATTTATTTTTGCATAAATTGGGAGTGTAAATATTTGGGTAGGTTAGCGTTATTTTGAGGGAAATTAAAACTGTAGTTATTGGGAGGTGTATTTTACCTAGCCTTGTTATTATGAGACATCTTAGATAAGCGTGTAAATTTTGGATTGAACGTTATGTATTTTGATGACCTGTCATGTTTATTTTTGTGGAATATAGATGTTCTATATGGATTGTTGAGGATTTAGTTTAGTTTTAATCATAACAGCGCCTCGATTTCTTCGGGGTGTTACATATGGTATGATAGTCAGGTTTTAGGTCTCATAGGTTATGAGTTTGTTTAGCTTCCACCTTAACAATCTTTGATCCACTTTGTTGACTCGTACTCTTTAAGGTATTAGGTATATCATACATGTTAGTTGTGTTTCTTGGAGATAGGGAGTTTTGTATTAAGGACGTTATAGGAATTGAGGTTAGAACTAGTAATCTTAATATGATGATACTTAGAAGTGATTTTGGGTGACGAAATGTATTTTGAATATCGTTAGTGCAGATGTTTGGTATCTATAGTATCAATTTGGTGATGTTATTTGATTTGAGGACTTCAGTGTTCATTGACTTCTGGAGAGATAATTTAGTGGTGAAAAGTGGGAGAGCATAGTACGTCATTATTTTCATAGATATATTTATATATATAGTTGAGATATATGTTGTAGTTTGTTCACGAGATTAGTGCGTATGGGATTGGGTGTATGGGTGCCCAATTGTGATATTCTATCGGTAAGCATATGTAAGCCTTATTTATATGCACGACTTTACGTTTGACGTTTACACTTCATAGAATTTTGAGGACGAAATTTCTATATTTTTGTGGGAGTACGTAACACCTCGTGATTTTTTAGCAGTAAAAATCTTTGTTAAATTAAAATTTTCAAAAAAAAAACCTTCTGGAATCTACTTAATTTGTAAAAAGGTTGGTATTTATATATATATATAAAAAAAGGTTTTAAGTGAAATTTAAATCGGGATTAAAATTTGGAGATTATAACTTTTTGTTTAAAAGTCGGGGGAGGATTCGACTTAAGGAGAAAAAAAATAAAAATATTTGACCGTCTGATTGACCTAAATTTTTTTTCGACTTCATTTCGCCTTCTGCTACAGCATATTAAAATTTCATCCAATTCCGACGGTCTGATCGTACGTAATTTGATTTAGTGTTTATGTTTGATTGGGCCCCAAATTGTTTTTGGTATATAAATATGTGAGGAGTTTAGCACTCTCAAAACACATTTTAGCCTTCTCCACAATCAGTAGCCTCCCATAATTTATTCTCTCCCATCTACAAAACATATACCCCATTGAACATAATTTTCAACCCAAGTTTTTAAGATCTAAATCAAGTATTCTCAAGATCGTCAAATCACGTGTCTTTATTATTTTTTCGAGGGGAATGAAACCATGTAATCCGAACTTCAACGAATAATTTTATGAGTTTTCAAGTTATGATTTTAAGGTACAGGGTTTACACAATATGCTGCTTTAATTCGCTCGATAGTATTTTTTATTTCTAAGTTATCTAGCGAGGTTGTTTACTATATTATCTGCCCAAATTACCAACATTAATTTTGTCCACTTTTATACATTCATAAAAATTATTACTCTAACACATTTTGTCAGTTTCCCTAGATATTTTTCACATAAAATAAAATAGTTTTATGTTGTATAAAATTTGAAATTTATAATCATATGATTTCTTACTAAACATTCATTTCAATAAACTTTTTTTCTTTTAGATAAATCATTTCAATACACATTTTAAAATAATATTTACGCTAGTTTAACCAAAGTTCATCGATCTTTCTTGAAATATAATTTTACTTGAATAAAGAATATATTTGATGTCAAACATCATCAAACAAAGTCCATTACACTATATTTTTTAAAATCATCATTTCATCTTCTAAAATGCCATTTCCGACATTTTTACATCATAAAAATGTTACTTGATTATTTTGAAAAATGAACACCTTTAAAAAAACTTCCTTATTTCATATAAAAATTCATACTTTGCATTCCAATGACTTTATGTGAAGCCCATAACTTTTCTTCTTGAATACATTATAACATTTGTTTTCATAAAAATGTTCTTTTTATAGTTAGAAATTTAACTCTTTTGAAAAAAAAAACTTTAAACCATCTTAACTCATCCTAACACATGAAGACCTATTATATTCAATAACTCATCATAGCATGCTTAAATCCTACATGTAAATTAACTAAAACATGTAATATTCATGCTATATAACTTTTAATGTAATAATAGTATAGAATAAATTTCCCCACATTATAAGAACTCCACAAATATATTGGTAATAGTTTATGCATAAGGATAAACCCCCACCTCCTAAGGTGGCCTCGAAGGGGTTTACCAAGATTATTCAATCTTGCCTTCCTTTTTCTCCCAAAGTTGGTCTTATTATTCATTAACAAACACCCTGAATACTATAAGGCATCCTTAATTAAAACTTCACTCCAAAACTCTCTTCTTAAATCTCATCTTTAACATTATTAAAGCTTAATACTTGAAGATGGCTAAAAAATATGGAGGAAGATCTACCTATCATTGAGGTTTTGTAGGAGGCATAGGGGTTGATTTTCTGCAGAAATAAATGAGAGAAAATGAGTTCCCTACTCTCTTTATTCTCTTTTAAACTAATATAAACTAACCCTTTAACCATAGGGTTGTTAATCCTTCAACCAAATGTGGTTAGAAAATGAGAGGTCATGAGTTAAAGACCCCAAATTCTCAGTCAAAAGTGTTGCCCAACTAGCCAAAAGTTCAACTCAAATGAAGGTCAAAAGGACCCATTTTGTAGAGGCTAAATCGATTTGCACATAGAGGTACTGAATTGGTTCAGTCCAAATTTGAATCGATTCACACTAATTTGTACGATTCTAACCTATGTGTCGGGTCTACACCAAGAATTTTTCTTTTAGTTTTCAGTATATCCTAACCCAATTTCACACCATAAAAACTTGATATACTCTTATTTGTTTTTAAATTTTTACTATTTATTATGCCATAAAATCTAGTGTTACATGACCCGAATCAAAGGGGTCAACAGATGTAAAGTTCAATCGATAGTGGATAATTCCAATCGAAAAACCTGGGGATTTTTTTTCCCTAAGGTCAATAAGGCTTGGGTTAGGGAGGTCTTCATCAGTAGGTCCATCCCGATCAACGTCAACAAGGCTCTTTTCTCAGTCTAAGGAGGTTAACTAGGGAAGTAGAATCCATCCAGTTGATCCTCTCTAACCTGCACCACTGCTTGGAGCACCACCAGTAGGGAGATGTGCACAACATGGGCAAATAGTGTGTTTTAGCTACGAATAACAAGTGAATATCTCTAAGTATTGTCCAAGGAACTAAGGGAAAACACTTAAGGTCAAGGGCCACAAGCTCTATCCAAGGTTTATGTAGCCATGCCGGGAAGAAACAACGTGCAGGGTACAATTACTATTTTTCATTCTAAGGGTGGGTATTAATTGATATGACTGCTTCACATTCTTTTATATAAAGATAATTTATTGAGAAAGAGAGTATTACTTTTACCATTTTCTTCATACCTTTATGCATTGAGACACCCTTAAAAGGATTACTTGCAGTGTATGAACAATGTATAGACTTTGAGATAGACTTTGCATGAAAAATCCTTTTAGAAAATTTGATTTTATTGGGGTTTCAGGGATTTTCCATTATGCTTGGAATGGATTCACTTAGAAAACACCATGTATCCTTAGATTTTTCAAAGAGGAGCATTCTTGTTGATATTCCAAATTCTCCATGCCTTACAGATAGTTACTTAGATAGTGGGGAACCATTAATGGCTCATTTTCTATTTTCGATAAATGTACCCAAGAAAGATATCAGTGGTGTTGAGATTGTATGCGAGTTTGAGGATGTATTTCAGGAAATTCCCAGACTTCCATTCAGATGTGAGGTTGATTTTCGGATTGATCTTTTACCTGTTACATTACCTATCTATACGGTAGCTTATCACATGGAACATAAAAATCTAGAAAAAGTGAAAACCAATTAAAGGAGATGCTAGAAAAGGGGTGAGAATACCTAATTAGTTTAAATAATTTTTTTCTTGACCAGTAATATTTTTTTAAGAAATAATAATCCTTTTGAGGTGTGTATAACCCAAGTTCATACAGCTTAATAATTCACCATAGGGAGCACAAATGATTTTTATGTCTAGCAAGGAAGACACGTTGCACTTGTGTATTGGCTACGGTGACTTGAATAAAGTAACAATGAAGAATAAATATCCTCTTCACAGGATTGATGATATCTTTTATTAGTTGAAACTAGCAGTTGTCTTTTCACAATTTCACCTGAGAACCAGGTACCACCAGATGGGTCTAGTCAAGGAGAGCATTCCCCTTACAGCATTCTATGCACGATATGCATTGTATGAATTTTTAATTATGTCAATTGGTTGACTAATGCTCCACCTTTCTTTATGGACATGATGAAACAAATATTTCGACCCCACCTAAAACGGTTTGGCATTGTCTTCATTAATGATATTTTGTTATACTCTCGAAATGAGGAGGAACATAAGATCCATTTTAGGACCGTATTACAGATTCTCAGAGAACAAAAGTTGTATTCTAAATTTAGCAAGTTTCATCTTTAAGAGGCCTCTGCTTGATTTATAGGTCATGTAATTTCAGTGGAATGCATACCTGTAGACCCAAATAAAGTTGTAGCAATCAAAAAATGGGGACAACCAAGTAATCCCATAGAAGTAAGAAGAGTTTTTGGACTAGCTGGGTACATGTGATTTATAGGTCATGTAATTTCAGTGGAATGCATACATGTGGTTTTCTCTTATTACCGGCCTAGTGACTAAGTTGACTCATAAAAAATATAACCTTCATGTGGACTAATGATTTTGAGAAGAGATTTCAAGAGTTGAAGTAACAATTGACCATAATTCCAATTCTCATGATCCTAGTGGCATGAGGAACACTAGTGGTATTTACATCTGTGAGTTGGACTAGTTTAGGTTGCATACTGATGCAAAACCATAAAGTTGTTTCATATGTTTCTCGGCAGTTGAGGCCTAATCATACGTACGATTTATAATTAGTAATAGTCATATTTGCATTAAACTTTTGACGTTGCTACTTTTTTAGGGAAAGATTTTAGTCATACACCGATCATAAGAGCCTCAAGGAATATGACGAAACTAAGACGGGTTAATTTTCTCCACGGCTATAATTTTAAGATACTCCATTTTCCTATAAAAGCAAACACAGTGATCGATGCACTCAGTCAAAAGAATAATGTGATAGCTTCTTTGATGAATCGATAACGGAAGTGGGGTGTATTTTGGCTCTCCGGTGGCTTCCCGTTGGTTCACGACTATTTTTGGAGAAAAGCAGTTTTTTTCTCGATATTTATAAAATTGCCACTTTGAGGAAAATCTATAAATAGAAGCCTGTTTTCTGTTTTTAAGGCAGTGCTGTTTTTCAGCTTTAGAGTGAACATTTTGTGAGTTTTCAAAGAGAAAAGTGAGTGAGAGCTTCTTGTTCAAAGATTATTTCTTGTTCTTGGTTTGGGAGTGACTTTCTTTGAAAGATAAAGAGTGTGAGTGTGTAACCTTGTGGTTCCTCTATTTATCAAAGAAATGAGAAATCCTACCATTGTGGATGTAACCCTTGTTTGGGTGAACCACGTTATATTGTTGTCGTTTCTTTGCTTTGATTGCTTATGTGTTCTTGTTATCCTACTTGTTGATTGTTGGTTGGATTCGTTTTGAGTTTACACACTTAGTTTTCATTAGGAACAAGGTCTTGGGTGTTTTTCATACACCAAGTGTATGGTAAAATTCCGTAGTGAGTTTTATGATCTTGGTTGCTTAACATAGGACTGTTTTAGCGCAACAAGTGGTATCAGAGCTTTGGTTGCTTGGTACTTTGGTTCGGCTTGAATCAATTTGAGTGATATTGGCATAAGTTCTAGAATTTGTTCCAAATGGCGGAGGAGGTGTCACGTAATCTCGAATCAACTTCTACAAGCAGAGGCTCTAAGAAGTGGGATCCTAGTTATGGATCCGGAGGCTCAATGAAGTTTGAGTTAAAACATTTTGATGAGAAAATTAATTTTGGCTTGTGGCAAAGAAGGATGCAGGGTGTTCTTGTTCAACAACAATTGGTTATAACATTTTTGGGTATAGAGAAGCGTCCGGTGGATATGACCGAAGCCAAAAGGAGCTATTTTTTCAATTAAAATGTATATCACGGATGATGTTCTCAATCACGTGATATCGAAAACTACGACTAAGGGCATATGGGATCAATTGGAGGAGATTTATTTGGGCAAGTCTTTATCAAATAAATTATTTCTAAATAAGAGGCTCTTCAAGTTAGAAATAAAGGAGGGCGGTGATATGATGAAGCATATAAATATCTTCAATGCTTTGATCAACGATTTGCCCCAGATTGATGTTCAATATAGCGAGGAGGATTGAGCGTTATTGTTGCTTTCTTTGTTGCCCAATTCATATGAGCACTTTGTCACCACACTTATGTTTGGGAAGACTACTCTCAAGTTCAATGATGTAATGCAGGACATCATATCTCACGTGGCCATGAGGAAGAAAAATGGTAGAGGTGGAGGTAGTTCATCTTCTCAAGGTGAAGGCTTGGTAGCCAAGGTTGGTGGTGGTGGACGAAGAGGAAGGTCGAAACCTCGGGGTGAAAATAACCAGGGCTTCCAAAGGTCTCAATATCGAGACATTAACACGGTTGAGTGTTTCAAGTGCCATAAAAAGGGTCACTTTAAACAAAATTGTCCGGAGTGGAAGAAAGATGATAATAAAGGAGACGTTACTAAGGATGTGGCCGGTGTTGCTACTTTAGGGGAAGGCGAATAGGTTCTTACTTGTTTTTTCTCCGATCATGTTGATGGTTGGATTCTAGATTCCGGATGTTCATACCACATGTGTTCGAACCGGGAATGGTTTGAGGATTACAAGTCCAATACCGGTGGTGAGATTCTCATGGGAAAAAATGCTACGTGCAAAGTAGTGGGAATCGGGTCGGTGTACATAAAGATGTGGAATGGGGTTGTCCGAACCTTAAGTGAAGTGAGGCACGTTCCGGCACTTAAAAAGAACTTGATTTCATTAGGCGGACTCGATTCAAAGGTGTGTGTGATTCAAGCCGAGGGTGGGGATTTCAAGGTCAAAGGGGGATCGATGGTGATTTTGCGCGGCACAAAGTTATCGAACAATCTTTATAGATTGAAAGGAAATACGGTAGTGGGTGGAGCGACAGTCTCCACGGAGCCTGAAATCGACGAGCTACAATTGTGTCACATGAGACTTAGTCACATGATCCAACGAGGCATGGAAGAACTTCATCGGCGAAAGTTGTTGAAAGGGGTGCACAGATGCAAGCTCGGTTTTTGCAAGTATTGTGTGATGGGGAAGCAAACTCGAGTGCAATTCACTATATCTACGAACAAGAGTAAAGGGACTCTTGACTATATTCATTTCGACGTGTGTAGGCCTTCGGATGTTGTTTCTATAGGCTGCTTTAGATACTTTGTGACTTTAATAGATGATTATTCACGAAAAGTGTGGGTCTACCACTTGAAGGAAAAATCGAAGGTTTTCGAGAAGTTCAAGGAGTGGAAAGCCATGGTGGAGAATCAAACGGGGAAGAAGACCAAGTATTTGAGGAGCGACAACAGGAGTGAGTATAGAGATGGTGGGTTTCTCAAGTATTGTAAAGATGCGGGCATCACAAGGCACTTTACCATTAGGAAGACTCCACAAAAAAATGGGGTGGCGAAGAGGATGAACCACACCATTATGGAAAGGGCAAGGTGCATTAGGTTTTATGCCGGGTTACCAAAATCATTTTGGGCAGCGGCTCTTGATCACGCCATGTATTTGGTGAATCGGTCACCAAATTTGACTCTTGGTTTGAAGTGTCCAGAAGGAAGTATGGTCGGGGCACGAGGTCGACTACTCTACTTTGAGGGTGTTTGGATGTCCTGCGTACGCTCACATTCCTAGTGACAAAAGGACTAAAAATGACCCGAGAACTCACCGGTGTATTTTCCTAGGCTATGGAAAAGGGGTAAAGGGGTTCAAGCTTTGGGATCCGTCTACGAGGAAGCTAGTTGTTATCCGGGATGTGAGGTTTGATGAGACGACCATGTTGAAGGCCAAGGAGTTCTTGGAAGTTGTCGATGACAGTGGTGTTAGAATCGTCGAGATTCCTTTTGTATTTTCGAGATCATCAACCACCGATAGTGATAGTGCATCTACTAGTGGTTCAAGTGATTCTCAATCGGGTGATAACACGGTTGAGGTGGAGCCGAATGAGGATGATTTGGGAGAGGAGTAGGTTGAGGTGGAGGACACTCAATGGGTGGAGCAAGTGCCATCCATAGAACGTGACAGAGAGCGTAGGGAGATCAAGCCACCATTTAGGCTTGGTTGGGAAGAGGTCAATTACGCTCTCATTTCTAGTGAGGGTGATCCAACGACATACAAAGATGCCATTAATTGTTATGTCAAGGCGCGTTGGATGGGTTCTATGTTGGAAGAGATGGAAGCTCTACAAAAGAACTCTTTGTGGGAGTTAGTTCCTAAACCCAAGGGGCGACACATTATTGACTCTAAGTGGGTGTATAGGAAGAAAGAGGCAATTAACAAAATAGAAGAATAGAAGTACAAGGCAAGGCTAGTAGTGAAGGGGTTTTCACAAAAGGAGGGGATTGGATATGATGAGATCTTCTCCCCAGTGGTGAAGCATACTTTGATACGGGTGTTGTTGGAAATGGTTGCTCAATTTGATATGGAATTGGAGAAAATGGATGTGAAAACAACTTTTCTTCACGGTGATTTTAAAGAGCTTATTTACATGGTGCAACCGGAGGGGTTCAAGGAAGTGGGAAAGGAAGATCATGTGTGTCGGCTTAAGAAGTCATTGTATGGGCTTAAACAGTCGCCACGACAATGGTACCTATGGTTCGATACCTTTATGTTGAGGGTTGGTTACACGTGATGTGATCATGACCATTGTGCATATTTTTGTGTTCTTGATGATGGTTCATTTGTTTTGTTAATTCTCTATGTCGATGACATGCTCATTGCGTGTTGGGACATGTCACGGATAACGAAGATTAAGCTGGAATTGAGCCAAGAGTTTGACATGAAGGATCTTGGTGCGGCATAAAAGATTCTTGGTATGGAGATTAGAAGAGATAGAAAAGTTGGCAAGTTGTGGTTATCTCAGAAAAATTATATTTCGCATGTCATCGGGAAATTTGGCATGTTGGATGCTAAGGCCACTTCTACCCCGTTAGCTTCACATTTCCCTTTGTCTGCAAAGTAATGTCCCTCTATGGATGATGAGTAAGAGGAGATGGCTTAAACGCTGTATGCTTGTGTCGTGGGGTGCCTTATGTATGCTATGGTTTGCACGAGGCCGGATATCGCCCAAGCCATGGGTGTGGTTAGTAAGTACATGTCGAATCTGGGAAAAGAGCATTGGAAAGCGGTGAAATATAATCTTCGATATCTAAAGGGAACCAAGTCTATGGGTATTGTGTTTGAGCGGAAGAAAGGGGCCGAGTTTGTTGCGGGGTATGTGGATTCGGATTTTGCGGCGGATCTTGATAAACGGAGATCTACATCGGCGTATGTATTCACTATTGCTAGTGGGATGGTATCTTGGAGATCCATGTTACAAGCGATAAGTTCTTTGTCTACCACGGAGGCGGAGTATATGGCACTTACGGAAGCATCAAAGGTGGTAGTTTGGTTAAAGAGTTTGGTGAGTGAATTGGGGATGAAGCAAGAGAGTGTTCATCTTCATTGCGATAGTCAAAGTTCTATGCATTTGGCTAAGAATCAAGTGTATCATGCCCGCACAAAGCATATTGATGTTCGGTATCATAGAGTTCGGGATTGGGTTAATTCTGGCGAGGTTTTGATTGACAAGGTGCACACGGATGAGAATACGACAGATTTCCTCACCAAACCTGTGACTACGGAGAAGTTTAGGCATTGCGTAAAGCTTTTAAATCTCACTTCTTGTTGAAGTTCGAGGAGAGGCTCCTCGGTTAGGTGGAGCCGCATTGCTCTTGGTAGATTTCGGGGTGATCTTCAAGCGGGTTCAATGATTTTCATTCCGGGGTTTTGGTTGGATCATTCGGATCGCCAAGGTGGAGTTTGTGGTGTATTTTGGCTCTCCGGTGGCTTCCCGTTGGTTCACGGCTGTTTTGGGAGAAAAACAATTTTTTTCTCGATATTTACAAAATTGCCACTTTGAGGAAAATCTATAAATAGAAGTCTATTTTCTGTTTTTAAGGTAGTACTGTTTTTCATCTTTAGAGTGAACATTTTGTGAGTTTTCAAAGAGAAAAGTGAGTGAAAGCTTCTTGTTTAAAGATTATTTGTCACCACTAACCCCATTAGGATATAATTAACTAAATAGTTTACAACCCACAATTATAATTTATTTATTATTTTAGTAATACATATTGAAACAACTTCAAGGTTAAAATGTGGAATACTAAAAATCCAATCGTTTTAAGGAGACATAATTTCAATAGAACTCACATATCATTTAACTTACTTACAACTAGTACAGTGTATAAAACAAACTAATAAGACCCTACTTCTATTTACTCAACCTCCTAGACCTGGCAATGGCAGCTGGAAAACCTGATAATGTAAACATATAAAACCATGAGTTTAAAAAACTCAGTGAATGTACTACAGCTATCTATAGTAAAAGTACTATATTAACATCGCAACATATCAATATATACATCTCTGTGCCAAATTAGGACATATACATATCCGGAGTTAATAAACCCCACATCTCCTGCCCGCAGGCAATAATATTTTGCTATTTTTAAAAAAATCGGTCAAACTTTCGTAGTTTTTAAAGGGCTTAAAAGCATAGAAAGTTTGACCGATTTTTTAAAACTAACAAAAAATTTTTTTTTAGCTGATTGTTTTTATATAGGTTCCTTGAAATGTTTAAATATCACAAAAAAAAAATCAACTCAAAAATATTTTTTTTACTACTTTAAAAAGGTAATGTGCAAACTTAGTGTGCAAACTTAGTGTGAGTCTGCCTCTATACACACACACACACACACACACACACACACACACACACACACACACAGAGGAACGCTCACCTACATCATGATGTATACATCACACCTAGTTCTAGGCCCTAAGAAACTTTTTCTCCAAATTTTTTTCCCTTGAAATTAACCTTTTAATCAATCCATATTCAAAAAATTAGGCCAAAAAATATTTTGTAGCTATTTTTAAAAAATCCACAAAAAACTGTTAGCGCAGACCCTTAATGAACAGTTTTTTGTGAATTTTTTAAAAATAACTACAAAACGTATTTTGACCTAATGTTTTGAACATGGATTTATTAGAAGCTTAATTTCAAGAAAAATAAATAAAAATTTAGGGAAAAAAAGTTTTTTAGGGCCTATAACTAAGTGTGATGTATGAATGATATATAGAGCATGATGTATGTGAGCCTTTTCATATATATATATATATATATATATATATATATATATATATATATATATATATATATATATATTGGAGGGACGTGTATATATTATATTAATATAATTGGTAAAAAGCATTAGGAGATGTTTGTTTTGCTTTCAAAGAGCTGAAAGGGTAGGCTTATTGAGAATAATAGGTTATAACAACCATTATTAGAAAATTTAACATCCAAATTTATCAGATTTTACTTTTTACATTATAATACAGCAAGCCGTAAAATGATCCTAAAAATCATCATACATCTTAGATTGTTTTTAGAGGATTTCTACACCATTTTAACAACGGTGACAATTAATATTTTAGTACCATACAAAAAATCGTCATTCAAACTTGAATATTATATCAAGTTGAGTCACAATTGTTCTTTTATTTTAGAATATCTTAAATATATCATAAACCGTAAGAAATAAATTATTGTAATTAAAATTTGCATGCTTAGATGTAAAATATGATTAAATTATGTACATATTTATATACGTATATATAGGTATCAATATATTTATATGTATATATATATATGAAGCAAAATGGTGATAATGTTATAGACTTTAAATTTTGTTCCGATTTATGAATTTTTTAATTTCACATAAACAATAATTGGCACCTTTTTCAATATAATTTCGTAGTTAAAATTTGTGAAATTTAACGCATGTTTATTACTCATGAAAATTTAGTATTCATGAATATCTATTTAATTCAAAAGAGAATGAGAGAAATACAGTTTTATTATAGAAATATCATTAGCTTTACATATGGTAAAGACCGAAAGAAAATACGTGAATATTCAAAACTTCAATCTGTATGATTAATTAATTAGGAAAAACAATTACTATGAATAAAGATGAAAAGATTCTGAATTATAACTACTTATGTGAGTTGATAAAATGTGAAAATGATGAGTAGTGTTCTATGTGCGGTTATTAAAATGAGTTGAATAAAGACGAATGATAAACTATGTTAATAGATGATCATAGTTGAGATTTGCTAAGGGTCGTGTTATAAATGTTACAAAAATGAATTGGATGGATTTTTAATGATTGGTTAAATTATGAAGAGTCAAATATATGAATTTCTAAATTTATGAAAAGGAAGTACAATGGATAAAATCAAATAGTTACTAAATCTCGCGTGGGATATTTTAACTAACAATAAGTAAAAATATCCTAAGTAAACCCTTAGAGTTCACAATTGCTCAGGTACATTGATTAAGGGCTTAAAACTCTCGAGTGAACTTGATCACTAAGATGATTTTATATTAATTTTTTATATGCCCTAATTTCTTTCGCTCGCATTTTTTGTTTTATTGTCCCGTTATAAATGCAAGGCGTGGATCATTATTGTAAAATGAACATAATGTGTAACCATTCGGTGAAAAATCACACCCAAGACCGATGCCCCGATGCATGTTTGGATTCAGAGAGGTGTTATTATTGTGGGGAGGTACAAGGGAGTCATCCGTGTAGATCGGACCAGTAGATGACCAAAGTGAAATGAACTAAGGTGAAATGGAAACTTTTAAAGGTATTATGTTTCACATAAATGTAAGAATTTACAAGAATAAATTATTTTATGTACTACGCCATACTATTGATTCTAAAAATATTATACTACATCAAATGAACATTTTAATTTTATATATTGATAATATTATTCCAAAATTTAGAAAATATTTAAATGGCAACTTCGGATCCATTTATTATTTATATCACTTCACTTTAAAAGATAAATTCATTTTATAACAAATGTTGGGTTGCCACATATTATTTTAAATACGAATGGTTTAAAATGAGAAAGTTGATTATTTAAAAAACTTTCGCCGCCACTAATAGGAAACTACCTTCTTCTGCCAAGATCTGAGAGGAACTAATTGCCTTGTTCCATTGAATTATTAGTTTCTAGTGTATTATTATTTATGAGTATGTTGGTTATGTTCTTAAACAATGGTCCGTTTCATTTTGTGATTAACACTAGTATTTGAAATATTTATTTGACTTGTGTTTTGTGTGCACTTGGGTGTATCCATTTCAAATGGATGAAGCCGAAGATCATAAGTAGGAAAAACTGTAGCAAGTAGCAGTCCGTTGATGGAACATAGTGGATTATGACAATTGGAAATTGTTATAGCATTATTTTCCATTTCAATTTATTTTTAGTTTGTTATTTTGAACTTTGGCATGTGGGCCACGTTTGATAATTATTTGTCTTTACGATTGACCTTTATTATCTATTTCAATTAGGATTGTAATGTTATTATTTTTCAAAAATCATGGTTCAAAGGAATTAGTTCATGTTATGGCTATTTAAATTCTTGTAACTTGATCATTTTAGATTTGTCTCTTACCAAAATGAGACATAAATCTATAATTATATTCACTTCGAGATTTTTCGTAATAGTATATTAGGTTGCAATTAACTCAATCGAATATTTAATTTTCCTAAAAATCAGGTCGTGGCACACATTCGGTTGTATTCAAGTTAATGAGGTTAACTCATATAGACTGCATTATACCTTCCATAGTAGGAGGACGAATTAGTGGATTTTGTTAAGTTGGATGCTCTTCTTAAAGACATTATCCAGTTGATTGTGTGTTAACCATCCTGTATAATGTATAACTAGATACATAAAAATATTTATAAATAGGAAAACAAGCTTTTGTATGTGTACGATGATATATTTTACACCGGGTTCCTATTATGATACAGTAAAAAGGAGGAGATTAAAGAAACAAAAATAGTACATAACACACATTCATTCCAACCAAAGCCTTCCTAAAAATTCTAAGTACACCGTAACCAACTTCCTTTAAACCATAAAGGTCGAAGGTTGACCTCGATACCTATTCTTTCTGTGTATTTGAAAACATACATCAGTCACATCTTAATTCGGAGAAGTTGGGTTAGTACTTGATAATTCTCATGTTTAGACCCTCCAGAGTTCGATCTTGATAATGAAGTGAGAAAATCCAAGGATGGTTCAGCTAAGACACAGTCCCCAAGAGATGGTTAGGAGTGATGATATGTTCATCATCTAAGGATCTTTCGAATCTAGGTGAATTGCTTTTTACAGCATCACAAGATCCTCTGAGTACCTATGGGCTTGCTTGATACTTTTCTCCTCCCCAATTAGTCGACTAACCTCTATGTAGTTCTTGATCTTGGGAGTCGATACTATCGACTCCCGATCGATGTCCCAAATATACCTACATAGTTTGGCATAGCCCTCATCCACTATCATCTGATCAAAACTTTCTCGAATAATGCCATTCATATCAAAATAGATTTCGTCCCAAATATTCATATTTGTACGAAAAAATTTAGCTTTTTAATGTAATAAAGAAGTTATGAAAATAAAATAACTAATAGGATATCTTAAGTCCCGCATAGGTGTAATAAACATGGCCCTCACTCTGATACCATTTTGTCACACCCAATATTTTGGGCATAGTACGAGATGGTAATATCAAAAGAACTATGAACGATAAAGTTTCTGGCAAAAATAACGATTTTTTTTAAACCATGATGCAAACTCATCTTATTACTTTCTTTTATTATCTAATACGACATAATTAAAAGGGAAAATTTATTGAAAGTACATAAGTTGATAAGTAGTAGTGAATATGTTCATAAATGTGTTGATGTTCTTGTTTAACACTAACCACATGTACCTAATAAAAACAACTTCTCACGCAAAGGGGATAGAAAACCCTGGGGTCTGGGGTTATTTGTCCTTTCTCAAGCTCATTTTCCATCTGGAAGGGGAAAGACTAAGCAAAATTTTACTAAGTAGATAATTCTAACTCAATAACCAATTAGAGTTTGCAGTTTTATATTGAAAGAATAAGATGATAAGTAATAAATTACGGTAATCTTCAATTAATACAAGTGAATTAAAAATAATGTAAATATCAACTGTAAAAAATAATGTCATGAAAGAACGAGTTGATATTGTAAAGAGAGTATGGATATTATAAGAAGATATATATGAGATCATGTCATAAAGATAAAGGCTCAGACTTTTCTATAATAGGATAACCCATATTTATCAGTTATGGAGGCTTCAACTGCGAAGCAATAGAATTATAATAAATCAATACGCAATAGTTGGACACAAAGTAAAACAACTAAGAACTGACTCCGAACAATGTCATCCATATGCTTAGCGAAACTATGCACTTAATACCCTAAGTCCTTAAGACAAATAGATTTTCGAAAGTAAAATTCTAGTTTATTCCCTAATTATAATTTATGCCACAAAGGTTAATAAAATCATAGGTTTCTCGTAAAGATTGAATCAATGTTCAACAGGTTTATATATTTAACAAATGAGTTTTGAGAATGAGAACCAAAGTTCATGGGCTATCACATAGTGATATAAATAATTGCAGTGCGGTAAGGAATATATACGAAGTAATAGTGAGGTAGAATGACCTACTTTCAGTTTAGGCATTACATTAATTTTAACTTCAAGTACAGGGATTTGAACTGGGATTTAAGTAATAAGGTAAAATATTATGAGGCTTAGGGAATGGATATTAATAGTGGGATAGTAAAGTTGGAGGGATAAATGCATTAAAACATTCAATGGAAAATTTAATTGGGTTAAAATTATAATTACGAAAAGTTTATTTACTCAATTAATTTGAACATTGAGCACTTTTTGAAATTAGCTGAGTAGGATAGAGGATGTATTTACACTTGATACCTTGGTTTTTTATTTTGGGGCTATATTAAAAAAAAACTTGAGGGTTTATGTGTTATTTTTAAACTTTAAAAGTTGTTCTCTTTTTAATTTTCCCTTGAAAACACTTTTTAGGTAGCTAAAAAGGTGATTCAATATAATATTTTGACTAGAAAACTAAAATAATTTTTTTGGAAAAAAATCAGGTCCATTGATTTGGGATGTGCCCTCATGCGCTAGGTCAAACCAACCACACGCCTTAACTTTAGAATTCTTTCATCTTCAACCTCTTAATTTTGACTTAGGGTTTGACTAAACTTTGACTACAAATGACTCAAGATACATAACAACGTTGGCTTTGATTCCTTCAAGAAAATTTTCTAAAGTTTTGAGAGGAATCCGACAAAACTATTTTTAAAGATTGAGGTGGACTATTTCGAGCTACTAGCTTTCTTGAAAATGGTGAAATGTGACCAACATATTCGAGCGTTTGTGTTTAACTTTGATGAAAGGGATGTATACATATTGGTTCTATGATGAAAAATGAATAAAAATGTGTTGGTTTTTGGCTTTAAATGTGTAAAAATAATCTGAATTTTGTTTTTGAAAATTTGAATGTTGGGGCTGAAAATCTTCGAGTTGCGCTATAAAAAGGAAATATAATTAGAATTGTTCACATAGGTTCCTTAGACCCGGAGCTTAAGTTCACCAACTTTGAAACTGGTCCGAAGTCAAGTGTAAAGAATCCACCATTTAAGCTCCACCTTTAATGGAATTTTATGATATTTAAGCCTTTTTGGTGCTAAAAATACAATGGAAATTTCTATATAAATGCATATAATGAAGTTACATAACCGCAGGAATTTATCTTGTTGGAGGGGCTTATTTGTAAAAACTCCCTACATAGAGATAAATTACTTGACCAAGAGAGTAATAACAACACCAAGGAAAATGGTATTCATTCAATGATTGAGGAAACTTGTTTAATCCAATCATGTTCACTACTTACGAAAATACGAGTTATGTTATATGGAGGAGGCTTCTCAGAACACATGAAAGACCAAGCCTGGAAGAATTCAGGAAGTTCTCTGCTTCGTTAAGAAACCTTACCTATAAAGTGTGACACCCCGACTAATTAAATACCGGGTAGCTACTCCTTTATTAAATTAATTCAAAATGTCAAGTTGGTTCAGTTAATAGCATCACTTTCGAAAACATTTTAATGATTACTAACCACCTAGTATTTAAAAAGTAAGTTGTCATATTTTAAATTAAATCTGATTAACAGGCGATAAATGAAATGTAAAAGAATAACATCGCCATACACCATAAAGTCTCAATAAAGTAACCAACAAATAATAATAAGTCCGGAGGAAAACTCCTCACAACAATCCCACAACTGAAATAAATAAAACAGCGTATCCTGAATTAATTACAAGCCAAAAATCTGAATAACTGAAATATGAAATGTCTCTAATAGAAATGGGCGACATGCCCTACAAATGATGAAACTATATATGGAGTCAAGACTAGAAAATGAGGCGTTTAATATCAAGGCCCTGTAACTTCCACAACAGCTACAGCTCGTCACCTGAATGGAAATCCTATGCATGGTGTCCTTGTGGCTGGGCACCTAAAATGGTTTTTACAAAAATAGAATTGAAAGAAAACGGGTCAGAGCCCGAAAGTGGAGAGTATTTTAAAAACAGCAAGTGCTTTAATAACATTAAAATAATGAATGCAAAATACATGTTAGGACGTGCACTCACATGAAATTCCCACCTCTCGACTAAGTTTGCACTCCTAACGTACCGTACCCATCTAAGTGATATTCATATCAAACTAAACCGTCATAAGTTCTAACCTTTCTACTTGATTCTCAATTTAAATTCCCAACGTTAACAATTAAGTAGATGGCTTTACTCAAACTCGGATTCTCAAATTATTAGCAATACAATTCACAGCAGGTTATCCCTTTTTATCTTTATCAAGGTGTTACTATAATTATTCTCGCAATTAAACATAACAATTCCTTTCCATTTAATCGTATATTATACACATCATAAATATACAATACAAGCACCCCGAGGCTAAGCTGCGGTGCACACATACTCTGCTATCCATCCCGATACATCACGTACATAAGGATCACGCATTCCGAATCTCTCAGGAATCGTTCTTAGATAACAACAATCACAAATAATGGAGGCGAACACAGTCACATCACATGGGTCACACACATACCTACGCTCCCATGATCAGCAGACTTATTAACTTCCCAATAAGTCCTTCTCTGACCTATGTTCTCGAGGTACCAATCTAAATCCCCCCAGTAGGCACACAAAGGTTAGATGGCCCTAAGCGAACGCAAACCTCCTGTGATAGAAAGTATGGTAGGTATGTCATACACATAAAATCATATATACTAAGCATGCACACTTCTTAGTAATTACATAACTTATTAGAAGTAAACTTCTCATTATCATACCGACTTATAATGTCACACAAATCGTATGTCCGATTTCCATGTATTTAAATCATTAATTATCCTCACATCGTGATTAGTCACTGTCGCCCTAATCCACAACTATCATTTGGTTCAAGTCACACTTCTATGTTTCACTCCTCAATATATCCCAAATAACCCCAACTATATCAATTAGTCATCAAAGGAATATTGTCTCTACAATTAAACCAGGTTACGGGACATTAAAAACCGAATCAGGCCAAAAAGGCCAATCTGTCAACTCGTTAGAAGTCTCGTTCGAACGAGGTCGTTCGAACGAGAGTTCGTTCGAACGAGGTCGTTCGAACGAGAGTGCGTTCGAAAGAAGTGGGCATCTAACGAGATCTCGTTCGAACGAAAGTCATCGAACGAACAGCCCACTCGTTAGAAGTCAAATAGTCAACTCGTTAGAAGCTCGTTCGAACGACCTCGTTCGAACGACCTGGGCAGTCCTTCTAACGAGGTGACAGTTTCGAGCCCAAAATTCTCCGATTACGTTTTTACCAATTCTCTTCACCTCTAATCTCATCTAAACATCATTTCAACAGTAGTTTAAGGTTTCTAATCATTCCTAAACATACTTAGATCGTATTTTAACATATTTATGGGGTCAATTCATCCTAAACAACCCCCAACTATCAAATCTCTCAATTTTTCCACAAATCTTATGAGTATGAACCCTAGAAAATTAAAGTCATCAAAATCCCTAATTAAATCCGTTTTTGTAACATGAAAGTTGTATTTACAACTGTATAACCATCCAAACACAATTCTACCTACAATCTTTTTATCAAAACATGAGTTTCTAATTCCAATTTCATGGGTTTTTGGTCATTCTCCCAAAATAATGCAATTATAAAATTTTTACGCATGGAAGAAGCATTCGTTGTAAATAACGTAATTAAACCACTTGCCTTGGATTTTTCTTTGAATTTGGTGTTGAATTGATGAAGGTTGCTCTCTCCTTTTTCTCCCAAGGTTGAAGGTTGAAGATGGAGGTTGTGTTTCTCTTTTGGGAACTTCTCCTAACCTCTCCTAAAACTCCCGTTGCCCATAAGTCAGTTAATTACTGGTAATGGGTTAGTGGGTTATAAAATTTCCTATTTTAAACTCCCAAAATTCGTTAGTCATAAATCCTCAAATTCTAAAATTACCAAAATGCCCTTTTAAGTTGCCGCTATGGCCTAAAAATGCCCCGGGACCCAAACTAAACCCCCGGCTAGTGTTTTCTGACTATTTCGACCCTTCTGGACACGTTGGCACACTCAAAATGACCATACGGTGGATAAAAATAAAATTCACTTTTTAATTATAATAATTATATTCTTGACGCGACTATCACCTACGTCCCAACAAAATTTCCCAAATTGCCGTATTTCTATCTCACGACAAATTCAATATATTCAATATTCACATAATGTCATATGTATACACATTATAATCAAATACCAACTCATTATAATCAAATACTAACTCACGTCTCGTTAGTATTTTATCCGGATTAATTCTCAATTAATACCTATTTAATTTAATTAATCCCAATAAATAAATATCACTAAAAGTACGGGGTATTACATACTCCCCTCCTAATAATAGAATTTCATCCCGAAATTCGGAAGTAGAAAGTACCTGGTAAGAATAACTCTGAATAACGTTCGCGCATCTCATCCTCGCGCTCCCATGTGGACTCCTCGACATTATGATGCCGCCACTGAACTCTTACTAACGGAACTATCTTTGACCGCAGTTTCTGCTTACTTCGGTCCAAAATAGCAATCGGCCCCTCCTCGTAGGAGCTATCGGGCTGGAGATTGATATCCTCCAAAGCAATGTGAGAATGAGCTAAATCATCTCTAATAATAGGAAATGGCCCCACATATCTCGGTGCCAACTTCCCCTTCTTCCCAAATCGCATAATCCCCTTCATAGGAGATACTCTGAGTAAAACCTGATCCCCCACTTGGAACTCCCTGAAGAACCTTTTCGCATCAGCATAGCTCTTCTACCGATCCTGAGCTACCCGAATGCGACTCCGTATCAATTCGATCCTTGCCGAAGTATCCTGAATCACTTTCGGCCCGAGTAGTTTGTTGTCCCCCACCTCCAACCAACATGCTGGGGAATGACAAGATCTACCGTACAACGACTCAAATGGATCCATGCCAATGGTGAACTGGTAGGAGTTGTTGTAAGCAAACTCCACCAGTGGAAGATACTGCTCCCATCCACCGCCAAAATCAATGATGCACATACGCAACATATCCTCCAACATCTGATTTGTACGCTCGGTTTGCCCATCGGTCTGCGGGTGATACGCCGTACTCAACCGCAATCCCGTGCCCATGGCCTCTTAAAAACTCTCCCAAAGCCGTAAAACAAATATCTTGTCTCGGTCAGACATGATATTTAGGGGCACACCGTGAAGTCTCACTATTTATGCAATAAAAAGATGGGCACACTGTCCCGTAGTGTAGTTTGTCCTTACGGGTAGAAAATGAACAACTTTGGTCAACCTGTCCACAATTACCCAAATGGAATCGTGACCCCTCTGTGACGTAGGTAACCCCGTGATAAAGTCCATGGAGATGCTCTCCCACATCCACATCGGGACCTCTAATGGCTGTAGAAGTCCTGTCGGTCTCTGATGATCCACTTTTACCAGCTGACAAGTGGCGCATTTCGAAACAAACACGGAAATATCTCTTTTCATCCCTCTCCACCAATACTGACGTCTCATATCTTGGTACATTTTATCCCCACCGGGATGTACCGCTAACCGTGAGCCGTACGACTCTGCCATCACCTCGTGTCGCAATTCCTCCCCTTTCGGAACTACCAATCTCCCATTGAAGCGTAATCCCCCGTCTGGGCTAACAATATAGGACTCGGCTCCCTCTGCTAGTAATCGAACTATCTGCTCCTGACAGAATGAGTCATTTTCCTGTGCCTTTACCACCTTCGTGACAATCTGCGGTGTAACAGTCATCGCCAACATAAACGATCGGGCCACTGCATCCTGGTGGCCCAAATCTGTCCACTTTGCCTTCCACACTTCTGCCACCTCATCTACTGGCCTACGGCTCAACGCGTCTGCTACCACGTTAGCCTTCCCTGGGTGATATTGGATATCAAACTGATAGTCCTTTACAAACTCAAGCCACCTCCGTTGCCGCATATTCAACTACTTCTGCGTAAATAGGTACTATAGGGACTTGTGGTCCGTGAACAATCGAAACTTCTCCCCCAAAAGATAATGTCTCCAAATCCGAAGGGAAAATACCACTGCAGCTAACTCCAAGTCATGGGTGGGGTAATTCTTCTCGTGAAGCTTAAGCTTACGGGAAGCATAAGCTATGTCCTGACTCTCCAGCTGCAATACACCTCCAAGTCCTTGTAAAGACGCATCGGTGTAAACTAGATACTCAACTCCCGGTCTCGGCAATGCTAACACAGGTGCTGAGGTCAACTTGTCCTTCAACTGATCGAATGCCAACTGACAGGTATCACTCCAGATGAACGGCACACCCTTACGAGTCAGATGTGTCAAAGGACCCGCTATCTTAGAGAAACCCCGAATAAACCTCCTGGAGTATCCTGCTAGGCCCAAGAAACTACGGATCTCAGTCGGTGTCGTGGGTTGTCCCCACTCCCTCACCGCGGATACCTTCCCCGGATCAACAGATATCCTCCGGTCGGACATAATATGCCCCAAAAACTGAACCTCCTTCAGCCAAAACCTGTACTTCTCATACTTTGCATACAGCTCGTTCTGACGTAGCGTCTGCAAAACCTGCCTCAAATACTCGGCGTACTCCTCTTCTGTTTGGGAGTAAACCAGAATATCATCAATGAAGACAATGACGAACTGATCTAGGAACTCTCTGAACATTCTATTCATCAAATCCATAAACACGGCTGGATCATTGGTCAACCCAAAAGGCATAACCCGAAACTCGTAGGAACCATATCTCGTTAAGAAAGCAGTCTTCGAGACGTCCTTTTCCCTGATACGTAACTGATGATAACCAGATCGCAAATCAATCTTCGAGAAGAAAGAAGCTCCTCTCAACTGGTCGAATAAGTCATCGATTCGGGGAAATGGATACTTATTCCGTATCGTGACCTTATTCAACTCCCGGTAATCTACACACAACCTCAACGATCCATCCCTCTTCTTTACGAAAAACACAGGGGCACCCCATGGTGAAGTACTCCTCTAGATAAACCCCTGTCCCAATAACTGCTCAATCTGATCCCGTAACTCTCTCATCTCAGCTGGAGCCATACGGTAAGGTGCGCGGGCAATAGGCCGAGTGCCCGGCGTCAAGTCGATCACAAAATCTATCTCTCTACTCGGAGGTAATCCTGGTATATCCTGAAATACATCGACAAACTCTCGAACAATCGGAATCGAATCAAGTGGTATCACCACTTCCTTAGAGGTCTCCTCCTCTAAATAGTACAAGTGAGTGGACGATCCTCCCTCAGGACGAGGAATCGCCACCAAAAACATCTCCTGCTCGGGAATGGTAAAGATAATACTCCTACTAAAATAGTCAATCATGGCTCGGTATGTAACCAGCCAATTCATACCAATAATGGCATCATACTCGGTCATTTCTAACACTAACATATCCGCAGGTAAAGTAAACCTCCCGATCTCTATACCCACGCCTCTACATACAAGGGAAATCACAGAACCTCTACTCAATGGCGAATCTACACAAGTAACCGTACTCTCGGCGGTGTCTAACAACCCAATGGTGCATGCGAATTTCATAGCAATGAAACAATGTGTATCCCCCGTGTCAAATAAAATACGCCCCATAGTCCCCTGAATAGAGAACATACCCTCAATGGCCGATGGATCCTGTGGGGCTGCGGCCTGCTGAAGCTGATACACCCGCCCATACTGAAGCTGTCCCTACTGAATTGGGACCGCTGGAATGGGTGGTAATGCTGCCATCTGAAGTGGTGCTGGGAGAGCGGTGGGAAACATAGGCCTCTGTGGCTCCTGTCGGGCACCCTGCTGCTGCTGCTGCGGGGCCCTGCCCCTATCAGGATAATCCTGGCGTTTATGGCCAGTCTTGCCACAAACATAACACTTCCCCGGGAAGTTCCCCCCTCTCTTTCCCTACTATCCTCGCCCCTGGTGGCCGTTACCATTCCTCCCCTGGCCCTGCTGGCCCTGCTGAAACTATTGTTGACCATTCTGCCCCTGCTGGCCCTGCTGAAACTGCTGTTGACCATTCTTCCCCTGCTGGCCCTGATGGCCATTCGGGCTCTGATGGCCCTGCCTAAAACCTCCATGTTCGTGCCTGAAGTTCCCTGATCTGAACCTCTTATGATCCCCCTGTTGGGAACCCTGGTTACCCTGCCTATGCCCTTGAGTAGATTGTGCCCCACTGGAACCATTTCCCCCAGTCCTGCCCTGATGGCTAGACTCTCCTGATCTCTTACTCTCAGCCATGTGAAAGCGGTGATCGTGGAAGTGTAACAGTGCAGCGTTGACCATATCAGAGTAAGTGGCCAACGAGAGATTCCCCAACAAATGATGATGAATCCTCCATGTCAATCCATCGATGAACTTATGGATCTTTTTCTCTTCTGTAGGTATCTCATCGATGAACAAATGATGATGAATCCTACAGCTCGTCACCTGAATGGAAATCCTATGCATGGTGTCCTTGTGGCTGGGCACCTAAAAAGGTTTTTACAAAAATAGATTTGAAAGAAAACGGGTCAGAGCCCGAAAGTGGAGAGTATTTTAAAAATAGCAAGTGCTTTAATAACATTAAAATAATGAATGCAAAATACATGTTAGGACGTGCACTCACATGAAATTCCCACCTCTCGACTAAGTGTGCACTCCTAACGTACCGTACCCATCTAAGTGATATTCATATCAAACTAAACCGTCATAAGTTCTAACCTTTCTACTCGATTCTCAATTTAAATTCCCAACGTTAACAATTAAGTAGATGGCTTTACTCAAACTCGGATTCTCAAATTATTAGCAATAAAATTCACAGCAGGTTATCCCTTTTTATCTTTATCAAGGCGTTACTATAATTATTCTCGCAATTAAACATAACTATTCCTTTCCATTTAATCGTATATTATACACATCATAAATATACAATACAAGCACCCCGAGGCTAAGCTGCGGTGCACACATACTCTGCTATCCATCCCGGTACATCACGTACATAAGGATCACGCATTCCGAATCTCTTAGGAATCGTTCTCAGATAACAACAATCACAAATGATGGAGGCGAACACAGTCACATCACATGGGTCACGCACATACCTACGCTCCCATGATCAGCAGACTTATTAACTTCCCAATAAGTCCTTCTCTGACCTATGTTCTCGAGGTACCAATCTAAATCCCCCCAGTAGGCACACAAAGGTTAGATGGCTCTAAGCGAACGCAAACCTCCCGTGATAGCAAGTATGGTAGGTATGTCATACACATAAAATCATATATACTAAGCATGCACACTTCTTAGTAATTACAAAACTTATTAGAGGTACACTTCTCATTCTCATACCGACTTATAATGTCACACAAATCGTATGTCCGGTTTCCATGTATTTAAATCATTAATTATCCTCGCATCGTGATTAGTCACTGTCGCCCTAATCCACAACTATCATTTGGTTCAAGTCACACTTCTATGTTTCACTCCTCAATATATCCCAAATAACCCCAACTATGTCAATTAGTCATCAAAGGAATGTTGTCTCTACAATTAAACCAGGTTACGGGACATTAAAAACCGAATCAATCCAAAAAGGCCAATCTGTCAACTCGTTAGAAGTCTCGTTCGAACGAGGTCGTTCGAACGAGAGTGCGTTCGAACAAAGTGGGCATCTAATGAGATCTCGTTCGAACGAAAGTCATCGAACGAACATCCCACTCGTTAGAAGTCAAACAGTCAACTCGTTAGAAGCTCGTTCGAATGACCTCGTTCGAACGACCTCGTTCGAACGACCTGGGCAGGCCTTCTAACGAGGTGACAGTTTCGAGCCCAGAATTCTCCGATTACGTTTTTACCAATTCTCTCCACCTCTAATCTCATCTAAACATCATTCCAACAGTAGTTTAAGGTTTCTAATCATTCCTAAACATACTTAGGTCGTATTTTAACATATTTATGGGGTCAATTCATCCTAAACAACCCCCAACTATCAAATCTCTCAATTTTCCCCCAAATCTTATGAGTATGAACCCTAGAAAATTAAAGTCATCAAAATCCCTAATTAAATCCGTTTTTGTAACATGAAAGTTGTATTTCCAACTGTATAACCATCCAAACACAATTCTACCTACAATCTCTTTATCAAAACATGAGTTTCTAATTCCAATTTCATGGGTTTTTGGTCATTCTCCCAAAATAATGCAATTATAAAATTTTTACTCATGGAAGAAGCATTCGTTGTAAATAACGTAATTAAACCACTTGCCTTGGATTTTTTTTCTGAATTTGGTGTTGAATTGATGAAGGTTGCTCTCTCCTTTTTCTCCCAAGGTTGAAGGTTGAAGGTTGAAGATGGAGGTTGTGTTTCTCTTTTGGGAAATTCTCCTAACCTCTCCTAAAACTCCTGTTGCCCATAAGTCAGTTAATTGCTGGTAATGGGTTAGTGGGTTATAAAATTTCCTATTTTAAGCTCCCAAAATTCGTTAGTCATAAATCCTCAAATTCCAAAATTACTAAAATGCCCTTTTAAGTTGCCGGTATGGCCTAAAAATGCCCCGGGACCCAAACTAAACCCCCGGCTAGTGTTTTCTGACTATTTCGACCCTTCCGGACAAGTTGGCGCACTCAAAATGACCATACGGTGGATAAAAATAAAATTCACTTTTTTAATTATAATAATTATATTCCTGACGCGACTGTCACCCGCGTCCCAACAAAATTTCCCAAATTACTGTATTTCTATCTCACGACAAATTCAATATATTCAATATTCACATAATGTCATATGTATACACATTATAGTCAAATACCAACTCATTATAATCAAATACCAACTCACGTCTCGTTAGTATTTTATTCGGATTAATTCTCAATTAATACCTATTTAATTAATCCCAATAAATAAATATCACTAAAAGTACGGGGTATTACATACTCCCCTCCTAATAACAGAATTTCGTCCCGTAATTCAGAACTAGAAAGTACCTGGTAAGAATAACTCTGAATAACGTTCGCGCATCTCATCCTCGCGCTCCCATGTGGACTCCTTGACATTATGATGCCGCCACTGAACTCTTACTAACGGAACTATCTTTGACCGCGGTTTCCGCTCACTTCGGTCCAAAATAGCAATCGGCCCCTCCTCGTAGGAGCTATCGGGCTGGAGATCGATATCCTCCAAAGCAATGTTATATGCTAACCTTTTATTATACCCTGGGTAATTCACTTAAGTTATATGCTAAAGCTGGAAGACATTTAGCTAAATTAATATTTTCTTCTATGTTATAGGGAAACTTTAACCCATTCTTAATGGGTATGTCCCCCATTAAATAAATAATGGTGGTTTACCAACAAAAGAATAATAAAAAGGAAAGGCAAAATATCATCCCACGAGTTAAAGCTGAAACTATATATGCTGCATTAATTCACCGAGGAAGGCCAAGATTTTAGAACGGACTTGAATACACTTCAACAGACTTTAAAGAGATTATGAGCTTCTTGAGAGTTCTTGAAAAATTCATACAGTTGATAAAAGAGGTTTTTTTATTAATATTGAGTGTTTGTAAACATCGATTTTCATTCTCTAAGTGAAATAAAACTCGAGCTCATGTGGACGTAGCCCCAGTTCGATGAACCACATTAATTATTGTGTTCATACAATTGATTTTCTCTTTTAATCATATTTTCCTTCCTTGTTTAGTTTTCATTTCATCTTTCTTTAAAATTAAATTTTCCAATTACCATTAATATGGGTTATGCCTCCGTGATATCGTAAACACCGACGCGATAAGTGTAGATACTACTCATTTTCCCTACCTGAAGAGAAGTGTTTTCTTGTATTTGGCGACTTTGATAGGGAGGTATTACCTTAGAGATGGTGAATGAAAATATAAATTGTACTCTTTCATTCTATGAGGCTCACCATGAGGAAGAGTGTGTTATTATTACACGTGCTACTGAGCTTCCTCAAGTCACTGTTGTCACGAGGAATGTTCATGTGGGATAAACTTCCACGAGCATAGTCTGGGGGCCTAATAAATGACCAGCCTTATGGATAGATTTATGGAGTTCCTTGATATTCAATAAGTAATTACAATGTTTGGTTCCATGATAGAACCAAGTTCCTTCGTTACCCTGGTGGCACAACTTGTCGTCCCTTTAACAGGATTATACATTACACCTTTAAGTCCTGTTGTTACTGTTATGATCAATCTCAATCTTGTTGTAACGCTAACTGTTAAAAGTACAGTTCTTAACATTATTTTACATATGGTTACTCCACCACACGCCAATACAGTGGAGGCAATGTTTTTCCCTACCTTGACCATTAAGGATGTCAACAGGGAAATGATGAAGATACTGGCATCATCTTCACAAACATTTGAAGAAGGATTTTTCTCTATCCTGAAAGACCTTCATGTTTTGAAGAAGTTGGAGATGATCAAGCTCATTCGATAATTCAATGATATTTTTGTGGGGAAGCATATATAAAGTTATCATTTCTAATATATATGTTTTGAAGTAATAAATGAACATGGACATCATATTTAAGAGCATATATTCCTTTATATTTCACTTTGATGATAATTACAATTCACAAAAGGGGGTTATTGACCAGAGATACAAAGTGGTGAATCTACTCTCATAGAAATCCTAAGCTTGGAGAAATAATGAAATTTGCCTCAACTAAAGCAGATACATCTTGAGCAACCTTCCATTGATGCTCAAACATAGCAGAAATATTCACCTCACCCTTTGCCTTTCCTTTAAGCATGATTTCACACTCTCTTTTAGCATCAACCAAAGATCCGTTGTTACCACTACCCTTTAATCACACTTCTCAAGCTGAGCAATGAGCTCTCTTAGTTTCCTTTATTCGATATCTAGATCCTCCACAATTTGAGACATCTAGAAAGGTTGGTTACTAACTCATAATACTTTAAATTCCTCAACTTATTGATTAGCCAAGTAAGATCAAAACCATATTTTCTCAAAGCTTTGAGATTATCCATATAGATATTTAGCACGGACCTCTCGAGAGAAGACCGTGAAGTTTGCTCAATCTCAGTTATGACAGTAGTTGTCCTTATAAAAGATAACCCATTATAAGGTTGCGAGGTATCACTCACTCAATAGTACGTGTTTTAGGGTGAGAAGTGAGAAGTCGATTCATCATATAATGAGGTAATCTTTTAATGATAGGGTTATTCTTAATCACTTGTTGACATAACTGAGTTGGTGCTACGTTTGGCCAAAGACACTAAAAAACATATTCACTCTATTCTATTTTCATATGGGCATTTAAACATTAAATATCATGGGAGGCTGAGTAAGAATGAGCTGGAGCAGCTAGATCAACCTTAATAGCAGGCACAATTAGTTGAGGTTCTTAGAGAGGACTACTTTCGATTACAGGCTGCAAAGACAAATGAAATATAAGACTTCACCAAAATGCATAAAATTTGTGCTAATTCGCCAAACAAGTTTATCTACTAAAAAAAATCTTGGCATTCAGCTACTAAGTTGACTTATAAAGTGTAAATTTGAGAAAAACCTTAGTATTAAGCTGCTATGTTGACTTAAAAAGTGTAAATTTAAGAAAAACCTTAGTAGTAAGCTACAAGAAAATCAATGGAAGTTAAGGGAGTTAAGTGAGTGGAAGATTCAATAAATTCACTTAAAATTATCACTGGTACTTTGTCCATGTGTAATTATTGTGATATAATAGCAACAATGCATTCAGATGGGAACTTTAGAGAATAAGTAGGCCCAGTCCCTGAAAAATAGGGAAATGGAGAAGGTGAAACATTGTTCTCTTTAACAAGTGGACTTGAACCAATCCCTCAAAGAAGTAATATCATTAACGGGCATAATTCCCATTGGTTATGGACAAACAACCTAAAGATTGAAATAAAAAGAGGTGTTACAAGAAAATTTCTAGATTAAGACAATTCCACACTTAGAGAAAATAATTACTTATTGATATTATTTAGGTGGCTCATATAGAGCATTATGTGTGAGAAAATCCTCCATGTCATCACTTGGTTTATCGGTCAAGGTTCGCTAAGAAAAATCGAGAGGTGACAGAGTTGGAGCTATGGTCACCCGTCCCTGGCTTAGTTTCTTCCTCAAATGCTATTTTCATTAAAGAGGCACATCAGTGGGAGATCCTTTATTCATTTGAACTTCGAGAGAAAGCTTCCTTGGAGGAACTTGAAAAAAAACAATAATCAGTTGGGTGGCTTCTCTCATAACAATAATGGGATTCATTCTATATAGAACGTTAGCTACCATTAATTACACCTTATGAAAGAGGTCTGATCTAATCGAACCAATGGGCTTTGGGGGTATTCCAACCACCTGATAGGACCCTTGAGTAACTTTGGATATCTTGGGAGCTTTGAGTGAAGACTTCCCTTTTGAGGGACCTAAACCGATGGAGTTTTTTTTTCATACTAACACTAGACAGAACACCTCTTTTGTTGGCTTTCTTTCCCCTTGAGCAATCTTAGTAATCAGGGACAAAGGAATGAAATATTCAGTTAGTGGAATTTTAGTGGTACTTAGTTCAAAATCAAAGCCAACAATTGATTTATTCTTAAGACCATGTTCGTTTGGTCCAAAACATTCCACCTCATGGAAAATGGTTATGTTTTAACAAATGCTCTAAATTAGTCGAGTTGGGTTAGCCAAAAATGGCATAAGTAGCCCATTAAGACATCACCGTGCTTTTTCTTGTCAGGAATAATAATATTGCTATTGAATTCTACACATAGAGAAAATATAATACGTTGTGTGAAGTCGAGGCATGAACCTTAGAAATAATCATCAATCATTTTATTTCGACAAATTATTAAGTGGATATCTTGGTCAAAAACAAATTGCCTAGGACAACGATGAGGGTTATAATCCTTGTTTTCTTTTTAATATTGAGTGAATGAAGAATGACAGGCGAGTATAAGTAGAAGCACCATAACGATTGAAGGATCTGCAATGATAGATGCTTCTGAACGATCAACCGAATCATATAATATTCATCCTTGAAGAATGACAGCATTTTGGAATGAGTTTTTCAGAATAAGGCCTATCAACAAAAGCACTATGTTTATCAATCAAAGGTAGAAAGTCTTTCTTGCTTTATTTTTTTATTCCAATGCAAAAATCTTGGTTGTGTGATTAGAAATTTTCTTACGGGGAGCTCTATTAGAGAAATCTTAGGGGACCTAATATACAGATGCCCCATCGAGAGGATTGTCTTGAAATGTTAGAAGCGGCATACCTACTAGTTAAATGATTCATGTCGAAATGAGCTTTATCTAACAAAGTGCATAAAGAGCCCAACATTATGGCAATCAAAGGAATATTGACTCCACGGAATAATTTAATTTAGAAGTTTATCAAATCTCTATGTGGTTGATCATTGGGTATGTGAGGAAAAAAGAATTAAAAATCAGGCACATAATGTAGGCAGCTATCTCTAAAGGTTGACCTTTGTCAGCTGCAAATGGTACATTAGGTAAAATACCCTTTTTCTTTTGTTCATGGGTACGCTTTAAGGAATCTTTGTGAAAATACTTGATAAATGACCAAAGATGGCCTTAGAGGAATTACCAATGCACTCACGACAAAGTCTATCAAGCTTCGTCTAAGCTTTAGCTTCCTCAGTATCCAGTGGTTCGTCATTATAAGAAAAAGCACTACAGGGATCTATTCACTTTTGTTTGTAGATATCTTCCTAAGGTAACCGTGAACCCACCCCAAGCTATTATGAATGTATGAGACTGGTAATTCCAGTTAGATATTAGCATGTGAGGAGCTATGTTATTCTTAGAAAGGGTAAAATATCTACCAATAGGCATAATTTGTAAGGCCAACTTTCATGCGAGTATCATCATACTTATTGAAAACATAGGTTATATAAGCATCAAAATCCTCCGGCGAACCACAATGTGCCTCGAAATCAATGTTAGAATAGGGGAACTCTCCACGGTCTAACCAGAACTACAAGATACCATAAGGAGGAAGATAACCTCCCTTGGACTAGTACTCAACTTTATTATCCTTTATTAAAGAACCGCATATTTCTTTCAAATTTAGTGAGAAAGCTTTACCCTCTTCCTAAAACATATCCTTATCTCCAGATAATAGAGCATGACAATAATGACTGAACAAAGAAACTCTTTCATCTATTTCTGATATCGGAGCTCCACTTGTGTTCTTATAAACAAACCTCCATAGCTTTACTCGATGATACCATTGTTTCACACAAAAGAGCATTAATAAAAGGAAAGTAATGAAAACATTATAGAGATGTTTGGAAAGGAAGATGATCACTAAAAAATGAGGAACGAATGAATATTCAAGAAGCAAAGAATAGTTTTTTGTAACACCCCGTAAATTTAAATCACTATTTGATCAAAATAAATTGAAATTTTAAAATAAATTAATTAGAAATTCAAAAAAATAAAATTTCGCGGTTTAATTATTTTTGGTAAGTTAAAATGTTGGATTTTAATTATGAAAAATAAAATTTAAATCAAAATTTGAATCAGAATTAAAATTGGATTTAATTTGGGCATTATAAATTTTAGGGAAAACTTAGGCGGTCAGGTCGACCGAATCGATTCGGCCACGCAGCGAATCGATTCGACGATGGAAGTGTTGACATATTTTTAGTTTAATTAGAATTCTAATTGGAATCAAACTCTTAATTCTTTTATATTAAAACTAATTCGGGGCTAGACTTTTTTAATCACTTTTACCCCAACATTTCAACCAGAAGGCTTATCCAAAATTATTTCCTTTCACCTACAAGCCCTAGCCTCAGATTTTCTTCAAGTTCAACTCAATTTTTAAAGGCAATTAGAGTTTCCTCAAGATCATGCGAGAACCTTACTTTATTGATTTTTTGAGAGGTTTACAACCATCTAATCATATTTTCCACTCAACTCTTTATCAGGCATGGGTACTCTATTCTCTTCCTTTTGTAGTATGCGTTTTAAGTGTCGCCTAAACATTTAATTGCATGTTTTTCTTAAAATAAAGTAGCAACCGTAATTAGGAAAAGTGAAAACTAAATTGGTACTATTTTTATGAAAATTCTTTATATGAATTAAGATTGGATACCCTTGGGTGCGTAGAATAGGGATGGGTTTTGGGTTTATTTCGGTATAGGTTGCTTGCATGTAGAAATTGTGGGAATATTATTTAATTAAAAACGGGACGCGTACACACTCATAAATTATGTAGTTATTATAAAAATGGATTATTATTGTGATTCATAAACTCGCATGTTGATTAATCTAAAATTGTAGATGATAATAATTGTCCTAAGAATCACGGTGTTATTAATGAAATTAAAATAAGTAAAATTGTGATCGTATGAGGAAGTTTCCATATTGTTATACTTGGATTGTGTTATTGATTGTTATTCATATTTGCCATCACAAGGACGACAAGGTTGGGTAGTATGCTCTCACCTATATTTTAGGATGCTCGCTAGGTATGGGACTGGTGGGTAGGCCTTATTTGCGGTCAGCACTTTCTAGGTATGGGACTAGTTAAAGTAGCTTTTTCTCGATGGGATATTCTGGGGTGGGGTTGATTTTCAAATCGTTCCGTCGATTCATTGGCCTAGGCGTAAGAATAGGGAGAAATTATTGATAAAGATTCATCTTATATCATAGGGTAGGGCGTATTTGTGTTTTGGAGACCTTAGGTATGGGACTAAGGATGTTTCGAAGATCTAACATCGATAAAAAGGGTGGGGTAAATAAAATATGATGATGAGAAATTGAGAATTAATGCCTAAGATAATAAATGGGTATTATAATATATTGGGGTCGTTAATAAGTGCAGGACTGACAGTTCAGCGGGTTGGTTGGCTATTGCTATGTGTGGGTGTGTGACGGATTAATAAGTTCAGGGCTGATAGTTAAATCAGTTAGCTGGCTAATATGACATGTCGTGCATGGAACCTCTTCAATAAGTGCAGGGTTAACAGAATACGAACTGACTAGCTATTACAAGGGAATGAGAGTGGTATAGAACAACGGGAGTCCCGCAACCAAACAAATAAATTGCGATAAAGCTTTAAGTTGAAGTCTCACAGATGATATTATAAAAGATAGAAATTAATAGTTTAATTTAATAAAACATAAGTTAGATGGTTGAATAATCGGACTTAGATTGTGGGGTAGCATAGTTGCATGTTTTTGGCATATATCATTTATTTACTCGCATCGTTATTAATTATCTCGTTTAAATTTAAAATAATTTACTGTGATATTTATCATGTATAATGCTACTATCTGGGTTCACAGATACTAACTGAGGAGAGTAGTGTGTACTCATGCTCAGGGCTCTGACCCTCTGTATTGACTAACATTTTTTCAGGTATAGTAAGGAGTGGCTGCATAGGAGCTTAGAGTTATATCTTGGAGGTGCAACCGGAGTTCATTTATTTTATGCTTAGTAGTTTAGTTAGTTTTCTTTCCATCACATTTTATCATGATACTTTTATTCTGGATTTGGTAGGCCGTTATGTTCCACAGTTATGTGTTTTTATTCAGATATTCATAGTTGAATATTTTGCTCAGTTATATATTTGTTTGGAGTTGGATATTTTTGGAGATTAACATTGTGATGGATTTTATATCGCATGAATGGTTACTATTTATTGGTACTGATTTAAATTATTACCTTATGGAATGAATTATATATGTCTCATATCTGTCACATTCTAAGAATGATATTTTAATTAGGGACTCCTGGCATGATTAGGCGGCGGCGACAAGCCACCCTGTTTGTCAGATTGGGCGGGGTGTTACATTTTTCTCTCTAAAAACTTAAAAGCTTTAATGGGGGTAATGAAAAATTTGAGAAAATGAAAGAGAAGAGTTTTTATAGGGTTTTAATAAAATAGCCGTTTAAAATTATTTTGATGGTTCATCACACCACACGACCATTTGAAATTGGGGGTAAAAGGATTTTTGTGTAACCCAATACCTCATAAATCATCTCGTGGTTACACATAGCAAAAAGTAAAAGATATTTCAGAACAAATGATCTTAGCAATTAATGTCAAAGGTACACAAATGATCAACTTACACTTGTGAGATGCAACTAGACTTAAACTAACACGTGTACAAATTAGTTGCTTTGATTTAAGTTTCCTCGATTAAAGGTTGTTCAAATTGAGGTTTGTCGATTCAAATTAGTTTCTCTCTAAGGAACAACCAAATGATATGTTTCAATTCAAGTTGACATGTCTCGATCAAAGAGTTTTCTAAATTAGATTGGTCGTGTCAAGATATCGCGAACTATAATTCATCTAAGAGAGGTGTTTCGAATATAAACTTCATAAATCCAAGGTTACACACATATAAACAAGTTGCTGCAATTTAAGGTTCTTTGATTTGAATATTTATCTGTTCAAGGTGTTTCTATTTATAATAATTTAAATAAGGTATTTTGTATAAAATTTTCTTATTTACCCAACAACTTTCTCTAGGAAGGTAAATGTAAGAGGGGCTTATTTGTAAAAACTCCCTAGTCAGATATAAATTAACTCAGTTAGAGAGTAATAAAAACACCAAGGCAAATGAGTGTTCATTTGATGATTGAGAAAAAATTCTTTAATCCAGTCATGTTCACTACTTATGAAAATACGAGTTATGTCATATGAATGATGTCACTTGGAACACATGAAATACCATGTCAGACGGAATCACGGAAGCTCCATTCTACATTTACCAACCTTACTTGGAAAATTCCAAAGTAAACTTCTTTCAAGAATAAAAAGAGTTAAACAAATCTACACGATTGAGTATGTTGCGAAATAACTTACCTGTAAGGATAAAATTTTATAAATGTTCGGGGTAGAATCTAGGAATTTTCTATTTTTCCCTAGATCACAGTTTGTATGTCTGATACCGCTACATTCGGCACGTCAACACGATCATCCTCGACGGCCTTTATCTGAATTCAATGCATCCATTATCTTCACGCGCATCATGCTACATGCGACGTGCTGCTCAGGTCATTTCCACTACTCCTCTATGCCTTATCGATAAAATGGTTTATTGGAGCTTTAATATTTTCATAAATATTTGGGAAATTTTTTAGAAAATTATTTTTGAAGTCTGGATTAATTTTTATCAAAAGTAGAATTTTTTCTAATTGTAGAAGCGAAGTGCCTTGAATGACGAGCTCGCTCAAACGGCTTTGACTGTCGTTCGCGCGAGATAGGCATGTCGCGCGATCTCGTTCGAACGACATTTGTCCTTTGTTCGAGCGACATGACTATCTCGTTCGAATGAGCCATCACCTCGATTTTTGTATAAATACCTGTATACCTTCTACACAATTTTTAAGTCTTTTTGCAATCTCAAAATTCTGCGAAACAGTACAGAATAAGACTTCATCTTTTTACGGTTTTCTAAGCCTTTTTGATTCACAAAACCATTCCCATATATGTGTGTGAATCTTTAAACCTTCAAGAGGATCATTTACTCATCTGGAGTAATTTGTGAGGAAGTCGTTCTCTTTTTCATTACTACCCTACTGGAAAGGGATAGTTCCTGCTAATGACATCAGAACCGACACCCGAGGGTATTTCTGTGTCACATATTTTCATTGTAAATTGTTTTCTTACAAAATTATAGTGAAAATAAAAGGTTTTTCCCCGTTGGGGATTTTTCCTCATTTGTGTGTGTTTAAATGTTCTTACAGTATTTTATCATCATCAATCACACATAGATGCATGTTTAGGACTTAATTAATAAAAACTAAGTTTAATTAAATAACTTCCTTATTTGAACACAAGAGCACACTTTTGAAATTGGTATCAGAGCCAGTTACACAATTTTACCATGTAATTTTCCGCAAAATTTTTCTAAGATATCAATTTTCTGAAAAATTGATTTTTTTTAAAACGAGTGTGTTCATAATGGAGAAGTTATATAATAAAATGTCAGTTTTTAACGGGACAAACTATGCACTGGAAAGCCCGCATGAGATCTGCATTAAAAGCCATTTGATGAATGTGTATGGATTTTGGTTGAAAGAGGGTGGACACCTCCCTCCGTCACTCTTGAAAACGTGACAAATTTAAAACATGTTACTACATGGACTGAAGAAAAATTTAAATGGTCATCTTTTAATTCTAAGGGTTTAAGTGCTATTTATGGGTTTGTCACACCTGATGAGTTCAGACGCATAATGACGTGCACCACGTCACAACTTACCCATGAAGGAACTAATGTTGTGAAAGTGTCTAAACTGCAAAATTTAACAACTCAATTTGAAACAATCACCATGCTTGAATCTGAATGTTTTGATGAATTTTATGCTAGACTGTCTGATATTGTTAACACTAGCTTTAATCTTGGTGAACACATTCCTAATGCTAGAGTTGTTAAAAAAATCTTAGATCATTGCCTAAGCATTTTATCCCTAAAGTCACTGTGTCAAATTCTATGGGTAATTTAAATACGCTTAAATTGGAAGAACTTGTAGGAGACTTGCAAACGTATGATATTGATATGTTTTCTAAATTTGTCAAGTCTAAAGATAAAGGAATTGCACTTAATGTCCAGGAGAGAAAGAATGAGGGGTCGATAAGAAAGAGGGGAGAGTCATCTAGAAAAAGAGAGACATATACGTCAGATTATGAGTGTGATTTTGACTTAGATGATTTGACCCTATTTGCTAAAAATTTCAAGAGAATTCTCAAATTCAAGAAAAATGGTAATTTTAAAGATAAAAAGAAGTTTGAGAAAAAAAAATTTGAAAAAAAAAATGAAAAATATTTTAAAGATCCTCCTAAAAAGGAAAGTGAGAGATGCTTTGAGTGTGACGGTAGGGGTCATAGTGCTTTTGGGTGTGCTACTAGGCTAAACAGAGAAAAGGGAAAAGTTGTCCTTAATGCTACCCTTAGTGACGACAGTGAGGTCGAGTCGATGGATTCTGGAGATGAGTCACCGCATGAATGTAACTTCATTGCATTCATGGCTAGTCTTGAGAGCTCTTCTAGTGCTCCTCACGACGATGAGGATGCTGCTTCACAAGGAAACCTCGACAGTGAGATCGATGTAAGTGAGGGGGAGGACGACGCAAGTGAGAGTGAGAGTGATCTTCAAGGTGCCTACGTCGAGCTATATTCTGAGTCATTTAAAACTAAAAAGCGTAACAAAGCATTAGTTCTTAGGATCACCGCTTTAGAGGAAGACTTAATAAAAGAGAGAGAGAGAGAGTCCTCCACCTGCACTACCTTAAGAGAGAGAGAGTCTGCCTTTGTTGAGAAATAGAGTTTATTTAGAGAGAGAGATAGTTGTTTTGAGAAAGAGAGAGTGGACTTGACTAAACAAGTGCTTAGTCTTACGAGTGAGCTCCATTCCTCAATGGAGACTCATAAGAAACTTGAAGCCCTTGTAGCCCAGCTTACTCATGATCTTGAGAGAGCACGAGAAGTTAAGGTACAAATTGAGGACAGATCTGGGAAGATGGGAAAGATGCTCCTCGGCCCCGTTTTAGATTTTGGTGATAGGAAGGGAATAGGTTATGATGGTGCCTCCACGTCCCAAATTTCACCTGGACCATTTCCTGAGTTTACAATGACTCCTTATGGACATCATCAAAAACCTTGAAGGAGAGTTCGACCAAGAAAAGAAAACCAAGGTCCACCTAAGACTGTGTTCCTTTATACATATTGCAAAAGAAAAGGCCACCTCAGGGAGTTTTGCTATAGTATGGGTCAGACACGACGTACTACTGCTCCACCATAGCATACTGATGATTTTTCCAGTCTAAAAGAGCGAGTTAAGTTTTTAGCTGCCACATCACAGAGTTTGATGGAGGAACTCCGATGGAAGTCTTTGCCGTCAGTGAATGCTTCTCACATTCCAGCTAAAACCAACAACAACAAGGGTAAACAAAAGGTCACCACTTCTTGGGTACCTAAGAAAGATAAAAAGGCCCTTGTTGTTCATGTCGCCTTCAAAGCACATAATACCTCACAGTGGTATTTTGATAGTGGGTGCTCCAGACATATGACAGGTGATGCCTCATTTTTTACTTATCTTGAGGATTATAAGGATGGTAGAGTCACCTTTGGAGATGGGAGCAAGTCTAGCATCGTAGTATATGGTACTGTAGAGTTACCAGGATTTCCTAAGCTAGAGAATGTCTTATACGTCAAAGGTTTGAAAGCAAACCTTCTCAGCATTAGCCAGCTATGCAACGCTGACTTTGTCATAAAGTTTGATCGGGACGCTTGTAATGTATATAATCAAGCCGATAAACTTTTAGTGCGAGGGGTGAGGACAGAGGATAATTGCTATGGGACTGAGCCCACGTCCTCACTTGTCTGCAACAATGCCACGATCACTCCGATGGATCCGTGGAACCAACATCTAGGTCACGTGAACGTTAGAGATTTAACTCGTTTAGCTAAAAAGGACCTAGTACGTGGCTTATCATCACTTGGAAAGCTAACTTCGACGGTTTTTGGACCCTATCAGTTGGGAAAACAAATTCGTAGCCCGCATGGGAAGTTTCATTCCATTACCACCTCTCGTGTACTTGAGCTTATTCACATGGATCTTATAGGTCCTACTCGCACTTAGAGTCTGGGTGGTAAGAGGTATATCCTCGTGATGGTGGATGATTTCTCCAGATACTCGATTGTAGGTTTTTTGAGGGAGAAATTCGACGTTGTGGAGTTTTTAACTACCAAGTGACGTGTCCTTTAAAATCAATATGGAGTCATTATTAACAGGATACGTAGTGACAACAGCACTGAATTTAAGGAAGCAAAGGTAGATCTTTACTGTGATAGCCTTGATATCAAACATGAGTTTTCTGCTGTGAAGACTCCTCAGCAAAATGGGATTGTTGTGAGAAAGAATAGTACGATCCAGGAAATTGTTAGATCTATGCTTCTAGGTCGTAGAGTTGCTAGGAAATTTTGGGCAGAGGTAGTGTTGACTGCATGCCACACGGTGAATAGGGTTTACCTACGTCCATACACACTTAAGATGCCTTATGAATTGTGGACTGGAAAGAAACCCAACCTTGCATATTTCCATATTTTTGGGAGTAAATGCTACATCCTACGGGATAAAGAGCAATTATGAAAGTTTGACTCCCGGAGCGATGAGGGAATATTGCTAGGATATTTATCGAATAGTAGAGCGTACCGGGTCTTTAACCTAAATATCTCTAAGGTTATGGAGTCAATAAACATCACCGTGAAAGATGACGAACCTCCGACGGTTATTGATCCTAACCTTCAGTGTGAGGATGAGGACTTTTCTGGAAGTGATTTACTTGTGCCTCACCCACACTCTGTGGATCCTACTCCTATGTTAGGGGACACACCAGCTTGGGTTCGCAAGAGTCATGACCCTGTCTCCACTGTAGGCGATCCCACTCTTGGGGTTAAGACTCGTGCTCAGCTAGAGAACGTCATTAGTCACTTTTTCTACACGTCCAAAGTCGAGCCCAAGAATCACAAAGAAGCACTCAAGGATGAACACTATATATCTGATATGAAGGATGAGTTGCATTAGTTTAAAAACAATAATGTCTGGGAATTAGTCCCCCGACCTAGTGAGACTAATGTGATAGGTACCAGGTGGATTTTCAAGAATAAAATGGATGAAAATGGTACCATAATCAGAAACAAAGCTAGGTTAGTCGCTCAAGGCTACACACAGATAGGGGATGTAGACTTTAGGGAGGCATTTTCTCCTGTTGCGAGGCTTGAGTCTGTCTGCTTAATACTCGCCATCGCATGTCATCTGCGCTTCAAGTTATATCACATAGATGTCAAGAGTGCCTTTCTGAATGGCATTCAACAGGAGGAGGTTTACGTGGAGCAACTAAAAGGGTTTGAAGACCCTAAGCACCCTGAGCAGGTCTACTATCTGAGGAAAGCCTTGTATGGTTTGAAGTAAGCATCCCGTGCTTGGTACGAGAGGCTTACTTCCCATCTCTTAGCCTGTGGCTTCATGAGAGGGGGAGTTGATGTGATGTTGTTCGTCAGGAGAGATGACGGTGCTATTTTCGTTGCTCAGGTCTATGTGGATGACATAGTCTTTGGATTCACGTGCTCCCAGCATGCTCACCACTTTGAGGAGGAGATACAAAGTGAGTTTGAGATGAGCATGGTAGGTGAGCTTACTTTCTTCCTTGGTCTCCAGGTTTGTCAACTAGAGGATGTGATGCTTATCTCCCAATCCAAGTATGCTAGATACCTAGCGAAGAAATTTGGTTTAGACTCTGCTAAGCATGCACGTAAACCTATGAGTACTACTACCAAGCTTAGTAAGGACACTTCAGGCAAGGACGTAGAGCAAACCTTGTATCGGAGTATGATAGGTAGTCTTCTCTACTTGACTGCCAGTCCTCCCGACATACCCTTTAGTGTTGGAGTATGTGCGCGATATCAGGCATCCCGAAAGAGTCACACTTACTCGCTCTAAAATGTATTATCAAATATGTGAGTGGGACTATCTCATACGGTATTTGGTATTCCTTTGATACTGATGACCGTTTGTCCGCCTATTCAGATACTGATTGGGCCGGGGATGTAGATGGTTGTAGGAGAACTTTTGGTGGGTGTTTCTATTTTAGTTTTACTCATGTCTTCTGGCTAAGCAAGAAGAAAAATTCCATCTCTTTGTCCACCGCGGAGGCTGAGTACATCGTCGCCGGGAGTTGTTGCACGCAACTCTTATGGATGAAGCAAATGTTGGAGGATTATGGGATTTCACAGGACACCATGACTATTTCTTGTGATAACACGAGTGCGATACACATATCCCGCAATCCAGTCCAACATTCGCGCACAAAGCACATCAAGATACGCGAGCACTTTATACGCCAGTTAGTTGAGGAGAAAGTCGTATCCCTGAGTTTTATACCCACCGACCGTCAGTTAGCCGATATTTTTATGAAACCTTTAGGTGCCCTTAGATTTGAGAGTCTTTGGAAGTCTTTTGGGATTTTCACAATTGACTGAGGGGTTGGTCCGGGTCTAGGAGAGGATGCTTTTTCATGTTTATATCATATTCTTCGTATTTCTAGCTTGTATTATGTGTATTATTACTTTTGTTTTCTTTATTTTTTTAGAAAATACAAAAACATTTTTTTTTTAATTTTTTTAAAAAAAGCTCAAAAAGATTTTATTTTGATAAATGTTTGAAAAATCCAAAAAGATTTTTGTATTTTATATGCACCTTTTATGGATGAGCATTTAAGATGGCTGAGTCAAAATTTCATTCCATTTTTCCATGTGACTGTTTGATAGAGATTTGAGACGCTACATCATTTCATCCATATGATTTACATTGTTTGGAGTCTTTGAGATGTGATTAGTATAGCTTTCTACATGTTTGACTCATATATCCTTTATTGAACACATGCACGACTTTATTTGATTATTGCACTTGCCTATCACATATTGGTTTGAGTGTTTTCATCTCAATTCTGTCTATATAACTAACCATCTGCGATAAAACTTGACAAGATTGGAATGCATGTAAAAATCGTTTTGGTGAGACTGTGTGTTTATTTGAAAACGGGGAAAGGCTGCGACAGGTTCATTTAGCCTTTGCGATTCTAAGCCACCGTTAAAAACAACCTAAAAAATTGAGGAATTTTATTATCCGGGGTCCAAAGAGGTTAAAAGAGCCCGAAAAAAATTAAAGGCAATAAAAATCAATATATGCCAAATATGGGCCATTAGGTTTCACCATCAATTCTCCAAAGTTTGATAATTTAGAACGCCTTTGTTCAAAATATAAATCTGAGGGAGTTTGGTTGGAGAATATAAACAGGTTTGCACTTCCTTGAAAGTCCTGAAAAAGCATGAAATAGTTTTGAACGTTATTGGTGTGAAAATCACTTTGAGCTTTGATTTGTTGATTTGATTGAGTCAATGTCTCATATTACCACCTTTGTACACCAAAGGACGATTTTGAGTTCATTCATTAGGAGTATCCAATATTCATCGTGCACATATGTCATGTTTGTATGCATTGATTTTCCTATCGAATTTGATCACACCCTTATATTTACGCTATTATCGACTTGGTTGTTTTTGTGTTCTTTCATGGTGTGATTCTTTGTTGTATATTATGTGTGAGAAATTTTGAAAAATACGAAAATAGCAGTTTATTCATGTGTGTCATTCTCTATGTGCATTCATTTATGCTTCTCATATATGTCTATTTGGGGACATCATAAAAAGGGGTAGAAGAATTATGGTGGGGGAGAATTGTTTTGGTTTTTGGTTGGTTTATGAATGATTTGATTAAGATTAATTGATCATCAACAATTTTTGCATATCATTATATTTCAAACTGTTGCTTGTCACGGGTATTTGCTTTATCTCATGTGTGTAGGTACAACATTGCTCATTATTTGATTACAAACCCTGATGAGAAAAGCTTTGGAAGTTTCTAAAGAGCTGAAGATTTGGAAGACATGTCATTTAATATTCTTAGTTTGAGGGTTTAATGGGGATATTATCATGTATGTCATTTGATTACATAATTCGGACTTTTATGTATGTATCGGCATAGACATAGGGGGAGATTTGTAAGGACATAATTTTATAAATGTCCGGAGTAGAATCTAGGAATTTTCAGTTTTTCCCTAGATCACAATTTGTATGTCTGATACCACTACATTCGGCACGTCAAGACGATCATCCTCGACGGCCTTTATCTGAATTCAATGCATCCATTATCTTCACGTGCATCATGCTACATACGACGTGCTGCTCAGCTCATTCCCACTACTCCTCTACGCCTTATCGGTAAAATGGTTTATTGGAGCTTTAATATTTGCATAAATATTTGGGAAATTTTTTAGAAAGTTATTTTTGAAGTATGGATTATTTTCTATCAAAAGTATAATTTTTTCTAAGTGTAGAAGTGAAATGCCTTAAACGACGAGCTCGATCAAATGACTTTGACAATTTTTTGAGCGAGATAAGCATGTCGTGCGATCTCGTTCAAACGACATTTGTCCTTCGTTCAAGCGACATGGCTATCTTGTTTGAACGAGCCACTGCCTCGATTTTCGTATAAATACCTGTACACCTTATACACAATTTTTAAGTCTTTCTGCAAGCTCAAAATTCTGCGAAAACAGTCGAGAATATGATGTGATAACCCGCTCACCAAAATAAGGGGTGGCCAACCCAATACTGCAATATAACAGAAGTCTCGGATGGAATCATTCTCAGCATCACAATAAAATATAGAGTATCCAGGATAACCACCCAATATTTCAGAAAACGGGTTGCCAAAATTTTTATTTTAAAGTTAAAGAAAGAATTTAAACAACCCAATACTGAAAAGAGAAAGTGGGATCCCCAAGAATATATATATATTATGATAACGAGTATAAAGAAAAAGGACAAAATATGCTGTTGGTCCACATACTCTACAACAACGTTGAATAATTTCAATAAATTATCTAATACATTACATTAAACAATTACAAAGGCTTGGGCCTCACGCCCGAATAAAAGACTTGATCTTAACTAGAGTACAAAAATGGAAGTGGCTTTACAATAAAACCCATAATACCCGTAAGGCATCACGGATCGTCAACATCACCGGAATAGGAAAGTCAGAACAGGCATCCTTGCGGCGGAGTACCTGAGCGGATACAAGATGCATGCACAACAAGAAATATGAACGGGTCAGGGCTCGATTTTTATGTGATTACCAGATGAACAAAGAGTATGACAGTTATAAATGATAAATTATGATGAGAATAAATAAGAATCAAACTACACAATTAAAAACATAAGCTAAGACAATTTAATTAATCATGAGTCTAGTTTAATAATGCAAATTTAAAAGATTACATCATAATTTCTGATCCATCTCATAGTTCCATTCCTTATTAGGAATTTATAATTACCATTAAGCACTTTGTGGATTTTATCTCAATTACATGCCATTCATGGCATTCCATTCCTTATCAGGAATATAATCATCCTCAAATGCTCTTTGTGGCATTTTTATTGTGCTCTTTATGGCACTACATCATGCTCTTTATGGAATATCTCATACATCAAGTCCTACTTGATTATGAATAGTTATATTTATATACATATAACGTTTCTATGACCGCCCCTCCTGAGTTTCCCCACTGGGCGCGCCCCTAAATGGCCATCATCTTCCAAGGCCTATATATACAAGACAACCTGGGCACCTATAACGCAAGACGTCGGGAAGCGGCCATATGCCTGCGGGAGAGTCAAGACCACACCCGGAATCTCCTCACCAGCGCAGAAAACATAAAATAACTGCTCATATGGCCTATGGACTATATCCTCCCTGCATTCATTAGCCAGGGGGAATCACCAAGCTCGCGAACTTCCCTTATGATGTCATTTAGAG